>OV170225.1:1230971-2430971 GCA_921882275.1 Brenthis ino
TGCATTTATTATACTTATTGTACTCACTATTTGAAAGTTTAAAATCTTATTATTATTCTTTGTATAATGGCTTTAGACGTGCTAACTGGGTACAGATTACTTCGCCAATGTCGCGGATTGGAGAAGAGGTTTCTAGAACTATTTAAAGTGAAACACTTTATATAGTTCTAAGTTTTAGTCGACTTTAATTTCCATAATAGATATTACCTATCGAACCTAAATTACATTTTAAGTCTAAATATAGTCATTCCAGACTTTGACATTATATGTTTTCTCTTAATTTCTAATGAAAATAACCCGCATAGCATGTTCCGTAGAGATATATAGAAGATAAATTTCAAGTCAAACTCAGTTGCCTGTGAAATTACTTTTATCATATCTACCTTATCTGCAGTAAGCAACTACGAGTAACTATTACATAAACGATAATGTCTCTATATATTGAAGTTCTTTGAACTACTGTTAAATGAAGTACAAAATATATTCAATCTGTTTAATGTTAGGGACATAAAATCTAATATAAGCTAAAAATTAAATTACAGTATAATTTGACGATAACAGAAACCAACACACAAACACGGCAAAATGAACCATACAGGACGCTTTTAAAATGCCTCTTTTATTATACTCGTACGTATAAGTTATAGTCAAAATAATGTTGTGCATTATCTATACATATAATAAAATTGTAACCAAGTCGAATCTGTACATTAAATATTTTTTGAAAAATATTATTGAAATAAACATTATTATCGATACCTCCCGCGTCCCCGGTCTTACCGCATCACAGAAAAACCACTGGAGGGATTTTGATGAAATTTGGTATGGTATTAGCTGGTTATCCGGGTCAACATATAGTATACTTTTTACCGCGGGAAAATGTCTCATTTCTGAGAAAAAATAAAAAAACTGCAATGTAAGTATGTAATGTAATGTATACTAATATGTAAAACCTAAGAATTTGGTTTATGGTCATCTGAACGCGGGCGGAGCCGCGGGCAATGCTAGTAGGCTATAATGCATAATACTACTTTAACAATGATATAAACTTATATAATACCAGTTTCTGCTGCTTCAGAAAGTATGGATAGACGTTGTTTCTGCGCCTGCGCTTGTCGTGTTGGATTACTGTCTCGTATTGAAAAGAGCTATGAGAAGAGTCGCATGTACTCACACTTATGCACTACTAATATTTTGACTGGTATCCTTGAGCTAAGCCTTTAATAAATAATACCTATAGACAAACATCGTCAAATGTTAAATATTAAATGATATATGTGATCAATAACAGTTATACAGACTATCGAGGAATACCAACATTTCACGAAAAAAAAATTATTTTATTATTAACTTTTATAAAGTGATAGAATCCAAGCCGTTTAAATGTAAAAGCGGTTTGGAATCTGTCGTCTTTTTTTTTTTTTTTTTTTTTGTTATCGCTGGGGAAACCCATCATGGGGACCCTACCGGCCGTCAATGGGTAGGGTACTGTGAGACTCCTACTCACTAAAACCCACAGCGGAACCCGTCGCCGCAGTGCAATGGGGTGTGCAGGATCGCTTGCGCATTCACTGCAACACCCCTGCGGACGGCCCGTACCCCGCGGGCCTGCCTCGCCTAAATCAGGATGCCCTCGGTTCGCAGGGCATCCCAACCGCCCCGATGACGTGCAGGGGAGTCAACGAGAGACCCCCCCGCAGTAGCTCCTCTAGGGTGGCGGGAGAAGATGCGCGTACCGGCGCCTCCTCTCCCCCAGCCGACGGCGACGAAGAGGGTCTGCTAAGGCGTTAGCCTCGCGTTCCCTCTCCGCCGTCTCCTTCAGTGAGATGACGGCCTCGCTGAAGGAGACCATCGCCGACCAGGACCTCTCATCGCGTAGCATGGCCCCCACCACGCTTCGCAAGGAGAGGTCTCCACCCACTACCGCCATCAGGGCATGGCGCTGGGGAGCCCAAGCGGCGCATACCGCGAGGGTGTGGTGCGAGGTGTCCTCGGACGCACCACACTCGTGGCATACGGGCAACGGTTCCCGACGCGCAACTTGACACAGATACTTACCAAAGCACCCGTGCCCGGTAAGCATCTGCGTCAACCTGAACGTCAGGACGCCGTGTGGCCGCCTGACCCAGCGAGACAGGAACGGACGAACCGCCCCCACCGTCGCCAGGCCAGCCGCTGGAGTCCCCAGGTCTTCCCACCAGCGCCGGATCAGTGCCTCGTCAGCTAGGCGCCTGATCCGAGCGACTCCCTCCCGCGCTGGACGTTCCCCTCGAGCCCGCTCACTCGCCCGAAACTGATAAACTTCGGCGAGCACCTCCGCCTGGAGTTCCCAGGGCGGATCGCCCGCCAGAAGTGTCGCCGCCGTGAAGGACACCGTACGGTATCCCCGTATCGCCCTCACCGCCAGGACCCGTTGCGCCTTGCGCAGTTGGGCCCTGTTCGGTGCGGAGAGGGCGTCCATCCAAACGGGGGCACCGTACAGTGCCATGGACCTCACGATGCCGGCGTAGAGCCGCCGGCAGTGAGATCCAGGGCCCCCGACATTCGGCAGAAGTCTGCCGAGGGCCGAGGCGGCGCCGATCAGTTTCGGGGTGAGCTGGGCGAAATGGACACGAAACGTCCAGCGTCCGTCCAGGGTCAGGCCCAGATATTTCATCTGGGCCCGTACCTCCACCATCCTACCCTGGACCCGCAGACAGGCGTTGCGGGGGGCACCCCTGCGTGGGCCGTGAAAAAGGAGGGCCTCCGTTTTGGATACGGAGACCCTCAGGCCCAGCATCCCTATACGGTCGACGACTAGGTTGGTGCCGACTGTGGCCAAGCGTGCCGCCTCCTCGTAAGAGCGCCCCCGGGCTGTGACGAGGGTGTCATCAGCATAAGCGATGACACCGAGCCCGGGGAGAAGCGGACAACGCAGGAGCCAGTCATACCCGAGGTTCCACAGTATCGGGCCCAAAACGGCCCCTTGTGGAACCCCGCAGTCGACACGTCGCCGACCGACCACCCCATCTGCCCCCGTCCACACGACCTGTCTGTCGCGGAGGTACGCGTCCAACACCCGCCGGAGATAGAGAGGCACCTCATGGTACCGAAGTGCCTCTCGTAGCGTCTCTAACGGCAGGGTGTTGAAGGCGTTGGCCACGTCCAATGAGACGGCTAAAAGCACGTCTCCCTCCTCCACCGCGGCCAAGGACCGAACCTTCAGGGCGTTCAGGGCGTCCACGGTCGACCGACCCGCCCTGAACCCGAACTGAGCCTCTGAAAGGCCCGGCCCCACCTCCTCGAGATGCTGAGTAAGACGGGCAACGAGAATTCTCTCGAAGAGCTTGCCCATCTCACTCAGCATCACGATCGGCCTGTATGCCGAAGGGGAGTCCAGAGGACGACCCTCCTTGGGCAACAGGCACAACAACCCCTCCTTCCAGATCTTCGGGAACTGCCCAACGCGAAGACAGGCGTTGAAGAGGTCCCGAAGATCCCCTCCCAGGTATTCCAGGGCGATGCACAGAACTCGCCCCGGAATACCATCCGGTCCCGGAGCCGTCCTTTTGGCCCGCAGTTTGTCGCGGGCCAGTTCCATCTCCCCCTCGGTGATAGGGGGGAATTCGTCGACTCCCTCATGGCGTGAGGGAGGACACATCACCGGGGGGACGTGCCCGGAGGACTCCGGGAACAGGCCTCCCACCAGTCGCAGGAGGACGTCGGGCGGCGTGGTCTCCGTGACCGGGGCGCCATGCGCGCGGAGCTTGTTCCGCGCGCTGATGTACGGGCGCCCCCACGGATCCCGATCCAGGCCCGCCAGCAATTCCTGGCGGGCCGCCGCCTTGGCTTGGCTGATCACGAGCTGCAGGGTCTTTTTTGCGGACCGATAGACCGCCCGCAGCTCGCTCTCCAAGTCCGGGGCCAAGCCGTTCCTCCTGCGACACCTCACATAGGCCCTCCTGTGTCTATTGCAGGTTGCCCGAAGTTGTGCGATCTCGGGCGACCACCAATAGACACTCCGGCGACGCCGGTCCCACCGCCTGACACGCGGCATGGCCGCATCGCACACCCTCGTAAGGGCGTCGCGGATGCGGCCAGCCAGCTCCTCCACATCGGAGCTGGCGCCCACCACACTCCCCTGGGAGCTCCAGACTTCCACGATGGCCGCCTCCCTGGCCAGCTCTGTGTCAAGCCGGCCCAGGGCCCATCTCGGGAACGCTCGAGAGGGCCCCCTTGGGCGGTCCACCGGCACCGGACGGGTGGAGATCTCAAACCGGATATAGTTATGATCCGATAGAGTCTCCACCTCCTCCTCTACCCTCCAGTTGATCACGTTGCGTGCGACAGCGGGGGTGGCGAACGTTAGGTCCACCACGGACCCCCCTTGCTGCCGCACACACGTGAACGCCGTCCCCACATTGAGTAGGGACAGACCGGAGAGTAGGGCCCACGTCTGAACCTCCCGCCCTCGAGCGTCCGACGTGGGATTCCCCCAGGCCAGGGACTTGGCATTGAAGTCGCCGAGGACGATAGTGGGCCTCGGCGACTGCCTGCAGACCGCAGCGCGGACGGAGTCGAGGAAGATCTCGAACTCCGCCAGACTGCGGTTGGGGGAGAAGTATACCGCAACGATGGCGTACTCTCCCCACCCTGCCACGACGAGTCCCTGGCCCCTCTCGATTGCCGAGAGACGGGGGCCGGTGCTGCTCCCAGACACTATGGCCACGGAGCCCTCTAGGTCCCCCAGCCAGTTCGGTTGGTGAGGGACAAAATAGGGCTCGCAGGCCACCGCCAGGTCTATCTCCCACTCGGCCACGGACTGCAGCAAAAGGTCCTGCGCTCCGGCCGAGTGGTTCACATTCGCTTGGAGGAAGCGCTGGTGTCCTACCATTATGAGGACATGTGCGCTTCCTCCCCAGCCTGGCGGCTACTCTCACTGGGGGCGGCCCTGGTCCGTCGGGCCGTCTTCCCCTTCGTAACGGGCGGGCGGCAGTCGCCCCCGCCCATTATGTGCCCCGAGGGGCGCCCCGCATCCGCGCACACGGCGCAGCGCACAGTCTTTGCGCTGCAGTCCGCGGACTGGTGCCCCTCGCCGCCGCAGCGGTAACAGAGGCGGCCCCTCTCAATCCCGGACGGGCACACCGGCCAGGTGTGGCCGATGCCCATGCACCTGAAGCAGCGCAATGGGCGCTGCTCCAGGACTTGCACTTTGGCCGAGCTCCAGCCGACGAGAAGCCTGCCAGAGTCAACCACTACCTTGGCAGCCGTGGCCGGACACCTGACCACGACCGACCCCACACCACCACGTCCCGTGCGGATCTCCCCGACTTTAATTGAGGCCTCGGAGCAGTTGGCCGCACTTGCTACCGCCGCAGCCACCTTCTCCTTTGTGGCCGAATCGTCCAGGCCATCGACCCGGAGATCAGCCATCTTGGCGGGGCGCGAAACAGTCGCTAGCCCGTCCAGGACCTGGCGGAGTTTGTCCGCCAGCCTATCCGCCACCTCTGGCGCAGCGGTGGAGGGAAGTTCCAGGAGCCGAGCCCCCGTCGCCGCCACTCTCACAGAAAGGCCCCCCATGATGCCCAGCTCCCGCAGGTCCACGCTTTGCTGGGCCCTCTCCAGGACCCTCGCGTAGGAGACGCCCTTCGCAGCGGCCTCCTGAGGGACCGTAATGATGACCGCGGCAGTGCGCGGTTGTGCGGGGACTTTGGGCTTAGCCTGGGGGGGCTTTGGAGCCTTCGCCGCCACAGGCGCAGAAGCAGGGGGAGCTGCCTTCTTCGCCTTCCCCTTACTCTTCCTCACCACCGTGGCCCACGTATCTCCTTCCGGGTCACCGGGGCGACTCGGCCCAGCTACCGGCGGACGAGGGGCTGGTGCAGCCACTGGTGCAGGTGGAAGTGGCCGCGCAGGCGCCGTGGTCTTGCCTTTTCCCTTTCCCTTCCCTTTCTTTTTACCTCCTTGGGCTGCAAAGCCCCCGACATCCATGGCTTCAGCCGGCGCTGGCACTTGCCTCGGAGGGGAAGACCTCGGGGCAGGGCTCGGGGCAGCCACTGGCGCAGCCGCTTCACGACGCCTGTCCGCCGCCAGTGGGGGACGCATTGTCTTCGCCGGGAGAAGACGTTCTTCGATCCCGGCAAAACGGGCGTCAATAAGTGTCCCCACTGAGGCGACTATCGACGCCCTGATCTCCTCCAACCAGTCTCCTGTGAAGGTATCAGAAGGACCAGCCTTTGACGCCGACAACTCCTTCCTGAGTTCACAGAACTCCGTGCGGTGCGCCTTCAACTCCGCCTTCAAAGCCTCCGTCTCACGACGAAGGCGAGCGTTGTCCTTCTGGAGGTGGTGGACCTCCTCCGCCACCGTGCGCCCCGCTAGGGCTTCCACCACCTTTTGCAGCGTGGCGGCAGACTCCTTGAGCATCTTGACCATTGTGCCCTTTAAATTGCCCGATTTCTGGGCCACCTCGTACACTGCTGCCACGCTGCTGCTGGCGAGCGCCCTTAATTCATCGGCCGTCAGCTCGGCCGGATCTCTCGGAGCCGGCGCCTCAGACGCCGACGCCTCAGAGTCCGTTGGCACAGATGTGCCAGCCTTACGGACCTTGGATGCGCTTGAGCCCGCCTTCACAAAAGTACGCTGGTTTAAGCGCCTCTCAAATTCCGCCTCTTTCGCCTCTTCCTCCATGCTCTTGAGCTCACGTCGTGCACGAGCGATACCAGTACCTTCTGTACCTGGTTTACCTCCTCCTTTGCGTGCCTTCGCCTTTCTGGCGCTGACCGTCTTTTCGGTCTCAGTCTCTGAGCTGGACGAGATCGCCATAGTCTTCTGGGGCCTCTTACGCCCCACCGAAGCGTCTGTAAAACATCCATCCGATTCGCTTCCCTCCGAAGCCAAATCAACCACGCCAAACACTGGCTCATACGTCACACCGCCTGTCACAGGCTCCACATCAAAGTTTTGGTTTTTTGTATTAGTTAAAGATTCCATAGTTAGATCCCACGAGTATGGGGGAAATACTCCGTCCATCCGTGTGGTGCCCCCTGCACCCGGATAAGCCTTCAATAACCCGCCCAGAGTGTCGGCCGGTACTCTGGCGGGGGAAGCAGTAGGGACCGATCATCCCATCGGCCATGCATCCCCTCGCGCTGCTTCTCCGCTTGGGATTGGGGTAATTTTTTATAGAGGTTTTCTTCCTCGCAGCCCGGGTGGTAAAGCCAAGGCCCTCGGTCCCAGTCCCGGCCGCTAGACGTGATCAACGACACCAGGAACCGGGATTACGAGTTGAGGGGGGGGTGCACCCTGGTGCTTGTCCGGCTGCGCAATTAAGCACCCGCCGGACCCGCCCCACCTCGCGCTTTTCTGTCAGGGTGTGCTCCCTTAGGCCGTGGGGTTAACAAACCCCTAAAGGCACGCCCATGCCTGCTGGTTTTGGTCCGCGCCGGTCGAGACCGGTACCACCAGTGTGGTGGCATTCCCCTATCCGCCACCCGGGGGACGCGCCCAGTAGCAGTCCAGCAACTGCCCTGAGGGAATCTGTCGTCAAATACAACACGCGTAAGGTTTATACTTTATACGAGACTTTGGTGTTGGGATGCTGGAGGGTTGTTAATTTATAACAAGATGTCACTCTACATCATTCAAATAATGAAATTTAAAAGAAATATATGTGAATGACATATTATGATCATTGACAAAACTTCTATTTTTGAACGATTAGAAAATAAAAGCCCAAAAGTACCTCGATGAAATTCTTAATGTATGTATAAATAGTTCAATATAAGTAATATATGTTATTAACGTCCCACTGCTGGGGGTGGGCCTCCCATCTATACGAGGGGAATCAGGCTTGTAGTCCACCACGGCCAAGTGCGGTTTGGCGGACCTCACATGTCGTAACAATCTTCACAATACTTAATTAAGCTAGAAAGCGCTCACGAAACATACTAGCTTCTGGAAAATTACAGCAAGAGTCCAATAGACATAACTAATATAAAGTTTCTAAGAATATACTCCTATTACTGTGGTTACATAATATCACACGAATTTCTTTTAACCTTGAGATTTATAGAGAGCGCTTTGATTTATGGTCCATTCCACACATGGGTCCAAGGGTTCAAAGACAAAAAGAAAACTTATTTAAAGAGCAAAAAATAAAAGGATCCTTTTTATTTGAACATGGGCATTTCTTTGTATCTCCCTCTTCATTTTCTCAGTGGGCTGTTTATCTATTTAACAAGCGAGGTGTTCGCGGCCTCATATTTATTTTACGCGCATGTCTGTTTCGAGTATCTGCTACTGAATAACGATGGTATGGACAAGGATTTATGTTGTTAGGAAGTAATTTCATTAAATAAATATTACTTACTCATTATGTATACCTTACATTTATAAATAAATAAATAAACATATCAGGACATTAACACACAGCACCATCTAGTTCCATGGTAAGCTACGAAGCTTGTGTTATGGATACCAGATAGTTGATACATTATACATATATAACTTTAAAAACATACATATTATAAATATAAACAGCCATGACTGGAGTACAAACATTCGTGCTCATCACACATATGAATGCCCCCAGCGGGACTCGAACCCGCGACTGCTGGCGCAGCAAGTAGGGTCGCTACAAACAGAGCCAAACGTGTCGTCAATTTACACAATGGCAATAATCTTGGTACAGCATTAGATAACTCGCACTTAATACGAATATACATTCAAAGTTTTCAAACAATTGCATCTATCTTTTATATAAAACCAAAGCTTTTCCTTAAACTTACATGAAAAATTATTCTGTTCAGAAATACGTCCAATCTAACAGTTAAACCTATTTTCGAACAACAAGTTTGTGGCAAGTTTTACTCCAGTTTTGAAAACTTAACAGAATCCGATCGAATCAATTCGACTTTTAAGAATGGATAAGCCTGTATTTGAAGCTTTTGTCTGCCATATTAACTCGTTATATTCTTCAATTACTTGATCAAACTAGTAAGCTTTTACAAAACATACATAATATGTACTTGTGAAGATTTAGAGCAAGAATTTTTATAATACTCTCATTTATGTACAATGTGATATTTTACTCGACAAATATGAAAAAATAACAATAAATATTCTTATTATATATATATATATATATATATATATATATATATATATATATATATATATATATATATATATATATATATATATATATATATATATACTATATCATCATAATCAATATTAATTACACGTCTGTTTTTAACAAATCATGCTTTGCGTTTACTCGCGTTAGCTGTACGTGCCTTCGCATGACCTCCTGGATATGTCAACGCCAATTTAGCATTATGGGATTAAGTAGACTTTATGCTAAACGGTATAAAGTATACTTTGCTTGTAGTACATGATAATAAATTACTTCAATTATTCGTTTAAAAACATGAGTGACGTTGCTGTTGACGTTAACAATGAACTAGCCAAGTACTTTTTGTTCACATAATTAGACATTTTCTAGAATTTATTTCCATGCAACTTAGTTAAAAATAATATTTCCTATATTTTGATAATGGCTTTTATGGTATTTAATTCTACGAATAATGTTGCCAAAAATAAATAAATATATAAATATGTTGGGACATTAACACATAGCATCACCTAATTCCATGGTAAGCTACGAGGCTTGTGTCATGGATACCAGATAGTTGATACGCTACACATATATAACTTACAATACATACATATTATATATATAAACACCCATGACTGGAGTACAAACATTCGTGCTCATCACACAATTAATGCCCCCAGCGGGACTCGAACCCGCGACCACTGGCACAGCACAGCAAGTAGGGTCACTACACACTGAGCCAAACGTGTCGTCAATAAACAATACAAGGGATGCGAATCGAATAAAAATGATGTGTCGATCTTAATCACAATCTTCTCCGGGCGGTGTTTTCCCAGGATAACAAAAACCGGTAAAGATGAAACGGATCCACATTTTCTAGCTGAGTTGAATCCTCTGTGGGAAGGAAAGAAACCATAAAACAATATAAATGGGACGTGAGTCGTGCGCAAATTTACAGCACAGTCTTAGCTAAGTTGGGAACAACTGAACTTACTTCGTTCAATTCGTGCACTAGACACTTTCGCTCGAAGAACTTAGCGTATTGAATATATCTATAAAATATCGATAAAAAAATATGTTCAAATATTTGAATATAATGTAATTAATTATAAATATGTTAGGACATTAACACACAGAACCATCTAGTTCCATGGTAAGTTACGAGGCTTGTGTTATGGATACCAGATAGTTGATACACTACATATATATAACTTTAAATACATACATATTATAAATATAAACACCCATGACTGAAGTACAAATATTCGTGCCCATCACACAAATGAATGCCCCCAGCGGGACTCGAACCCGCGACCGCTAGCACAGCAAGTAGAGTCACTACAAACTGAGCCAAACGTGTCTTCAAAATTAATGAGTTATTATATCAGTAAAACTTATACAAATAATAATAAAAAGCAAATCAATCGTTACATAATATATAGAAATTTATATTTAGGTATTGTAAATAGGCTGTTTCTAATAAGAATATTTACTAATATTTCAAATTAAAGTGAATATTTAATATTATGGCATGTTATAAATAATCTTGTATATCATAAATAGACAATATTTCGAAACATAATTAATATAGATAATAATAATAATTGAGATAAGAGAAATGAAAAAAAATATATTAAACTCTTTACTCTTCAGATTTTATATTTCCTAGCGGAATTTGAAATAATACTATACCTAAGCACAAGTACTTTATAACCCAAACTCCTTTGTTCGTTACCTAACAACATTAAATTTTCTTGCTTCAATATTATATTAAATGGGGCCGGAGGGAATGAAAGCTATATGTTACCTGCTTACTATATCAATAGTGCGAAGTGTCGCCTCCCGGGCTCGTGCCTGTCGTAGGCATAAGTCTCCTCACTACATAGACCCCATAATTATTTCAACACTTAATACCGTTTCGCATTTAACAAACCTTAGTCCGGATAATTAATGTTATTTATGTACCAAGAGCTTAGAGTAAAGTGCATTCTAAATAAAATGAAAATGTTTCCTCGCGTCCCCAACGACTGAGAATTAAAATATTTTATATTAAAGGAATACATAAATTAAACTTGATAATAATATAATTTTAATAAGTAATTCAGAAGTACCTTGAAACAGTATACAAATAATATAAAATTTATTTTGAAGTAAAATAATTTAAAAGGCTAATAAAAATTCTACCTCTATGTCTAGCCGTTAAAAATCCCTAGATATTACGCTTCAAGCAGAACGTGTGCAAAGTGAGACGTTGGTAATAATAATCGTTTGTCGGGAGCCTTACAATAAAGCCCCGTAAATCTTCCGCCCAGCCGTCTTCCGTACCCTAACAACCGGATCCGTACTTATTCTGATTGTTCGCAATATGCAAATAGACTCGCCTTTCCAAAATAGAAAGGTATTTCGTAATCTTAGAACAGAATCTTTAAGTACTATCACGTTGAAAAAATATTAAAACGGAAATTATGATTTTCACAAATGACTCTTCCATTCATTTTTTTGCTTACTTTTATCTAAAGGTATATATGATCATATATAATGATTCAAACTATGGATTTATTTATAGTATAAAGTACTAACTAAATTTTAGCATACGTATAACATGTGTTAATATGATCTAACACATTTCATGTCGAGCAAATAAAAAATTTATCTGTTTGTAGTTTTGATAGATTTACCTGACTTCGATGTCGTTTTAATTTCACGCCTGAGCACACTGATTTATCCGAATATCCAGCAAAGCTAAACTTTGCTACTTTGATCGGTGATCACTGTGTGTGATTTATAATAGTTCACTTGATATATGCACAGTGCCATGGACTTTTCAAATAAATTTTTACGTAAAAAAATATAGGTAGTAAATGAATAAAATAATATTCGTATTCAGGGATATAATTTGTAACAGATTTCAATAAAGGTACGTATCAATCAGCTTTTCATATAACTTAATGAGTTTGATAGCGTTTTGTGAATTGAATATTATTTGAAATAAATAATTTTATATACTCGATGATATATAATCTATACTAATATTATAAAGAAGTAAAGTTTGTGATCTTGTGAGTTTGTGAGTTTGTGATGTTGTAGGGGGTAATCTCTGGATCTACAGAACAGATTTAGATGAAATTTTGTAAAAAGAAAGTTTGAAACCCTGGAAAGGATATAGGATTCTTTTATCCCGGAAATCATCCCTTAAGGGGGTGAAAATGGGAATGAAAGTTTGTATGGGGAATCAACCTAGGGACGAACCCGAGCGAAGTTAGGGTGAGTCGCTAGTTAACTATAATTTTATTCTGTCATTTTACGTAAACATTATCTAGAAATTGCTCAATGGTCTCCTATGTTTTGAATTCCTGAAATAGATAAAGCTGAATGTTCATCGAAGTAACAAATGATAAACATTTACATGAATAGAACTTGTACTAAAATCTGTCAGTTAACAAAGTAATTATGCAAATAATAATTTCGCATACTTTTTGTGAACAATAAATATCCTACAGTAAAAGGGGCAGTAATTACTTCATACACTCTTTTAACAAATTTTTGACAAAAGTTTTTTTTTTTTATTTCCTTTTCAATTCGCGCCATCCTCGTTTATTCAGCTAATAAAAAAAAAAAAAAAACATTTGAATTCAAAATATTGTCATTCTTACAGTAATCATTTAGATATTAAATTACTTTATCTCCATATTTTCCACTTACCACAGAACAATGCGCGATGGAGTCATTTTTCTTTTAAATAAAATAATGGAAGCCAAGCTTTGAAAAGACAAAGACCGCGAGCGGTTAGAAAAACATTGTCTTGAGGGTGTGCGGTCCGCCATCTCGGTCAGGCCCATGATTAATTACGACTAAGATTTATGACGTAGAAAACCGACTCCGTGTCGATAACACCGTAATAAACGAGAACTCGGTAATAAAGATTCTAACATCTTAACTGTATTATAACTTACTACATTATACATATTATATAGAAATAGGTAAAAATAGGAAATAGAATGTATGTAGTTCGATTAACATAAATATGAAAATTTAATTTTTTTGAATAACTAAATAAAAACTAAAAAAAAACGACTTTCAGGCACTAAAATGTAAAAAATAACTAAACGGGGGTTTTCATTTAGAATAGATACCTAATCAGACTTCGAAAATATCTGACTAGGTGTCTATTCTAAATGAAAACCCCCGTTTAGTTATTTTTTACATTTTACTGCCTGGAAGTGGTTTTTTTTTAGTGTAGACGTAATAAGCAGATCATTTGTAAGAAGAAAGTTTTTTAATAACGTATTCGACTAAACAATTTATTATAAAAAATAAATTTATATGGGACCACCTGAGAAGTATAAAACACAAAAAAAATCCTAATCGGTTCAGGCGTCTTCGAGTAATCGGTGAACATACATAAAAAAAGAGAGAATAAGAAGAAAAATTGAGATCCTCCTCCTTTTTGGAAGTCGGTTAATAAATAAATTTTCATTATCAAATGTAGAAATTGTTACATCGTCTAGCAGTCACGGCTCACAACTTATGAATTATATACGTGTATGCCGTGTGCGTCGCTTATTAAGTAAGCCACGTGCATATCGATTGAAATCTCTACTCAACTAAAATTACACAAATTTTTGACACCATAATAATTTAATTTAATATTTTTTTGAATCATATTACGTGTATTTTAAGAAAGAGATCTCGAAAAAAATGATTGAAGAACATAATTCAAACAACAAATCACGCAATACAAACTTCAAATGCGTTAGTTTTTCTTCCAGAAGCAAGTGATTATTTTAGAAAGTATTAGCAAAAAAAGATCACAGCCTCACTGTGATCTGTTTTGGCACTCCCTTTCTGAAATAGTAGTAGTCCCAAAGTAATCTTAATGTTTTTACTTCAAATAAAAAATAAAGCTACATTATGAAAAATATTAAATAATATATTAATACTATTTACAATTTTAGTTTTAAATCTATGTTCTAGAATAAATTTTATATTTACAAAGTGGTGAGGTGTTATTCACATTTATTGCCCAATATTTACTGACTGAAATCCAAAAATTTTATCATAATTAAATGCTAGGGAATTTAATTTTTAAATCTCTTTAATCAGTATTAACCGGTATTTTATTTATTATATGTATTGTAATCAAAACGTTTAACGAATATGATATTTTAATAATTGTTTCAAATATAAAATATTATTTTTATTTACTAGTAGATTTTCATTATCTATTATAAATATGAAGGATAACAACAGCAAACCCATTCTATTACGTATTAGGCCCTATACTATAACCCTATAAATGTACCATCAATACATGTCAGTAAAAAAGACCATTCCCATTTATTTGTAAAGAACACATCAATCCCATATAAATAATCTCAAATAAAACGTCCTGACGCGCGCGTTCTTCTGCTAAAGTTTTTGCGTTCTTGTTCCAATCGCTTGATATGTGGCTCTATCACCCTTAAGCGTTTACTGTAACTCACCCAATATAATATTTTAGGATAAATTGTAATCATACTTGAATTATAAATAATTAAAAATATATCATTGAGTATGTGTTTGTTACTTATTTATACTTCTTTACTTAAGATATTTAAACAAATTCGGAATAAAAGTAACTTATATCGTGTACTACCAAATAGGCTACTTTTATAGGTTACTAGCAGAACCCGCGGCTTTGCCCGCGTTCAGTCTACAAAAAGAACTCTTTTGCTTTATGTTATATAAGCGACTCTCACGCGCTTAGCTTGTCCCTATGTTTTTATATAATATTAATTTTTTTGGATATTGCTCATACAAAAATACTAAAATCGGAATTAAAAAGTGTGGGGGGGGGGGGTAGGAGGGTGAAAAATCCTTTACGACCTATTCTCATACTTATCAAATATACAAAAACATCATTAAAATCGGTCAAGCCGTTTCAGAGGAGTGCGACCACAAACACCGTGACATATAGAAGATATTTATTTATTAGATTATTTAGGTAACACTGTCTTATAATACTTTCTTGGATTTACGCGAATATTTGACATTTTAAACTTATTTTAAAGTTTTTTAGTTATTATTTATAGAAAGGTGAAAATGTGAAGCTGTGTGCTTATTATATTATTATAAAATATTTACTAAAGCGCTGACTTTTGACAACAATGTTGCACCTTATAATATACTAGCACTGTCCGCAGCTCCGCCCGCGTTCAGAAGACCAAAAACCAAACTCTTAGGTTTTACATAATTAGTATACTCTTACATTGCAGTTTTTGTATTTTTCTTAGAAATGAGACATTTTCCCGCGGTAAAAATATCCTATTTGTTAACCCGGATAACCAGCTATTCAAAATCCCTCCAATGGTTTTTCTGTGATGCGGTAACAGACAGACAGACAGACAGACAGAGAGACAAAAATTCTAAAACTATAGATTCGGCCTCTGTATCGATAATAATGTTTATTTCAATAAGATTTTCCAAAAAAATATTGAATGTACAGATTCGGATTAGTTACAATTTTATCTTTTATCCTATTCTGCGGTATTATTTAGACGTATTACCACTCTCTTTAATAAGCTAAATCTAACATCAAATACAATTTTGCGTATACTAAAAGAATTTTCTCTTAAACTTTCAATTCCCATGGCGCGGAAACCCTTTCTCTGTGTTGAATTACATTATATAAGCTACAACGAGGATTAAATGATAGCTATCCTTGAGAAAACCTTTGTTACTGTTGAATAAAATATACCCAAAATATTGATTTAACTTATTAATAAATAAATAAATATGTCAGGACATTAACACACAACACCATCTAGTTCTATGGTAAGCTACGAGGCTTGTGTTATGGATACCAGATAGTTGATACACTATACATATATAACTTTAAATACATACATATTATAAATTTATTAATAGTCATGTCAAAGTGCAAATAAATGTAACCTAATACGACCACTTTACACAACTTCTATACGAATATATAGCAAAAGTAATACTTCTAAATTTCCAGAACCTTTCAATAATTAGTTCTGACAAGACCGAAATATGAAATGTGTAATATCAAGCCCTTTTTGTAATTCTATTTAAGAATTATTTACTTATATTAAAATCATAGATGATTATTTAATTTTATTTTTGAACTAGCATTGCCCGCGGCTCCGCCCGCGTTCAGATGACCAAAAACCAAATTATAAAGTTTTACATATTAGTATACTCTTACGTTGAAGTTTTTGTATTTTTTCTCAAAAATGAGATATTTTTACGTGGTAAAAAGTATCCTATATGTTGATCCGGATAACTAGCTATCACCATACCAAACATCAAAATCATTCTAGCGGTTTTTCTGTGATGCGGTAACAGACAGACAGACTAAAATTCTAAGAACTATAGATTCGGCCTCTGTATCGATAATAATGTTTATTTCAATAAGATTTTCCAAAAAATATCTAATGTACAGATTCGGCTTAGTTACAATTTTATCATATGTATAGATATAGATATTAAACTTCCTATTTTACGTCATCGTAACATAAATTAACTAAGTCTTAACTCACAAATCACTTCTATTAAAGTAACACTTTCGACATTCATTTGAAAATCATTTGGCATTGTCATTTAATGTCAAAATTTCTTTGTGAAGAGACTTTAAATCACCTTGATAACGATCGATTTTATGAAATTCCTCGGAGAGTTGTAGATAAATGAAATTTGGTACAAAAGTTCCGCCGGATAACGCTCGGTCACGATATTAAATTTACGTCACTGAGTGGCGTCCTTTGTAATATGTGGTATTCACAGTCTTAATTATAAATTTCAGATATTGTGTTGTTTTATTTCAAAATGGATATAATACATATCTTATATATATAAACGAGCTACTCTTTGTATATATATATATATATATATATATATGTATGTTTGTGTATGTGTGTGTGTGTATTATATACTAAAGATACCAACCTATTTTAGACGTTAAAGCTACCTCATTACATTATTATGTATTGTCAGAATCTTACTCGTAGTTCTAATTCAGTTTTAAATAATATAGTGAACGGCATAATCTTACACAATTGCAAATGTAAAACGTTCCCACATCAAAATTAACGCGTCTCAACCATAGACATAGAGTATAGACTGAGCATAACTGTCATGAAATTGATCTGTTCATAACTTGTCATATCTACCTATTTCATACCTCAAAGCATTGTTGGTTTTTTATTCTTCGTTTTATTCGTGAGCATACCTATATAAAAAAGATGCCTCCTTGGTGTAGTGGCTAGCATGTACAGCTGCACACCCGGAGGTCCTGGGTTCGAGTCCCGGGTCGGGCCAAGTTTAGTTATTGAGTCTTTCTGTATAAGTAAGCCTCAGTAACAGCCCGGAGTTGGGAAGTTGGCGGTGTTTCACCCCCGTGCCTCGGAGAGCACGTAAAGCCGTCGGTCCTGCGCCGACACTCTCACTGGTCGTGTCGAGCAGTCGTCCCACCGGAATATGAGAGTGACAGGAATAGAGAGTGCACTTGTGTCTGCGCGTACACTTGTGCACTATAATATCTCCTGCGCAGTTGGCTAGTCTCAATGAGATTGGCCGCCGTGGCCGGAATCGGTCGGGAGAACATCATCATCATAAAAAAGATACATACAGATAGAATATAGAACCTCCTTCTTTTTGAAGCCGATTAAAATACAAACCTCTTTGGCTTAATTTATATTGTTATAGTGTAAAAAATATTATTCTGTGCGTTATTATTAGCCGAAACAACCATTGAAAATTGTATATAATACTATTTGTATGTCACAATACCCATAAAAGCTAAATCGACTTTAATATGACTTTTACTTGCAAATAGATGATTGATGTGACTTTTAAATACGCTTATTTTTATTTCAAGATAGGAATATGATATCCTTAGGCAATAGAAGGCATGAGTCATTTTAGCATGATTTTCATAGGGTAGAGGACAAAGGTCACAGTAACAGACTTTTTTCTAGCTTTTAGCGGACTCGCGGGTGAAAACGATAATCTATAGGTACATATAGTAAAATTCTATCTAAGCCGAATCCTGTACATTAAACATTTTTTGGAAAATCTTATTGAAATATACATTATTATCGATACAGAGGCCGAATCTATAGTTTTTAGAATTTTTGTCTGTCTGTCTTTCTGTCTGTCTGTCTGTCTGTTACCGCATCACAGAAAAACCACTGGAAGGATTTTGATGAAATTTGGTATGGTGATAGCTGGTTATCCGGGTCAACATATAGGATACTTTTTACCGCGAGAAAATGTCTCATTTCTGAGAAAAAATACAAAAATTGCAATATAAGACTATACTAATATGTAAAACCTAAGAATTTGATTTTTGGTCATCTGAACGCGGGCGGAGCCGCGGGCAATGCTAATAGTATATAACGGTATAAGTAACATGCACAAATACATACATTATGATGTATATTATATCTAAACTTATGAAATACAAACACTTAATTTGTATTTCCTGTAAGTATACCTCTTTCTTTATCGTATGGGTGGATAAATTGATTTTCAGCAGCACCAACGGTTTGGTACATTTACCGCCTCTGTAAATTACCGACGGCCGTCAGAACCAAGCGTTACAGGTAACTAAAAAATATATATTTTAATTTCCTTCCTTAAAAGCTTATCTCAGGCACATGAAGGTGTATTGATTAAATTTGTTTTTATTAATAGTGTGTATGTATAATTTAATCTTTGGATTATATACTTAACTCAATATCAACTGAACCCTTGTTTCTTAGTCATATCTGTTTGTTGTCTGTCCGTATTATATTATCACCAGCGAAATATTTCTATTGTTCAGACATTTTATATTACTAAGTAAATTATAATATAATACAGCCATTCAACGTCTCTCTGCTAAACACGGGCCTCACAATACTTACCAGCCATTTATATATACCTATGTATTGCTAATATTTAGGTCAATATGTAAATGTGAAAAGGTAACAAGTACTCTAACAAAGAAAATTGAAAATTTATAATATTCATATGAATAGGTATTTTTATACCTATTCATTTCCACACATAAACTGTTGAACAGATTTTAATGACATTTTAAGATATATAATTGCATCACTTACATATAATTTGTCCGTCCGTACATATATAGGCAATGATCTTTTATCAAAGGAGTCGTGGGCAGAAATTTGTATAGAATAATTATACAAGAGTTTGGAAATGGTTGGAAACATCTATATTACAAAGTTTTTTTTTATACAAAAACCTTTACTTGCTTCACTTTACGCGTAATCATTTTGCCATTAGTTTATAAATTATGATGTTTCTTTCACTGCTAAAAGAGAGTTTAATGATGATTGAGTAACATTTATTTTTCCAACCTATTAGTTGTACTTAGTCACGAAATAATTCTACTTACAACTCAAACAATATGGACATTATACGTAATATATATCCCATTAAATATTATAAATGTAAAAGTTTGGATGGATGGATGTTTGTTACTCACTCACGCCAGAACGGCTGAACGGGTCTGGATGAAATTTGACACAAAGATAGATTGTAGTCTGGAATAGCACATAGATCACTTTGAATTTCGGAAAAATTTACAGTTTCCGTTTTATAGATTTTTGTTTTTCACAGAGCAAGCGATCGACTATCTATTCCATACTTGACATTGACATTTACATTACATTTTGACATTGACGACACGTTTGGCTCAGTTTGTAATGACCCTACTTGCTGCGCCAGCGGTCGCGGGTTCGAGTCCCGCTGGGGGCATTCATTTGTGTGATGAGCACGAATCTTTGTACTCCAGTCATGGATGTTTATATGTATAATATGTATGTATTTAAAGTTATAATTATGTATAATGTATCAACTATCTGGTATCCATAACACAAGCATCGTAGCTTACCATGGAACTAGATGGTGTTGTGTGTTAATGTCCCAACTTAATTATTAATTATTTATTATTATTTATTTATACGAATCGTAAAAACGTAGCCTGAGACGAACCCGAGCAAAACAAGGGTGAATATTAAAAACTTGGCAATATTAGAAACGGTTTGCATGATTTTATTTGCTAATTAGAGTTTGTGTAGGATAATTACATTTAGCTCGCTAACACCGCGTGAATAGACAGATAGATTGCTATATCGTAACCGCAGCCCGATAAATATCAACTACTAACCGTATTTATGTTCTAGATTCCCTATTAATATACATATAATAAACTTGAAAGAGAAATATGATTCGATCCTAAATATCTTTCATTCAATTTATAACTATTTATGATATATACTTAATGCTCACTCACTTCCTTTAGCTTCTATACTATAAAAATATTTTTGTTGAAAGATTCATATGTAAGAAGAGATCTTTGTAAGTGTCCAAATAATAGAGTTTACAAGTATCATCAAGAACGCTAACTTATTTTGTAGCGTACATATCATAAATCAAGTACCTACTCTAATATCACAGACTTAGATTAATTTCCCGGGAAATTCCTTTGTAATTTATGTTGAAACCGAAGCTATTAAGTTACGTAATCTTTTGAGTTTTTGTAATAATATTTTTTATTTATTTATCACTTAATCACGAACATAATTCTTTTTGAAATCTTTACTGAAAGTAGTTTGGATATGAGACTTTCAATTGAATTTTCATGTTAATGCCGGTAGATAGATCTACTTTGTTTTTTTTTCTTCTTTAGTGGCTTAGAGTTGCGTTAACAAGCGTACTTTAAACGTGTCTTTAAAACATTATAACATGATTATGACATGTATGTATGTATTCAGCCCTTTTTAACGTCCCACTGCTGGGCACGGGCCTCCCTTTAATACGAGGGGGATCAGGACATAGTCCACCACGCTGACCAAGTGCGGGTTGGCGGACTTCACATGTCTTTCGAAAACTTGCTAGGCTCTCTCAGACATGAAAGTTTCCTCACGATGTTTTCCTTCACCGTTAAGACAAGTGGTAATCATGTTAGAAATGATTCGCACATGAAAATATCAGAGGTGCGAGACCCGGGATTTGAACCCGCTTCACTCGGTTTCCCAAGCAAGCGCGTTACCACTGGGCAACCAGAGCCTTATGATTATGACATGCTTATCAATTATCGTCATAATTTTAAAGATAGCTTAATATATGTGTTGTCATTTCTAAAATATACCTCCTATTACTGAGTTTCCAAATATGTCACAATTATATTATAAATCATAAATTCAAATTGTAACAGCATTCAATATTTTATAAACAAGAGTAGTGTTTATCTTGGTATTCACAAGACCACAGCATTCCCGCAAAGGTCGTAGCGCAATGAAACAGGTCGTGCTGCCAGTTCGCCAAATAACCGTAATGTATCCAAGGGATATTCAACCAAGAATAAGGTGACCAATTCTTAGTAGTAAAATATTTACAACAAAGTTATAAGCTATAAGTCAAAACATATATAACTGGACTAAAATTTGCAAAATAGACATTTCAGCGCTTTATAAACTTGGGGTTGGGCTTATCTTGGTTTCCACAAATCCGGTAGCAACACGATCCCAAGTAAGGGTCGTGGCGCAATGAAACAGGCGTTGCTGTCACTTTACTAGATAAACATAATCTATTCGCAGGGTTTTATATAAAACCGTAACATGTTACAACTTTTACGGTATTATCTTTTTGATAGTCATTAAAATTGCTATTTATGGTAAAATATTTGGTAATATGGTAATATATAAAATTCACTTATGGTTTCTAACAAAAACCACCACTACCATAAAAATATTTAGTTAGCCATACAAACATTCACCATAATATAACAACAACATTTACCAATATTTATCAATATAACAAACTATCAGTTAAAGATAGTTTGGAACGTGTTGAGATAACTTTTATTCTATTGTGGGAAAAGCCATTATTAAAGAAACTGTTTACACTTCTGTTGACGTTGGTCTCTATCGAGTTGTCGAGAATGGTAACCCGATTAGTTTGGAACTAGGTGGCGGACTAATTGTGTGGGGTTAAAGTCGATTCGATTTAGTGTTTTTGAGGCTAACGCTCACCCAAGATTAGTTAGGTTGAAGTATTAAACAAGATAAAGGCAAATGAGTTGTGATTATACCGATACTGCTTTACCAACTTTAATTAATATACCTTCTTCCAGATGCAATCGAACTTTTACAATTCGAGTTTTTACTACAGTGTTAGTTGAGTATTCACTTTGTTTTCGTTACAAATCGATTTTTCGCTTGATACAATAATATGAGTATAGAAAATTAAATTGAAAATACAATATTGTTCGATTGAAAACCACTACATTACCTGGCTTTTAACTACAATTATAATATAGTATTCTGTTGAAATAGGTCACGAGCGTCGATGATTTGAATGTCACTCACAATTACCAAAATTTGTACTATGTGTTATATGATATGATACAATATGATTATTATATAAATTTAACAAAATCAAAACCACCTTCACCATAGTGAACATTTTGATGAAAAAAAAGAGATAACAACGCCATTTTATCTTGTTTATATAATATACTAGCATTGCCCGCGGCTCCACCCGCGTTCAGATGACCCTAAACCAAATTCTTTAGTTTTACATATTAGTATACTCTTACATTGCAGTTTTTGTATTTTTTCTCAAAAATGAGATATTTTCCCGCGGTAAAAAATATCCTATATATTGACCCGGATAACCAACTATCACCATACCAAATTTTATCAAAATCTCTCCTGTGGTTTTTCCGTGATGCGGCAACAGACAGACAGACAAAAACTCTAAAAACTATAGATTCAGCCTCTGTATCGATAATAATGTCTATTTCAATAAGATTTTCCAAAAAATATTTAATGTACAGATTAGGCTTAGTTACAATTTTATTGTAATACTCGTAATGTATAGATATACCTTCTTTCAGCAACCAGTATCTATTAAAATTATTGAAATATTTTTATAAAGGATTCCTAATAGAGTAAAATAAATTGGCACAATAGTTTCTTTGTAGTTTTATCTTAACAATTTTATTTTACTAAAATACTTTATTTTTGGCTTTCCACAAAACAGAGGCGAAGGTTTGTATAATTAATAAAATTACTTCAATTTCAAAACTTGTAATTTCAATTTTAATAAATAAACATAAAATAAGTAATATGAAACTCATTAAAACCCACGCATTACATTTAAAAATCTAAAATATCTCTTATATTAATATTTTATAAATGAGAAAATTTGAGATAATATATCTTACATAAAAAATATCTACATAAAAATGTTTTAAAAATAATACTAAAAAAATGACTGTGGGAGTAGAGAGTAGTAGGTAGGAATTCATATACCATTAGCTAATATTACCGCGACACACAACGCATTACACACTCAAATAAACACATGTAGTAATGAGACACGATTGCGTAGTAAATATAAAGGTTACCTTTAATAAAATTATCATTGCTATACTATTGTAGCTTTAACATTTTTGATAAAATCACTTACCTAGTTATTAAATATACAATCTATACTAATATTATAAATGTGGAAGTTTGTGAGTATGGATGTATGTTTGTTACTCTTTCACAGCTGAACCGATCTGGATGAAATTTGGCACAGAGATAGATTAAAGTCTGGAATAACATATAGGCTACTTTTTATTCCGGAAAAATGTACGGTTACCGTGGGATAGGTTTGTTTTTGTCTTCCTAGAGGCGAACCCGAGCGAAGCAAGGGTGAGCCGCTAGTATTGTATAGTGCCTTGTTTATTGTATATTGAATTGTAATACAAAATATAATGAATATAATTTATTTTAAATGAAAGCAAGAATATATATAATCAAATCGAAGCGGAACATAATCAAAATAAGAAGAAATCCTAAAAAAACTAACATTTGAATTTTGAAAAATTTCTAATATTTTATAATTATCTATAGGTAGATCAATATACTCGTAATCAACCATTTATCCCATTAATCTGTATAAATATGTATTATATTAAATGTGACAGTTTGTGAGTATGGATGTTTGTTACTTTTTCACGCCAGAGCGGCTGAACGGATCTGGAAGAAAGGCGCACAGATTATAGTGTGAAATAACACATAGGCTTTTTATCCCGGAAAAATGTACGGTCCCGTGGGATAGGTTTGTTTTTGTTTTTATAGAGGCGAACCAGTGTGGTCAGTTTGTAATTGTAAGTCCGTAAGAAAGCTACCAGTCACCACCAGCTTCAAAAGCAGTTTGCTAAAAAGAGTCGACGGGACTCTCAACAGTTGCTCTTTCATAAATAATATTTGTTTACAATATTGCAAAACAATATTTATCTACTTGTCCTACGTAAGATATAACAAAAGTTAATACACATTAGCGTCTACAAAATATTCCGTGACTGAATAATAAGCTTTTCTACAAAACTATTTTTAATTTAATCTTTTAAGTAGTGGTACTTTTAAATGGCAAGCTCAAAATCGGCTGTGGATTTTTTATAATTGTTAAGGTATGTAAAGCTGTCCCATATAAGTCCTATTTACATTTTGAAAAATTATTAAAATATAATGTTATGTTATTAGCAAGTTATCTAAATATAATTGATAAATATGTTAAATATATACTTTACATGATATAAGCCCCTGAACCGTACTCAATAAAAGCAATATAAACATAATTTTACATCTACCTTTTTCAAAAATTGGGTAAGAATTCTTGGCAATATCGGTAGTGTGTTCGAAGATTTTATTTTAAGTTCTGTAATATTCGGAAGTATTCTCAAGCCTCTCAAAGAAAACGGCCTAATATGTTAGAAATGTAACGAGACACTGAGAGCTTTCTGCTATTATGCGAATGGCTGCATCGATTGTGTAATCGAGTGTACGAGGGACATAACAAGAGACCCTCATCGCAATTGGACCGGCCTTACTCTTGACCTGCTACCATAAAGCCACTATGTTAATACTGAAAGTGTTTTCTTCAATCTATAAAATATAATGATAGAGGCATAGAATATTTAATTAATTAAATAAAAAGTGTAATATAATTGTATATAAATTTATTTCGTGTATCTTGGAAACGACTCTACCCATTTTGAACAAATTTTGTATTGAGATAAGATTTTGATTTTTAAATCTATACACATAATAAAATCGTAACTAAGACGAATCTGTACATTAAATATTTTTTGGAAAATCTTATTGAAATAAACATTATTATCGATATCCGAATCTATAGTTTTTAGAATTTTTGTCTGTCTGTCTGTCTGTTACCGCATCACAGAAAAACCATTGAAGGGATTTTGATGAAATTCGGTATGATGATAGCTGGTTATCCAGGTCAATATATAGATTCCTTTTTACCGCGGGAAAATGTCTCATTTCTGAGAAAAAATACAAAAACTGCAATGACGTAAGAGTCTACTAATATGTAAAAACTAAGAATTTGGTTTTTGGTCATCTGAACATGGGCGGAGCCGCGGGCAACGCTAGTTATCTATTAGGGTTTATTCTGAAAAAACGCAACTTTTCCGAAAAAGCCCGATTTTACAAAGAAAAACGCCGGGTGAAGCTCGGTCGCCCAGGTACTTTAAATTTAAATAGGCAAAAACAAAACCGTTCAGTACATTTTTCGTCTCTGTTTGTGAACAGATTTTCTTTTTTTATTTTTGTTAAGTAGCTATTGACGAGCTTAAGTGTTATCAATAATAAATAAATAAAATAAAGGAAGAGGTACTCAATTCGCCTGCATTTTTGTGGATAAGTTACGCGATATATTTTTCAGTTTTGAAATGATTTTTGTAATCCTTTTTCAATAGATAGGTGATGGTATTCATCAAAAGTTGTAGTAAAATATAAATTAAAAAAAAACTCATATAGGCCTCACTCACTTTTTAAGTAATTGTGAAATTGATATAGCTTTTTCGTTCTAATATAAAATACTAGCGGACCCGACAGACGTTGTCCTGTCTACACGTCTTTAATTTGAAAATTTCAAACTTTTTTTAATAATTTTTTTGATGAAAATTATTATTCAAATTGTGAATCTAAACCATTCCCAGATCCCCTTGAACACACACAAAAAATTTCATCAAAATCGGTCCAGTCGTTTGAGAGAAGTTCAGTGACATACACACTCACAGAAGAATTATATATATATATAAAGATGTGCACTGTACCAAATTGACTAATAAACTTAAATAAACAATTGCATTCAATAATAATGTTAACTTTAGAGATACGAAAGTTTTTACTCTTGTATGTGATGAAAATACTTTTTTTTTAGATCGTCGACAATATTTTCCTATCATCAGATAAATTAATATTTGGAAATTTGTTGTCAACCTCTCGTAGATTGATAATAATTAGTCATAAATATTCATTTGGTAAAATAAATAATTCAAGAATTTTTGTAAAACTAAGTGTGCATATGTTTTGTATATATAATTAAGTATATTTGTAATTTTTACACTCTTAAACTATACATATAATAAAATTCTAACTGAGTCGAGAAAAAAAAGAATTTTAGTATTTTTATTTTTATTCCTTATGTTTAAATATTTCTTTGAAAGTTTATTCGCTTATTATTACTAAACGAAAGTGAAAACTGGAAAACCGTAGACCCATTGAACAAAAACCTATGGAATTGTTGATACAAGCGCCGAATCGCAAATTGTTTATGGTAATGGTCCGCTCGCCGATATGTGAAATGTTCGCATTTTATTAGCATTGTCGTTTCCGCAAATTGGCGCTTTATATTCTGAAATGAGTACTTCGAGTTTCGGTCGTATTTCTTCTATTTTGAAGACTGAGAAAAAATATAAAAAAATCACGAAGAATCAAGAAATTTTGTTAGTAAAACAATATATTCAAACATTTTCTATTTCTGCGTAACTTCGGAATAGTCAATTTAGGAAAAGTTCAGTAGATAAAAGTATTCTGCAGCCAACGGCAAAGGCTTTGATTGGCAAACATCCCACGCGTCTGTCTATTTATCAGCATCAACGGGCCTTGATGTGGAAAGTGATACGTCAATAACACAGACTCACGTATCCACGAAGAAGCTTAATAAATAAACCGCTTTCTGCAAGCTAATACCTGTTCGATAAATAAAGATCTTTATTATAGGCTAATCAAATAGTGACTTTAGCGAGTTAATCGCTATTTCTTATAGGTGTTAATGTTAAATACAATATGTTACAAATGAAAAATACTTCTGTTCCTATGGAATACAAATTATTATATTACAGAACATGTAGCGATACTAGCTACAATCTTGATATACAGAACTAGACATTTAAAGAAAAGGCATAAAAGATTTGTAGATGTAAATACAAGGAAATTGTAGTCCAAGTATGCAGTGCATAAATTGCCCCTTATCTGGCCATTAAGTGACCCTTAATGGCTACAAGGTGGGGCAGATTGTTATCGTGACAATTGTGTGGCTACTTTGTCGATACAAAGAATTTTCGTAGGTTATTTAGGAGCGGCCAATGTGTAACAAGATTAACACTTAGTTTTTCAAATGACTTTCATTTGCTATTAGAAAATAAAGTGGGTGAAATGAGAATTGTAGTATATTTTGCTGACGTACAATGAATTTCACTTACTTTACATAATATCGTCTGTGCTGTCGGTGTAAACAATTATAGAATAACTAGCATCGCCCGCGGCTCCGCCCGCTTTCAGGTGACCAAAAACCAAATTCTTAGGTTTTATATATTAGAATACTCTTACAATGCATTTTTTTGTATTTTTCTCAGAAATGAGATATTTTCCCGCGGTAAAAACATTAAAACGTAAGTGGGGAAGAAGGCGAGCAGAGCAAGGGTGAGTCGCTAGTTAATTATACCCTAGGTACTTTTTAAATAGATGAAATAAAATAAATAAAATGGTTATTGTAAATGTATGTACCTGAAGAAATAGACACATGCTATCGTAGAATTTTCTGAGGGTCTTTTTAACTAATTGTCCTACAATTTTCTAGTACATAGTTTTAATGTATCTCTTAAGGTTTAGCCAGCGTTAGCAATGTAAGCGTACATAAACCGTTTTGTTTCGAAACGAAATACCGTCAAAGTCAGCTATTTTGTACAAAATATTTACAAATAGCTTCCTTGTTTATCTCTCTTTCTATTATTCAAAACCGTATCAATCTGATGTGTGGTTCTAAACCACAAGTCGAAATAAGCTGAGAAATAGGAGGCAAACAGCGACTTTGTTTTATACTATGTACCTACTCCTAAATATACGGGTATGTAGATAGGTGATTTGCACTCGAACTTGCACTTTCCTACAGCAATTAGAGATCTTACCGCACTAAATTGCTAATGTTAATTGTTAACGTGTTACTTATATTTATTGAGTAATAAATCATAATTTTTTTGTATGAAGGACAACTTGTCCGAACCAGTCATTCTGTTTTTCCGTGGAAATAAGAGAATTTCCTATAGTAAAAGGCATGCTATGTCGATCTGAGTAATAGTAAGTTTTCACTACAGAGACAACAATTTCAACAACCCATTATATTTTGTAACCGTCGGTATAAAGGTTTAACTATATTCTGTACACAATACGTAACATTTATTGTTTTTAAAAAATATTTTATGTACGCGCTTTATTACTATTTTATTATATGTGTACTGTGTAGTACTACTCGTAGTAGCGAAGCGTCCATACAAGACGTCTTACCTCAAATGTATTTTGTTATAATTTTGACATACATTTAATTATTTAAATGTATAGATGTATATATATATATATATATATATATATATATATATATAATAGCTTTATATATTTGTATATATATGTATGAACAAAACAAGTGTAAAGTTAATAGTTTATTTTTAAAATTTTGATCGAGACTCACGACGTCTTGTGGTAAACTTAAGATAATATTATTCTGACAAAGAAAACACAACATATATTGGAATAATAGGAAAAAAACTCATTGTGAGAATTACAAGCAACTTTCCAAAACTCTTTTTTCTATGTTATTTCTAAACATATAACCTGTGAAGGTAAAGCTTGTTCACTGTAAAGTTCGAAAATACTTGCAGCTAAAATAATGTACAAAATCTTGTCTACAGCGTTAAAGTAACCGTTGAGCAATGACTCAAGACATCTATCTACAACACTTACAAATCACGCTATTACTTGACGTTCCCTAATATATTGCATTTTAGCATGTCACTTGACTATTCACTTTAAAACTTTTTTTTATATTTGAAATAGTTAAATTGGCTAACACTAAATATGTTTTAGCCAATGTAATCATATATCCTTGTGATCTGCCCTCGATTCGACTCCAATATCACTACACCTTACTACTAAGTAAGACTACACCACTCTAAAACTAAGACTCCTACGAGTATTTCCTACGCAACATGAACTTCTTTTCCATGGATGAGAAATGTAGAGCCTAAGTTTAATAAAGAATTCTCTACTCGCTAGTATGATCAATTAATGTGTTAGTCTCCTATACCTACTTAACCCGAGGGATAAAATGTATGTTTTATAATCAATATCGATGCTTATTTATTTTATACTAGTGACAAACCCTTGCTTCGCTCAGGTTCATCCCTAGGTACGTTTTAACGGTAGCCTATGTCACTCTCCAGCCCTATATCTTCACACAAAAAAAAACACGACAATCTAACACTTTATTTCCACGTGAAAAAGGACAAACAAACAAATAAAGTCAACGTCAAATTGTATATCGTAGAAAGAGAAAGTGTCAAATATACAAATGCATTCAAGTAGGTTATATTAATTTTAAAGTTGCGTTCATAATTATAATGTAGTAGTAAGGAAAAAGAAAAATGTGATTTTTTACGTTTTTTCGTGATTTTTTTCTAATTTTTCTCTTCATAAGAACCTTCCCCGGACTTCAGCGAATATTTGCAAAAAAAAAATTGGCTTATTAGTCCAGCCATTATCGAGTTTAGCGCTTGGCAACATTCATTTTTATTTATATAGATTAGATAGATAACTGTATATTTGTGTAATTTATTATATTAATGCCTATTATGTTGTTTCTTATTTTTATTTTATATCTTGTTTTTATAAAATTTCTTTTTTTTCCCTTGCACTTTTCTGCGCTTATCGCTCTACTGTCGATAAACGCTGCGTAGCGGACGCGTTGGAGTAAATTAGGTTTTGTGATATATTTTTGACATGGATTGAAATAACGAGAAGATTTTAGAATTGATTAGTAATTACGAATCTGATGCGATATTATGGAATCCGAAAGAAGTCAGCCACGAGAGAATGGATCTCAAATATGATGCTTGGGTTCGCTGCTATAAAATAAAGAGCGACCGCGAATTTTGTGTCTTGCGTTCATTTATCGCGATAAACTTTACAACGAATGTGGCCACCCACAGTCGCCGTAGGTCGAATGCGAAGTTTTATCGACGGAATACCATCACGATGAGTGTGGCCTTACCATAAATGGCAATCTTTTATCCACCCTTGCCATTGATTTCTTTTAATATAATATCTTTGTATTTTTATGTGCAAAAAAGAAGGTATAAAATAGTATATGATACTCGTGGCCTAACGAGTTTATTAAAGCACGGCGATTACCTCGAGCCGTGAAATTATGGACAATTCAAGTTACACGTATAGTAATCTACTATTTACAAACACCATCAATAATAAGGTATTATAAACCTCAATCATATGAAACATAAGCCCTGTTATTTGTGAGTGTGCACCCTTCAGCTGTATACATCTGTTCAATTAAAGAAATTATTTTTGACTAGTACTGGCTGCGCTCGGGTTCGCCCCTAGAAACGTTTTAACATTTAGTATAAATTTCTCAGAGATTAGCTATTTTCTAGCAATAAAAGTATCCTATATACCGACCCGGGTAACCAGCTATCATCATACCAAATTTCAGCCAAATCTATCCAGGCGTTTTCTTGTGATGCGTTCCCAGAAAGACAGACAGACAAAAAATCTAATAACTAAAAAAACTATAATTTCGGCTTTTGTATCGATAATAATCTAATGTTTCAAAAAATACTGTTTCAAAAATTTTCACCGTAAAGATTCGACTCGATTAGAATTTTATTATCGAATATTAAATATATCGAATAAATTATATCGAATAGATTTTTGAGTTCTATTACCTAAAAACAATATGAACTTTAAATTGACATGATTATCATTAATAAGAAAAACATAAAATGCGTTTACACTTGAGTGAATCAAATATTAAGGTAATGCGAAAAAACTGAACAATAAAACAGACTGAGGCCGACTGCTACCAAGGCGCTTTAACTAAGCTGAGTAAATTAGACGAAAAAAATATTTCTTTCGCTAAGAAAAACAAAAGGGACTTCATCTGCGGTCTGAAATTTATGAGATGCGCCGCGGATTAAAAATGTTTACCGTACCCTCCGGCGGCCGCCGCCTTCATTAGTCCATGCTTCTAAAATAGTCCGATTAATATTTACCTTACACTTCTTACGGACTTTCCGTATACCTTTTGTGTAAATATCGACATATTCGTAAGACATGACGTGTTGATATATTTTCATTTGAAATAATTTTTGGACGACACGTTTGGCTCAGTTTGTAGTGCTATTGCTGTGCCAATGATCGCGGGTTCGAGTCCCGCTGGGGGCATTCATTTGTGTGATGAGCACGAATATTTGTATTCCAGTCATGGTTGTTTATATTTATAATATGTATGTATTTAAAAGTTATATATGTATAATGTATCAACTATCTGGTATCCATAACACAAGCCTCGTAGCTTACCATGGAACTAGATGGTGTTGTGTGTTAATGTCCTGGCATATTTATAAAATATCGACATATTCGCAAGACATGACGTGTTGATATATTTTCATTTGAATTAATTCAATAACATTGCCTTCAATATACTAAAGCAACTTTTATAGGTGAGATATATATTCTATATGTATTATATATAGACTTGCAACGAATTTTCGGCTATTATTCGGTATTCGGCTTATTCGGCTACTTTTTTCCTATTCGGCCTAATACCTAGTAACTAGATACAACTCGGCTGGATACCGAATACTTAAGTAATATGTTAATATGTCTAATTATATACTTTTTTATGACATAGTTTATACGAGGGTTATATAATTATTCTATTTCATATGAAACATTATCATAAAGAGATTTTAAGCGTACTTGCTTTTGCCTCCCACTTCATATTTGTGTATTCACTACCACTCTATGTGTACATAATTATGAGAGCACGTATATATAAATATTATAAATATTATTATAGGTACGTATATATTAATATACGGTTCAAAATGGAGTTTCGGAACAGTTAAAAATGTTCTTGCAATGAACCGCAATATTTTAAATCAAAAAATATAACCAATAAGAAGAAAATTGGAACAGTCATTGATATATATCGAAAGATATAGACAAGAATTCTAGAAATTATTACTTTTGCTACTCTTAACAATAACTAATAAACACTAATATTTCAAGAAATGATAATGTTTTGTACATTCTCCAAACTTGGCTCCGTATCTATTATTATATGATTTATTTTATGTAAAGAGATTTTAAATCTATACATATAATAAAATTGTAACTAAGCCGAATCTGTATATTAAATATTTTTTGGAAAATCTTGTTGAAATAAACATTATTATCGATACAAAGGCCGAATCTATAGTTTTTAGAATTTTTGTCTGTCTGTCTGTCTGCTACCGCATCACAGAAAAACCACTGGAGGGATTTTCATGAAATTTGGTATGGTGATAGCAAGTTATCCGGGTCAACATATAGGATATTTTTACCGCGGGAAAATATCTCATTTCTGAGAAAAAATACAAAAATTGCAGTGTAAGAGCATACTAATATGTAAAACCTAAGAATTTGGTTTTTGGTCATCTAAACACATGCGGAGCCGTGGGCAATGCTAGTATATTATATAATACACTATTTTTAAATTTACAATAAATAATAGTATTTATTGATCATTATTTATTTATTTAATTATGAAAAAAATGTTTTAAAATGAGATATTCAATAAATTAACTAGAAAGACCGTTATAAAATATAGTATGATATTAAATTAAAGCAACAGATTCTTATCTCTTAAGGCACGTTATATATCTAAATTTTAGTAACCTAATATCGACCTTAAATCTTTTTATCTATCAACAAATAGTCGATACGTGCTCCGAATCTTCAACTAGACGTATAAACTTAGCTACACCGATCGGTATTCGTACACTTTAATAAATTATTAGCCCCAATTTTTCGTCGACTGTTCAAATATGAATCTGGTATCTAACGCCACAAGCACTGATTGCACTGTGAATAATTTATTATAAAGGCCTTTGTTTAGAATTGCATATTCATTTACTTTTTTTATAATTACTTAGACATTTAAATAATAAATCGCTAGAGAAAACAAGTTTGAATTTTACATATTTTATTATTTATGTTATTTCTCTACATATTCTATCCGGTATAGTCATTTATGTAGATACTAGCGGACCCGACAGACGTTGTCCTGTCTACACGTCTTTAATTTGAAAATTTCAAACTTTTTTTAATAATTTTTTTGATGAAAATTATTATTCAAATTGTGAATCTAAACCATTCCCAGATCCCCTTGAACACACACAAAAAATTTCATCAAAATCGGTCCAGTCGTTTGAGAGAAGTTCAGTGACATACACACTCACAGAAGAATTATATATATAAAGATGTTGCAAGGGAAACGTATAATTAATATGAAACACTATATTTATATTATTATCTTTAACTTTTGAATCAGTTTTTTTGCTCAAGATCAAAAAAAAACTGAAAAACTCAGTCTGATATAGTAAAAACAAATTAAGTATAAGTGTATTTTGAAATATTTCTTAAAACGATGTACAAAGTGCAAATATTTCTTCCGACAATTTCCAAGCCGTACATTTAAGCGGAACACTTACGAGCCTCGTTACATCGTCAAGTGCTAAAACCTTTGTAAGATAGTGCGAGTTGCAACGTTGCATTGTGTAGGTACCTACCTACAATACTGAACAAGAAGATATTTACGAGAAACAAAAAGCACAAGATAAACAGAGTGGTCCCTTTAAACATTATTATCAATAGTAATTTAATACATATTAATGCCGCCAATATAAATTTCCGTCAAGAAGGCCCAAACTGAGACTTACAGCAAAACTATTATAGTGCACAAGTATGTATTCTAACTCCTAAAGTCTGACGAGACGACAATTGAAGCGCCTAGTGAGAGGTCAGATGGAGACCGACGGATTTCTAACTCCGGAGTACTAATTAAAAAAAATCACAGAAAAACCCTCTACAACCAAGATATATTAACACGCTTTAATCTTATGGAGTAACCATAGATAATGATTGGCTGCTCAATCCTACGATCTCCGTACATTTCTTTCCCTACCTACTACTTTGTTACCGATCATCAATAAGTTTTTGGTCTTGTAGATTTCCATCCGTAAGTAATTATTTACTACTGAAAAATAAAAATTATAGCTTAAACACAATTTCATAGAATTAGGCATAGACTTGAGACATTCTTTTATAAGGTCAAATAATAATCTCGTTTGCAGGCTTGTCTATTCTATACGTGTGGTCTACGCCTTGACTACGTTGAATCGGCTGACAAGTGCGATTGTTGTACGCGAGATACGAGATAGCGCAGGCACGCCCCGATGTTAACACCTCTTCAGCACGCCACCGAGCACTGACCCAACTTACCCTAACTAAGCCATCATCATTTCTCTCCTATCATTAGTTTTTAGATTTGATTGTGTAATTTCAATATCTATTTAATGTTTTTACGAAGTTTATTCTTTAATCACTATAATAGTAATCTATACATATAATAAAATTGTAACTAAGCCGAATCTGTACATTAGATATTTTTTGGAAAATCTTATTGAAATAGACATTATTATCGATACAGAGGCCGAATCTATAGTTTTTAGAATTTTTGTCGGTCTGTCTGTCTGTCTGTTAACGCATCACAGAAAAACCACTAGAGGAGTTTTGATGAAACTAACTAACTTAATTAATCTGTCCTTGTCCAATCTATGTAATCAAAATAATATTTTTAATAAACAAATATAAGCTTATGATTACACAATATATTTGAAACTAGCATTGCCCGCGGTTCCGCCCGCGTTCAGATTACCAAAAACCAAATTCTTAGGTTTTACATATTAATATACTCTTACATTGCAGTTTTTGTATTTTTTCTCAGAAATGAGATATTTTCCCGCGGTAAAAAGTATTCTATATGTTGACCCGAATTACCAGCTATCACCATACCAAATTTCGTCAAAATCTGTCCAGTGGTTTTCTCGTGAATAGACAGCCAGACAGACAAAAGTTCTAAAAACTATAGATTTGGACTCTGTATAATAATGTCTATTTTAATAAGATTTTTCAAAAAATATTTAATGTACAGATTCGGCTTAGTTACAATTTTATTATATGTACAGATAACATCTAATAACGAACTCGTAATATACTCATAGGCACGGTTCATCCCAAACAGAAACAATTATCGAACACAGACAAAACAATTTACTGTATTATTTGTTTCCGAAATTGAAATGCAGCGATAGTGGTACAATTCTGAGGAGATTATCCCTTGTATAAAATTAGGGGCGCAAAAATGAAATGCTGGAATATTTTACAGCCTTTTAAATCGCGGATCTGAATGAAACAAGCTATTACCGCCCGTTTGCTATTGAAGCCATTTTTAAGCCAAATATTTTGAAAAGAATATTCAAAAAGTAAATAAAATTCATAATTTGACTTAATCTGTACTAGTGTTATAAAGTGTCAGAGTTCGTATGTTTGAACGCGCTAATCTCAGAAACTACTAAGCCAATTTGAAAAATTCTTTTCGCATTAGATAGCCCGTTTATTGAGAGATGCTATAGGCTATACATCATATAATATATAGTCGGCCTATGCCATTCTAACCGTTAAAACGTATCAAGGGAAGAACCCGAGCGAAGCAAGGATTAGCTTTATTCTAAACAAGAAATATAATATAATAAGTTTTTATATACATATACGACTATAAATTGTACTTGCATATACTGAGTATTAACATGTTACTAACTTACAAAGCATTTAAATATTATGTTATTTTATTTCTGTACATATAATTAGCACGCTTAATCAATAATAATTCAACAAATTATTCTTATCTTTCAAATCTATACATATAATAAAATTGTAACTAAGTCGAATCTGTACGTTAAATATTTTTTGGAAAATCTAATTGAAATAGACATTATTATCGATACAGAGTCCGAATCTATAGTTTTTAGAATTTTTGTCTGTCTGTCTGTTACCGCATCACGAGAAAAGCACTGGACAGATTTTGATAAAATTTGGTACGATGATAGCTGGTTATCCAGGTCAACATATAGGATACTTTTTACCGCGAGAAAATAATATTTTTTGAGAAACAATACAAAAAATGCAATGTAAGAGTATACAAATATGTAAAACCTAAGAATTTGGTTTTTGATCATCTGAACGCGGGCGGAGCCGCGGGCAATGCTAGTAGCCAATAATTTATAAAGAAATGTCAAAATGGCATGACGGAAAACATTTCCTTCCGTATAATTTGGATAAAACATTCCGTATATTGAGAATTATTGATGCTTTTAGCGGAATTCAAATGAAAGTCATTAATTAGTAGAAACACCGACTAATTAATCAGTACAGTGAAACAAATGGTATTACTTCACTGATTATATTATTATCAGTTACAGACTTTGCAGTCTCAATTCAAACGATGCTTGTATTGCAAAGTGGAGGATAGTTCTGACTTCTGAACAAGCTGAATTTATGTTAGCATCGAAATCTTGAGTTAGAATTTGGACAGTACAGTGTTAATGAAGTTGTTATTTGCCCTTAATAGTATGATCCTATGGGGTATCCGGTATTATATTAAACTAGCATTGCCTGCGGCTCCGCCCGCGTTCAGATGACCAAAAACCAAATTCTTAAGTTTTACATATTATTTACATTGCAGTTTTTGTATTTTTCTCAGAAATGAGACATTTTCCCGCGGTAAAAAGTATCCTATATGTTGACCTGAATAACTACCTATTACCATACCAAATTTCATCAAAATCCCTCCAGTAGTTTTTCTGTGATGCGGTAACAGACAGACAGACAAAAATTCGAAAAACTACAGATTCGGCCTCTGTATCGATATTTGTATCGATATGTGTATGTATATTTCAATAAGATTTTCCAAAAAATATTTCATGTACAGATTCGACTCAGTTAAAATTTTATTATATGTATAGATGTAACAACTATATGATCTCAGATGGTCTAATTGTATTAAGTAATGCGTTTAATATTACTAGTGTTAGCCCAATTGTAGAAATTCGACAATTTTTTTTTTATTTATAACACAAAATCTCGCCAATAACTACTAAACAAAAAAAACAAATCTATTGAAACAGAGGAGAAAAAGGTACTTAACGGTTTTGTCTTTGCCTATTTACATATATATAATAGATTAATATGTAATTGAACTCTTTAACAGAAGAACGTTCCACCTTTGCTAGAAATACCTATAAAGATTATACACTTTGCAATAAGTCGTACTAATTTCTCTTTATATAAAATAAAAACTAAACATATAAAAAGTTTCTAGTATATTTATTTTTTAATGTTAACACCATTCACCCTGGTGAAGTTTTTTCTTTTAATACAGTATTTATAATATATATTAATTTTATATTAGATCACAATAATATATAAGACTAGCATTGCCCGCGGCTCCGCCCGCGTTCAGATGACCAAAAACCAAATCCTTAGGTTTTACATATTAGTATACTCTTACATTGCAGTTTTTGTATTTTTTCTCAGAAATGAGATATTTTCCCGCGGTAAAATGTATCCTATATGTTGACCCGGATAAACAGCTATCATCATACCAAATTTCATCAAAATCTGTCCAGTGCTTTTCTCATGATGCGGTAACAGACAGATAGATAGACAAAAATTCTAAAAGCTATAGATTCGGACTCTGTATCGATAATAATGCTATTTCAATTAGATATTCCAAAAAATATTTAATGTACAGATTCGACTTAGTTACAATTTTATTATATGTATAGATTTTCTTGAACCACATCAAAAAGAAAGTAGTAGTCAATTCATATATATGTATGTGTTTATGTAGGGTTAATGTTGGTTAGGTAGTTAGCGTATTGTTTTGGTAAAAAAATTTTTTTTTTTCATTTATTTTACGTAATATTATTTATTAAATAATAAATTCATAAGATTTATTAACTGTAATATTTTACCAATATTTTACTTGCCGGTGAACTTTCTTAAAGGTCGATACAGAGAGGATTATCCTCTAAATCCGGATTACGTGACACCCACAATGTTTGCGAAGACACTCCAGGAAAATACTTACTTATCGTACATTTAAATTTAACAATTTAATATCTCTTTTATATATTTTGAACCTTTTCCTATATTTTATACAAAATAACAACATTATTAATATAAAATCATATTTCATTGTAAACAAATTTATCTTGAAAATGATTGATCTGATTTTTAACCGACTTGAAAAAAGAGGAGGTTGTCATAAAAGTTGTAATATAAATATCATGTCAAAAATGTTTAATATAAAATTTTCCTTGTGCCTATATGAAACTCTTAATCAGTTAATGAGCTAACATGTAACACATATACTGCGTACGTTAGATTAAAAATTAAAAATTAATTTCTCTACAAGTAATTAAAAGAAGAAAATAATACAAAGTTTAATACAACTTCGCATTGATAGCAATTCGAAATTTTGTATATGTGTTGATAATAAAGAAAACTAGATACTCCTTCACGCTGCTGCCTCACGGAAAATGCTGGAAGGATTTGGAGAAAGACATAGGCCTCGGCTTACGCACCCGAACTTAGCGAGGATAAGTCATAAATCTATAGATATAATAAAATTCTAACTGAGCCGAATCTGTACATTAAATATTTTTTGGAAAATCTTATTGAAATAGATGTTATTATCGATACAGAGGCCGAATCTATAGTTTTTAGAATTTTTGTCTATCTGTCTGTCTGTCTGTTACCGCATCACAGAAAAACCACTGGAAGGATTTTGGTGAAATTTGGTATCCGGGTATATAGGGTACTTTTTACCGCGGAAAAATATCACATTTCTGAGAAAAAATACAAAAACTACATTGTAAGAGTATACTAATATGTAAAACCTAAGAATTTGCTTTTTGGTCATCTTAACGCGGGCGGAGCCGCGGGCAATGCTATTGTCAAATAAATCATAGCATAAGTAAATATTTTGAAAGTTAATTCCTCAATTATTTAATAAAAAGTCACAAAATAGAGTTTAATAAAAATAAATGAATATCCGCAGGAAAATTCTGTAGTAACGGAAATACAAAGAAATCGGAAGCTTCGCGTTAATGGCTTTCGAGCTGATAAACTGGACAGTGATCGTGAAACTTTTAACGATTGCCCAAATTACTAGCCGTTACTACGATTTAACAGGCGATATGAACATGTATAAATGTTTCATGAATACATTAATTTCAGAGCGATATTGTGGCAGTCTGCTTAAGCATTAAACAAATATCAGTATCATCTTATACATACATTTATATACAAATTTCTTTTAACTATATGTATAACAGTAACATATATATATGTCGTGTTATCCATATACTACGAACATCATCTTTGGTGGTTACTCATCTTGTGGGCGTTATCAGGGCTCAAATAATAAAGTATTCAGTGCTCAATACACAATTTAATCAGGGAAGTCACAATGTTATAAACTTGAAACGGTAATTCTAATGATTTAGAGCTAGCGGGTTTACAGTCACCGATCATCGACTTCCAACTACAATATCAAAGCAAAACTGTATGCTACACCATGATCAACCGTCTTTACTAAACCACGTATCTGCAAAGAATGTCGTGATGGCGTCTCGACCCCGCTCAAGACTAAATCTCTGCTCTAAATTCAAAATAAGCAATAACGAGTAAATTAAAGAACATAGTGACTTTAAACAATAATGTTTCATAACAGAAAAAGGTAACTAAATCCTCCTCCGTCTTATATATATATATATATATATATATATATATATATACATACATACATACATATAATAAAAATTTAACTAAGTCGAATCTGTACATTAAATATTTTTTTGGAAAATCTAATTGAAATACACATTATTATCGATACAGAGTCCGAATCTATAGTTTTTCGAATTTTTGTCTGTCTGTCTGTTACCGCATCACGAGAAAACCACTGAACAGATTTTGATTAAATTTGGTATTATGATAGCTGGTTATCCGGGTCATTATATAGGAAATATAATACTAATATGTAAAACCTAAGAATTTGGTTTTTGGTCATCTGAACGCGTGCGGAGCCGCGGGCAATGCTACTTACAGAATATTTTTCTTTAAACAAATTATAATTCAATTATAGTAATACTGCTGCTACACATGAAAATGGATTAAACATATATGCAAAATTTTTAGCAAACGCTTTCAACCTCATTTTGTGAATTCTCATCTGGCCGAAGCGCTAACATGCTACTATTTTTTACATTTTACTACATTTTTTATAGCATAATATCCATAATGAAACTCGTAACTACGCGCCCCGCAAAGTGCTTGACGCCTCGCGTGTCGAGATGATAAAATTAATTTCAAAACCACACTTTAAATCTATCAGAATATGAAAATTTAAACTTATACATAATTATATTTCGCTTTTAAATGCAATCTCAATAAATGCTTATGATGAATAACTATTGAAGGTAGAATAAAGGTAATAGAGTAAGGGGGTGTAATCCCCTGGTGGCACGTCTATAATTTTCATTTATAAATATAATATGATTATATATTATTATCCAGTAATAGATAATATTTTATTCTGCTTTATAAATCATGTTGAAAATTAACTTAAACAATACAATTACAGCATTTATGTTTAAAATGGTTGAATTATTATATAATCATATTATGAATGAAAATTATAACTTTAAAATATAAGTTTAAAAGCCATTTTATTATAGCCTCTTTTGAATTAAAACATTACTTAGTAATATTGAAATCACTCGTTCATTATATCTCGTCATTCGTCGTCATATCATTTTCCGATAAATACACGTGGATACAATTATTCGATACATTCTCATCTCGTTTTTAACTGTTTTATAAACCAACTTTACGAGTAGGAGGCAGTTTAGATTTTTTGCAAACGCTACTCAAGTTTGTTTTATTTTTTTGTGTCTTTGCTTCTTTGTTTATTGGTTCTTCCGTTCGAATGTTTGTACATTTATTTATTATTATAGTTCAAACAAATATAATACATGGATATGCTAAAGGTAACAAACATCAGAGCAGCGTCACCTAATTCGGACAGATAAACTGATACAAAACAAAAAGTTTCCATCTATAATAAACACAGAACATCATCCGAAGATAACATAAACTTGTAGTAGCCCAATGTACTGAGGTTACACTGAAAGAGAAAATCCTTAAGATGTCTCATATTATCCAGGAGCCACTCGGTCCAGCGTACGAGAATGATCAAATAACCACCACAACTATGAAAACAGCTGCGGACCTCAGGAAGCTTGCTTTCTAGAAGTCAAAGCACGCTTAAACCGAAGTCCGGATGATGAAAATCGCTAAAAATAAAACCAACTTATAAAAAGACACGGACAAAAGTCTGTGGTGTTCGTATCCTTCAAAAAAAGGTAACAAACAGAAATTATATTTTAATCAGGTACAGAAATATGTTCTAATGGTGCCTAAATTAGAAGAACCAGCTCTGATAGTCTATATTAATATGTCATTACCGTAAATTCGTGCTAATTCTTGAGTCTCAAATACATACATATATGTATGTATATGTATTTAAATATATGTGTATATATATGTGTGTATATATATATATATATATATATATATATATACACTGGCAGGGACATTATAAAACTCGTGAAATTGCACTAGTGAGATTATAATTGCACGGACTTATGGTAGGGGAGCCCACGAAGCTAAATGGGGATTTACTCGAGCGTCGTAGAGACCTATTGGGATGCAAAGCTTAGATGATAAGAAGAAAAAAATGTTATATGATATATACCTTTACATCGGTGGGGGAAGCGGCTATAGATTTTTAAATATGTAAAAAAAAACTGTTGCATAGACATCCTCGAGCGCGTCAGATATTGATAGCATAAATGCCCTACGTATTTTTAATAATGTACATATGTTAATCTGATCGTTTGCATGATGCGGGTGGTTGTATTTAAGGGTTGAAAATGAAAAAAAAAATTTAATCGAGCGCGTCAGATTTTCTAAGGGAATGTTAAGTGCACCAAAAAAAAGCTCTCATTCACTAATCTGACGATTTCGATGGGACGCAAACTCGCGGCCATTTTCATGTGCAAAAAAAAATCGCCATTTTGAAATACTCAAGCGCGTCAGATTAAGATATATATGGTTCATCTTTATGTTCTAAACGTACTGTCTCATAATCTGACGATTATCTAGAGGGATTCGCCTGATCTGACAAAAAAAAATTATTATTAGAAATACTTGCAAAGTTTCAAGTCAATATGACAATTAGAAGTAGGTTAAATTCATCATTAGTAGTTTTTCCACCCTTAGGGGTGGTATTTTTTTTTGAAATTTAAATGGGACCAATCTGGAAGTATACCCTTTCAAACGACACAAAAATTGTCCAAATCGGTTAATAAATGACGGAGTTCTGAGGTAACAAACATAAAAAAAAAAAAAAAAAAAAAACATACAGTCGAATTGAGAACCTCCTCCTTTTTGAAGTCGGTTGATAAACTAATACAACAGGGTGTGCGAATAATTCGAACTTACGAATTATTCGTTCCGAATCGAATATTAATATTCGATTCGAAACTCGAATCGAATAATTCGAAAATTCGAATTATTCGAAAGTTCCCGAATAATTCGAAAAATTTCGAATAATTCGAACAAATATTGCAAATTTAAAAAATGAGCAATTGTTTTCTCTGGGTAATTTATTTTTAAACGAAAAGTATATTATTCGTAAGTAGACTATTTTGACACACGATTTGAAGGAATTTAAATGGATACAATTGAAGATCCAGAGATATTTCATTAATTCGCGAATTATTCGAAAACTTTCGAATTATTCGAAATTTTTCGAATTTCGAATCGAATATTGATATTCGATTCGATTCGAACGATGTTCGCACACCCCTAGACTCTTTATGATCAGCTGTGATGGTGTCATGGCGGCAGAAACCAGAGTGGGGACGGAGTGAGAGAGTAATAGATAGAGAAAGAGTGAGAGAGGAATAGAAACGCGGAGAAGGAAATGTAGGCATCACGCAGCTGCACGCATTTAACTTTATCGACGAATTTTTGTTATTTCGGCTTGCGGAAATCGTCAGATTATATATTTTTCATTATTCTTGCATTATTTCCTTCAAAATAAAAAAAAATTTAGCTACGCTCGAGAATGTCGAGATGACGTTTTTTTTTACAACTTTGTTGCCCTCCCCTTTTTTTACGTCACTCTCAAATTGTCAGATTAGTGGAATATACACTTTTTAGGATGTAATTAACTCACCCTACCTTAATCTGACGCGCTCGAGAATTTCTGGTGGTCAATTTTTTTTTACTAATCTGATCCTGTATCCTTCACGGGCGGCCTTATATATGGGCCTCATGTTTTGTGGAGGTACTTAACCGGGTACAAGGTATCCCCCTGTATATTAATCTGCCGCGCTCGAGTAACTACAGAAAATCCCCTCTTGGGCTCCCCTACTATTATGTCAATCATCTCCATTTCTTACAATATGACTGGACACTCTTAGTTACATAATAATTTCAATAAGCACTAAATGACGATTCCGACCATAGAGTTAGCAAAATAAAGAAATAAAAATATATTAAGTTGTATATGTTTAAGTTTTTCGTTTTGCAAATAGCGAATCAGCGAATCCGCTAATGAAAACGGTCCAAGGCTTCCCACCACATCCAAATGTTGTTAATGTTGACAATTTAACAAGGCTATTTACAATTTTACTGAATCTGCTAAGTGAAATTATAATAAAACTAAGATTGTCCAGTGATATAGTAAGAAATGGATATGATTGACAAAAGTCCTTAAAATTATAATATCCCAAGTGGAATTATAATTTAACGGCTTTATAATATCCCTACGATATATACATTCGCAATAATAATTATTTATTATAATATTATTGTAGCAAGCGACACTTTGAAATAAATAAAAAAAGATAAAATAAATCTAAGCAATATAGCGTCATCTTACTTTGATAAAAAAAAAATAACAGTCTTTATTCAAATAACACAATGGTAACAAATGCACACAGCCCTAACTCCTGAACTGGAAAACTGTGTTTCAGGAGCTAGTACCTTCCCATATCAGGCGTACATATTCAATGCATGAAATTACGTTATAATAAGGTAAGTTAATGTAAACAAAAAAGTAAGAAAAAATAAATATTAAAAATTAAAAAAATAATAAAGTACTTCTAACATACAAGACACAGTGAGAAAAAAAAGTGTGTATTGTGTGTATATGAGTGTATGTGTGCATGTGTCTGTGCGTGTGTGCGTTTGTGAGAGTGGGTTTGGTTGTATGCTTGATGAAAAAAGACAATGCTCTATTCTCTCCAGAGGAATAATCTGACCAAGTGTTTTCCCTGATGCGGGATAAATTGTAATGTATCATTATAATTATGTACTTGTAAAGGTGTTCTAACAATTTTTTTAAACCTATAACAGATATTACCGAGTGTCACTCTAAAAAGAAGTAAACAGGAAAGGAGCCAGCTATAGCACTTAAGATGAAGCAATTATTAGTTGAGACTAGTTTTATTAAGAAACTTTTTAGGATTGTTCCGAACACTAATTAGGGAAGTTGCGGACGCGGTAGAATCGATCTTATGCCAATTACTTCGCGGAAATCAAAATACACTGTTCTAAAACTTGAACGTGCTTTATTTCAACATACAATACAACAATCTTATTTAAAGTTTAATAATAACTAAAGATTAAAACATTTACTTATAAATAGTAATTTAATACTTAAACTGTTTTTATTTATTTAGGTAACTGCTTTACTATTTATTTTTTTGACAAAACCTAATACACATATAGTATGTAGAAAACAATATTGAATCTTAATTATTAAAGAAATAAGATATTTCATATGAAAAAATATATAAATCAAGCAAATTTTTGACAAGATCTCATATATACTTACCACTAACATTTACTTACTCAATACATTTAGTAGTTTCAGGATATCGCTCTTTAAACGTAGGATAGAGGAAGTAACTAATGAAGTTACAACAACGAGGATACAACAATTGTGATAATGTGATACGAAAACTATTTACGTAAATTAATTATTACCCATTTTACTATTCCCACACTCGTTTCAGGCAGCAAACTAATAGGTAAGAGAAATAAAATACATCTGTATATTATAAAATATGTAGCCTAAATATATTATTCCCTATAATATATCTATACATATAATAAAATTGTAACTAAGCCGAATTTGTACATTAAATATTTTTTAGAAAATCTTATTGAAATAAACATTATTATCGAGACAAAGGCCGAATCTATAGTTTTTAGAATTTTTGTCTGTCTGTCTGTTACCGCATCACAGAAAAACCACTGGAGGGATTTTGATGAAACTTGGTATGGTGATAGCTGATTATCCGGGTCAACGGGAAAATATCTCATTTCTCAGAAAAAATGCAAAAATTGCAAAGTAAGAAATACTAATATGTAAAACCTAAGAATTTGGTTTTTGGTCATCTGAACGCGGGCGGAGCCGCGGTCAATGCTAGTTACCTATATAATATCCCCACTCCCCTTACGGGGATTGTGAGATGACCCGAAGTTTCTATTCTTTATTACAAAAAAAAATCTATTAAAATGTTGTTTTAAATGTGTTATAAAAAAACTACATGCCCAAATCTTCAAACAATCTAAATGAACAAAGTCTCTTATGAACGGTCATATTATGTTTCATTTTCTAAGCCCTATTTTAAACTGTATTGTTAATTGGTATGAAGCTTCTAAAACTAAATTAAACGTTAACAAAAAATTTCCGCAAGTAAACCTACGGATAACTATTAGTTGCATATATACACCTATTACCGTGTCCCATTTAAACGAAGGCCGGGTCACATTAAACTCAAGGCCTAGCTGGAATACGTTTAATTGAAACGTCTACGTCCCTCTGAACCCTCTTCAGACTCATATTTTGCATTTTGTTTAAAATTCTAAACATTAATAGATCATTTTAACTCGAGAAAGAAATTTTTTAACTTAAAAAACGTGTAAAAGTTAAAAGTCTCAGAAGTTAATCGAATAAAATCTATCAAAACTAACTTGTAAAGGCATTCCCACTCACTTATAGATACATATTGCTTATAGATGCATAGAATATTTGAAGTACTCTAAATTTTAGTGTTTATTAACAGAATATTTGAAGTATATACATACATACTTCAAATATTCTGTAAATCTATACATATAATAAAATTGTAACTAAGCCGAATCTGTACATTAAATATTTTTTAGAAAATCTAATTGAAATAGACATTATTATCGATACAGAGTCCGAATCTATAGTTTTTAGAATTTTTGTCTGTCTGTGTGTCTGTTACTGCATCACGAGAAAACCACTGGTCAGATTTTGATGAAATTTGGTATGATGATAGCTGGATATCCGGGTCAACATATAGGATACTTTTTACCACGGGAAAAAATCTCATTTCTGAGAAAATATACAAAAACGGTATTATAAGATAATACTAATATGTAAAACATAAGAATTTGGTTTTTGGTCATCTGAACGCGGGCGGAGCCGCGGGCAATGCTAGTAAACACTAAAATTTAAGAACAGAATGGCAGAAAAGTATTTTATTCAGGATCAGCGTATTAGATATTACGAATGGTGAGAAAATAAGTACTTGTACTTACGTATATAGCTTTTGAAGATATATGAACTACTTTTAATACTAACACCTCGAGGTAAATTTCTAAGAAATCTATTGTTAACTGTAACGCCGGCATGTCCGCGGTCGTGGAGGAAGCAGGTAATTAGATATTATTTTAATAAGATGATGTGAAATTATTATTGTATTAAAATAATTCTAACATGCTTTACTGTGGAAATAGTTAAATAAATGAAAGCCCGACCAAAAACCAGCATTTGCAACAATACTAATGCCTAGCATTAACACGTTGTGTTTAACGTAAAATTATTCCAATGAGTTTTAAAACGTTAATGACTTTATTGCATGTCATAACATATCTAATATTCTATTTTTTTAAACAAATGACATAATAATACTTTAAGTACATAAATTTTATTTACTTTACTCTGACAAATAGGCAGTGGTAGACCAGTGGTAACGCGCTAGCTTGGGTAACCGAGTAAAGTGGGTTCAAATCCCGGGTCTCGCACCTGTGATATTTTATATATACCTATAAATACTAATTGTATTTGTTGTATACAGACTAATATATCTTAAATTATTCCCTATAGCTCGAGCGCTATCTATTATATATTTATCTCTTTCTATCATACATTGATGGAACACAAGCAAACCAAAATTTCATTGTAATGAAATGAATGGTTAAAAACAAACAAACTGCATGCAGTTTTTATATATTAGACTAGTTGTACAAATAAAGAATACCTACAGTTAACTTCCGGCTCCCTCATTAGACTGGCGTCTCCCTGCTAGCATATTATAGTATTCTCAACGAAGTTACAGTGCCTTTCAGTGCAATAGGGCACCAGCAAAAGCTCCAAAAAAAACAAATTTTAAACAGGAAAGACTATAGACAAACCTACGAACGAAGCTTGTTATATACATATACAAGCTTGCAAAAATAATCTTCTACGTAACATTTCTATTTAGTGTCAAATTCGATCTCAAGATAAATTATATAAGCTTTATATAAAAGGAAAAGTGACATTTAAAGTAAATGTCAACCTTGTGGTAAGTATTTAACATTAATGCTTTTTTTGGTGGTATTTTTATTAAAAAATATGTAATATTTTTATTTTATTTTATTTATATATTTTTTTATTAAAGTAAAAGTATCTATGTTACGATTTTTAGCCTACTTATTCTTTATGTGTATTAATGGTGTTCGCGCAGTTGTGTGATAAAAGGTGATTTAAAATCTCCTCACTTCACTATATCCAGTACCCACACTAGCAAGCACGATATTTTAAAGCATTTCAAAATATGGTAACATACTTACCTAAGAAGTTTTGTATTTTAAAATAAATTTGGTTTTTGTTTTAATATAAAATAATATTTATAAAGATTTCAAAAAATTCTGATGCTGTCTAGACTAGCTTTTATAACTATAACTAGCAAAGACTCTTATATTGTAAAGCAGTAATTAAAACTCTCATACACATATGTTAATCAGCAGGCTTAGACAAGATGACATTCTACCATTGTTTACACTAAATAAAATCTTATAATTAAATTTGTATCAAATAAAAAATACATTTATTGTTGATTTTTTTAAAAACCGCTCGACCGATTTCTAAAAAAATTTATATGGGACCAAGTATATACTCCAAATCGGTTCAGGCGTCTTCGAGTAATCGGTGAACATACATAAAAAAAAATTGCCGACAAATTGAGAACCTCCTCCTTTTTGGAAGTCGGTTAATAATCATAATATTTCAAATACAACATATATAAATCAATAAAAATATTTGGTTGAAATATTTCAGTAACATTGATAAGTTGAAATAAGCCAATGACTCAAAACTAAGACATAATACACATTTGTGGGGAAAGGTCTTTCCCAACAATTAGCACCGCATCACTCAATGTCTGACCGTCTTGAGTGCTACCCAAGGCGTGAAGGTGTTTATTATTTATATAGCGACCTACGACATATGTCACCACTTATATAAGTCACTTATGTTTGACGACACGTTTGGCTCAGTTTGTAGTGACCCTACATGCTGCGCCAGCGGTCGCGGGTTCGAGTCCCTCTAGGGGCATTCATTTGTGAGATGACGAATGTTTGTACTCCAGTCATGGGTGTTTATATTTATAATATGTATGTATTTAAAAGTTATATATGTATAATATATCAACTATCCGGTATCCATAACACAAGCCTCGTAGCTTACCATGGAACTAGATGGCGCTGTGTGTTAATGTCCTAACATATTTATATATTTATTTATATGTATATTCGTAAAATGTACTAAGAGTTATAAGTACACAATTTTTATTACAAATCATAATTTACGATATAATTTAAAAAAATCATGTCCTTCTCATATGGTTTATAAATACGTATTGTTTATTTTAATAACAAAGTTAGTTAGACCTTAACAAACAGGAAGAACGTAAAATAAAAAAATTGTGAAATATTACAGCAATTCGAAAATATTCTCCATTGTTGTAAAAGTAAAAATTTTACATGTCTTTCTGTTATACATACCTCTCTACCTCTGACTAAATTATATTTTTTAATTTCTCTTTTATAAAAAACTTTAAAGTATTATTCTACTTGTATTCAGTCCTTTTTAACGTCCTGGGCACGAGCCTCCCTTCATTACAAGGGCAAGTAAGGGTAGATGGGATTCACATGTCTTTTGAAAACTAGTTAAGTCCCCATAGACCTACAGGTTTCCGCGATGTTTTCCTTCATAGCGTAATCATCTTATCGCGTTTCATCACTTCACTTACGTTCTTTTTAACTTTAGAAAATACATTTACAAATTCCTACATACAAGTTATGTGCGACTCACCAATACTACCAACTAAAATACAACGAAACCTCCCCTGTCTTAATATGGTATCCCCTGACACCCTGCCACGACGCAATGCCCCGATGGCAGGCCTGTCCTAACAAATTATTATAACCAAAGGGTTGCACGATCCGCTCTGCTATCAGTAAAGTACCAGGACCAACATGTATAGTAACTTATTCATTCACTAATGAGGTCCACTAATGAGCCTACCACAAGGTGGAAACTCATCAGAGGGGAGTACCGCGCACCTAAAGCATTATAATTCAAATTAATTTCGTTAAGTGTATTAGTTTGAAATTAGATTTGTCCATGTAAAACAAAGATCATATAGCTACTATAACTTCAATTTTCACGCCGCAGAGGTTCTACCTGTCTAAACCTATTTACCAGGACGTCTTAGCATCCAACTCGCCAGTCTCGGTGATAGAGAGGTCCCCCTAATCACCCCCTAACCCCAACCCATTGTAGATAGAGTCAGTTTCAGATTGTTAAATACTATACTAGCGACTCACCCTCGCTTCGCTCGGGTTCTTCCCTAACTTGCTTTCCAATATAAACTTTCATCCCCATTTTCACCCCCCTTTAAGGGATGATTTCCGTTATAAAAGTATCCTATGTCCTTCCCAGGGTCTCAAACTATCTTCTTACCAAATTTCATCTAAATCGGTCCAATCCAGAGATTACCCCCTACAACGTCACAAACTGACAAACTCACAAACTTTACCTCTTTATAATATTATAGTACAGATTATGATCAAACATGTTATGACTAAATCATGAGACACATACTTTTATAGGATAAGTATTTAATCCGAACCAAAATTGAATGTTCGACTCATCATAATATTAATGTATAATACTTTCTTAGATTTACGCGAATATTTGACATTTTAAATAAAACTCTCTTTTCGGATTTTGTCGCGGATTTATTTGCATTTTTGTTTCCCAGCGTTTCGAATGCTTTACAGCATCCATGGTCACGGGAGAGACTGAGGTGTTACATGTCTTGAAGGTATAGTTGTTACAGACAGCCTACCCACAATTAACAAAATGAAAATTGCACCAATTACATTACAATATTTTTTAACTTTAAACATTTTTATAATTTTAATTATAAATGAATATGGAATATTATTTATTTAATTTTTGCTATTATTTTTATAATATTCACAATTTTAAAAATATTAATTAGTAATCTATATTTAGTGTTGCCATTATTATATTTATAGCATTCGAAACGTCGGGAAACAAAAATGCAAATAAATCCGCGTCAAATTCCGAAAAGATAGTTTTATTTAAAATATATTAATTTATTAATATATTTAGTATACTTTATAGACGACTATATATTGTATGGTATCGTATATAATATGGGGTCATCGTTATATATCAAATCAAGTATGTAAGATATTACGGCAATATGCCTTTAATGTTATATAATCAGGTACATTTCACTCGAATCCAGGTCAATCTTGCAAAGAAAAGAGTGCGGCAACTATCTTAAATTAGACTAATTAGGTGAAAATCATTATTCGAATCTAGTCAAAAGAGAGATGAAGTGCCTAATTAGTGGTTAAAACTGAATAATTGAAAACTACTCTATTATGAGCATTTTATTCCTCATAAACCAGGGAGAAATAAAACGTATGCATTTACCACGTATTTAAATGGAAATTTTGAATGAGAATAACATCCACGTAATCAAAATAGATACATACAAAAAGTTATTTAATTAATTTTGATATTTATATGCCTACCTAAAAATCACTTATTTACATAATGAGTTAGGGTTATCTATACTATTCTATATTCTATTCAGCCCTTTTTAATGTCCCACTGCTGGGCACGGGCCACCCTTCAATACGAGGAGGATCAGGCCATAGTCCACCACGCTGGCCAAGTGCGGGTTGGCGGACTTCACATGTCTTTCGAAAACTTGTTAGGTTCTCTGAGACATGCAGGTTTCCTCACGATGTTTTCCTTCACCGTAAGGCAAGTGGTAATCATGTTAGAAATGATTCGCACATGAAAATATCGGAGGTGCGAGACCCGGGATTTGAACTCGCTTCACTCGGTTTCCCAAGCGAGCGCGTTACCACTGGGCTACTATACTAATATATTTTATTATACTAATATTTTGGCATAAATGTGAAAGTGTGTTTGTTTGTTTGTCTTTCTTTTACGCCGAAACGGAGTGACGGATTGACGTGATTTTTTTGTGTGGAGATAGTTGGAATGCTGGAGAGTGACATAGGCTACTTATACTTACATTATTTTACGACGGGAAATAATCTCATTCCCATGGAAAAACACGTTATGCAACCCAAAAATTATTTACGTTCAGGATTACTTGAAACTTATTAATAACGCTCTTCAATACGATTAAATAAATATGTGTTTTAGTATTTTTTGAAATTTATCCCATAAGTGGGTAAAATAGGGGATAAAATTTGTATGAAACATACTTTTTTAGAGTTTTTCTGTAATTTTAGCGCGAACGAAGCCGCGGATTCTGGTAGTTATAAATAATTAAAATGACAGTACAAACGGTGAGAAATATATATAAAACTTTTCTCTATCATGAAACTAAAAGTAATTTAACTTGATAAAAGTACTATTTGCTAAACTAGTGTGTTTTACCGCGCCGTGTGCTACTAATAAAATATTCAGTTATTCGCATTCTGAACTTTTAGTTCAGATATAATTTACGCTATTTTACAAATTAGAAAAGTTTTAAACGGTTCATTTAGGAATAAACAAAAAAAATATTAAATCCTTAGTTAAAAAAACGGTAATTTTTACGAATAATTATCTCGTCATTTAACTTGTACATAGTATTATTCAAGTAATTTTTTACCATAGAAAAGTTTGACTTCTACCTTGTTATGAACTGTTGTTTAATAATAGCAGATAGATTGTTATCTCGCTTTTTCCTTCACTACTGGCAAAACCCTCTAGTTAAAGTTCTGTAAAGAAAAGTTAGTTTTTAACGAGCAGAATTAAACTGTTCTCTCAGATAGTTAATGCAGAGATGAAGTTAAAAATAGTACTTTAAAGTTGCTAACGTATCCATATGAGTAATGGCTTAAAATGTTTAAAATATTACATCATTGGTTTTCTATATTATGTATGTATATATATACTTGTATGTACGTCTAGAACCAATAAAAATATAGCTTTTCCTGAAGATAGGTTGTTACTTTAAGTAGTGTCATTATATTACACTACAAACTAAAAGTTTTACTATTACGTTGCTATCAGTTTAAATGTACAAACGAATAATGAAATAATAGCAAAAGAATACAGACGACATTTTAAATTAAACAAAATGAAAGATTACCTTATTTTTAAGAAAATCTGTAAAAAGATATTTTTAATTGGTTCAGGAAATTTCTGGTACATAGATGGAGAAATTGGTGATGATAATGATATTCTTTATAAAATATTAAATTACACTTTACTTCTGGTCTACGTATTAATGACTTTGTTAGAAATAATGGCTGCTCTAATTGGTGACTTTCCTGAGGACGAGAAAAGTGATTCGGTTACGTTCGCAGTGAGCCATACAATTGTAATGATAAAAATATTTTCTGTTATATCGAATAAAAAATTAATAAAAAAGTTGATCCATGATCTTATAAAAGTTTGCGAGGTTCACGAAGAGGAATGTTTAATGGAGGAAAAATACAGGATTATGAAGATCAATGTTATCGCTTACATTGTAACTGTGTACGGCTCAGCCGCTTGTTTTGTATTTGAAGGCCTAAGAAAGATGTTTGACGGTATGTAGGTAAATCTCGTTTGATTTATTTCACTTCTTGGATAAATTAAAAAATAATGATGATGATGTGATGTTCTCCTAGCCGATTCCAGCCACGGCGGCCAATCTCATTCAGACTAACCAACTGCGCGGGAGATATTATAGTGCACAAGTGTACGCGCAGACACAACGTGCACTCTCTATTCCTGTCACTCTCATAGTCCGGTGGGATGACACGAGACACGACCAGTGAGAGTTAAGGCGCAGGACCGACGTCTTTACGTGCTCTCCGAGGCACGGGGGTGAAACACCGCCAACTTCCTAACTTCGGGCTATTAATGAGACTTACTATACAGAAAGACTCAATAACTAAACTTGGCCCGACCCGGGACTCGAACCCAGGACCTCCGAGTGTGCAGCCGTACATGCTAGCCACTACACCACCGAGGCAGTTTAAAAAATAATAATAATATATATTAAACATGTTAAATTTAAACATTTCAGGTTCTCATTTCGTTACAGTTGTAACATACTATCCACTTTTTGAAGATAACTCTTTTTTAGCCACACTATTGCGAATGTTTATGACAATTATTCTGTTTATGATGCTTATAACTATGATAGTAAGCGTGGATGGCTTTACTGTGGTCAATCTTATAATGTATAAGTACAAATTCATAACACTTAGAAATTACTTCGAAAAATTAAGACGAGAATTTGATGAAGCTCTTAAAAATCAGAAGTCTAGATTAGCTGCAGAAAGATTATCAAAAGGTCTCATTGAAGGCATTATAATGCACAAGGAACTTTTAAGGTTTTTATTTTTAGTTTACATCTATAATAGTCTATATAAAAATGTTAACGTTAGTTTGTGTAAAAACGTAAATTTTCGAAAACTCTTCGCAGATTGCTTCACGAAGTGTTATTACATGGAGGAGAAGGTTTTTTTTCTATTTATTGAAACCACCAAAAATTGACACACATGGTTATTTGAGTACAGAAAAAAAAGTTATAACATAAGTGATATCAAAAACATAAATTAATATAAACAGCCAAAATCTATTTGACCATTTGATATATATACATATTTATTTTAATCATTACAGGCTTTCAAAAGAAATTGATAAAGCATTTGGAACCGTTATGGCCTTGCAATTATGTCAAAGTTCTGGATCCGCCGTTTCTCTATTACTCCAAGTAGCAGTGAGTACTAATGACTACCTGATATATATTTGCTATACACTTTCTATGTACCTTGGTCACGCTAGAATATAATATTATCATGTATATCATGTATATCCATACTTTCATAGTCAATATTATAAATGTGTGTTTGTTTGTTTCTTTGTTTGTCCTTCTTTCACGTCGAAACAGAGTGACGGATTAGCGTGAATTTTTGTGTGGAGATCGTGTGGGAATACTTTTTCCGCAGGAGATTGTCTCATACCCACCGGAAAACACGTTATAATACAGCCCACAACAACTCATCATACCTATTATATGTATATATAATACATGTATATGATGTAAATTAATATATGATAAGATAAAAATTAAAATTGTATTGCATGTTTTGATTTAATAAAAAATAAATGACTACATTGTCATTACATTATTAAGGAAATAAAGAGGCTTTATTATCTATACTAACATTATAAAGAGGTACCTAAAGTTTGTGAGATTGTGAGGTTTGTGAGTTTGTGACGTTGTAGAGGGTAATCTCTGGATCTACTGAACCGATTTAGATGAAATTTGGTAGGGTTGAGAGCCTAGGAAGGACAGGATACTTTTTATACCGGAAATCATCCCTTCAGGAGGTTAATATGGGGATGAAAATTAGATTTGCGAAGCAAGCTAGGGACGAACCCGAGCGAAGCGAAGGTGAGTCGCTCGTTATAATATAATATAAAGTCTATCTATTTCATACTAACCATTAAAACATACCTAGAGACGGAGCCGGGCAAAGAGAGGATGAGTCGCTAGTATATCATAATTATGTACATCTGTTTTGTTAAGCTTTCAGATCAACTAACGCTTGTAGCGAGTATGAAAATAATATTCTTCGTGGTTGCTTTATTTTTGTTACTGGGAATTTTTCTTTGCAATGCGGGAGAAATAACCTATCAGGTAATTATATAATTATGTATAGAACATAATATAAGTATGATGACCTTCTTCTCCCTGCCCATTTCCCAATCACTTGCGGTCGGCGCAGTACATCTTCAGTACTGCTGAAAGGATTTGGCAAAAGTTTTACGACCGGCCGCCTGCCTGACGTCAACCCTCCTTGGGAATGCTATTGTCTCTCTTCGTCTGAATGGTGTCGCGGAAGTCTTGTTATTATTATGCACTTTCAATTTTGTTGTCTTTTAAAACATTTTTATACTATTACATATTTTTTTAATTTTCGGTTATATTTTAAAATAAGTATGATGACCACTATACTTCATTTTAAAGTGTCGAGTAAAACCAGTTCTAAACTAACTCCCTGATAAAGCAAGTCATGTTTAGTTATTGTGAACAAAATAGAAATATAACCGTGAGCAGAAGCTGATATACAATATTTATTCCAATTAAATTCTAAATACAGATGATAATTATGATTTTATTTATATATATTTTATTTATAACACAATGACAGGCCTCCTTGCTATCGGACTCAATTTTCTACTGCGGCTGGCACTTATGTCCATCTCAATTTCCACAACGACGCAATCTCGGGCAGCTCGTGCTCCAAGCTTGCGCTCAGGCTCAGCGACCACTCATCATGAAGGCTTTTAAGATGCTAGAGCTAACTTACGGAACGTTCCTTTTGGTATGAATACTATAAAAAATTAATTCATTTTATAAATTACATTAATTTACTATTCATATTTCTTTTCCAGGTCGTTAGAGGAACTTATTCAGTGTTTGCATTATTTTATGCGCAAAACCAATAGAGTTTCGTGTATTTTAAGTGAACACACATTTTCTCCGATGTATTTAATTACGTTTAGCAACATTTCTAAATATGAACTATGGCATTTAGTAATCCAGAGCGATGAATATTTAATATCAAAATTTTGCAGTCAGAAGCATCTTTTATTGCACATGTGTAGGCATTTGCGCGTTTTTGCACATCGTACTTAAAAGACATTTGAGACATTTAAATTAACAACAATACTTTCCTACATGGATTTCGGTTTCGGCAGCCAATCTCACTGAGGGTAACCAACCAAGCAGAAGATATTAGATATACGTAGTAGACAAGTGTATACATAAAAAATGCACTCTATATCTTCTACTCTCATATTTCAGTGGGATGACAATTCGATACAATCGGTGAGTGTTAAGGCACAAAACTGACAGCTTTACATGCTCTCTGAGCTATGAAGGTGCAGTACGCCGCCATCTTAAAATCCATCCAATCCACAAAACCTTAATTATATTATTATAAATAAATTATATTGATTATAATAATATATACTTGGTATTACACGAAAAAAATCATATGCTTGTACATATTTTATGTAAGGTAAGGTATGGCAGATGATTTTATTCATCAGTAAAGTATTTATCTGAGCACGTAAACATGTAACGCAGGTCACGCACAAACGTATATAAAATGAGATCGTCGATCCCGATAACTCACAACAGCTTATCAAGTTAGGATTTCTGTACCACATGCAAATACTGAATATTTCAATATTACGCATTGCGTGTTAGCAATAGGCTGCTTCATGAATAAATGATGTTCTAACCTAAGAGGTATGATATATGCCAAGAGAATGATTTCATTTCACGTTATATTTAGATATACTCGTAGAACCCACAGGGATGCTTTTTAGATAAAAGCGCGTTGGAATGTAAATATTATACTCCTCAACAATATATTTTCCTATATTTAAAGAGAATAATGAGAACAGTAAATAGCTCACGATATCTTTTTTAATTTTGGTTAAAGTATAAACCTTTTGGAACATATTTAAATATATTATTTTATTGAATACTACAATTGACTATTTTTACAAGCTTTTATTTAACTTGCATGTTTGTTAGTTGGTATGGTTGTATGTGTCAAATCTTGCATTATGAATTAGAACCCATTCCTATTACCATACCGATTTAAAGTTTAAAGCGCTGGTTCATTTCCGACGACAATGATTTTTTATGATAATAATGACCTGATTGATTCTTAATCTAAGATTGGCTCCAGATGAAATGACTCCTCAACGGTTAAAAGTTCAGACACTATATTTTGTACATGTATTCAAATAAAACTATCTTTTCGGATTTTTTTGCGGATTTATTTGGATTTTTGGTTTCCGACGTTTCGAATGCTTTACGGCAATCATAGTCATGGGAGAAAGAGAGATGTCTCCGAAAAAATCCGAAAAGATAGTTTTATTTAAAATATCAAATATTTGCGTAAATCGAAAAAAGTATTACACGTATTCAATTATAATAGCCCCTTATAAAGTGGTTCATGGCCTGGTTGCTGACATCACCCGTCCATCCATCGAGGGTGTGAGAGATCTCCTCAGCAGTCAACGGCACAAAAACGAAATTTTGTATAGGCATTCAATTATGATTCAAATTCATTCATCAATAGTGCACCCACACCATGACTTGTAAACTGAAAAAAAAACATTAATAAATGAATAGTAAAAAAGTATATTTAAAATTTATTTTAATGCGCAAAGAGAAGAAAATAAACATATGAAAACACAATTTTAGTCATTTTTTATACTAATAAAATATAGTCACAAAACACAATAATGTCATTAAATAATGTTAAAATCAATTTAAAATGCTGTTTTATTATTAGCACTTTACGTTATAGATTAAATCAGCCTGAATACCCAAGATAAGGCATCTTAGATACACCTAAGATAAGTGAAAAAATATTTGAATGTTTAGTATTATTTAATTATTAGTATTATCAATGTAATAAAATGATAAAAGTTGAACATAATTTTATTCTAGCGTTTTCATTTCATTACAATATGCTTATAAATTTTAGTCTCCGTATAACTCTACTATAATGAAAAATATACCAGAGTTTAGAATTAATGAAAATATATGCAAATATAATGTAAAGTTTCATCAAAGTCTGTTCATTAGTTTTTGCATGACAAAGTAACACGCAAACATACATACATTATTACATCTTTTCAAACTTAATACTAAATAATAACTTCTCAAACCAAATATTAGTAGGAAATACTGACATAAAAGAAGAGAAATAAAATGTACTTCTTTACCTTTAGGGTTACAATTATTATTAACCTTAAAGAAATCTTAACTTGACATTAAATTAGATCATATTATGTGTGACTTATAAGTGTATCAGAATTTAAAATATTTCTCAACTTGACTTTGGAGGAATCGCGCAAATGAACACATCTATTGGATTTTATTGATTGAAACTATCATGGAAAACCATGGGTAGAATTCTAATCATGATATTTTACTATACTGTGTTATGCCAGTGCCTCCTCTATTGATAACTTCATTATGAGGCGCATTCGAGGTCTGAGCAGATTTTACTTGAGAAACCCAAACATTATAACCACACGAGTTCATTTACTTTTCTGTTAAAACTATCTACAGTGCATATACGTATATGTAAGTAGGAACATGCAGAGAAAATACTTTTGAGCATAAGAAATGTTATATGTATATTGTAATTAGACAATTTTGGACAAATTATATCTATCTATACAAAAAAAAAGATATATATTTATGTATGGTTAGGATTACGGTTTGGGAGGTCTCGACATTTTCAAAGTCCCGGGACACGGGACCGCTCACGATCAAAGTCCAGGGACGTCCCGCGACTTCAAGACTTCTCAAATAAAATTAGATTCGAGTTAATTTTTGGCGAAATGGGTCATTAAAAAAAGCAATTTTAGTAAAACTGATCATTTCAAATTCTAACATCTATAATGTTAATTAAAGTCTAAACTATTCGTGCATTCGTTGTGTACAGTAGAGCTACCGATACTAAATTCGGTGTCATTTATTTAGAATTCTGGCGTTTGGATACGAGGGATAATACAGATAGATCAAAAAGTCTGCAATAAAGTTCCACAAAAGTAGTAGGTAAGTGTAGTTTTACACAAATTCGTAGTAAAACAGTGTCTCTTTTATTATGATAATTGAAATCTCAACTGTCTAGTAAGTCTGGATTTAAAATATAGATTTAGGTATAAGAGCTTAGAGCTAATACTTAGTAGTTGCGAAGTGAGCGCGTCCGCAAAGGTGTCGGAAGAAAGTAGTTTAGAGCACTAGAGTATACGACAAATTTTCTTTAAGTAATTTTGAATTTCTATACTAAATATGCCAGAAATATAGTAAATATGTAGTAATATATTAACACTAGCAGAACCCGTGGCTTCGCTCGTGCTAAAACTACAAAAAAAGCTCTAAAAAGGTAGGTTTCTTAAAAACTTTCATCCCCTATTTTACCCTCTTATGGGTTGAATTTTGGAAAACGCTGAAATACTCATTATTTTTGCCTACTCATTTCATGCGAAATTTCATGCAAATATATAAAAGGAATAAAAAGTTTCATACAAAATTTTATCCCCTATTTCACCTCCTTGGGGGTTAAATTTTGAAAAATTCTTCCTTAGTGGATGCCTATGTCATAAGAGAAATACGTTTGCGAAATTTAATTTCTTGCCCTAAGGGCTTGGGTGTGAGGAAACCTATATGTCTGAGAAAACCAAGTAAGTTTTCGATAGACATGTGAAGTCTACCAACCCGCACTTGGCCAGTGTGATGGACTATGGCCTGATGCCCCGATTCCCTTCCTATTAAAGGAAGGCCCGTGCCCAGCAGTGAAACGTTAAAAATGAATACAATCAAAGTAAACGCTGGCTAAACCTTAAAAATAACATCAAAACAATGTACTATAATAATCTTGTAGGTCTTAAAAAACCTACAGAAAAGTCAACAATGGCATAAGTCTACAGTATATTCCCAAGGTACACCACTATCAATAACTATTTTTACCTGTTTAAAACGTACCTAGAGACGTATACAAGCAAAGTTGTGTGTATATATATAATATAGACCCAAAAACAATAGTTATTAAAAATTTTATCTGTTTGTCTGTGTACATTTCATGCAAAAAGTACTAAACGGATTTTAAATAAATTATCTGTAGTGACAGCTTATTACTACGGTCAACATTTAATATACCTTTTACTACAGGAAAATCTCTCATCCCCACGGGAAACACATTAACTTCTTCGGCCGAGTTCTCCGTCATATTTTTTTTATGATTGAACTATTAGTAGCAGTGTTAAAAATTAACATGTTTAACAATTTAGTGCGGTCTTTTTCATGGTGAAATACAAAATTTAGTTTAGGCACAAGTCACTCATCTACATACATATATCTTCCTTACATTATATATCTTTGGTCTATGATATATCAATAGCTGATATATTTTCTATATCTATACATATAATAAAATTGTAACTAAGCCGAATCTGTACATTAAATATTTTTAGGAAAATCTTATTGAAATAGACATTATTATCGATACAGAGGCCGAATCTATAGTTTTTAGAATTTTTGTCTGTCTGTCTTTCTGTCTGTCTGTTACCGCATTACAGAAAAACTACTGGAGGGATTTTAATGAAATTTGGTATGGTGATAGCTGGTTACCCGGGTCAACATGTAGGATACTTTTTACTGTGGGAAAATGTCTCATTTCTAAGAAAAAATACAAAAACTGCAATTTAAGAGTATGTATTCAGCCCTTTTTGACGTCCCATTGCTGGCCACGGGCCTCCCTTCAATACGAGGGGGATCAGGCCATAGTCCACCACGCTGGCCAAGTGCGGGTTGGCGGATTTCACATGTCTTTCGAAAACTTGCTAGGTTCTCTCAGAAATGCAGGTTTCCTCACGATGTTTTCCTTCACCGTAAGGCAAGTAGTAATCATGTTAGAAATGATTCGCACATGAAAATATCAGAGGTGCGAGACCCGGGATTTGAACCCGTTTCACTCGGTTTCCCAAGCGAGCGCGTTAACCCCTGGGCTACCACTGCCTATGTAAGAGTATATTAATATGTAAGACCTAAGAATTTGGTTTTTTATCATTTGAACGCGGGCGGAGCCGCGGGCAATGCTAGTCTACGTATATATAGTATAAACTGAAGTCACTGCCTGCCTGCCTCTGTCATTTTCTCCACTTACTTCTTCTAAACCACTCAACGGAGTTTGATAAGACTTTCTTTGATAGAAAGAGCGATAAACGAGGAAGATTTTTGGTTAAAATTTGTAAATGTTTTATACAAAGTGGCTGAATTTTGACAGTGTTTTGTTAGAAAACCTTTTTTCGTATGCCTATATGACTGACGCTGGCTAAACATTAAGAAATAAGTATGTATGTACGTCAAAACATTGCACTAGATATTTTTAGGCCTTAAAAACGCCTACAGAAAAGTTTCCGATAGTATGTGTGTCTCTCTGTCTAAGCTAAAATCATAATACCTATTTGTTTTTTTAATGTACCTAGGGACGGACCGATCGAAGCGAGTGTACATAAGTCGCTAGTTCCAAAATAAAATATGAATATATTAAGCACCCATTATTTACATTCACTAAATAGCAGTAGCGACTTATCGCTTGTAGATATAAAAATTTGTAATTACACTTCTTAAGTTCAAGAGTGCTTCGAAAATAGCTAACTTTTGGCAAGCTTAACGAAATTTAAGTTTTCTTTAGCCAGGAACACAGTTCAAAACTACAACTTAACTGAAAGTCTAGCGCAGGTAGCAGTAATTGCTCTAGTAAATACAGTGCGGAGTGGTGTATACAACTTAGAGTTATGATTAAACTTCCGCTTGCTGACATATGGGTGAAGCAATGGGTGCCACATGCTGTGTATGCTCGACCGCTCCGATATTACGCGCTCCGAGTATGTTTGCCATTTGCAAATACATAGAAATTGTTGGAAAACTTATAAAGAAAAATATTAAAATATTTAATTTAACTTTCTTAAAATATTTACACACAGTAGATAATTCCGTTTTAAATAAAACTATCTTTTCGGTTTATTTCACGGATTAACTTTGATTTTTGGTTCCCGACCGAAATAAATAATATTCCATATTCAATTATAAAACTAATTAAAATTATAAACATGTTTAAGTTATAAAATATTGTAAGGTACTTTGGTGCAATTTTTCATTTTGTTAATTGTGGGTAGGCTGTCTGTAACAACTATACCTTCGAGACATCTAACACCTCAGTCTCTCCCGTGACCATGATTGCTGTAAAAAATCAAAATAAATCCGCGAAATAATCCCAAAAGATAGTTTTATTTAAAATGTCAAATATTCGCGTAAATCTAAGAAAGTATTAGATAATTCCGTTTAAAATTGCATATTATACAAATATTTATTGATAACAAAAATTTAAAATAATTAAATGATATGAACGTAGATACAAATACATCATACACTCAAATACGATAAACATAATACAAACAGACTGTATTATAATATTTCAATGTGCAGAAATTCGAGAGATAAACCCTATTTCGTGACAGTACAATATTTCTATTTCTGTGTATTCTCGAAAAGACCCAATGTCGTGAATAAGTTAGAAGAAAAATGTGGTTTGAACAAATTTTTTGAGGCACCATTTCACCTGAAACTTTTTCTTTTAGAGAGGTTTTATCTTAAAAGCAAAAGCGGTAACCTTTTTCAGAACGTCTGACATAAGTTTAACAAAGTACAAAAAAGTCGTCGTTCCACTCTTATGAACTGGCACTGTAGTATTTTAGTAAAAATAATGTTTATGTTATATGAATATTTCAATAATGTTTATGTCGTTGCGAGCAATTCAATATATAACAACCTCTGCCATAAAAAGAAAATATTACAGAATAAAGAAAACTTTATACGTTTAAAGAAACTGAATAGAATGTTTTAAAAAAATACACAGGCAGCCATCGTAAGCTTTTAGCGCAATTAGATAAAAATATTTTAAAATTTTATAGACTTGTCCTATTAAATATTCTCGTAGCACACAATAAAATATGTATTTAGCCAAATTAAATCAACTTAACACAGAAAAATAACATAATACAATTATCATCTATACATATAATAAAATGGTAACTTAGTGGAATCTGTACATTAAATATTTTTTGGAAAATCTAATTGAAATACATATCATTATCGATAGAAAGGCCGAATCTGTAGTTTTTAGAATTTTTGTATGTCTGTCGGTCTGTTACCGCATCACGAGAAAACCATTGGACAGATTTTGATAAAATTTTGTATGATGACAGCTGGTTATCCAGGTCAACAAATAGGTAATTTTTTACCGCGGGAAAATATCTCATTTTTGAGAAAAAATACAAAAACTGCAATGAAAGAGTAAACGCGGGCGGAGCCGCGGGCAATGCTAGTATTTAAATACGACAATACATGCAGTGGTTCTGTAAAGCTTTAATTAGCCATATCATTTAGTGTTTGCGGGTACGAGACCGAGTACGATGCGGCAAGCGATGTGCCGGTGCTCGCCGGTTTTTGGGTTAAGAGTAATTTAAACATACTTTATGTGAATGTGATAATTATATCGCCATGTGAATATAATAGGTAGTTCATTTACGACGTCATAGAAAAATGAGGAAAACAAAAGCATTGTTAATTTTAGCATTTTTTTTGTTTTAAGGTCATAGTGTAGATGAATAAAATTGTAATTTAACAATTAAAGATTATAATGATGATGTTCTCCTAGCCGATTCCGGCCACGGCGGCCAATCTCAATGAGATTAGCTAACTGCGCAGGAGATATTATAGTGCTCAAGTGTACGCGCAGACACAAGTGCACTCTCTATTCCTATCACTCTCATACTCCGGTGGAACGACCACTCGACACGACCGGTGAGAGTTAAGGCGCAGGACCGACGGCTTTACGTGCTCTCCGAGGCACGGGGGTGAAACACCGCCAACTTCCCAACTCCGGGCTGTTACTGAGACTTACTATACAGAACGACTCAATAACTAAACTTGGCCCGACCCGGGACTCGAACCCAGGACCTCCGGGTGTGCAGCCGTACATGCTAGCCACTACACCACCGAGGCAGGTTAAGTAGATAATTAAAGATTATAATACTAAACATACGAATATTTAACGTATTCACAATTTTAATAAATACTTACTGTTGTATATTATAAGAGGGTAATTACATAGTATATAAGTAAGAGTTAAGTATTAGTATGCTTTGTATGTAGGTAGTACTGACAGTTGTAAAATAAACGCAATACATAACGGACGTGTTCTTATTTAGCAGTGGCGACGAGGATTAAAAAAGTTAAAAAAAATGGTGTTTGGACAATTGCAAGAGTTTGACTTGAAGAATGGGAGCTGGGCAGCGTATAGTGAAAGAATGGAGATGTATTTACTTGCCAATAAAGTTGAAGAAGATTTAAAGTTAGCAACGTTAATAACGGTCATGGGGGAGGAGGCATATCAACTTTTGTCGACACTGGCGAGTCCAAAAGCACAAGCTATATTAATTACCATATAAACATGATATTTCATCATGACACATCATGAAGTTATAGTGTTACTATTGGCGAGTTTTTCCGTGTACATGATGAAGATTTAGTTATTAAATATTATAATCAAAAAGGTAAGATCAAGAATAGGGGTAATTTTATAAGCCGTATAGACAAGGATCATAATATGAAATAAATTAACATTATGTAAATAATCTGTAGATATTTAAAACCAAACAAAAAATAAACATGGCACATGGCTTAACTCCAAAGTTTATTTAAAAATGATAAATAAAACTGTTATTTTTAAGACTAATCGTATAAATCAGTATGTTATAGTTATATATATGTACGGTATACAAGTTTGCCAAAAGTAGAAATCACCTCAACGGAACTAGCAAGAAATTCGACCCTCGTATTGCTTGTCGTCTTGTATGAACGGCTCGCTCCAAATACGAACTAAGTAATATTAGTTTATCCAAGTTCCTTATTTTTGGCACTTTTTATTTTTTATTAGCAAACATTTTATAAGAATTGGAATTGAAAAAAAACCTAAAATAATTGAAATTAAATCTTCCATGTGGAACAATAGTATATATATTGTTCGCATTTAGTGTTTTATGCACACTGTTCACACATGAGGGTATGCGCGGATTGCGAATCTCTTGTGCCGTGAATAAAAACTTTCTGAGTCGTAAAAGTATATGAGTTCGTCCCAATACTGCGCCGATGACTTCCAATCTCTCTGTAGCGTGTCCCGACCCAACCCTGAAGATTACTTTTTCTCCCTCATCCAGTAAATTGAATTAAAATGAGAAGCAAAAGGATAAAGAAAAGGGTGTGCAAGTCAATTTTCGCGATTAGCATGCTGTTCTATGCGGACGAGTATTTTATCTTTCGAGTATTTAGAAAAAACTTTACTATTCTATTTACATACTCTTATATATATATATATATATATACACTTGTTAATGAATTGTAAAGTTCTATAGTATGCGGTTAGTTATTTATAACTCAAGTCGTAAGATTCTATACCGTAACAAATATATGTAAAACGTAATCTTATTAGCAGTATCTAGCAGCTATCAAACGTTTGTACCGAATTTTCACCCAGTGCTTTTGCATGCATTTACTTAAAGTATCATTTGCCCGAGGCTCCACGCGCCTAATTTAATGCGAAAAAATATTTGATATTGGACTGGTAGCTTCACAGTTAGTGCGATCAAACAAACAAAACCCAAACATAACACTAAACTTTTCAGCTTTACACATATATGTATACTCTAATTTTACTGACTTTTCTGAATAAAAAATAAACAAAGAGAGATAAAAAAAAAGATATTTTTCTCTCTCAAATTATGAAATCCTAGCAACAAAGCGTCGCAGCCACATTTTACGACATTATAAGGCCGCGAGATAGCGGGGGTTGGGCGTTGCTCAACTAGATAGTATCCCCTATCCGACCGCCTTAGAATAACGTAGAGTCACCGTAGCGCTGTGCAATACAATTAAATAGTAAGTACTTCGAATACTTGCCAACTTATTCTTTGGAGGATAAATTATATGAATCCTATTATTTTCCCATATATATATATTTGGACATAATATTTTTTTATCTACATTTTAAAGAAATTTAAGGAAGATTTTCTTATTGTTTTGTGGCATGATGAAGTCATCCTCGACTTTATCTGTTCTACTGAGCACTAACAACGAGCTCGTCCAATGAAAATAATAATAAAAATAGAATTGTACTTACATTTTCACAAACAAAATATAAAACACTAATGAGTAATGTCTACGAACACCACAATATATTTTCACCTGAACTTAGTCATACGCTCGTTAGACAACTGCCATTAATTAAAATGTTTAATGTATGCATTTTAATACGTGCTTCAGAGTAGTCTAGACGATATACTACTTCATTAAAGCATATTTGATCTCCCCTTCCGTTTCCTGAGGGGAGGTTTCTCTATTACGTGGTTTTTCTCTTTGACTGATAAACATTAAAAATCGCAAACGAAAGCTTTCGTGTCAAATTCGGCCTTTGAAACTTAGATTAATTCTACTTTGAATATTGAAAACGTCTTCGTTTAAGTAAAAAAGGATAAAATTTAAAAACATTAAAATTAATTTAATTTAAATAGTTTTACTATAAATATTATCACCTTATTAAAATTATAATATTTTTTTGTTTCATTTTATTTAACGATAAAAATTTAAAGCAATTCAATATTTTAAATAACAAATTTAACGAGTAACGAGATTTCTCAAAAACATAATCAAATATGAATATTTGAATTAATCAAAAACGAAAAAAACAATAAAGTTCCAAGATTTACGTAGCTCATAGATAAACGAGCTTGTAGCAACATTTGGGGATTTATTTGTTTGTGTCGGCGAACTACGAGATTCTCTTAAAGTAGCAAGATTCCGTATTTTACATCTCATTTGCCCACAAATAGTCCTGGGTGCTTGGTTTTATTGTTACAAACAAACTTAGTAATTTCATTCAGAACTACAAGTGCTATTTTAACAATGACTAAACAAAACTAAATATTTAATATGTAAACAGGTTAATAAAAGTGTGAAATTTATACAGAAGCAGAGGTTTTTTTATAATAAATCCTTTATTTCAAAATAAAAGCTTGTAAATAGGTTCATTAAAGGTTTCATACCTTTAATGTAATAGAATTTTTTTGTTAATAGCTCATTTTACATATGCAAATATAAAAAGCTTTCCTATATGTTTAGATGATGTTAAACTATGGTGATGTATTAAGAATGATGGTCTTCTAAATTGCGTGAAATGCCTCTACGTATACGTGAAAGTCAAAAACTATTAATTTGTACCCAATATTTTTGTATAGTAAAAAATAAATAAAGAAAGAAAAGTTGCCAAGTAACTTAATCGAAAAATTATATTTTACTCACTGAAATAACTTTTCTACTCTATATAGCAACATTATTAATAAATATTAAATTAAAAAAATATTATCATTAATATTAATAATAATAAAAAATATTATAATAATAAGAAAAATATCTATAGACATATACAACCAGCTTTTTCCGGGGCTCCACTAACATGTAAACTATCAATAAAACATAGCCTATGTGTTTGTCTATGATATGATATCTCGAACCAATCTACCGTGCTGCAAAAGCGCAAAGAAGTAGCAAACATTCATTCACATACCCATACTAGCATTTATAACAAAATGATATTTTATATCTATAAACAACACAGACGACGTCGGAGTCACCACTTGTATATTAATATCCTATGTACCAGCAATAACTTGGCCGTAGGTTACAGCAAGCCATTTCCGCGGACAATCGTAATACCAGCACTCACTTCCCGTTCGGTATTAGTAGCTCGGGGTGGGCGTTTGTTTGATACGGTCGCTGCTGACAAGGACCGCTGACTTGTATGTTGGTAACACGCGAATGTGTTTTTGTCTATTAATACTCAACAAGATTTTGTTCTTACCTACGCAAAGAAAATAAATTTTGTTTTTTGTTGAAAAGTCGCAATGTTAGCGTTATCGTAAAGTAGTTCATTCATAACAAAAAAAGAGAAATTATATGATATAACTAAGTTTATTTATTTTTCAATAAATGTAATGTTTTGTATATAAACTAGCATTGCCCGTGGCTCCGCCCGCGTTCAGATGACCAAAAACCAAATTCTTAGGTTTTACATGTACTCGTACATTGCAAATTTTGTATTTTTTTATCTCAGAAATGAGATCTTTTCCCAGGGTAAAAAGTATTCTATATGTTGACCCGGATAACCAGCTATCACCATACCAAATTTCATCAAAATCGCTCAAGTGGTTTTTCTGTGATGCAGTAACAGTCAGACAGACAGCGCTTTCCAACGCTGATTGTAGTCAAGCGCAAGCGTTCAATAAAAAAAAAGGACAGATAAAATTTCTAAAAACTATAGATTCAACCTCTGTATCGATAATAATATCTATTTCAATAAGATTTTCCAATAAATATTTAATGTACAGATTCGGCTTAGTTACAATTTTACTATACAATTATGTATAAATTATGTATATGTACATTTCAAAGTCAAAGTCAATGGAGAGATTTGTACACAGAATATTTTTTAAACAAAGCTATCACCACTATCGCGCAGAAGATCTTCGTTTTCTCAGAATTATGTTACCTCGAGTTCTAAGTGCTAACTGTGTCAAACTGTATTAAGAACTATGTCATATTACCTGCATGCTACATAATATTAAAATTCTCACGCATACTTTTGTAGCCTAACTTGACCTGATTATTGATTATAGTAATACTAGCGGACCCGACAGACGTTGTCCTGTCTACACGTCTTTAATTTGAAAATTTCAAACTTTTTTTAATAATTTTTTTGATGAAAATTATTATTCAAATTGTGAATCTAAACCATTCCCAGATCCCCTTGAACACACACAAAAATTTCATCAAAATCGGTCCAGTCGTTTGAGAGAAGTTCAGTGACATACACACTCACAGAAGAATTATATATATAAAGATTACAGTAAAATCCAGCTAAATAAATCTAGTTTACGTTTACTCTAGAATTTCAATATAAATTCCATCCAATTTTCCACAAAAACTCAGAACAGCTAACAGAAAATTTCTTTTTATTAAAATTTTGTTACACAATTACCTACTATTTTAAGCCCCTGTAAAATAATTCAATCGTATAAGCAGATTGAAGAAAAATAGTTCTTTAGAGTTAACGAGCGTGTAATATTATTTTGAATAATCTTTAAATTTTCAATTATCCACAAACGAAAATTCAGATAAAAAATTACGCCTATACATAAAATGGTATATTTAATTATAATAACATACTTTCATAATGTAAAAGCTAACTAGAAACATTAGACAAACACCAATGTAATATGAAAAATTCTTTATTCTCCAATAAAAAAGAGCTTACCACGACGCAATGATAAAAGTACGTATTATCGAGGTCGTTTTTCTTAATGATACTGATAAATGAAGAAGAATATGATTGGACGGGATGATGAGGCATCGGGCGGAGACGAATGGCGTGCATTATTCGTGTTACAGATAAGAAGGTCGCTTTCGACGGTTACATCAGATTGTATTATAAGATAAATAAGAGGAAAGCTCTGGGACGTACGACTTCGAATGGGTATGCTTCAAACTTAGATGCCCACTTTTGAACTGAAGATATTTAATAATAATTTGTTTTCTGTCACTCTGTAATTTTATCTACATGCAATTATTTACCTACAGTTTCATTCGTCTTCTCGTATTTTCCAAAACTCATCATGATCAGTAGTATCACGTCATATCTCCCTGTAATTAAATATAAAAATAGTCATAAAAATACACAGATTTGTACTTTAAAATTAACAATAATCAGAATTAAAAGAAAATTATACATAAATAGAGCTTTAGCCAATAAGCTTAAATTATAATGTTATTATTATAAGTAGCGACTCATCCTCGCTTCGCTCGGGTTCGTCCCTAGGGTATGTATACAACTTCTCTCATCTGCCAGTGAAAGTCTCGTCAAAATCGGTCCAGCCATTTTAGAGATTAGCCGAAACAAACAGACAAAAATTGTAAAAAATGTTGTTTTGGTATATGTACCGTGTATACATCCATATGCATTTAGTAAAAAGCTGTTACTTTGACATTTCAAACAGACACTTCAATTTTATTTATCTGTATAGTTAATAAACAACACAGGTGCTGTATCCTAGAGAAAAATTAACGCTGGTAAAACAAAGTATTTATGCTGAAAATATTTCTTTGTGTTTCAAAAAATTGTTTGTATTCAATTATATATCCTTGTGAAAATTTTTAAAAATAAATTCATGGAATAAACGGAATTCAGGAAAGGTAAAACTATACTATAATTTTAACTAATTAATATCTGCTACTACTACGTGCATTACAGTTCAAATAAATGTTATGCTTATACTTATACTAGCGACTCACCCTCGCTCCGCTCGGGTTCGTCCCTGGGGTGGGGTCTGGGAGGACCACCCTTATCCTTATCACTTAGGGGTATGGAAAATAGATAGTAGCCGATTCTCAGACCTACTGAATACGCATATAAAATTTGGTAAAAATCGGTAAAGCCGTTTCGGAGGAGTACGGTAACAAACATTGTGACATGGAAATTTTATATATAAGATAAAGAAATATACGTAATATTACATAAAAAGCAAATTGTCTTTACTTATTTTTAAGTACGTGATATAATATATAAGTTGTTGTAAGTCTAAGGAATTGCAATGAAGTTATCAAGCACAAGAAGATAGCTGTCGGTATGATGACGGTCATTAGGAAAATTTGGCGAATTTGCGGTCTTACCCCGTTGCCCGACGTGAGTGGAAACTTTAAGCAGATCGTGAGCGGCATAGACCGCGCGCGACATTCACACTAGCAAAAAATATTATGACCGGCGCGGCGTGGAGTTACAGTTACAGAATTGTGAATAATATCAATGTTTCTTAATTTTTGGACTGTAACCAAAATATTGTTTTGTATTTTAGAATATTCTAGACACTAGCCAGCGGCTTTTTCCGAATATACATATATTCTTGTAATCTTGCAATATAATATCAAATTTTTAACTTAATGAGAATGGGTGGAATCCAAATTATCACTGACTGTTAATGGCTCTTGACAGAGTGGCAGTTTGGATTCGTTTAGGCATATTCCTAAAAAGTCCTAATTTTTTTTCTCACTAATCAGCTTTCTTTCTTACTAATTAACTGTTACTAATCAACCTTTAATTCACAGCTTTTACTTTTCAAAACAAAAATTTATGACGCTTTATATAACATCTCTATTTATTTTAAATATTAAAACTAATCATAAAAATAAATCGAAAAAAAAATTAGCAATGCTATTTTTATTTCATAATAACTTGAAAAGATACCACGTCCCGTTTCGTGTCAGCACGTCTTGAACAATGATACAGCACTTTGTCTTGCCAGGGCTGAGTAATCGCCTGGTCATTTAATTTAACATTCACGAGACGACAGCTAGCGCAACTTAATTAGAATTACATCTCAGATAATTAACTTAAAAATTGCCTATTGCACAATTAAATCTCATTAACATCGTCTTATATATATATATATATATATATATATATATATATTTATATACAGGGTCATTTTTAATTTACTGATAACCTTTTGGGAATAAACTATTTACATCATAACAACAACATCTGAACAAGAAAAAATAATATTTCTAAAATTTTTATTTTCATACAAAAATAAAAATATTTTTTTGCACCTTCTAAACTTTAAAGTTCTAGCATCTGGCCAAGTTTAAATGAGTAAGCGCGGCTTCCTACACCCATCCACCCCTCCCCCTCCACCGGACACGCACTTTCTTTTGCTAATGCAACACTATTACCGTTGAGAAGGTGCAATAAAAATATTTTTATTTTTGTTAAATTTTAGATATATTTTTATTTTTACAGATGTTGTTGTTATGTTGTAAATAGTGTATTCCCAAAAGGTTTTCAGTAAATTAAAAATTACCCTGTATATATAGCTGCTGTAGCAACTATGACGTATTTCGTTTAAATATCAATAGTGAAACTTGACTTCGACGTCGCGTCGTACAGTTTCAATTAGCAATGCACTTTATGTCATGAACGCGTTAGTTGGATTTATTCAATTAACCAAACTCCACGACGCGACGAGATTTCCTACGAAACGTCAACTTGCTTTTAAATTATTACTTATCTAAGTCTTTAGTGGTATACCACTTACAGTTATGATGATAACAAAGGGACTATTTATACACATGTTATGTTTTTAAATACCTATATATGTTTTTTTTTATAATAAATCATTTATATTTTCATTTTTCATATTTTCTCTTTCTTCCTGTTTTTTCTATGAAAGTGCATGCCAATACAATTTTCAGCAATCCCTAAGCACACTTAAACTTTTCTAATTCCGTACAAGATTCCTCGAGTTGACCCCGACGCGCGTTTGTCACAACTTGAGCAAGAAATATTCAAAATGTTTGAAAGTATCATTACCGTTGCCAATAGAAAAAGACCTCTATCAGTCGAAACAACTATGACAGCTGTGTCCTCTGGAATTACCCTATCTAAGAAATTTATATTACATATCTATACATACCTATAATAAAACTAGCATTGCCCGCGGCTCCGCCCGCGTTCATATGGCCAAAACCAAATTCTTAGGTTTTATATATTAGTAATAGTATACTCGTATTAATATATTAGTTGACCCGGATAATCAGCTATGACCATACCAAACGGACGGACGGACGGACGGACGAACGGACGGACGGACAGACAGACAAAAATTCTAAAAACTTTTTTTTTTTTGAAATTCCAAACCAAATGCAATTATTTGCGAGTTAAAAATTTTAACCTAAATCATGAACTCTTTCACAACTTACCAGCTATTGTGAATTAATTGCACATTATATCGGCATAATTTTTTGGGCGTCACATAAATTATATACCTTTTAACATTTCATCTATACACATAATAAAATTGTAACTAAGCCGAATCTGTACATTAAATATTTTTTGGAAAATCTTATTGGAATAAACATTATTATTGATGCAGAGGCCGAATCTATAGTTTTTAGAATTTTTATCTGTCTGTCTGTTACCGCATCACAGAAATACCACTGAAGGGATTTTGATGAAATTTGGTATGGTGATAGCTGGTTATCCGGGTCAACATATAGGATACTTTTTACCGCGGAAAATATCTAATTTCTCAGAAAATATACAAAAACTGCAATGTATATATGCAGTATATGTAATATGTAAAACCTAAGAATTTGGTTTTTGGTCATCTGAACGCGGGCGGAGCCGCGGGCAATGCTAGTAAATGATAAAATTGGAGATATTATGTCTTAGATAATAATATCTACATGAAAATGTTTCAAAAAAATATTATTAATAAACGACTGTGGGAGTAGGGAGTAGTAGGTAGGAGTTCATGTACCATTAGCTAATATTACCGCGACACAATTGCGTAGTAAATATTATAAAGTCATTACTACTATAATTGTGGACTTGTGATTTTTGATAAAATTACTTACTCATCATCTATACTATATTATATAGTGCCTTGTTTGTAATATATTGAATATATAATATTATAGTTATAGTTTATATTAAAACAAAAGCAACACAAAACAGCAAAAACCGAAGAAATCATTCAAAAATATTTTAATGCGGTTTCTAACATTTCACAGTTATCTAAAATCAACAATAATACTTTTTTAAGGTATATATGAACATATATTTTTGTACAGATACCCCGTGCTACACAAAAGAATTAGTCAGCCATAATTCGAACTTTTTTAATTGTTTAATTACAAACAATAGCGCAAATTTTACTAAATCGAAATTTCATTAAATGTACACTAAATTGTGTTTAATATAGCAAAATTCATTCGGCATTTTGTTATTTTTTGCAACACTTTTTGATTGTGATAAGCAACTCATAAAATGTAAACAGCACCGTCTCTGAATCACGCAGTACAAACTCTCATTACTTAATGGCTGTATATTCCATCATCAGTAAAACTACGTATACACAGTGTAACGTACAACATAAGGTTACACTATTTCATCTACAAAGAATAACTTTTAAATCCTTTTTGGGATCATCAACTTTATTCACAGATACATTTAAAGCCATTTAATGACATTAATTTAATATTTTATTTAGGAAACAAAAGTACAAAGTAATACAATTAAAATACAAAACATAAAATATAAAACATCGACCAATCAAGTTTCCACACTTAAATAATACATAGATTAATGCGAGCAAAATAAGAAATAATAAGTAAGTACAATGGACAATTAATTACAATAAAAAAAATATACATTAAATAAAAAAAAATCATATTAAGAGAAAATAATTACTGATTTTTGTAATTCAAAAAGTTATACATAATTATAGTTAATAAAATTTGCAAATTAAAGTTAATATAAATATGAATAATTAAAACTAAGACATTTTCTTGATTTGTTCAATTAACTTCTGTAACGAATCTGTAAAGTATTCAATTGAATATTTGATATTTATTCTTCTATATAAATAAAAATGTTGGTAAGCTCATAACTCAAGAATGGCTGGACCAATTCGGCAAATTTTTTTTCGGATGTTCCGTAAGGTCCACGGAAGGTTTTAAAAAAGAGAAAAAATTAAAATTAAAGAAAAAAAAATTATATGGCTAACGCTGGCTAATAACAACTTATATTTATTTAAAACGTACCTACCCAAACCCGAGCGAAGCGAGAGTGAGCCGCTAGTTTGAACTATAATAATTTTTCTTTGTTCTGGACACTCACATCACATGTCTGCAAACAAAGACAAGTTTATCAATTGTGAGCAACTTAATTTGGCGAGAATATTATAATTAGCCAAAATGCATATTGTGTGTATTTCGGTCCGTAGCGTCTACAGTGCGGCTGCTCTACCGTGATTAGAGAGCCACCGGAGTTTATATTATGTTATCTTAACAAAACTTTAATTATACAACTGATATATTATATTATTTTTTGTTAATTTACAAATCATGGAACGGTTATATAAAAATACTACAGCAAAGCGAAGTTTCAATCATTACGCAGTAAACAAATAGAAATGGTTTGGATAGTAATTACTGTTTCCGTTCCTATTGTTCACGTAGAAACGTTAGGCATGCTAGAATACCATTTGTTATTTTAGGCTATTTACTAAGAACCTATAGTTTCAGCTCTCACAGCATTAAACATACTGTGTTAGTATGGTTGCCTCTACTTATATTTTGTTATAGAATTAAAATTATAAAAACTTAATTTTAAAATTTTAAATTTCATTTTCAGGATTCTATACCCGAAGGGTGCCAACGAAACCCTATTTTTAAGTGTCCGTTGTCTGACTTACTATAATTATAGAGTTCATACCTTGCCATATTTACCCATCAGATATTCGTATAAAGCACTGTCGGCTAGCACCGACTTCGAAGATATCTGATAGGGTATCTATAGTAAATGAAAACCGCCGTTCAGTTATTTTTTACATTTTAGTATTTTTTTTGAAGTCGGTTTTTTTTAATTACTTTTCCATTTCGTAATTCTTAGTTTTACGTGAAAATTGAAATAGTTTTAGTAATAAGTAGTAATTACAAAAACTCTTTTAGTCCATATCATAAAAACTACTGAATCGATTTTAATAATATCTTTACAATTCCCTAAGTTGAAATAAATGTAAGTACCTAAATAAAAAAGAATGATAGTGATCCGATAACTAGTTTCGGACAAACAAACATACATACATACATACATACATACATACTAGATACATATATACACTTATAAAATTTTGTATATTTCTTTGAAAGCCCTAATAGATTATATTTTGCATATTTTGCAGTTCCAATAATATTACATACATACGTGTCGAACCTCCTTTTTTTGAAGACGGTTAAAAATAATCAAATTTCTAACGAAAAAAAATTCTTACCAGTAAGATAAGGATGTGAAGGTACGACTATACTAAACATCATTTTAAACAGATTTGATTTAATAACGAAAAAAATTGTCAGCTGTACAATACCCATAATCTTTCTGAAATATATTCACCTTTCAATTAACAACGTACCTGTATGATACTGGTATTCCCATCTCTTTATATCATTTTGATAATAATTAGATAATAATATGATGGCTAAGACACAATTATCTCTTTATTTTGGCCTTTCGACATTAGGTGTATGTAAAACTTGAACGTTGACTCTGATACGTTGTTAACAAACGAGACTTGGGAAGAGCTATGCAAATATTTGAACGGATAACGATGACACCCATCTACGAGTACAAGAGAAAGTCAACTTATCGATAAAAACATATTTGACGTATAACTGTCGAGATTGAGATATCTTAACTAAGATGTAGTTTTAAAATATATAGCAATAAAATACTTATAGGTTTATTAAGAACTACTGCACAAGTCACAATCACGTAAGCATAAAGGATTTAAATCCTAAAACCATGTAAATCATTCACATTTATGATATACATACATTAAAACTAAAACAAAGTCATATAAATATCAAAAGTGTGCATATGCATCAAATTATAAAAACACGTATTTCTATATAAAATGTATACCTAGATACATATAATAAAATTGTAACTAAGCCGAATCTGTACATTAAATATTTTTTGGAAAATCTTATTGAAATAGACATTATTATCGATACAGAGGCCCAATCTATAGTTTTTGGAATTTTTGTCTTTCTGTCTGTCTGTTTGTCTGTCTGTGACCGCATCACGGAAAAACCACTAGAGGGATTTTGATGAAATTTGGTATGATGATAGTTGGTTATCCGGATCAACGTATAGGATACTTTTTACAACGGGAAAATATCTCATATCTGAGAAATCTATACAAAACGTTAAAGCGTAAGTAGGGATGAACCCGAGCGGAACGAGTCGCTAGTAAATGCTAAAAATACAATTTTAGATGTTTTGGATATTGCCCATATCAGGACACAGCTGGACAGACTTAAACGCATTTTGTCACATGTAAATTTATACTATCGTAGTTAATATTAGGAATATCCGCTAAAAAGTTCCTATCTATCTTTCGTTATTTTCGTTATTCGGTTTTCTATCGTGGCTTGTGGCTGATTGAGGCTTGTGTCATGGATACTAGATATTTGATTCACTACACATAAATACAGACATATTATAAATATATAATAACACGAATGACTGGAGTACAAACATTTGTGCTCATCACACAAACGCATGACCCCAACGGGTCTCGAACCCGCGACCGCTGTTCAAATAACTACAAACTGAGCCAAACCTGTCGTTAAAATATTAATTTGATAATATAGAAATAAAATATAGATAAATTCTTAGTACATTCTTAGTTGATAGTTCAATTGTCATGATTATTGCGTAATAGAGATTTAACTTTATTTGTTTTCAGTTAGTTACTGTGCGATATGGTAGAAAATTTTCATTAAAAATCTGTTATTACGCCATGTTATAGATTGCTTTCATAATGAGAAAAATTAATTAACCTTTTTGCACACCCCTTCTTAATTTGCCACTGGCGCGCAAAATATGTATATAGGGGGAAAGTCTCATATATGTATAAGTACCTTATATATTTAAATAAGTAAATGGCATACAATACACTATTATTTTCCCGAACAATATTTCTCATATTTTCTAACCTCCTTTCATATCTTCGAAATAAAACTTCAAAAAAATCGCCTACAGTCTAATACTGGCTATATCAAGCATATAGTCTTTTAGACCAGCACCTTTTAATTTAAAAATTAATTGTAAACTTCCAATTTAACATATCACTTAATTAAAAAATAATAATAATCGTGCAATATTATAGTTTTATATTTTAAACATACAAGCCCAATAATTTAATATTTTTATATATGAATAGTTTTAATATAAATATATTAGTGTTTTAACTATAAATAATTCTTTGGAGCTTAAAAGGTTTGAGATCGGATATTTGTAATGTAAAAGCATATAAAGCTTCAGCGTCGCGCACACGAGCTCGCATCGCATTCCTTCGCGTGCGACGCGGAATTTTCTTATCAGTCTCGATGGATTTCTACATCCATACTTTATTCTGCGATTTTATCTGCAAATCCCGTTAAAAGATTCCTAAAGCTGCAATATACTTACATACATAAGTAAGAATGCTTGATATTTCAAATCAATTAAATTCGATTAAAGCTCGACATGCATACGTACAAAATATCTATATTTTAACTTAACAATCCAAATCATAAGAATACTATGTAAGTATTATAGTAACCCCTGATCTAAGACCTCCTCTTTTGAGCGATTGAATTTGTATGGTATATATTAAAGTCGCGGTTAGCCGCCATGTTACCAGACCATAATAATATCGTAATATGGTAAGAATAAATCGAACTACCGCCTCGTACAGCAATTAAGCCTGAGACTTTTATTACAACAATCGACAATATAACTCAGGGCACAAGTTTAGAATAGGGGACATTGCCCCTGGTGGAGTGGATGGTATTTCTGGATAGGGGATGTGATAGGGCGTCGAAATGTTAAATAATTTTTTTTCCGAAAACGAACGAGTAAAAAGTTATTGAGACTTAAAGTTACAACATTTCCATACATTTTCATATATTTCTTTCCACCATTCGGAGTGAGTGGTATTTTTAGATAGGGGAGGTGACAGAGAGTCAAAATATATTAAAAATATTTGGAGGAAACGTACGAGTAAAAAGTTATTGAGACTTAAAGTTATAACATATCTAACACATTTCCATACATTTCTTTACCTAAATAAGTGATTACAACAGATAAACATACCTTTAACGAATAGTACGCATCCTTTTTTATGTACATTACACATTTTCACAACAATTAATGCTTTATTGTATTTAATATTTTAATAATTTCACAACACAAACAAAATGATCTTACATTTTGACAAAAGCAAAACTGACACTTTGTTTTATATTACCGCTTAAATGACAACAGATTATATTCTATTATTTTTGCTTTTTCTGTTGGTAATATTAATAAATAAATAAAAAGAAAAATATTATATTCACTTCATAAATACATTATTTATTTATTATTCGTCATATCTGGGTTAGGTTAGGTTAGAACATATTAGATTATTTATTTATTATTCGTCATATCTGGGTTAGGTTAGGTTAGAACATTTAAGATTATTTATTTATTATTCCTCATATCTTGGTTAGGTTAGGTTAGAACAGTTGCCACAACGCACGAGCCGAGCGAGCGAAGCGAGCGTGCCGCGGTAGCGGCCGGCGAGTGCCATAAATGACTAGAAAACTAGAAAATTCGAATTTCACGCAAGTACAAATAAAGACAATCATCTGGAGATCATTTTGATAATTGAGTGACGTTTTGACATTTCCAAGTGTCTAAATGGTAGTAATGTCAAAATAATGTATGGAAATGTTGTAACTTTAAGTCTCAATAACTTTTTACTCGTACGTTTTCGGAAAATTTTTTATTTAACATTTCGACTTCCTATCACGTGCCCTATCCAGAAATACCACCCACTCCGCCAGGGGTAATGTCCGCTATTCTAAACTGCAGCCTAACTCAGATACAGTGCTACTAATCCATCAAAGAAGTTATTACTCTAAGAATTGAAATAAAATAAATATTTAAGTATAAACGAATAATTTTATAAATTATAAAGCATACAACCTTTTTGGTTCTTATGTAAAAAAATCCTTTAAACACAGATTTAAAAAAAACTATTCGGTTCAATTATAAAGTGGTTAAGTCTATTCAGCAGATTTTATGGCACTTGATATTCATAAGAAGATATAAATAGATGAGGTCACGGACATTTAGCAAAGGCACCTTAAATGGTAGCCAGACATTAATTTACGAGGAGCAAGAGAAAAATCTTCGAAGTGCCACTTTAATTTCCACTCCGAGATACCTAAATGAGAGGTAACATTTTACCCGCGTATAGTAATTTGTATTCCGTAGAAATTCGTTCTCATTAAAGCTGTTCCACCAACGGTATAGTTACCGTAATTACCACGTTCACCGCGACGACCTGATGACCATTAACCAACACTTTTTCTGCAACAAACTCTTTCACTTTGGAGTTAAGCTAATTTTTATTCAAAAATTGTTTTTCGTAGGCTTAAAAATATAATGAAATTAATTTTCAGTAATTCCATAGGTATTATAGCTCCCACTAATAATATAATATAGTAAAATCGTAATAATTAAGAAAAATATATTTAAGATATAATTGAAATGTACTTAACTTTATAGATTGCCATGACTCGAGAAAAGCTGATCAGATTTTTATGAAATACAAAATTTCTATAGTTTGAATAGATAAAAGAAAGTTTCATATTAGTACTAGTATACTCGTAGTATTACTAGCTTGCTTCCAATACAAAATTTCATCCCCATTTTCACCTTCTTAAGGGATGATTTCTGGGATAAAAAGTATACTATGTCCTTTCCAGGGTCTCAAACTATCTTCTTACCAAATTCATCTAAATCGGTTCAGTAGATCCAGAGATTTCAAACTCACAATTCACAAACTTTACCTCTTTATAATATTAGTATAGATTAATATAGATATGATTAGTGATATTAGTAATATAGAAAGGGAGATCATCATTCTACGCGCTCTATGTTAAGTAGTCGTTGATAAGTTGATATGAGTTGCTATTTAAATAAACATATATAGGTAGTTGCTGCCACAAAACTAGTTAAATTCATTAAGGAAATATTTTTAAAATTTTCATGTAGTCTCATTTGAAATACCGTTTAAAAGTGCTTTTTCTCAATTTTAATTTCAAAGATATTAACCAGTCGAGCACAACTCATTACCCAAATTGCGAATATATATATATATATATATATATATATATATATATATATATATATATATATATACCAAGAAGCGTGTGCATAGAATGAAAGTGTGTCAGCTACGTAATGTGCTCGACCGCTAACAGGTGCTTCGGTAATGAGACTTATTTCAAACTTCTCCAGAAACTCGCGGACTCTTGGAGTACGCGACAAGCTACAAACATGTTACATTGTAATTACACGTTTAACTTAAGCGTAAACGTCACTAAGTTAAATAGTATAGTTAGAACCAAATTATATATGCTTTAACATATAACTCAAAGTACCAGCTGGTACATTAGACCTTGGCATACTGTGACATATTACTTACACAATGAATATTAAAAAACCCAGTGTATCAAAAGGAATCTTTTTCTCGAAAAATAATCTTATACAATTAAGAATCACTTTCGTGAAATACAGAATTTGCAAACATCAAAATTATATTAATTAAATTACATATGTAATTTTTATTTAACCCTCCAAATCCACCCCATATTCATATTTATATATCATTTCTTTTAATGTATTCATGCTCTTCATTATATGACAGCTTCAGAATTTTTAATTGAACTTCTTTTAATACAAAAGATACTTGGCCTGTTTTACCTTCAATTTTTCGATATTATTTCTTCCAATGTGCCTATTGCTACTAGCACGGTGTTTTGTTACTGTCTAGCGCTTAGTTGGTCACTTTATCACTGCAGACCCGTTGATTGCAGTGATTTGCCTTACAACAGCCGCTTCACATATTCCATTCTCACTAAACATACTTCTCAAATGATCTTTTTTTTTTGGTACATTAACACACACCACCATCTAGTTCCATGGTAAGCTACGAGGCCTGTGTTATGGATACCAGATAGTTGATACACTACATATATATAATTTTAAATACATAATATTATAAATATAAACACCCATGACTGGAGTACAAACATTCGTGCTCATCACATAAATGAATGCCTTCAGCGGGACTCGAACCCGCGACCGTATTTTATTTAGTTATTTTTCGTTCCTCTCTTTTTAGCACAAGAACATGGTATTAAAACTGATTATTTACATCGCAATCTCTGATAATTCAATAAGTGTTAAATCATTTCTAGAGAGATACATATACATAGACTTTCATCGCTTCTATACATTTCCTAATCAAAATTCCCCAATCGCTGCAAAATGTAGCTACTTCCTTTTGAAAGTCTGAGTTAGTTTATTCAAAGCCGACACCATACTAATATTATAAATGTGTGTTTGTTTGTTTGTTTATTCGTTTGTTTGTCTTTCTTTCACGTCGAAACGGAGTGAGGGATAGCGTGATATTTTGCGTGAATATAGTTGGAGGGCTGGAGCGTGACATAGGCATACTTTTTACTGCGGGAGATTATCTAATTCCCACGGGAACACAGGTTATAATATAATCCAAAAATATATATATGATCAGAATTACTTAAAACGTGGTATTAATGCTCTTCAATAAAATTAAATAAATACGTGTTTTAGAATTTTTTGAAATTCATCCTATAAGGGGAAATAGGGGATGAAAGTTTGTATGAAACTACCTTTTTAGAGATTTTTTGTAGTTTTAGCGCGAGCGAAGCCGCGGGTTCTGCTAGTAGAATATAAATATTTTTAAATTCATAAGGTATTATTACATTTTAATCAAAAGATTCATGTCGCTAATAAATATCTTAAAATGCAAGTCTGTTTTGTTGACAGCATTATGTAAATTCAACGAAATCGCATTGTCATTCAAATTCATCGGTATACAATGTTAACGTTCAAAGGTAAGCATATATAAAGAGTCAATATCGGCAAGCCACGAATAAATGGATCATAATGAAAATATATTATGAGTTGTTCCCTCGTAAACGACTGCCGCAAAACCGAATGTTTTTCTAATAAACATTACCCTGAGCGATGTCGTCACCGAGTTCAAAAAATCGTAAAATTTATAACTATGATACCCTATAGGTACGTATATGCTTAGTTAGACAACAGACCCGATTAAATCAGCACAACAGATACATATGAATGTAAACAATTGATTGTATATAGAGCAAAAACATTTTAACTTCGTACCAGTCTTTTTTTTTTTATTGTGTTGAAATTATATTATATTATTGTGCTAAATAACCATAATATGCTTTTCCAATCCATTTTTAGATTTCTATTTGTAAATTATTGTAGAAAATTAAGTTGTATAAGCAGCATGGAAACTAAGCCGTACCAAAAGTATTGTGTTTTTAAACTTTTTTTAAAATTCATGTTCGCATACATATTTTTCAGATAATAGCCGCCTGGAAAACTAACGCGATGTGAATGATTGATAAATTGTTGGACTTGGAGCGCCTTTGGCGATCTATTGGGCATATCTAGGTCGGCGATTAATAATGATAACACACCCACTAACAAAGTCTAATTAATTAATTTTCCTATACACGCCAGTTCATAAGTTCAGTGATTCATTTAACAGAAAATCTATACATATAATAAAATTGTAACTAAGTCGAATCTGTACATTAAATATTTTTTGGAAAATCTAATTGAAATAGACATTATTATCGATACAGAATCCGATTCTATATTTTTTAGAATTTTTGTCTGTCTGTCTGTATGTTACCGCATCACGAGAAAACCACTGGACAGATTTAGATGAAATTTTGAAATGATAATAGCTGGTTATCCGGGTCAACATATAGGATACTTTTTACCACGGGAAAGTAATATTCTCAGAAGAAATACAAAAACTGCAATGTAAGAGTATACTAATATGTAAAACCTAAGAATTTGGTTTTTGGTCACCTAGACGCGGGCGGAGCCGCGGGCAATGCTAGTGCTCTATAATAACATATTTGTGTTGAAAGCTTCTATTATTAACACGAAAGCTTTATACCTAATAGCCATATAGTAGCGAATCCCATTGTATATATTTTATTATTTAGCAAGAGTAAATAAATGTTGAATTTTTCTTATACTTCATAATTACCGACACAAATTATATTTATCTATTTACGCTTTCAAAATAATTCTAAAATAAATAAAACAGCTTTTGTTATCTATTTGTATAGGTATTCATTAAAAATAACAAATGGAAAAATTAGATACTTATAAGAGAATAAACGGTTGTGGGTATGATGACGGCTATTACAGAAATTCGACGAATTTACGGCTTCATCCCTTTAACCAACGTGACCTGAAAGTAGATGCAAAATATGAGTGTGTAACTATATTTATATATGTAGGGTAAGTATAATGCTACTTTGCTATGCTAAGTAAAAACGGTTGGTACATCTTTCAAGTGTCAATTTTTTTATGCCAAATATGCAAGCTGTTGCCGACAGCTTCGCTTAGCAATCGTTTCTTTATAATCTTATTATAATACCAACATTGAGATTGGTAATTAAGATTATAAAAATAAATGACTTAGCTTGCTATCTCGTATAGGAGAATAAATTAAAGACAGTAGCAATTAGAAATTTGGAGGTATATTGCACGTCTGTCGATTTTAAACGATATAATGAATTTAGAAGCGACAGTCTAATAGATCACATTTCTGGATATATAAAGAAAGAGTTACATCTTTGACTCTAATTATTACTTATTATTTGTTCACGATTAAAATTTCCATTTGTATAGGTTAACGAACATAATAAAACTTAAAAAAAACCGACTTCCAGGCACTAAAATGTAAAAAATAACTAAACGGGGGTTTTCATTTAGAATAGATACCTAATCAGATATTTTCGAAGTCGGTGCCAGTCGGTTTTTTTTCAAGTTTTTATTTGTCCATTTTTAGTGTACACGTAATAAGCAGGTAATTTGTTAGAAGAAAGTTTTTTAATAACATGTTCGATTAAGCAATTTATTTAAAAAAAATATATTTGTTGATATAAAATTAATATAATTAATATACATATATATGTTAGTTTTAAGGTATATATTATGCTATGGGCCTCTGTTTACGTATTTAAGATCCTTATGTAAATATTGCCTGAAATAAATGATTAAATAAATAAATAAATAAAAAAACCGCTTGACCGATTTCGATGAAATTTATATGGGACCACCTGGGAAGTATACCCTTTGAAACAAAAAAATATATTTCCAAATCGGTTCAGGCATCTTCGAGTAATAGATGAACATACATAAAAGAAAGATTCCGACGAATTGAGAACCTCCTCCTTTTTGGAAGTCGATTAAAAACGAACTATAATAAATAACGCAGACATTACAGAATTATTATTATAAATAGATGAAATTGACAGGTAAAATTTGATATGCAAGAAACGTCCGCAAACACAATTATAAATTCAGCGACCTGTGCATTTTATCTGCTGTTGTGGCTTATTTTGTTAACAACAGTGACTCGACTGTTGAGATAAAGTTAATACAACTCAGATACTAAATGAGTTTTCTCAGCAACTTTATAATATGCCTTCTCTTCTTTGAAATATTAAATATTTCATCCTCTTTAACGGATAGTCAAAAATTTCAGTAATCAATTCGCAATTCTGCTGGTGATTTTATTTCTTATTTATCGAGGGCATTTATTTTACGATAGAATAAGATAGCAATTTTTGGGTGACTATACGTAGGTATGTACTATGTAGACAGTAAGCCAGTTTAACTCAACTTGTCACAAAGTTTAAATATTTTAAATTATTTCATAGTCTATTGATATTGAAGTGCAAATTACCCTTCGAATATTTTATTTTAATTTTAGCTATATAATAGCAAGCTGACTCCAACCCTTTTGGAGAACATAATAAAATTACTACCTCGTTAAAAAGGCAAAATATTTACCATTATAACTTCGCCCTTCCCAAATTTTTTAAACGATGCAAAAAATTCTGATTTAATATTATAATGAAAGTCGTGCTTACAGAGCAGCGAGAATGTTCATTTAGAATTGTTTTACTGAGTTGATAACAATTATAGTACCTATAAATTAATCTTTATGAATAATTAAAATTAGTTGTTGTTGTTTTCTATTAAAAAAGAAATAGGTACGTGGAATTTATATTTTATCAAATAAATATGTAATGATCCTGGGTTCAAGTCCCGGGTCGGGCCAAGTTTAGTTACAGAGTCTTTCTGTATAGTAAGTCTCAGTAACAGCCCGGAGTTGGGAAGTTGGCGGTGTTTCACCCCCGTGCCTCGGAGAGAACGTAAAGCCGTCGGTTCTGCGCCACCACTCTCACTGGTCGTGTCTCGCGTCGTCCCACCGGAGTATGAGAGTGACAGGAACAGATATAGCACGTTGTGTCTGCGCGTACACTTGTGCACTATAATATCTCCTGCGCAGTTGGCTAGTCTCAATGAGATTGGCCGCCGTGGCCGGAATCGGCTAGGAGATTATCATCATCATCATCATTACAAAAGATGAAATAAAATCTAATATTATCATCATGAAATACCTCTCAAAACAATATCTCATTGAGAAGTCGGATTTTCAGCTTCCGAGATATGACATTGATGAGATTATGATAACAATAGTAAGATTTCCTTAATACATAAAATCCCATTTTGAAAAAAAATCAACTATGGCTGTCCAAAACCAATGCATTTACTTTTACAAAATAATAAAAGACTAGTGCATAAAGTATAAGATAAAGATTTAGAAGTAGTTAAGACAACGCGAAAGGGTAAAGTTCCAAAATCGTATTAAAGTTTTCGCAGCACCATATTTCAACTAAAACAAGAGAACGAGGATTCAACCTCAATATGTGCTCAAGGTGTAGGCATTCAGTGAAGCGAAGTTAAAGGAGCGAACTTTGCGATTCGCCCCCGGGGCCGATCCAACTTCTCTGTTGCAATAAATAAGGATTTTAGCGACAAATTACCACCCAAAAGTGTTTCCCCTTACTAGGAAAGTTTATAACTACTGGAAATAGAATATGTTCAACTGGCGCTCATACTAATATCAACTTAGTACCTAACATAGAAGGCAGTAGTAACCCAGTGGTAACACGCTCGTTTGGGAAACCGAGAGAAACGAGTTCAAATCTCGGCTCTCGCACCTTGATATTTTCATGTGTGAATCATTTCCAATATGAGTTCCACTTGTTTTACGACGAAGGAGACATCGTGAGGAAACCTGCTGGCTGAGAGAACCTAGCAAGTTTTCGAAAGACATGTGAAGTCCGCCAACCCGCACTTGGCCAGCGTGGTGGACTATGGCATGATTCCCCTCGCATTGGGAGACCCGTAATTAGCAATGCGACGTTAAAAAGGGCTGAATACACATACAATACATACATCATCATTTTTCAAAATTGATATAGATATAATTACATGAATAGAAGAAGGTTCAGATTCGGATTAGTTACAATTTTATTATATGTATAGATATCCAATTTGTTTTAAAGGTAAAAGTATTTTTTAAGTTTGTATTAAAATACAAAGTTTCATTGTGTTTGTATTTTAAAACAAATTGAAACAAATGAAGGATATTGCTTAATACTTTTTAAAGGTCACAGAATATATAATTGTATAAAGCTAAAGGGCCAGCAGCAATATTATAGAAACTCCGTTGAAACTTTGGGCAATATTAAAAAGTGAAAAAAACAAATGCTAAATCCTTTACACCCATCTCATATTAAGTATATTCTTTTCTAGTTGATTATATATAAAACTGATGGGGCAATTTTTTTTTAAATTATCTTATAATCTTACCTGTCATTTAACATTTAAATGATCTGATAGTGAGATATATATATATATATATATATATATATATATATATATATATATATATATATATATATATATATATATATATATATATATATTATGTAGGTAATACCTACCTACTTCTAATAAAAATCAATTTACAACAACAGAATAAATACATTGTCATTCGTCTGGCACTCTGACCTAGTTCTGTCTGCCCAATTAGAAACATACATTTAGTAAAACGCAACAAATAAAGTCTCAAAAATAGCTTTGTTTCAGCAAGCATAATAAAGACATTTTCCAGGGTGATAGAGCGTCCGATATCTTATTACAGCGGGCTTGTAAACTGACGAAACGCTCCTCGAATCACTGCCTTTATAGTCTGCGCTGTGATATTCACCTTCTACAACCAAAATTGTTTTGTTTCAAAAATCTATCTTATATGTTCATCATTAGAGTTTCAAATAGATTGAAAAACTTATGAGGCATTATAGGCTGATATAGGCAGATTTTTTGTCGACTGTGATGGATAAATCGTAGTAACGGAAGGGGACCTGATTGAAAATACCGTTAAACAGAAAAGAGGATTTAAGAGCTTTTAAAGAAATGTTACTAGAGTGGTTATTTTGATTGTTCTAACATATAAAAACCAAATGACCTTTTAAAATGTAAAATAGATATGTTAAAAAACCGACTGAGTAAAATGCAAACCAAAAAAGAGGTAACAAGTTAACGAAAGAAAATAGTATTATGCAATCGGAATACACTATATATATATATATATATATATATATATATATATATATATATATATTACCTTGTTTTTAATACGCGTTTTACTCAGCCGTTTTTTTTTTATAATTTATTTTTTATCTCAAATTAAGGAATAAAATAGACAGAGTGTCGTTCATATAATCTCGTCAAAGAAATCTTTTCCTCGAAAGTCCTTAACTTAAGAACAGCTCGGATTTTGATGATTTTTTTGTAAAATATATTTTTTTAATTATTTAAAATCAGAATCACTTTGAAGCCGATACATAATTATTAATATTGTTAAAACATTATGTATAAAATGTATATAAAAATAAAACAATTATCGTGGTTTTTTGTTCGATAAAGCTCTTTTTAATTTTTATATAATATACAAGAAATTAAATTTAAAATTTAAACAATTCTCACCACAATAACCCATCCATTGAGGTCATTTCAATGAGCCTAATCATGATACTCGTATCTCTGCAGTATTTTAATAAAGAGTTGTGTACCTTGCAGATTCCAGGTGACGCTGCAGATCTCTGGAAGCTCATACCTTTTTACAGTCTACTCTGCAAATGGCTGAACAGGTTTTCTTGATCTACAGTTAGAACACTCTTGATTAAGTCACCTTTCAATAAAAAAAAAAACAAACTAAAACCGGCTCATCCGTTTGGGAGCTACGATGCCATAGACAGACACACAAATACACACGTTAAAATTATAACACCCCTCTTTTGCGTCGGGAGTTAATTAATTTTAGTTTAAAGAATAGTTCTTAAAATAAAGTTTATAGTCAAAATTTAATATTTACATTTCGCTACGTAGGTCAAGAAATATATATGCCTTACATATTTCTACCTATCATACATATTTATTGACCTTATGTATATTGCTATTATATATAAATCTAATTTTTCAACGTTTATAATTTTTGAGAAGAAGTAATCCCAGCAAAAACATAAATGTGAAAATGGGAGCCAAGTTCAATATTTAGAATATGCGTGGTTGTCAACTTCACCGATAAAAGCATTGATATGTAAATGGGTGGTGGTGTAGATAATCCTGTTTTTTTTTTCATAACAACACACAACATTCTAAGATAAATTTAAAACACAATTTCTGTTACAAAACTTGTTTTTTTTCTGCTACAAAAGTGTTTGCTATTTAAAAAATGAAGTTTTTAAATTTGAACAGTCAATTATTTACACAGAGTAGATGACTTAGGATAAATTGAAGTTAAAGATTTGACTTGACTAGTTTTTACCAGTAAAGCCAGTTTTTAGAAGAGTGAGACATGTTGGTCTTACAATATAAAAACAGTAACTTGCGTATAGCATAAAGAAAATATAAGTAGTTAGCCGAATATAAGATAACTTGTATGTAAAAAAGCTGGACACGCTGCCACGTAGCTTGATCTTCACAATTATACCACTAATTAAAAATAACACCTTAATATTTGCTCCGGTAGAAAATTCGCAAATACACATTAAAAAAATCATAACTTCTAAACTACGAACAATCGCGGAACATACATGGGGTATTTTCGGATGCACCCAGAAGCGAGGAATCTAAAAAAAATAATATGACGTCACTTCTTGGACCACCCTGTATATTTGTATGGTCGAATTGAGAACCTCCTCCTTTTTGGAGTCGGTTGAAAAATCATCATTCATGCATTCACTGGATGTGACACTAGATCCGTTTTTTACATTAAAGGGAAAAATAATTTTCTTAAAAATTTTAATAATTTCAATTATTAAAATTTTAAAAAATAATCAGCTGAAACTTTCTAAAACAAATAAACTAAAGAAATGGGTTTTAATCGAATTCGAAAAAGGAAGTTATCAATTCGACACATATAATATGTGTAATTATTGTGTATTATTGGAACTGCAAAATATTCACTTATGAAAATCTATTAGGGCTTCCAAACAAATATACAAAATTTTATAGATGTATGTATGTCCACACATTTCTCCTAAACTAGATATCGGATCGTGATCATTCTTTCAAAATGTCGTATCTGCGCTGTTGACCGCTGAAGAGGTTTCTCATTAGGAGCCAACTCAGGACACAATCACTAAGTCATGGTGGACTTTAGAATGGGCTATCATAATTGAATGCTTATAAAAAAATTGTCTATGAATTTTTAACCGTTGATGAGTTGTTCCGTCTCTTATTTCGCCAATCCTAGATTTAGAATAAAGTCATAATTATCAAAAAAACACTGTCATCGGAACCGAACCAACATGTAAAATTTCAAATCTATAAGAGGAAGTGGTTCTAATTCAGCTTGCAAGATTTGACCCATACAAACATACCAACTAACAAACAGTACAAGTTATGGACATAATTTTTCTCAAAAATTGAAAATTAACGACTATTACCTAGCATTTTCCTTGTTCTTTGAAGAAAGTATACGATATGTATAACAAAATCGAGAATCTGTACTAATATTAAAAAGAGGTAAAGTTTGTAAGTTTGTGAGTTTGTGAGGTTGTAGGGGGTAATCTCTGGATCTACTGAACCGTTTTAGATGAAATTTGGTAAGAAGCTAGTTTGAGACCATGGGAAGAACATAGGATACTTTTTGTCCCGATAATCATACCTTGAGGATGTGAAAATAGGGATGAAAGTTTGCATGGGGAATCAAGCTAGGGACGAACCCGAGCGAAGCGAGGGTGAGTCGCTAGTAGTAGCATAAATAACAAACACGCTACTATCAAATGTGTATATTACACTATATTAAGAGATGTTTGTTTGGATGGGTAGGCTATAAAAGCTGTTTTAAAATAATCATATTTTTAAGACTTTTGTAATATAGTAAACCGTCTTTTTACAACTACACTTCACGTTTCGTTATCTATAATAATAATGACATCCTAATCGATTTCGACCACGGCGGGTTCGCTATTTCGCTGAGACTAGCCAACTGCGCAGAAAATATTATAGTGCACGCAGTGCATTCTTTATTCCTGTTATGTCGTATGTCTACGGCTTTACGTGCTCTCCGAAGGTCAGAGGTCATATACCGTACATCCGAACTCCGGCCTATTAAAAAAAATTAGTTAACAGAAAAACATTATAAATTCTGTACATTATATAATTTTATTACTGGTAGGTATAAGATCATAAAATTTTTGTTTAACCTAATTCCATGGCAGATCGATTTTATACTTCTGTATTCTGTAAATCTAATATTTATTTATTCTATTAAAATAAAAATATTTTGTTATAATATATTTTATAAAACAACTCTGTTGACCACGACAGAGAAAAAACGTTTTTTTTTTCTTCTGTGGTGTTGATAGTGCATTAATTCCATTAAAAAAAGATATTATTTGATGTGGCAATACTTTAAATGCGTCATCAAATGCCAGCTGCTGCCCTGCCTTTCAAGTTTCAATCAATCCATCTGTCAAATATATTCTTTGCGGCTGCGACGAGCTGTAACTTGTAGCCGCATAAAAATTAATTTCGAATCTATAAGACAGTGTTCATTATCCCAAAACAACATGGGAGACTCCCTTGATGGGAGTGAAAACACTCCTGAAGCTCAAAACATCGTAGTAGTTGATTTTCAAGATTTTGCAAATTACTTGCGTCGTGCTGCAACGGTACTTTTGCCGGAGGATGACATCGTTCCACCAACACTTACTGCGGCACTTGATGATAAAGTAAATCAAGATTGCATTAAAAAGTTCATTTCTGATCCACAAGTATCATCACTATACATCCAGCGATTTTCGTTAAAAGGTAAGTTATTATGAATAAACGCATTCATAATTTCAGATGTCTATCCCCTCTGCATTGACGCATTATGCTAATTATCGCCTACCTTCTATTGATTACTCATTTGTATATCAAATCAAATATTATTGGATCAATAGAAGCCATTAAATTATTAATAATTGAATTGAATATCAAATCAATAAAATTCTTCATCTGTACTTTCATTTGTTTCATTTTGTTGCAAATTTTAATATGAAAATCCAAAAGTTTGAATCGAATAAGATTTAGATAATTACTAAAAAATTTAATGTAAATGAAAATTTGAATTGTGGATTAATAATTTTTTTTCTAAAATATTAAATTATTTAAATAGAAGACGACAGCGAGCAGCCTACTGAAGGTGAAGAAGAGAAAGAAGCAGTTTCCTATCAAATTAGCAATGAGGTTAATATTTACTAGTTTTTTAAAAACATACAAGATCTAATATTACTGGATCTTTAGAAATAATATCAATTCTTTTTGTAATTTTGAATAATATATATATATTTTTTAAATTTATCTGTATTCTATTTTTCTCTTATATATATATTTTGTGACTATGTATAGGTGCACTTCACATCGCCCAGAGTAGCTGCCTTTGTCTGCATCAAGCGAGGCATAGTGATTGAAGCTGACAAATCAATCCACAGTCAGTTGCGCCTTATTAACTTGTCCGATGGCTCACCTTATGAGACTCTCCATGCTTTCATTAGCAAGACCATGGCTCCATTCTTCAAGAGTTATGTTAAGGAGAGTGGTAGAGCTGATAGGTCAGTTTGCTTAATTTTTTTTTACTGATGTTATATTAAAGTATGTTCTTATTTAGTGAGCAAACCTTATTGCTAAACAAACAGTTTGTTATTATATGGACAAAAAATATTTTTTAATGGTAGAACATGAACCTTAACTTTAATTAAGGAAAATTACATGCTAGAAACAAAATTATTTTAGCTTTTACATTAAGTTCAGTGGTGATAATATTGCAAATTTAATGTTACACTTGGATGTTTTCTTTATATAATTATTCTTTTTCTATGTATCATATTTTTTATATGTATAGAGATGGAGATAAAATGGCACCATCAGTTGAGAAGAAAATTGCAGAGCTTGAAATGGGTTTATTGCATCTACAACAAAATATTGATATTCCTGAAATAACATTACCTGTACATCAATTAGTTGCTGCTGTTATTAAAAGGTTAGTTAAATCTAGCTTTTAAAAATTCTTAGTTTTCTGTTAATTAATCTGAATATAATTAAGATGACAACAAGCAACAGTGATTACCACTTATTCTTATGTATTTTTTTTAATATTTAAAAATCTGAAACTGTTAAAGTAAAGTAAAACAATTTTATTTTCTTAGAGCTGCTGATGAAGGTCGAAAACCTCGTGTAGCAGATTTTGGTGATAAAGTAGAAGATTCAACATTCCTTAACCAACTTCAAAATGGCGTAAATCGTTGGATCAAAGAAATTCAAAAGGTATGTGATATTTAAACGTATTAAGCTGCTTTGCTCATGTGTGTTTTTTATTTAGCCCACAAGCAATGCCTTAGTGGTATTAGAAGGAATGAATGAATTTGTAAGTTTAAGGAAAGCTAAAATATTCTATGTTGAATGGCAGTACCCAATGTTTATTGTACTTCTCTGTTTGTAAGGCAGAGCAACTAGAGCACAACTACCCCTATTCTCTTTCTCCCTCTCCATATTATTACCTTTATGTGGTGGTATGTAAGTGATACTTTTAACTTGGTTAGTGTTTACCATCAGACAAGCCCATATGCTTCTTTAAAGTCTGTGTGTTGAGATATAAAAACAGTATATTATTATGTCATAATCTCACTCTGTATGGGAAAACCGCCAGTGAGTAAGAAACTAGACTGATTAAAATTATACCTTAGTTATATTATTTTTTTTATAAACAAATTGATTTTTGCTTTAATTAATCTCATAAAAGTCTATTAAACCATACCCTAGTGATGCAGACTACTAGATAGCAATACAACTTATGTGCCATAATTTTTTAAAATATTTTTTGCCAAATTACAATTTACTGTATAATTTTATTTGTTCATGAAATTTATTTACCTATACTTATATATTTTAGGTTACCAAATTAGACCGTGATCCGTCAAACGGTACAGCACTGCAAGAAATATCCTTCTGGTTGAATCTCGAAAGGGCTCTCCATCGTATTCAAGAGAAAAGAGAGAGCATTGAGGTATTATCATTAATTTACGATTTCCGATGTTTCATGTACAGGCATGGGGTCTTCTTTGCCATTTTTCATTAATTGACAGTTGTGCATTTATACTTTTTTTTTACTTTATTTTTTTTTTCTGTTGTGACAGGTTGCCTTAACTCTGGATATTCTAAAATATGGCAAAAGATTCCATGCAACTGTGTCATTTGATACTGATACAGGTCTTAAACAAGCACTTGCCACTGTCTCCGACTACAACCCTCTTATGAAGGACTTCCCTATAAATGACCTGCTTAGTGCCACTGAGCTGGAAAGGATTAGGTAATGTATTTATATTGTAATTATAATGTATTATAATGTATTATATTTATATTAATATCCATACAAGATTTTTGTCCCCAAACTCTATATCCAAGATATTGATTTAGTGCCAATAAAGTAAGCCATAAAAGCAAGAAATAATCGATGGGGCACCATTAATTAGTTATTGATTTATAGGTTATTGAAGAAATTGTTTTTTTTAGTAAATAGAATACTAAATAAGTATTTTGTGTTCTATTTCTACTAAGTGAGCAAAAGTAGCTAATATTATACATTATTAGGTTGGCGGTGCAGCAAATATTCTCACATCTCCGTAAAATCCGATCAACCAAATATCCAATCCAGCGTGGTCTGCGTCTAGTGGAAGCTATTTCTCGTGACTTGGGTCAACAACTGCTGAAGGTACAAATTTTAATATTTTAAACTTTTCAGTATTTTTCTTACTTATGTTTAAAATTTAAATATTCAATAATATTTTTAACTTCAGAAATTAAAAGGTATATGTAAACATGCATTACAATCGTAATTTCTAACATTTAGCTTAAATCTTCTATCAAATCCAAACATAGGTACTGGGCACTCGCCGTCTCATGCACATTCCTTTCGAGGATTTCGAACGTGTAATGACGCAGTGCTTCGAAGTATTTTCATGCTGGGATGATGAATATGAAAAACTTCAAGGTCTATTGAGGTAAGAAGTATAATTTAATGAGTATGCATAACTTATGTTGTCCATATGCAAACATTATAATAAATTAGTACTTTTAGTGTTTGAACTGATCAGAAAAAACAACTGCACTTGTGCACATTAAGTTAGCATTTCATCTTTCTAGTATATTATTTTGAGTCGCCAATCAGCGCCACCTTTTGGCATATTTTATTACTAATAGTATCCTATGTATCACTCCAGGTCATATTCTAATAAGTCTGTGCAGTCCTTTACACTCACATTGTAAATATTACATACACACAGGCACAAATACATCCACAAACTTTGACATAAATAAGAGTATTTCATTTCCGACCGCCAATTCCAGAGACATAGTGAAGAAGAAGCGCGACGAGCACCTCAAGATGGTGTGGCGCGTGTCGCCGTCGCACAAGCGGCTGCAGGCGCGCATGGAGCACATGCGGCGCTTCCGGCGCCACCACGAGCAGCTGCGCACCGTCATGTTGCGGGTACGCTGTAGCATGTATATACTTTGGCTTTGTTGTTGATTACTTTGTGTTTTAAAAGGCATAAGAAAATATTAATTACTAATGACTCACCATCTCTTCACTCGGGTCGGGTCGGTCAAATTTGTAACTTAGAAACTACTTACTTGGTAATAAATGTTGATAGGTGTTAATATACTGTAACATTTTTAATATCAACAGTTTATACAATTCCTATGTACTGCAGGTGCTCCGCCCCCGCGCCGCGGCCGCCGCGGAGCCGGGCGCGGCGAGCGAGCCCGCGCAGCCGCACTCGCTCACCATGGACGCCGCTGACGCTAACGCTATCGCTGAGGTACACATTTTCTTACTTTTTTCATACATTTTTCTTTTAATTTCAATTCATTAATCCCTCCGACTGCGGACACGCCGGCGTGTCAGTTAACAATAGATTTCTTAGAATTTTAATTAATTGCTTAGAAATTTATCTGGAGGTGTTATTATTTTAAATTTAAAAACTTCAAGACTCATGTTGAGTGAAATTTATTTATTCCTTTTTTTGCTTTTACATTTGAATAGGTTAGTTTGTACCAAATCAAATCAAAATATACTTTATTCAAATAGATTTTTAAACGCAATTTTGAATCGTCACTTTTTACATTTTTATAATTTAAATTAGATGTCAGTATGTAAGACTGTAGAATCTACCACCGGCTCAGAAAGCAATTCTCCTAAGACTACCATTCAATTTTAATGTTTAATATGTAACTTAATAAGATATTTTGATTTAAGATTTTGGTTTTATATTAATAGTAACTATTTTCTATAACAGGTGAACTTGGCGTATGAGAATGTGAAAGAAGTGGACTGCTTAGATATCTCGCGTGAAGGGTGCGATGCGTGGGAAGCCGCCGTGCGACGCTATGAAGACAGGATTGGTAATAAATCTTTAGATTTTTAAAGCTTTCTTTCTTATGGTTAATTAAAATATAAGCAATTTTTAAATAAAATTCTCGAATTTTACTTTGATTTTTGGTTCCCGACGTTTCGAATGTTTTACAGCAGTCATGGTCATGGGAGAGACTAAGGTTTAAGATCAAAGATGTCTCAAAAGCATTATATAGTTGTTAAAGGTAGCCTGCCATGAACAAAAATGGATACAAAAAAAATCAAAAATGGCATTCAAAGTACCTTACAATATTTGTTATATATTTTTATTTGGAACAATAAAAATTTGGATCCACCTTTTGAATTTGGCTAGTACTAATTTTATTCTATGTTTATAAATAATGCCTTTTCTTTTGAATTCGATTATAAACTAAATTATATTGTTCGAAATAATAGTAATAATATAACCGTGAACCCCGCCAGACCGCGTGGAGACGCGCATCACGGCGCACCTGCGCGACCAGCTCGGCACCGCCAAGAACGCCAACGAGATGTTCCGCATCTTCTCGCGCTTCAACGCGCTGTTCGTGCGCCCGCACATCCGCGGCGCCATCCGCGAGTACCAGACGCAGCTCATACAGCGCGTCAAGGACGACATCGAGGCGCTGCACGAGAAGTTTAAGGTTAGATTGCCCATTATACTTTCATAGATTTACCCGAATATTTGACATTTTAAATTTAAATATGTCAGTCATAGTAACTTAACAAAGTTATTAAAAGTTATGACATATGCACCTACCTACAAAACAAGAATTGGCACCGAAATACTGTTATGCCGTTCTAGTGCCATCCGCATCGGTTCCAGTGACTTTGTAGATATATTTGTTCTTGCCTAAAAAATGATTTCATTTTTTACCTGCAGTGAAATTTTCTGTAAATTTGAATTCATTATATTCGACATAAGTGGAATATAAACGCAAATGAGGCATACCCATTGTAATTTTAGCAAAAAAACTGATATAATTTTTAAGAGAGTTGCCAGGATTGTTAAGTCTAGTTAATAAAGTGCCCCTTAAGTATTGTAAATTATATTACTATTTTTACGAGCGTTTGTATTTGTACATAAGTGAACATCTAATACACTTAATCATACCATAAAAATAAGTAATCTTTCAATCTTTGTTTACATTATAATGTATACAGGTGCAGTATCCCCAGTCAAAATGCAGCCGTTTGTCTCTTGTCCGCGACTTGCCGCCAGTCGCTGGGTCTATCATCTGGGCTAAGCAAATAGATCACCAACTTACAGCTTATCTCAAACGTGTTGAGGATGTTCTAGGTAAGATGCTTTTATTTTAAATACAAATTAACAACATAATTTTATATTTAAAACGGTTATTTTTTAATACAATAAATTAATTTTAGGCAAAGGATGGGAAAATCATATTGAAGGGCAAAAACTCAAAGCTGATGGTGACAGTTTTCGTCTGAAACTCGATACTCAAGAAGTCTTCGACGATTGGGCTCGCAAGGTAAAAATACTCGGAATAACTTGGATATTTATTACTTCGTAGTTAGTTATTATGTTTTCTTGATGTATGTTTTCCTTTACCGTAAAACAAGTGGTATGCATGTTGGAAATGATTCGCACATGAAAATATTAGAGGTGTAAAATCCGGGATTTGAACCCGCATCACTTGGTTTCCCAAGCGAACACGTTACCACTGGGCTACTTGGTATCTTAAACACCAAAATTCATGGTTAATGCATATTCATGATGAGTATTCAGGATACTTTATGCATAGATCACTCGACATAAATCGACACTACTATTTTAAAGGAAGTTTTTTTTTTGCAAATATTAAGTACATGTTTTAAATTGTATTAACTATATGAAACTCTCTTTCAGGTGCAACAACGAAACTTAGGTGTGTCGGGTCGTATCTTTGCTATAGAATCAGTGCGCGCTCGTTCCAGCAAGACAGGCACTGTCCTGAAACTAAAAGTCAACTTCTTACCTGAAATTATTACGCTATATAAAGAAGTTCGTAACCTCAAGAACTTGGGTTTCAGGTATGATATAATCTATAAGCATATTATATTTAATTCGAAATTTAAAGATTATAAAAAAAATCTATGTCATATGAAAGTATAGGCAAGTAAGAATATTTTCATATATCAATTTCACTTGATACAAGATATATTTTAGATATAATAACAGTTATTTTTAATAAAGTTATTTAAACTTCCTCCTATAGAGTGCCACTGGCTATAGTGAACAAAGCCCACCAAGCAAATCAGCTGTATCCGTTCGCAATTTCACTCATCGAAAGTGTACGCACTTACGAACGTACGCTAGAAAAGGTAATTATTATTTTTGTTTGTGTATTTCATTATAAAAATACGCTGAGTTATCACAGTATACATATAAGCACTATGGAAATATAGTACAAAATTAATTGGCACATTAATACCTTCTTCGTATTAAAGAAGTTGAAAATACACTTGATACAATAACGACAATGTCACTAACACATGTGTATTTGATTTATGCAGCTAAATAATAGGAACCATACAAAGGTAGATTATTTATAGGCTGCATGTTATCAATAATGCTTCGAACTATAACGCATTATCTGCTTTCAAATATTACATATTATTTTGCTTGAACAATAAATTTATTTACTCTGCGAAAAATATCTTATGCATTTCGCTTAGTGTATTTTGAATACCAAATTTTATCTGTATTTATCAAGACAAGCTTTTTCATTTTATTTAATGCGAGCTGTTTTATCTCTCTATACATTTTAATAACTTTGTATTATAAAACGTCAATCGTTATACAAAAAATATATATCCAACTGCAAATCTTACTTTAAAAACATATTTCATCTTTTATTAGAGTCGTCGATCAAAAAAGTACTAGAAACACAATCAGTGACAATTAATGTCCGCACCGAATGAGCGCTCATTTCAAAATGTGAGCGCGCTTTTAATTATTATTTTTTGTAAAAACAACTTTAAGCATTGCATTTAAGATTCAATTTACATTGTTATATATTTATTTCAACTATAATAATTACCTAAAATCAATTGGTGACAGTTTTAAGAGAACTTTTGCATGGTATTGTGTAGCTAGTACTTTTTATCGATGATTAAAGTTGAAAATCATAAGTATCATAATAACATTCAAAAGACGTTTAATAATACAAGTTGTGTTTTATTTGAAATAGGTATAAAAACAATTTTAACTTTCCAGATCCGTGATAAGGCGTCTATAATACCACTAGTGGCGGGACTGCGTCGGGACGTTTTGTTCCAAGTGTCGGAAGGCATGGCCCTAGTGTGGGAGTCGTACAAACTGGACCCATATGTGCAGAAGCTGAGTGAAGTCGTTCTTCTGTTCCAAGAGAAGGTAATATCAGAAAATGTTTGTGTTGAGAGAATGATAATAATTACTTTAATTTTTTTAACAATAGTATTTATATTTGTATAGATTGTTACATTTTTAATGTTGTTATTTTCCTTAAATACAATTGAACAGCAATACTTATTATGGAGTGCTTGTATTTGATGCATATTAGGGGAACATTTTATTCAAAGTCATCCAGTAAAATTATGTAATAAGTAACCTCCAATCTGTACAGATGTCTCAAATTATATATGTAGTGACTAGTGAAATAAAATAGTATTATAATAAATTTCACCAACAATATGTTCTGTCAGGTTGAAGATTTATTAGCTGTAGAGGAACAGATCTCTGTAGATGCTCGCTCGCTGGAAACATGCCCATACTCAGCACCATCTTTGGCAGACATTCTTAGCAGGCTTCAACGCGCTATCGACGACCTGTCCCTGCGACAGTATAGCAACTTGCATCTGTGGGTCCAGCGGTTGGATGAGGAGGTGAAATATATGTTTCTATTTGAAGTTATTATGAATAATTTTTATTATTAATACATGGTAAAAGTCTAACTTGGCGTAGTGGTTTGGATATGTCACTATGTCGGTAGTTGTGGATTCTGTTCCCTTTGGGATAAATATAATTGTATGAGAATTATCGTGGTGTAAATGTATCCATCTGCTATAGAAATCTAAGGAAGTGATGTAAAATGTTATTTCGTTTTAAAAATGGGAACAGAATTTATTGAAAATATATGTATGAATAGTGACAGTGACACTCTCCAGTAAGTAAAAATTATAGGCATTACTATTAATGTGTTTATATTGTAGGTTGAGAAGAGCCTTGCAGCTCGCTTACAAGCTGGTATTGAAGCATGGACTATGGCATTACTGGGGAAGACCAATGAGCTGGATCTCTCTATGGACACATACTCACCTGCCGAACCAACTCACAAACCTGGTGGAGAACCTCAGGTTAGTATTTTATGGCGCATTTATTTACAGTTGTTATGGGTAAAAAAAATTTTGTGTTCTCTAGGTGTTTTTAAATATTATAAATAGGTAATTAGTATTTTTATAGTATCGTATTTTTTATTCGTTTATTTTGCCGAATAATTATTGAATATTTAAATAAAAATAATGATCGAATATTTTATATTATGGGGATTCTATATTCTGGGGATTTTATATTATAGTATTTGTAGATGACACAAACACTTATTTAAAAACACTCAAATATTAAAAAAAATTGCAATCATGGTTTAACATAAATTTAACTAAAACGTACTGAATAATTCGCCTAATAGTTCGGGTCGGTTCATTTTAAAAAGGATATATGCAATATATAATGGCGCACCTGTAGAGAATCTATAGAAATATAATGAATGGTGCGTGTTAAACCAGATCGCGCGCGTGGTGCACGAGGTGCGCATCACCAACCAGCAGATGTACCTGTTCCCGTCGCTGGAGGAGGCGCGCTTCCAGCTCATGCGCCAGATGTTCGCGTGGCAGGCCGTCGTCACCAGCCAGCACCGTCTGCAGAGCACCAGGTACCTGTTATATATTTTTAGACTATTTGAAAATATAGTGACTTCATATATTCTTATGATCTTAACATGTGATCGTGTTAGTCTTAAGGACAAAAAATTAAAAACACAATTATAATATCTATAAAAAAAATTTTTTTATTATAATTCAACTACAACCGTTTTTTAAAGTTTATTATTTTTTTTTTATAATTTAATATTAGAAATGTAATCTTACATGACATATTTTGTATATTAAACTATCTTTAATTTTTTAATAGATATCAAGTGGGCGTAGCGCGTGCTCAAACAGCCACATACAGAAACCTACTAACAAAGTTGCCTGGCGGCTCGTCGCCACTCGAAAATGCCTACGATGCTATCGAACAGAAGATATCGCAAGTGCGTGAATACGTTGATGAATGGCTACGGTATGATATTAATTTTCTTATCCTCTTTATATTATTAAATAATTGATAGGTTTGTTTTTTAATTACCTTATATATTTGCTCAACAGCTACCAAGCCCTGTGGGACCTTCAACCTGAAAGTCTGTATGGACGCCTCGGAGAGGACATCACTCTGTGGATCAAGTGCTTGAATGACATCAAGTAAGATTATTGTATATTTTAACTGAATTATTCTTTAGGATTTGCAAGCAAGTAATATCCTGATATTAAAAAAAATCAATCAGTTCTGTTATTTCATTTACGTTTAGTTAAAAAGGAAAAAAATGGAGTAGGGTTCCTTGGAGCAATCTGGACTTATATAAGATTTTCATTTTCGTATATGACGTTTGAAGTTGAATTAAAAATTGATTATACTATTTTGCTACCTACTATATACAGTGTATACTATGTTCGTACACTAAATTAAACACATTCTAATAGAAAATCCCGCACAACGTTCGACACGTCGGACACCCGGCGCGAGTACGGGCCAGTGGTGATCGACTTCGCGCGCGTGCAGAGCAAGGTGGCGCTGAAGTACGACGCGTGGCACAAGGAGGTGCTCGGCAAGTTCGGCGCGCTGCTCGGCGGCGAGATGGTGCAGTTCCACGGCAGGCTGGCCAAGTCCCGGGGGCAGCTGGAGCAGCAGACTATTGGTATTTGTTTCTTATATGTATATGTAAATACTTTGTTGTACAAAACACATTAGTAATACAAAATAATATACATGAAATAAATGGCAGCCTTACTACCGAAAGAGATAGCTTCTAAGAGAGATATATCTCCTTCTTCTATGGAGAAAGAGTTGAATTAAAAAAGGAGGCAACTTTCTTATTTTAAAGTAATTCATTTGCAGACACAGTGAATGAAGAAACTACTAGTTTTTATATCATTCTAGATTTAAAGATATTTTTATCAGTATAATGAATCTTACATTTTTATCTTACCAGCTTGATTTAATGAGAAAAACTCTTAGATAAAATTGAAGGTTTTGTATTAAACTTATTTTGATTATATACTGTATTTTATGGTTTCTACAGAGGCAGCCTCCACCAGCGATGCAGTATCACTAATTACTTACGTGCAACAACTAAAACGAGAAGTTTTAGCCTGGGAGAAACAAGTCGACATCTATAGGGAGGCGCAACGCATACTTGAACGACAAAGGTTCATTTAATTGTTCACTTTTATTTTTGTATTATATCTTGTTCCTTAATAACTTTATCTACTAAATTTAATTTTGTTTAGGATTTACACTTTATTTAAAAAAAAATATTTTTTAGATTCCAGTTCCCAGCACAATGGCTGCACGTGGACAACATTGAAGGTGAATGGAGCGCCTTTAACGAAATAATGCGCAGGAAGGATTCTTCTATTCAGACTCAAGTACGTGACTATTATTAGAATATGTAATAAAACAGACATACTTAAATAAATATATAATCTGCTATTACAGATTAAAACTTATATTTATTTTCAAAATTGTCTTTTAGGTAGCGTCTCTCCAACAAAAGATAGTAGCAGAAGACAAAGCAGTGGAAGCTCGTACACTGGAGTTCCTCGCCGAGTGGGAACGTAGCAAGCCCACCGACGGCTCGACGCGCCCCGAGGACGCGCTGTCGCGGCTGCAGGCCATGGAGACGCGCTACACCCGCCTCAAGGACGAGAGGGATAACGTCGCTAAGGCTAAGGAAGCTTTGGAGTTGCATGATACTGGTAATTCGCCTGCATTTATTTATATAGGGCAATTCTTAGGATTAAATTACAGTGTGCATTAGATATTGTTATATTTTATTATAGTATATGTATATAAACATAAATTCTATTTTTTTTATAAAAATGTTATTTATGTAATGTTAACTTAATTGTTATAAAATTTCTAACTTATATATTCTCTCTAAAATTGTAGGCAGCTCCGTTAACAACGAGCGTATGACGGTTGCACTGGAAGAGTTACAAGATTTGCGCGGAGTTTGGTCCTCGCTCAGTAAGATCTGGACACAAATTGATGACATTAGAGAAAAACCCTGGCTCTCTGTGCAGCCCAGGAAATTGAGGTATACTGGAATATTAAATAATATTTTACTTAATATGAAATTAAATCAACAAATTTACGCTTTTAAGTTTATTTTTTTATTGGTCGCGTTTCTCAATACTGATACTTGAATTTTTCTAAATATGTATCTTTCACAGACAACAACTAGAGGCAATGCTGAATGAATTAAAAGAGCTCCCAGCTCGCTTGCGTATGTACGACAGCTACGAATACGTCCGCAAATTGCTACAATCATATACTAAGGTACTTTCATATAATTATTTTCAACAATGACATCTATCTTTGAAATTATTGTGTGACATATTTATTATTATTACGTATATAGAAATAGAAATAGGTATATACAAATACATACGTAAAGAATTTTCTTATGGCATTTTCAGAATAAGTGTTATTAAAATAGAATTAAAGTTGAACTGTTATCCCGTAAGAATGATCTACCAGGAATAAAAAAAAAACTATATTTAGTGTAAATCATGATTTATCTTCAATCAAAATCTGTATAAGGATTTTTACGTGACTTAAATATCTGGACATCTCCACAAACTTATACAATTGTAGTATAAATACTAATGTTTTATATTTTGTGTTTCTAATAATGACTACTTATATTTTTCGAGACAATTACAAATATAATTCTAATCGACCCTTCCAGGTGAACATGCTGATCGTAGAACTGAAATCGGACGCTCTGAAAGAGCGTCACTGGCGCCAGCTGTGCCGCGCGCTGAAGGTGGACTGGGCGCTGTCGGAGCTGACGCTGGGGCAGGTGTGGGACGCCGACCTGCTGCACAACGAGCACACCGTCAAGGACGTGGTGTCCGTGGCGCAGGGCGAGATGGCGCTCGAGGAGTTCTTGAAACAGGTGACATAATATCGTAGTCTTAAGTGCAGGTGGGGTTTTTAATAGTATAGCGGAATATCAAAGAAGTCACGCTTTTCGTCAATTTGTTTTGTTTAAAAAAAAAATACTGTGTTAAAACTGCGATTTCTACCAATGACTAAATTGAATATATATAATAGAGATTCCAGCAAAGTTTAAGTCTATGTCAAAAAACTATATATAAAAAAGATAATAATAAAAACAAATGATAATATTTTTCGGTAACATCGTTAATTTTTTAAATTCTACTTTTTAGGTTCGCGAATCTTGGCAAAGCTATGAACTGGATTTGATCAATTACCAAAACAAATGCAAGATTATTCGTGGCTGGGATGACCTGTTTAATAAAGTTAAAGAGCACATCAACAGTGTTGCCGCTATGAAGCTGTCACCATATTATAAGGTATAATTTCTATACTTATTATTATTTGTGTTAAATATACAATAGATTATTTAACTATTTTCTTTGTATTTTATGTTATATCTAATTATTAATATTTATAGGTATTTGAAGAAGAAGCGCTAACTTGGGAAGAGAAATTGAATCGTATCAACGCCCTATTCGATGTATGGATCGACGTGCAACGTCGCTGGGTGTACCTCGAGGGCATCTTCAGCGGGTCGGCCGATATCAAGACCTTGTTGCCGGTGGAAACTAGCAGATTCCAAAGTATAAGGTATACACTGATATACTGACAATGTTATTGCTCAATAGAGTACAGTACGCGCAAATATTTTTGAGATCTCAAAATTTAGGCGCGAGTCACCTAAAATATGTTACTGCTCAGCTACTCGCTCCCTTTGATACCTAAAATATGTTACTCACACCACTCGTGCTAATTTCTGAGCCACCAAAAAGATTTGTGCGTTTATTAAAGGCAAAGTAATATAAAACCATATTCACAAGTTAAGTTGAACATGACTTTTTCGCATCCTTTCTCTATTCAGAGTTACTTTCAACCACTAGAAACCTCTTGCTGTAGCTTCTCAGATTATTTGTATATTATTTCTTAATACATGCACAATGTTGATTTAAAAAAAAATAGTAATCAATCTTAAAAATATTTTGTTGTTTTAGTTATAAACATTATTTTGCTTTTTATTATTTAAAAAAATTCAAAATTAATATTGTTATCTTGTTCTACAGTTCAGAGTTCCTAGGTCTGATGAAGAAAGTGGGCAAGTCTCCAATGGTGATGGACGTGCTCAACATCCCCGGCGTGCAGCGCTCGCTGGAGCGCTTGGCGGACTTGCTCGGCAAGATACAGAAGGCTCTTGGAGAATATCTGGAGAGGGAACGAAGCAGCTTCCCGCGGTGAGTCAACATATCCATACATACTTAATATTATAAATGAGAATGTATGTTTGTTTGATGGTTTTTTTTTTGTATACGATCAAGAAAATAGGGTAGAGAGCTTTTCTCATAATATTATTTTTTATCTCGAAACTTAAAGTATTTATTAATATCCCACGGGAACACTATTGTATAATAATATATTGCTAAAAGTCAATGCATAAAAATATGTACTTAAAATTAATTATTTATTTTGAATTTCAGTTCTCATTTAATATTTTTATTTTGTGTTCTATCCCTTTAGCTTCTACTTCGTGGGAGATGAAGATTTGCTTGAAATTATTGGTAACAGCAAGAACATCGCTCGTCTACAAAAACACTTCAAGAAAATGTTCGCAGGCGTCGCAGCTATTATACTCAATGAAGACAACACAGTTATTAATGGCATAGCTTCGCGGGAGGGTGAAGAGGTACGTGTTTTATGTTATAAACTGGCATTTTACTGCGACTCCATTCGCGGTATTCAATTATGTAATATTATATTTTGATAATTATATGCCTGTGGTATAAATTATATTACTATAGTTTCATCAAAATCCGTTTAATAGTTTTTGCGTGAAAGAGTAACATGCATACATCCATTCCCATCCCCACAAACTTTCGCGTATATATTATTACTAGTAAGAAAAGTATAAACCATAATGGCACATATGTTACGTTTATCCTATAAAAAAAAATGTTAAAGAAACATTGCTCTTTCAATACTTACAACTATCTTAATATAAGTTTTATTGTTTTTAGGTATATTTCACTTCACCGGTATCGACTGTAGAGAATCCAAAGATCAATTCATGGCTTTCAATGGTGGAGCGTGAAATGCGTGTGACTTTGGCCTGTCGCCTTAAGGACGCTGTTGGAGACGTGAAACAGTTCAAAGATGGAAATGTCGACGCTCAGAAGTTCATCGATTGGTGTGACAAATATCAAGTGAGTTTTGTTAAATTTAGTATAAAAGTGAAGTAAAGAACGCTTACGCAGAATCGACGGCTTAAAGTGCTCTGAAGGCATGGGGATGTAACACCAGCAACTTCTCAATTAAATAAAATTAAAAAAAAAGCTTTTAATAGAAAAATGTTCAGTTTAACGAAAATATCGAACACTTTATGATCACAAAATCAAGGAAGAAAATATAAAATCTTTAAATTCTTATTATCATACTACTTTCTTTTCGTAATTTATTGTGAATTTATTGATTTTAGATTCTTAACGTTTCGAATACTTTACAGCAATCGTGATCAGGAGAGTATCTTAGAGAGTCTTATTATCATATTAAGTAATTTAGTAAATAAATGAATATAATAATCATATTTATTTCTAGGCCCAAATCGTAGTCCTAGCAGTTCAGATCCTATGGTCAGAAGACGTAGAGGCGGCGCTGGCGGGCGGCGGCGAGCTCAAGCGCGTGCTGCAACACGTAGAGAACATGCTGAACATACTCGCCGACTCCGTGCTGCAGGAACAGCCGCCGCTGCGGAGGAGGAAATTGGAGCATCTTGTAAGTTTGATATTGCTCATTTTATTATTGTTGTTGAGTTATATTATTTGGGTATGAATTGATATGGTTAGTGTCACTGGATATTAATAAATTGGAAGTACGAATTTATATTTGTTAAGTAGTTATGAGCCTTGTCTTTTAAACAAATTAGATTGATCAATTGTGCTAAGCATTCGTTGACGTTGAGCGATGACTCATTTCAAAATGATTATAACTAAATTTACGTTTTCATTGCACAGATGCTTAAAGATATTATCAGATATTATACACATATACAATTACACATATATGAGAAACCGAGTGAAGCGGGTTCAAATCCCGGGTCTCGCACCTCTGATATTTTCATGTGCGAATCATTTCTAACATGATTACCACTTGCCTTACGGTGAAGGAAAACATCGTGAGGAAACCTGCATGTCTGAGAGAACTTAGCAAGTTTTCTAAAGACATGTGAAGTCCGCCAACCCGCACTTGGCCAGCGTGGTGGACTATGGCCTGATTCCCCTCGTACTGAAGGGAGGCCCGTGCCCAGCAGTGGGACGATAAAAAAGGGCTGAGTACATGAGTACATACACATATCCAGATTCCAAAGGAGATGTTAACGAGAAAAAAAGTAACTGTTATTTTTGGTTTTATTATTACTATTTCTTTTACTACAGATCAACGAATTCGTCCACAAACGTACTGTGACGCGGCGTTTGATCGCATCTGAAGTGAATAGTCCCCGATCTTTCGAATGGCTTTGCGAAATGCGGTTCTACTTCGACCCTAGGAATAACGATGTAAGTAATATTTATTTGAAAAATATTTTGTAGCATCTTTTATGGCCTACTTTAATAACATCTAATGCATACGCAATTTTGCTGTATTTACTTACAGGTTCTGCAGCAACTGACAATACACATGGCAAATGCTAAATTTCTCTATGGATTTGAGTATCTGGGTGTGCAAGACCGTCTCGTACAAACACCTTTGACGGACCGCTGTTATCTCACTATGACTCAGGCTTTGGAAGCTAGACTTGGAGGATCTCCATTTGGTAAGCTATATTTTACTAATTTATACTAGGTTATGTGTATTTACGATATCTAAATAATGTGAGCTTTAAAGTTCATTTTCAAAACAGTTATTGTATAATTTACCCTTTATAAAAAATAACGAACGCAAATTATAAAGTATTTATATATCACGTCTAAAACTAAAAATCATTTATTACGATAATCCGTAGGGCCCGCCGGTACGGGTAAGACGGAGTCTGTGAAGGCGCTCGGAAACCAACTAGGCCGGTTCGTGTTGGTCTTCAACTGCGACGAAACCTTTGACTTCCAAGCCATGGGACGAATCTTTGTCGGTCTTTGCCAGGTATGAGTACTATTTCATAATAATTTTTGTATATATTGCTCATATAAATCAAATTTCTGAATCTAGATTTCATTTTGTATATAAAGAAACAGCTAAGCCTGATATGTTACTTTTTAATTACTTAGTCAATATATAAGAACTTCGCTTATACAAAATATGTATAAGCGAATTTCATATATTATATGCAATATTTATTCAACAAACGCTTATTTTTGTATAGGTCGGTGCGTGGGGTTGTTTCGACGAGTTCAATCGTCTTGAAGAAAGAATGTTGTCAGCCGTGTCGCAGCAAGTGCAGACTATTCAAGAAGCTCTCAAGAGCCACCAGGAAGGAGATAACACAAGTACATATTTATATTTATTCACATTTCACATATTATATTTATAGATTTTTTACATTACTATTGATAATGAAGAAATATTTACTTATTTTAATGTAATAATTTTTAATTCATAAAATATCATTTAATAATGTTTACAGGCAAATCTATAACAGTAGAACTGGTAGGCAAACAAGTGCGTGTAAGCCAAGACATGGCTATATTCATCACCATGAACCCTGGATACGCCGGACGGTCCAACCTACCTGATAACTTGAAGAAACTGTTCAGAAGTCTCGCCATGACCACCCCTGATAGGCAGCTAATTGCCGAGGTGATGCTCTTCAGTCAAGGTTTTAGAACTGCGGAAAAATTGGCTTGCAAGATTGTACCATTCTTTAAGTAAGTCATAAGTCAATTCAAATATAAGATCTAGTGTCTAGATAGAAATAAAGTTTTTCAATTTTCTTGTTTATGGCTTCGAAGCGTGCCACTTGAGCACAGATTATTTCTTCAATATAACGTAGAATGGAGAAGAATATTGTTTTTAATCGTCACTTAAGTGCATTTGTTGAATGATATGTATATTCTGTCAGGTCCCATTAAAACATGAATATTTCTTTGTAGACTTTGCGATGAACAACTGTCAAATCAATCTCACTATGACTTCGGTCTTCGCGCTCTGAAGTCTGTTCTGGTCTCCGCCGGCAACGTCAAGCGTGATCGCATACAAAAGATTAAGGTATGAACGATTAAGACATTATCAATTACACTACTTTATTATACCTAATTAAACTAATGGAATGTGTGTTTGTGTGTTTACTACTAATATTATAAACACTAAATATCTTATTTAATTGTTCATCATAAAGAAATCGCGACATGTGCCACTTTATGGTATAAAGATGGTGTAAAAGGCGATCCCTTTGCTCAATTTGGATATCCTTATGGTAATTGCAGGGAATGAAACTATCAACACACTCAGAACTCTCATCACATCAACACAATTACGGTCCGAAGTCCACATCCGTTTCTAAATTTGTGAGGGCATTCTAGTATAATATGTCAATGTTATAAAATATTATATTTATGATATTATGTGTCGTTATATGCATCGTGTTTATAAATAGTATTTAAATCTGATACTTTAGTTTAGTGCCTTCGCTGTAATTACGTGGTCTTTACTCCTCTAGCAACTTCTTTATCTTCTGTAAAATAAAAGTCTGCATATAGTTTTCTATCATCTCAAGACTTTCCTTGTATTTTATTAATAAAAACGAATTTTAAAATCTGTTTTTTTTAATATAAAGGGTAGCAATAGAGGATATTTTTTTTAAGATAAATCATGATAATATCATGACGTCATAATATTTTTAAAGTTTCTGATTTAAAAAAAAACTTTAAACAATATGTCTTGAAAACGTTATGATAAAAATATAATCATACTTTTTGTAGATACCTAGATTATAACGAGTCTCCAAACTGTATACTAGGTACTATGTACTTGTAAATTTTATTTAGAATAAGAGGTTAAATTCCCTTATAGTCTAGTGTATATTTAAGTAGCCCTTCATCCTATTGGTCGCTTGAGCGTTATATACGCTTATGGCTGATTCAACTTGCTTTAGCCACTTTAAATCTTTTTTATGTTTGACTTTTTATTTACACTATTAATGCTTTAAACATTTTAGCTAATTTCATTGTAAATTCATAATTAAGTGTCTTCTAAAATTAATAAGATTGTCATTAAAAATCCCATAACTTTAAGGAAGACATTAGTGTTGTATAATAATTATAAAAAATAATTAGAATCCAGTAAGAAAAGATGTAAAATATTATATTTTTATAGTATAATACAAATATACAATTTAATTAGAAACGTAATTACGAAGTACAAAGGTGTTATTGAAATATAATATCGTCAATTTACATTATAGGAGAATCTAATCGAACGCGGTACGGAGGCCCCCGACGAAGCGTCTATCGCCGAGTCCCTCCCCGAGCAAGACATCCTCATACAGTCGGTGTGCGAGACCATGGTGCCTAAGCTGGTGGCAGAGGACATACCGCTGCTCTTCTCACTATTGAACGACGTCTTCCCCAACGTTGGGTACACTAGGGCTGAAATGACTGGTAAATCTGTTAAAATTTATTAATTTTATTTATAATTTACTTACATTATAATATGTGTATATTCCTATTTTCGTAAGGAAGAATAGTATTTTTTCTATTTTATAATTTTTATAATAATATTATGTTGTTTTTAAGGCCTCAAGAATGAAATTCGCGCTGTGTGCGCTGAAGAATTTTTGGTGTGCGGCGAAGGAGACGAACAAGGCAACACTTGGATGGAAAAGGTATACTTCATGTTGTACAAATATCTACTGTGGCTAATAACAGAATATAATATAATCATTTTTACTATTAATATTGGTCAAGGATATTAACATCAGCTGATTGAATTCGAAAAGCATCATTCACTTCGTTATTATTTGATCATATATTTAAAATAATTTTAGCTGTGCACAGTTATTATTATTTATTCATAGACCAATATACCATATATTAAATGTACTTACAAATTATCATGATCAAAAAAATTCATTCTTTATAGAAAACGATAGTTGGTGATGGAATTTAATTATTTATTTATTCTAACAATCATTAACAATTTTAACAAATGGATAATAACTCGTTACTTGTAATAATATTTGCTTTATTATTAAGTTCATTTTTATTTTACATGGGACTGTGTTTTATGCTTATTTGAGAGAGCAAATTCTGAAGTAGGAATGATCATTGTGATTATATTTAAATTCAAGTCGCTACGTTAATTATAACATACAGTAACACAAATTATGAAAATATCTAGAAAGAAATATTTGAAAATATTTTTATGCAGTATGCAACAAATATTTTTTGTGTGTAATATATAAACATTTAAACGAGAATCAAACATCTCAGCTTGAAAATGTTCTAAGCGTCACGTTGACGTGAAATCTTATATGTAACTCTGCAAAATAAAAGAAAATGATTATGAATAAAAAAGCCATAAAGCATAGTCCACGCATGCGTACGGTGTAAGAGGAACGTGAGTGAACGCTATGGTTTCCATGCTAACCGTACGGCGTAGAGGCGCAGCGCGGCGTCGCGCGCGCAGCACAGCACGTGGATAGAGAAGGTCAGTCCGGTGCCGGCCGTCGCCTGTTTGTGTGTCTGTTCGTGCGCTTGCCCCTGTGTCTCTAACTCCTCTCTTGTATAAACTCAGATTATAAGCTTTTACTTAACTTATCGCTAATTTATAATTTTATGAATATGTAACGAAAGATATTAAATTAATTTGTCACTTTATAAAATATGTTTTGTGAAATAATTAAATTTGTATGTAATTATTTTCAAAAATTTACTGTGTATTGTTGAAACATTCGTTCTTTTAGAAAATCATGCAGTACATTATCATTTATACGAATTACGGTGCTTATATATTTTAATTAAACGTACAATGTACATTGTACAAGTCGTCCTTATAGTGCACCATCGCAAAGTTTTCTTTGCACTTCTTGCCTGTCCATTGCACACACATTGACTTCACTTCACAACATGACTTCATTTTTTATCCAAACAACTTGAACGGCAAGCTTTTATTTTATGTACTTTTAAAAAGCGCTCGGTAGGTTTGTTTTTGAAGTATATAGATTATTCCTATCTAGTATAATGCAATTAATATTGCTAATTGTAATTTTTTGTAGTCGTTTGATTTGTGCTAACTTTCCTCAAAAGTCATCTCCTGTCAAAGTGTTGTATCTTTAATTAACATAATTTTCATTACGTCATTAAAATGTTTAGGTCCTGCAACTGTACCAGATTTGCAAGTTAAATCATGGATTGATGATGGTCGGTCCTTCGGGAAGCGGGAAGTCTACCGCTTGGCGCGTTTTGCTCAAGGCACTAGAACGGTAATTAAAATTTATTAATTTATTATATACTACTTTATTAAGCATATATACATATAATATACGACATATAAATTCTTATCAGCCATACAGCGAATGTGCAAAGTCGGCCTTATAATTAAGAACGATTTCTTACAGATAACCGAGAATGCGGATTATTTTATATTGAAGTAATATTTTTATAGAATATTATATTAATATGTTATATTTAATAATCTTATTATTTTTGTTATTTAGGTTTGAAGGTATCGAGGGAGTTGCTCACGTTATCGATCCAAAAGCGATGTCTAAAGAAACTCTGTATGGTGTACTGGATCCTAACACTCGTGAATGGACGGATGGGTTATTCACACATATCCTAAGGTTAGTCTTTAAAAATTATTAATAGAATAAACCTTGCTATATATATTTTTTCTCAAAGTAAAGTTTGGCTTTATTTCAAATTTTTAGAAAATTGTCTTAAAGCAAACAAACCGCCCTTTTTTTGTCTTAATTAGTTAACTTAATTAACTAATACATAAACTCTCCGACTTCCTATTATATGTTAAAATAAAATAAATTATTAGATGACACGTTTGGCGCAGTTTGTAGTACTTGCTGTGCCAGCGGTCGCGGGTTCGAGTCTCGCGGCGGGTATTCATTTGTGTGATGAGCACGAATGTTTGTACTCCAGTCATAGGTGTTTATATTTATAATATGTATGTATTTAAAGTTATATATGTGTAGTGTATCTACCATCTGGTATCCGTAACACGAGCCTCGTAGCTTACCATGGAACTAGACGGTGCTGTGTGTTAATGTCACGACATATATAATTTATTTATATTATCTAAAATATAGGAAGATAATCGACAACGTGCGCGGCGAGATCAACAAGCGGCAGTGGATCATATTCGACGGCGACGTGGACCCGGAGTGGGTGGAGAACCTCAACTCGGTGCTGGACGACAACAAGCTGCTGACGCTGCCCAACGGCGAGCGCCTGTCGCTGCCGCCCAACGTGCGCGTCATGTTCGAGGTGCGTGCCTGCTTGCTAGGCTTTACGTGTTGATATCTGTACATATAATAAAATTGTAACTCACGAAACCTGTACATGTTATATTATTTAAAAACAATGACTGTAAAGTAATGTGTACAGAATATAGAACCAAAACAATAGTTATTACATGTTTTATCTGCTTCACGCAAAAAGTACTGGGCCGATTTTAACTTAATTTTTTGTAGTGTAATGTATTTGTGTATCTATTGTGAATTTCATTCTTATCCCTTATTCTGTTACAGCGTGAAAATGAAACTAACAAACTGTTGCATTTATGATCGATAGTGTAATTGATTTTAGAACTTTTCTATTTTTTAAACCGTATTAGGACTAGTACGAAATTCTAAATATTGGTACCAAAACAGCAGTAAAGCAAGCCATCCTAGTTTCAGAAAGGCAGTTAAAATCGAAATTGTATCAAACAGTTAATACGATGTATGGATGCTCCACTCTATAATATGAAAATGTGTATAGTGTGATCACATTCGTATATTTATAATATAAATTATAGATGTTATATAATTAAAGGTGAACGATAGGGACCAGTGGAGAAAGAGTAGGGGGCCTTTGCCCTGCAGTGGGACACTACAGGCTTATAATAATAATAATAATATAATGCATATCACAACTTACAGGTACAAGACCTGAAGTACGCCACACTAGCTACGGTATCACGGTGCGGTATGGTGTGGTTCTCGCAAGACGTACTGACTACTGAGATGATCTTCGAAAATTACCTGCTAAGGTTTGTTGAATAGTTTATTATTTTAACCTTAAATAATATTAGTACTATTTATTTATATTATACATTTCCTTTATTATTATAGATTAAGAAATATACCTTTGGAAGATGGTGAAGAAGACTCGTTTAGTATTGTCATGGCAGCACCAAGTTCTGGTGGAGATCAAAATGTCGCCGAAACTATTCTGTCCCCGGCATTGCAGGTATATTGTTGCTATAAAAATAATATCAATAAAATGTATGTTAAATATTTTTTTACATATATAAATAATATTCAAAATTAACATTAGAGAGGTTATAATTCCTAATGAGTGATTGGTAACTAAAACAGCATAAAATATTGTTTATAAATTTAATATTTAAATAAATTTCTATCACTTACAATAAGTGATAAGTAGTAACACTGCATGTATCACTATGGCTATTATTGCTACCTGTTCCTTATCAATTATAGTGAATCCAATGTGAACAAATGATAGGTAATAATGAATTATATGACATATAAAATGCATATATAATTACCAGACGCAACGCGACGTGGCCGCGATCCTGCAGCCGCTGTTCTACGGCGACGGCCTCGTCGTCAAGTGCCTGGAGCGCGCCGCCTCGCTCGACCACATCATGGACTTCACCCGCCACAGGGCGCTCTCCTCGCTGCACTCCATGCTTAACCGTGGCGTTAGGTACTTGCAATTATTACTTTGTTCATATTTTATTTGTTTGTACTTTACTGCAATATATTAAAAAAAAAGAACAATGCAGCAACAGCGTTAAGCTATTTGACGCTGGCATTTAATAGCAGACAATCTGGCAATATGGAATAGATAAATATTTTCTGGTTGATTATTAAAACAAAGATTTTTTTTATTTCTTGCAAAAAAAAATTCTTATATTCTTGCAAAATATTTATTATTATTATATAATTTTTCAATAAATAATTGTGAAATTTATTTTTTGTGAGTAATTAACTTGTTTTTTAGGAACATACTCGGCTACAATCGTCAACACCCCGACTTCCCCATTACTAATGAACAACTTGAGGCGTATGTGCCGAAATGGCTTGTCTACTCCTTGCTGTGGTCGTTCGCTGGTGATGCTAAACTAAAAGTAAGCTGGTTATTTTTTTTTCTCACAATCTTAGCACATAGAAGAATGCTGATTATATTAAATATTAAAATTATTCACAGGATCGTAATGAGCTGGGCGATTTCATCCGGTCGGCCAGTACAATGCAACTGCCCAATTGTGGGGCCAATCAACATATTATCGATTTTGAAGTTAGTATCATTAACATACGGTAGTATTACATGAATATAATATAATACTACATTTTTTTTTGGTTTTTTACTACTACATAGATAGACAAAATATAATATTTTTTTAATATAAGTAATATATATTTTTATTACAAATCGTTATATATAGTGTTTTTGCGATAGTTATTAATTATAACGAAATAATTTTAACCTCTAGGTATCAATAACCGGAGAATGGGTGCCGTGGTCAGCTAAAGTGCCGCAAATCGAAGTGGAGACGCACAAGGTGGCGGCCCCCGACGTGGTCGTGCCCACGCTGGACACGGTGCGCCACGAGGCATTGCTGTACACTTGGCTGGCTGAGCATAAACCTTTAGGTATATATTTTGCTACCTCTCATATATAGGTACTAGCGACTCACCCTCACTTCGCTCGGGTTCGTTCCTATCTTGCTTCCCAATACAAATCTTTCATTCCATTTTACCCCATTAGGAGATGATTTCTGGGATAAAAACTATCCTATGTCCTTCCCAGAGTCTCAAACTATCTTCTTACCAAATTTCATCTAATTCGGTTCAGTAGATCCAGAGATTACCCCCTACAACGTCACAAACTCACAAACTTTACCTCTTTATAATATTAGTAGAGATTATATTAAATCTGAACATTAATTCTGTTGTTTATTATTTATACATCTATTAGTACCTGTAATATATATATTTTTCAATAGATTAATTTGCCACAGGAACCACCCCTGTTCTAAACCCTAAATGATTTCCAAATAAAAAGTCACTTCATCTGTTACTAATTAAAGACAAACGAACAACCCTTAAAAAAAGTTCAAGCAATATTCATGTGCTTATGTGAGAAATATTTACATATCATTTCTCTTTCCCCAGTACTCTGCGGTCCGCCCGGGTCCGGTAAAACGATGACACTGTTCTCTGCGCTGAGAGCTTTACCCGACATGGAGGTGGTGGGTCTCAACTTCTCGTCGGCCACCACGCCCGAGTTGTTGCTGAAGACCTTCGATCATTACTGCGAATATCGGAAGACGCCCAACGGAGTTGTATTAGCACCTGTACAGGTGATTTGCAATAGTTTATTTTTAAATATTGCATTTATATTTATAAAATTAAATGAACATGCTTATTTTATTATATTTGATATAGATTTATCATATTTTATTGCTGTAATGATTTCTTTAAAGTTTTAAGTGTTTACGGTATTTTGATGTTTTTTACAGCTCGGTAAATGGCTTGTGTTGTTCTGCGACGAGATCAACCTGCCGGACATGGACCAGTACGGCACGCAGCGCGTTATTTCCTTCTTGAGGCAGCTGCTTGAACATAAAGGCTTTTATCGGGCATCAGGTATTCATTTTTAATCTAAAATAATTTTATAGACAAGCTGTTCATATTAAATTAGCGACAAACTTAATATCCTGTTATAGTAACAGCAGAAGCTTATATGCTACTCTAAATCATAGCGTGCCTGTGTACTGAATTACACCCAAATCAATCCAGCCCTTATCGCTTAAGAGTAACAAACATACACACCTACAAACTTTCGCATTAAATTATTTTGTTACTTAAATTTTATTTATGCAATAACAATTTGTCAGATCACTCGTGGGTGCACCTGGAGCGCATCCAGTTCGTGGGCGCGTGCAACCCGCCCACGGACCCGGGCCGCAAGCCGCTGTCGCACCGCCTGCTGCGGCACGTGCCCGTCATATATGTGGACTATCCCGGGGAGATGTCGCTTGAACAGGTAGACTAATCATTATTTTAATTCATTTTAGTTATTTAATATCTGAGCATTTAAGATATTAGCATAGGTTATAATATAATACTACATTTACTAGTACATATGCCTCATCCCATATAAAAAATTGGACAGCGCTAATTCGGGCTATTCTTTTGGCTATGTTTGTTTGCTTGAATAGATAATAGGCGTCGTTGATTTGCAAATAGTTAAACTGGTTTGTTTTATACAGTATTACAAAATATTATGGTATATTTTGTAAAATTCATCTTGCATTGGAATAAAAAAAGAACTGATTTTATCAATTTTTAACCGCGAGAAATAATTCATAAAAAGTAAAAGCGCCATCTGTGAATATATATTATGAATTTTGTTTACTTTTCATTAGTTTATTCTCAATTGATCCAAAACGTGTTTTTTATTATTTTAAATGTATAAAGATATCGGTATTTGCTGAAATCTACTAGCGGCCAATCAGGTGTATAGTTTAATTAGTATATACTATGATGTGTGTGTGTGTGTGTGTGTGTGCAGATCTACGGCACGTTCACGCGCGCGATGCTGCGCATGCAGCCGGCGCTGCGCGGGTACGCGGAGCCGCTGACGCAGGCCATGGTGCGCCTGTACCTGGCCTCGCAGGAGCGCTTCACGCAGGACATGCAGCCGCACTACGTGTACTCGCCGCGCGAGATGACGCGCTGGGTGCGCGGCATTTGCGAGGCCATTAGGTAATCTATACGGAAATATAATTAAATTATTCTAACTGAGTCGAAACTGTATCTTATTGAAATAGACATTATTATCGATACAGAGGCCGAATCTATAGTTCTTATTTCTTTCGTTCTTCTAGTTAGATTTTTGTCTTTCTGTCTGTAACCGCATCGCGGAAAAACCACTGGAGGGATTTTGATGAAATTTAGTATCATGATAACTGGTTATCCGGGTCAACATTTAGAATAATTGTCACTGCGGGAAAATATCTATTCTCTGAGCTAAACGGTAAACGCAACTAGGGACGAACCCGAGTGGAACGAGGGTGAGTCGCTAGTCCTAACATAAATTACTTAAGCTAGTATGCCACATTTGTTTGTGAAACGTGACTTTGACTCAATTAATTCGTTTAATTTCAGATCCACTTTGTTTTAGAAATCTGATATTTTCATTTGCCTGAAATAAAAAAAGAAATTTGATTAAGTCTTGGGTTAAGTTATTAGTCAGTGGCCAGACACTTTTATTGTATATTACAATGTTATTGAAAAAATACAGTATACATTATTTTTTGTGCAGGCCTCTCGATAACCTGACTGTAGAAGGCCTGGTGCGACTCTGGGCTCATGAAGCCTTGCGTCTGTTCCAAGATCGTCTGGTCGAAGATGTCGAAAGACAATGGACAGATGAGAATATTGATAACGTCGCTTTGAGATTCTTCCCAGGTAAAATACTTTACATCACTCTTGTACGAGTTTAATGTTTATGTTTTACCTGTTTAAAGGGGATAAGGATTTAATAATAATATTTTTATTTTCACTTATAGGTATCAACAGGGAACAAGCATTGGCTCGGCCTATTCTATACAGTAACTGGCTAAGCAAAGACTATGTACCAGTTCAGAGGGATCAACTTCGTGAATATGTCAAAGCTAGACTAAAGGTAATACGAAAGTCTTATTACACCATGAGAATGTTAAGTTAATTAACATTTTAAATGTAAAATGTAATTTATGTCTTAATTATATTTAATTTCAAATACTTTAAAATTTGTTTTATATTTTAAATAATCCGATTCTCATCATCATCATCATCATAATTTTCCAGGTATTCTATGAGGAAGAACTGGACGTGCCATTAGTATTGTTCGACGAAGTTCTAGAACACGTGTTGCGTATCGACCGTATCTTCCGCCAGCCGCAAGGGCACTTGTTGCTCATCGGAGTGTCCGGCGCCGGTAAGACCACGCTGAGCAGGTTCGTGGCCTGGATGAATGGATTGAGCATCTTCCAAATTAAGGTAAATAATATTATCTATAATATGTGAAGGAATGTGTTTAATGTCTTTGGAAGGAAGGAATGCTTAAATTGTTTTTTAAATTTATTGTCCATCCATATGGATAACTTATTAATTTAGTAAGTGAATTTAACTGAACTGCTTAATACGATTGGGTATGCGTTGATCGCAATAAAAATGAGATTTTAAATGGTTGATCTAATGATACAAAGATAAAATATTCTTTTTAGGTCCATAATAAATACACGGGAGCGGATTTCGACGAAGACTTACGTTCAGTACTGCGCCGCGCGGGATGCCGCGATGAGAAGGTCGCCTTCATCTTGGACGAGTCCAACGTACTCGACAGCGGCTTTCTTGAACGCATGAACACACTGCTCGCTAATGGAGAGGTCATTATATTATTGATATTCATAACAAAAACATTTTGTTTTAACATAATAATTATTTAATAAAATCCCTTTATAATAGATAAATATATACTGTTATATAAGGTTCTCATTTTTTTATTTATCTGTAGGTGCCCGGATTATTCGAGGGCGATGAATTCGCAGCTCTCATGACTCAATGTAAAGAGGGTGCACAAAGAGAAGGGTTGATGCTGGATTCTAATGATGAGTTATATAAATGGTAAATATGAGTTAAAATTATATAATTTTAAAAATTGTATATTTTATTGTATAATATAACGGATATTTAAAAATGGTATTTTTTTGATAATAAATAAATATTTCGTTATACAGGTTCACCGGTCAAGTAATGCGCAACTTGCACGTAGTGTTTACAATGAACCCGTCGTCCGAGGGTCTGAAGGACCGCGCCGCGACGTCGCCCGCGCTCTTCAACCGTTGCGTGCTCAATTGGTTCGGCGACTGGAGCGACGGTGCGCTATTCCAGGTGCGATAGCATAGCAATATATTATTTTTTCATACATAGATGTATAGATTTATAATCTATGAGATTTATTAGCTCTCGATTGTAATACTTACTTTTGTATGGCGATCGGGAAACGGGTTTACGGCTCGATAAGTATAACTGTAGCTCGCTACCATTTTCCATAAATATTCGTAACAACCTCTGTATTAAACTGGATTTCCTTTAAGATCGAAGGCCTACGTTCACTCAAATTATTAAAATATTTATTATAGTATGTATCTTAATTATTATAGTGTGTAGTATAATGTGTGTACGCGTACGCCAGGTGGGCAAGGAGTTCACGACGCGCATGGACCTGGACTGGGCGGAGTACGTGCCGCCGGCGCAGTTCCCGGCGGCGTGCGGCGAGGTGGGCGCGCGGCCCGCGCACCGCGCCGCCGTCGTCAACGCCTGCGTGTACGTGCACCAGACGCTGCACCAGGCCAACGCGCGCCTCGCCAAGCGCGCCAACCGCACCATGGCCATCACGCCCAGGTTATATATACACATGCATACTACCGTTTGGGGCTATTTTATAACGAGCTCTTGTTCTGCTAGCTTCACTACTAACTGAGAGGATTTTAAAAGGGCTCGTATAAGTCTAATTGATTAAAGCTATTATTATTGATATATGTATAAGCTTATATTCGTTTCATTTCTCTATTATGTGTAGTGTAAACCAGAGATATGTTTATTTTGTATAAGCTTTATATGTTCTAAGATTTACGAAATTAATATGAGGTAAGTTTACAAAAATAAATAAAATATATAATTGATTTACAGACACTACCTAGATTTCATCCAACAAATGGTGAAACTGTACGCGGAGAAGCGCGCCGACCTGGAGGAGCAGCAGCTACACTTGAACGTTGGTCTCGGAAAGATCGCAGAAACTGTAGAACAGGTTGAGGAAATGCAAAAGAGTCTCGCAGTGAAATCACAGGTAAACAAATTATTTATATTTATTTAATTCAAATCTGAAATGTCACAATTTAAAAAAAAAATTACGCATTATAATTATATTATAAATGTGTTTCAATTCTATAACTGAGATGGCCGTTTTATCAATTACTTTTATTGACAATGTAACAGGAACTTCAAGCTAAAAATGAAGCCGCCAACGCTAAACTTAGGCAAATGGTTAAAGACCAACAGGAAGCTGAGAAGAAGAAAGTCGAAAGTCAAGAAATTCAGGTTTGAATAATGATAAAAAATAACAAACTACTGTGTCTTATAAATAATATTAGTACTTAACACATCGTATAATTAAAACTGTACAGGTTGCTCTCGAGAAGCAAACAAAAGAAATCGACGCAAAACGCAAGGACGTCATGGCGGACTTGGCACAAGTCGAGCCCGCCGTCATCGAGGCGCAAAACGGTTTGATTTATTTCTTATTTGCCTTCCCTCTGTTTTATAACACAATAATTTTCCAAGCTTGGGTAGACGTGAAAACTACATAAATATTATTTCTAAATTACAATAATAATAAATACGATTTTTAGATTGAATTGCAATTTGCAACGATTACATATATTTCGAAATTCTAAAGAAATATATTTTTGCACAAAAATATATTTATGTGGTTGCACCTGATCGTAGTTGTTAATAATTTGTAAAGTCATTCCCTGTGACAGTAGATAGTGCGCGACAATATACATAAATGTTAACCGTGAACGTTGCGTACGACGTAAAGTAATGCGGCAATGCAAGCGTGGTAATGGGCCACGGGCCATCGACTTACTGTTATTACCTACACTTGGGCCATGGTCCCTGCAGCGGTTCGGTCCATCAAGAAGCAGCAGTTGGTGGAGGTGCGGTCCATGGCCAACCCGCCCTCCGTGGTCAAGATGGCGCTCGAGTCCATCTGCACGTTGCTCGGCGAGAAGGGCGACACGTGGAAGGGCATCCGCTCCGTTGTCATGAAGGACAACTTCATATCCACTATTGTTAACTTCGAGACTGAGAACATCACGTTAGTGCCGTTCCGATTACGATGAGGAGATCGCGCGTCCGCACGTCCATTGCGCGTTACATTGTATTTTAATGGGTCTGAATTGCCGTATTGTTACGCGTATAATTATATAATTTCTTATGTTATAACTTAGTATATGTACAAGTTGAGTTTTAATATAAATTTGGTCGTATTGGCATTTTTTAAAAGTAAGATATAAACTCGAGTGGAAATTTTTAAACATACTAATTCGGTTGTAATCTTCAAAATTAATAATTAATGTTGGCGTGCCATCTTTTCATGCGAAAGCTAAAAATGTTAGAAATGAAAATTAAATTCCATGGAGCAATTACATGATTCATTCCTCACGAATGTTACAGTAGATAGCAAGCGTATGTCTTACCCTTCTCAGTCCGATATTTATTGGCAAAAACATTTTAGTGTATTTAGTGCATCGGAAAATGTAATACGATTATATTCCTTCGTAACTCATTTAACTAAGCATCGTACCTTCGTATTTTAATATAAGTTCTATATCCTTATCGGAATGAAACTTTTGTATTAGATAATATTGTAAATACGCTAAGCTTGCTCGTATATGTGCTGTCGTAACCGATGTGACCTAACTCGCCGTGCGTACGGCACTAACCGCGACGTGACTAACGCGCGCCGCCGGCCGCATGTCGCAACGCTAAAGGCCTTTTGTTTCTCTCTTTTTGTACTCTCTCGCTCTCGCTTGGCGGGTGACGGACGGCGGCGCTCCGATATACAGCGGTGAAGTCCATCAAGAAGCAGCACCTCGTGGAGGTGCGCTCCATGGGCAACCCGCCGGCCATCGTCAAGGTGGCGCTGGAGTCCATCTGCCTGCTGCTCGGGGAGAACGCCACCGACTGGAAGGCCATCCGCGCCGTCATCATGCGCGAGAACTTCATCAACAGCATCGTCTCCAACTTTTCCACCGAGGACATCACGTGAGCACGCCCCGCTTACACGACACCCCCACTACCCTCCCTCGTCCCCTCAACTGTCGGGCTCCGTTCCTTTGAGGATGATTTGATACTTCTGATTGTGGTGAAGGTTCATAACGATGTCGCTCATAATTTACTTCAAATATACTTGACGAAATCTTAATTATTTCTACGTGACATTGGCGAAGTAATCTGTGCTCAAAGGTCGTGCTTTGAAGCCATTAACAAGAAAATTAAATTTTTATTATTTTTATTAAAAATATCAATCAATTGACGTAAAATATGAGGGACAGTATACATACCTATATTGAAAAGACTTAAGGCATAAATATGATTGTTGCTTTGGGCTTGCTTTGCATGGTGAATGTCTGCATTTTTTATTATTTCTCCTGGTACTGCACAATGAATTTTCGACGGTATAAGTAGATAGAGAGATTGAGTATTATCAATATGATAAGACTGATGTGCAATAAACAATATTAGAATAACTAGACACTGCCCATTTTGTAGCGAAGTAGTTGTTTATTAATATTGTAAGAGTGCATTAAATCTACAATATATTTAAACATATATTAAGATAATTCGTTATGCACTTTTTATTTGCACGTATTCAAAGTAGATTGTGGTTATGGCATTTGATTATATTAAAAGAAAATATTGCAATTTCTTAAGTAAAACTTTGAAAATGAATTTCTCCTGTTTAAATTAGTATATTTGCCTAAAAAGGGGTTTAATTATTACATTTTAAAGCAATTGGCAAACGTGAAAATTCTATTATAAGCCTAAATTATTTCAGATTATCCTGGTATGAATAAGCCATACCATCATATTGCATGAATGTATTTGCCAATAAATAATGTCCGTCCGTAAGTCCAAAGAGGCTGTTGAAAATCACTAGTGGCAGTGAATCAACTGGCTTTTGTATTGAAATCATTTTTCTTTCTTTTTTTTTTGTTTGCTATCTATATATTTTTTTTTGTCAAAATATTTTTGAAAGAGGCATTTGGTTTTATACTATTTTTTATTTGCTGTGTTGTCCAATGATGTCCATTTCATATCATATGGTATAATATTATAAAATTGATGGTTAAAGGATAAATGAAATGCATGAGACAAACTTTTTTTTCAAAATTTTATGGTATGGTTCATTGGTTTCACAAATTACAAAGCTCCAGTCTTATTTGGCAACATTTCTAATCACTTTTGTATGTGTCAGTGACGATGTTCGCGAGAAGATGAAGACTCGTTATCTAAGTAATCCGGATTACAACTTTGAAAAAGTTAACAGGGCCAGTATGGCCTGTGGTCCTATGGTCAAATGGGCCATTGCTCAGGTAAAATTATGTTCATAAACATATAATTTTGATATTCATATATTAAATATTAATATAAAACTAAACTTACGTAATTTTCATAGATTGAATATGCGGACATGTTGAAACGTGTTGAACCCTTGCGAAATGAGCTTCAAGCTCTGGAAGACCAGGCGCAGAGCAATGTTACCGCTGGAAATGAAGTGCGCGATTTGATCGCACAGCTGGAAAAATCTATTGCTTCTTACAAAGAAGAATATGCACAACTCATCAGTCAAGCGCAAGCAATTAAAACCGATCTTGAAAATGTACAGGCAAAGGTAAGGAAATATTTTGTCCAACACTATTATATGTTAATAAAATTAAATATATATTATATGTGTTACTGTGTATACTAATATTACATAACTTCATTTTAGGTGGATAGGTCAATAGCCCTATTGAAGAGTCTGGTTATTGAACGAGAACGATGGGAATCAAGTTCGGAAACGTTCCGCTCACAAATGAGCACCATCATTGGAGACGTTTTGCTGTCTGCAGCTTTTATTGCTTACGGTGGATATTTCGACCAGCATGTAAGTCCCATCATGTAATCCCAAATTTCTTTATTTTCTTTAAACATTCTTGGACAGTGCCATCTATTGGTAAGTTGGTAAAATTGTGCATAAAATTGAACAATTAAAAACCCATTAAAACTTATCACGGGATAAAATACCGTTGGCATCAGAACATGGTCTGTCGATGTGCTAAATTCTACCAGATTTTTACAATATTTGTAAATGTAAATTAAACGATAATGTCTTCAACTCGTAGTATCGACAAAACCTGTTCTCCACTTGGACGAACCACTTGGCGGCGGCGAACATCAAGTTCCGCGCGGACATCGCGCGCACGGAGTACCTCAGCAACCCGGACGAGCGCCTGCGCTGGCAGGCCAACGCGCTGCCCACCGACGAGCTGTGCGTGGAGAATGCTATTATGCTTAAAGTATGTAGTAATATATGTTCAAAATATTATATTTATAGTTTCAAAATATTATATTTTTGATTTTCTCAATATTTTGGTATTTTTAGTACTCCTCAAAACAGGTTTCCTGATAAATGTTGTGATTTTTTTGATCACTGGTCAAAACCGCTCTTTTTTTGTTTTTTGCTCATAACTTCCTTAATAATGATCGAAGTTCAATTATTTTTTTCCAAGATTTTTGTTTTTAGATTACCTTTACATAAAAAAATATAAAAAATAATAAAATGCTTTAATCGAGACTTTTGAATTTTAAGTTCCCAATCGCGTTTTTAAAACTGTGTGTATCCTTCGTTTTTTTTTTTGAAAATTTTCTATTTAAAACTTCTATCCATCATGCAACTTTTAAGCCCGGTCCGGTAACTACTATTTTTTTCATTTTTCAAATTTTAAAAATGAAAAAAAAAATGGATTTTTTTTAAATCGAAAAAAAAAATAGGTGTTACGTGTCCATCTTTAAGTATTATTTCAGGTAATAGTCGATTTGTCTGCTAAATTTCACCCAAATCCGTCCAGAAGTTTTAGTAAAAAAAGTAACAAACATACGCACATACTAGTAGTAGTAGAAGTCTGATAAGATACATAATGAAAAGACAATTATGATCAATATACAGTGACATCTAAGCCAACTTTCTTATTTGAGTGGATGTTACGGTTTTCATTTATTATATTTCTATTTTTTCTTAAATATTGTATTATTTATCAATATACTATATTTTTCTCTTTACAGCGCTTCAACCGTTATCCACTAATCATCGACCCATCGGGACAAGCGACTGAGTTTATTATGCGCGAATTCAAGGAACGTAAAATTACAAAAACATCTTTCCTCGATGATTCGTTCAGGAAAAATTTGGAATCTGCGCTGCGTTTCGGTAATCCTCTACTGGTACAGGTAAGTTTTCCAAAAATTCAATTATTTTTATCAAGTTATTTAGTACTTACTAAAATTCATACATTATTATTAATTAATATTTAATATACATTATATATAAATGAATAATTATGCCATGTTTAAAGTTCCTTTGTGCTATGTAATAATTTTAATACGAATCGTTACTTTATCTAAACTTATAGGACGTAGAGAACTACGACCCTATTCTGAACCCGGTCCTCAACCGCGAGCTGCGCCGCACCGGCGGCAGGGTGCTCATTACACTCGGAGACCAGGACATCGACTTGAGTCCGTCATTCGTCATCTTCTTGAGCACCAGGTTTGTATAAATAAATATAAATATTTACTAGGCAATAATGTATTAATAATATTTTCGTTTTATAATTATTATAAACTAGCGACTCACCCTCGCTTCGCTTGGGTTACGTACGTTTAACGGTAAGTATGGAATACATAGACTATATAGGTATGATGAGTTGTTGTGGGTTTTATTATAACGTGTTTTCCCGTGGGAATGAGATAATCTCCCACGTTAAGGCGCTCTTTTCCAGAATCGCCGCTCCCTAGGCGCCAGCGCGCGACGTCCCGTTTCATTTTATCTGTTTTTTGCCTATTGCCATAAATATAAGTTAATAAATGAAAATCTGTTTCTCCGAATACCTAAATAATGACAAGCTAAATCTATGAGTATAACTTTCATATCATATAATAATGTATTTTGTGTGTATCAGAGATTTTAAGGTATTTTTAGACCTATCTTTGAAATTTTTTTTCTATCGAGTGAACTATTGCCAATCGTGTTTTGGCCTCTCCGGGTACTTAGCTATTATCCTTAACTATAACATGTATGAATTTTAGAACTATATGTATTATATTCGTGGTTTTATAATGGTTCAAAATATCCTAAATTCTGGAAAAGAGCGCCTTAAAATGTAGCCTATGATACTCTCCAGCTCTCCCAACTATCTCCACACAAAAAAATCACTTCTACATTTATAGTATTAAGGTATAGATAATAAATGCTTTAAATATTTTTTTTATTTAAAGCATTTTATTAAGTCATAAGTTTAAATATTATAACAATTAGACTAATATTAGATAACTGTAATACATAATCTATTTTCAGGGACCCAACAGTAGAGTTTCCGCCGGACATGTGCTCCCGAGTGACGTTCGTGAACTTCACGGTGACGCGCTCGTCGCTGCAGTCGCAGTGCCTGCACCGCGTGCTCAAGGCGGAGCGCCCGGATATCGACACCAAGAGATCCGATCTGCTGAAATTACAGGGCAAGTTGTGTTTCATATATAGTATAGTTGACAAAAAAATAACATAAAATTTTGAATTAGTAATAAAACACTTTACTACTGGAGGTCATAAACTTCATGGTGTCGATTTCATATGAACATAGGATTTGGCCCACGTTCTCTCACAACGATACCGACGCCTGGTTTCTTTTTTAGATATGAGTAAAGTAACTTATTTTGATTAATATATTTTTAGGTGAATTCCATCTACGTCTGCGACAGTTAGAAAAATCTCTACTCCAAGCTCTTAATGATGCTAAGGGCAAAATTCTTGATGATGATTCTGTTATCGCAACTCTCGAGACACTAAAGAAAGAGGCAGATGATATTGGACAAAAGGTAAAAAAAGCACAATTCAAAAATATAAAATTGACATAATAGTATGTTAATTAAATAATTATAGAATTATTGTATAAATTATTATATTTTTTCCTAGGTTGAAGAAACAGATAAAGTTATTGCTGAAATCGAAACTGTCAGTCAACAATATTTACCGTTGTCACAAGTAAGTTTAATACTTCATATTCTCTCTGCAAAATTTTTCTATAGAACAATTTTTAATTTTTTGTCTTGTGTCTATTTTTTTTTAGGCGTGCAGCAGCATCTATTTCACGATGGAAGCTCTTCATCAAGTCCATTTCCTATATCAGTATTCTCTGAAAATGTTCTTGGATATATTCAGCACAGTGCTGAACTGCCCGGGTCTTACCGGAGTTTCAGATTATACCGCTAGATTGAAAACTATCACAGAAGAACTATTTACGGTGAGTTTAAGAAATAACTTTTTTTAAGTTTTTTATAGTTAATAGTCTTCATTATAATAAGCAAGTCACGAAACTTAATTGAGTATACAATGACAAATAATTTTCATTTGTAACTTTCTTATATTATAAATTATTGTGTGTAGATATTTATTGTATTGCAATATTCTAAATATATATTATTTTTAAACGAGCAAATATTGAGTTTCTCGCTGGCTCTTCTCAGCAAACTGCCTTCGAAGTCGGTGGTAGCATCCTCACGAAACGAACATTAAATTTAAATAAATCTAGTAATTGATAGTTCAAAAGTGCTTATATAAGTCTATAAGTATACAAACATATTTTGGTTTGATATATAATTTTATAGCAAGAACGTTTTTCAAGAAAGAAATTATTGTTGACCGACGACAAATAGGGTCTATTTATAATTTTTTTATATTATTATATTTCGATATAACGTCAGGCGGTGTACGAGCGCGTGGCGCGCGGCATGCTGCACACGGACCGGCTGACGTTCGCGCTGCTGCTGTGCCGCATCCAGCTGAAGGGCACGGGCGCCGACGACACGCTGGAGCAGCAGTTCGGCGTGTTCCTGCGCGGCCGCGAGGGCTTCGTGGCCAACACGCCGCCGCGGGACCCGCTCTCGCAGCACCAGCACGACGCTGCTGCCAGGCTCAGCTCCAGGTGACGCTAGTCGCACATTTTTGTTCTATAAAATTTCTTATTCGAGTTTTCTTGAATATTATTACTTATTAATTATAATATAATAAATATATCTATATATATATATATATATATATATATATATATATATATATTCTACTTATATATATATATATATATATATATTCTACTTGAAAAATTTAGATTTGTTAAGGTGAATATTATTTAAATTATTCTAGTTTGTTCTATTTGTATGTAGCAAATTGAGCAAAAATTGTACCAACTTTATATAAAAATGTTTTAATAAGAAATCGACAACACAATACACACACTTTAACATAACACACTGGAAAAATATCTAAGTATATAATGTTTATCTTCCGCAGACTGGTGGCATTCCGCCGGCTGCTGGAGAAGGCGGGCGAGCTGCCCGAGCTGCCGGCGTGGCTGGCGCAGGCGGCGCCCGAGCAGTGCGTGCCCACGCTGTGGGACTGCGACGCCGCCGCGCCGCCGCGCCCGCACACGCTCGCCATGTACCGCCTGCTGCTCATACAGGTTACATTCACGCTTCTCTTGATGGCTCTTGGGACTTGATACAAAAACATCCACGATTCGTTATATGTAATAATATCTGCGTATCCGTCTTTAGGCGAACAACAAATTTTATTTCCTTTTAAGAATTTTTATTATTAACAGTAGATTATGTGTTACATCATTACATGACTATATACGTACATATACAAACAAACTTAGCATTCATAATAGCAGTCAGATTAGTTATTTTCTTTTTGTCAAAATATTTGTTTAATTTTTCTTAAATCATCACAGTAGTATCTTTTATTATATTTATTACAGTTTTTTCCTATGAATATTGAAAAATGTTGCACATAGTTTTTGTTTTTTACATATACAATTCATATACTTCACACACATTCACAGGCATTCAGACCCGATCGTGTGATAGCAGCAGCAACCCAACTAGTCGCATCGGTTTTGGGCCCAAGTTTCATGGCGAAGGCTGAAACCGAGTTAGAATTGTCCAGTATCACTGAGCACCAACTGAACGCAACCACTCCAGCGTTGCTGTGCTCCGTGCCCGGATACGATGCTAGCGGTAAGTGGTCGTTGTTTATTAAATATTGTAAAATATATCCATTGCTGCATATAAGACAAAGGTTTCATGGGAACTTATTATTGTAAAATAATGAATGTTCTAATGATTTCTTTTGAAAAATTCATAATGATAACACGAGGCAAAAGATTTGTATTGTCCTGGGGTAACCAAGAAAAACCTTTTGAGAGATAGGACAGACTCCTACTGTCCAATTCAATGTCTGAAAATTTATTTATTTATTTATTTATTATTAACACCAACAAAATACTCAATATCACATTCATTTTTGCATACATAGATAAACTTAGACTAGGTGAACTAAATGGTATTTCAATTACAGGTGAAAACTAAGCATGCAAAAATGTAGACAACAATGATATTAGATAAAAAACAAGCTATTATAAACTAAAAGAAATAATAATAAACAAAGTTATATGCATCTACTGCTAACAAAGATAGGAACAAAACCAAAAATATATTATATACATATCTGTTTAAGTATTTGAAAGTAAAATGATCAGAAAGTAAAATGAAATATCACCTGCATTTTTTCACTCTACTCCATAAAACCATAAATATAAATTTTAAAATAAAATCATCTATGTAAAAGTTGCGCATTTTTAATTTTTCATTGGATTTTTTTTATATGTGTTTATAGGTCGTGTGGACGACATGGCAACTGAACTTAACAAGCCACTCTCAAGCATCGCTATTGGTTCAGCAGAAGGTTTCAACCAAGCTGAGCGCGCTATTAACACCGCCTGCAAGACTGGAAGGTTTGTTTATTTTAAATAATTCATATTTGTCATACAATAAATTGTAATATATTTCTATACTAATTTTGATTCCATTATGCTTACGGCTACATAAGTATGCATGCTACCTTCTTTTATGCCTTATTCGCGATTTTAATGTAACATGCTATCAATAATTACAGATGGGTAATGCTAAAGAACGTGCACCTGGCCCCGGTGTGGCTGGTGCAGCTGGAGAAGAAGCTGCACTCGCTGCAGCCGCACCCCGCCTTCAGGCTGTTCCTCACGACGGAGATCAGCCCCAAGCTGCCCGTCAACCTGCTGCGCGCCGGCCGCGTGCTGGTGTTCGAGCCGCCGCCCGGCATACGCGCCAACCTGCTCAGGACTTTCGCTACCGTGAGTGACTGACTTTTTTTATACTAGATGCCTAACAGTGTATAAGTTATGTAGTTTAATTAAACTGATAAATAAAATTGAAGAGTCTGTTTGGAATGTCAAAATAACAGCGTTTTACTAAATGGATATAAAATTATATGCGGTACTTATAAGAAAAACATAATTTTTAATATTTTTGTCTATCTGTCTGTTTGTTCCGGAAAATCTCTGAAAAGGCTGGACTGATTTTGACGGGACTTTCACTGGAAGATAGCTGATTTTATAGGGAATATGTTACTCATAGGCTACTTTTATAATACGAACCCGAGCAAAGCGAGGGTGTGTCGCTAGTTGTATACTAAATTTCATCCATCTCAAAGGTAGTCTATTAACACTTTCTTATCCATACTCTATCTCTATTTATAATATAGAGTCAATTCATTACTGAGTTGGTACTCCATTCTGTGTAGTCGTAAATAATATTTATTTTCTTTATTAAAATATGATACATTTTGTGACACAGGTACCCGCAGCCCGCATGATGAAACAGCCTTCCGAGCGTGCCCGACTCTACTTCTTACTGGCGTGGTTCCATGGTGAATAAATATTTTTTATTTATTTCACAAATTATATATATATATATATATATATATATATATATATATATGATTTCATTGTTCAAATTAAAATACTTAATACTTTTGTTACGATATTATACTCAAAAGGTTTTCTTCGATATAACAGGTATCGTCCAAGAGCGTCTCCGTTACGTGCCGCTGGGCTGGGCTAAGTACTACGAGTTCAACGAGTCCGACCTGCGCGTGGCTTGCGATACCCTAGATACATGGATTGACGCCACTGCTATGGTAACTTGATATATTTATCGTAGCAATTTTAATAATATTTTTTATATTAATCTTGAAAATGACACTATTTAATATATTATAATAAATTATTAATTATCGTAAAAAGCTACTGGTATTCTTTGCACTATATTACGCTAATTGTAAGTAATTTTTGACATACAAGAAATTTTACTTGTATGCGTTCAAGAAAGTCGTACCAGTTTCATGAGGTTTAGATTAGTTAATATTTTATTGTACAATATGACACTTGTTACATAAAAGCAGATGAGAACAATACATTTCTTCACCCTATATTTTTATTTTTTCAGGGTCGTACAAACTTGCCACCAGAAAAGGTGCCATGGGAAGCCTTAGTGACCTTGCTTTCACAGTGCATCTACGGCGGTAAAATAGACAATCTGTTCGACCAGCGACTGCTACACTCCTTCCTGTGCAAACTGTTCACACCTAGGTCTTTCGAGGCTGATTTTGCTCTTGTAGCCAACGTTGATGGGGTAAGGGCTTACATACATATTTTTATGCCTTTTTATACTGTCGCTAAACATCAAACCTCTGGTTTGATTAAAGTTCCGGGTTGAGCCTAGAGATATTAGATTCTCTATCAAAATATTATTAGTATTAACCGAGAAGTGGAAAATTGTATAAACACCTTTGTATGATGGCTGGTATTGATGGCTAGTTTCAAAACAAACAAAGGTTAGAATATAGTGATTATCTAAAAAATGATTTGCTCTTTACAGGCATCAGGCAACCAAAGGCACATTACAATGCCTGATGGAAACCGCCGCGATCATTTCCTCAAATGGATCGAAGAACTGTCGGACAGACAAACACCGTCATGGCTTGGACTGCCAAATAATGCTGAAAAGGTATATTATGAACTATAATATATTCTGATATTATAAATATAATATATAATTATACTAATATCCCTTTTTACCATACAATCGATAGATAAATATGAGTATATTTAAAGCATTGGTTTTATTTTTATTGTTTAAAAATCCTAATTTCTTATAATTTCTCTCTATAGGTCTTATTAACAACCCAAGGAAGCGATCTTGTCTCCAAACTTCTGAAAATGCAACAACTTGAGGATGAAGAGGAACTAGCATACAACGCTGCCACTCAAGATCATGATCCACGTTAGTCATCCTTATATTATAAATTTTTTAGAAAAATTATTTTCATCAAAGAGTTATTTAAATGCAACATTTTTCATACAGTTTCAATCGTCGTGGAGGGCGACGGCCGCCCAGCTTGGATGAAGACCTTACAAGAAACCTCAACTAGTTGGTTGCAACTTCTACCTAAAGAACTACCAGTAAGTTATAATGTGGAGTTATCGTATTACTGTATAAAGTTAGGTAAAAAGAGATCACCTCACACCACATCTTAATATATATATTTCTTCTGTACGTGTGTTTATCACCTTACTCCTCCTAAAGGGCTGGACCGATTTGTATGAAATTTTGTGTGTATATTTCAATGGGCTCCTGGATGGTTTGAAAACACAATTGGACCTGTAGGTGGCGCTGTTGTTGGTGTGTCAAGGAGTTTGGTTTTTTTAATAGTTTGAACGCGGGCGAAGCCGCGGGTACTGCAAGTTGTTACATGATTTTTTATTACTATATACTAAATTTTTCTATTCCAGACTCTCCGTCGTACAGTGGAGAATATCAAAGACCCTTTGTATCGTTTCTTCGAGCGCGAAGTGGCGGCGGGCGCCTCGCTGCTGCAGCAAGTACTGCACGATCTACACAACGTCACTGCTATATGTCAGGTACGTAATTTACTAATTAGATTAACTGAAAAGTCTACTTTAAATATTATTTTTACTATTGAATTCATTGAAATAACTCTATAATTGTGTCGGTGAAAGTGTATAGATTTTTAACTGACTTCAAAAAAAGTGTTATATTTTGTTTACAGTAATATAATTAATTTTAGTAATATAAATTTATAAGCTTAAAAGTAAGCCCTATATAAATTGAAGAGAAACTTGTCGTACATCTCGCCATATCTCTGTAAACATCTTGTGTAGGGTTCAATGAAGCAGACGAACGAGACGCGCGCGATGGTGGGGTCGCTGGTGCGCGGCATGCTGCCGGCGGGCTGGCGGCGCTACGCCGTGGCGCGCGGCTGCACCGTGCAGCAGTGGGTGGACGACTTCGCGCGCCGCGTGCAGCAGCTGGCGCACGTGTCGCGCACCGTCGCCGACCAGGGCGCCAAGCGCTTGCAGGTTCTACATATACATTCTTTTTATATTGTTGCACGATCTACCAATCCCCAGTCTAACCGGATTAAGATTTGTTGTATGTAACATTCGTTGAGTTATTCGGTGGTTAAATATACTTGAAACTTATCCATACAGTGGTCTATCGAAGGCGTCTAGATCACGACGTGTAGACAATCGTGCTGGTGTAGCGTACTTGACATTCTTACTTATTTTTATATCGTCTACTCGTCGATACTGTGGTTCTCATCTGATGTTTTGTTAAAATTCAAGTGATTCGCTTGTAAACATTTAAGAGTATTGACATAATATATATTAATTAATATTATTAATTTTAGAGCATTCCTGTGTGGCTCGGTGGGCTGCTGAACCCGGAGGCATACATTACGGCCACACGCCAGTGCGTCGCTCAAGCTAATTCATGGTCGCTTGAAGAATTAAACTTACAGGTAATAAATATGTGTACAAAATTAAATAATATAATTTTGAGGATAACTAATAACCAAATCTCTCTTAGGTGACTATCCCAGACCCGGGCACTCCCGCTGAAAACGCGCAGACGGAGTGGTCGTTCACGGTGACGGGTCTGAAGCTGCAAGGCGCCACCGTCAAAGGGAATCGCTTGCTGCTCACCAACACTATTATGGTTGACCTTCCGCTCACAGTGCTTACTTGGATTCGGTACGCCTAAACATATTTTTTTATTTATATGAACTACCCTCTGATGCGTCCCTAGGTGTCTAAAAAATAGCCTACGTGTTATTTCAGATCATAGTTTATTTGTGAACTAAATGCGTCCAGCCGCTTTAGCGTGAGAAAGTAAAAAACAATACAAACAAATTCCGCATCCGATATTTTTAAACAATTTAAATAGTATTTCAATTTAATAGGAAAAATGCTAGCTTTTCAATATTCAATAACTATTCCACAGTGGAGCGGAACCGGCCAGTGCGGGACAGACGCTGACGCTGCCGGTGTACCTGAACAGCGCGCGCTCCGAGCTGCTGTTCACCGTGCGCCTCCCCATCGCGGCCGGGCAGGAGCCCCACGCCTTCTACGAGAGAGGCGTCGCCCTGCTCACATCTACTGCACTCAACTAAATCATATTATAAAGTTTAGAGATACATATATTCCGCAGCTGCACACTTAGCTTGCACACTATTTATGTACTACTCGTAGTATTTCTCACATAGTATTTATTGCTCTTTATTATAAGATGAAGCAAATATAATATTGCATTCTCATATATATATTCAATAAATAAAACATTGCAAATAATTCGAGTATTTTTTATTTATCGTCACGAATTCTTAAGCTATATTACAATCTAAAGTGAAATTCAATAAACAATATTTGATGATTAAAGTTGACTAGTTCCTTGGATGACAGTCTTCATCCCAGGCGGTTTCTGCTTGGGCAACCTGAAAGGGGGTGTTAATATATATAAATTATGTCAACAATAATTAATTCTAAAATTTTTGTACAATTTATAATAAACTAAGTGGCGTTTAATAAAAAAAAGTAATTTAAATCTACATAGATTACACAGTTTACACATATTACCTGATATGAATGATTTTACGAGGTGAAGAGGGATGTACGAGATCGTGTTGTCGTTCCCACTCTAAATACTTCTGATGCTGGCGTTGGCGTCGCCGGTCCACGTAGCTTATCTAAAAAAATATTTTGTATTAAGGCAGTAATCCGTTGGTAACGCGCTCGCTTGAGAAAGCAAGTTAAAAAGGTTCTAATCCCGGGTTTCGCACCTCTAATATTCTCAAGTGCGAATCATTTTCAACATGATTATCAGAAAAGAAAGAAGGAAAACACATTATATCATGGAATAAAAAAACGCTAAATTGTATTTAAAATCACGAACAAAATGATAAAATTAACACACCTATACAGCAAACTATTCAAATATAAAACTTATGGCCGATTTCACCAACGTCATCTAAGTTTATGGGATCCCCTAAGCATGGTTAGGGGGCTGTTAGGGGACAGTTTCTGTTTCACCGACAGTTAGGGGTCACCTAAATGTTAAAATGCCACCTAAATATAAGTACTAGAAATACGGGTTCTGACGATGGTAAAGCGAAATTTAATTTAGGGGCTAGTAGGTGGTAGATTAAGTGATGATGTTGGTGAAAACGGACATTAGTCACGTATTTTAGCGACCGAAAATCAGTGCAATATCGGGTATTAAATTATCTCGTTACTTGACGAAGCGGGGTATAAAAAATTTACGCATCCTATTGCTTCTACACTAAAGAAAGTGCATCCTTTCAATCACAGAATAAGCAAAAACTTCAAATGATAAGAATAGCTAAAAACAGTTGTATAATGTACTAGCGTTTTTCCGCGGCTCCGATCGTATTTGATGTATAAGATATATTACTGTAAGTTTTCATCATAACCCGTTCTGCAGTTTTTGCGTCGAAGAGTAACGAACACATATCACAAACTTTCGCATTTACAATATTAGTAGGACATAGTACCACGCAGCTGGCGGGTATCCACACGAAGGCGGTGACGAGCACGACCACGCCCACGATGTTGTCGCGCAGGAAGCCCAGCACGTTGTTGATGTTGATGTCCTCGATGATGTCCCAGAACCGCTCCACCACGTCCTGGATCGTCTTCTCGCACACTCCCTGTAAAAATTGTATACACTTGAGGCAATCATATCTAATAGTACAAAAAATTATATGTAAAGATTACAATTAAAAATACTAATAATACGTCTAATCCAATTTTTTTTTTATATATGTGTAATGTTATTTGCGAAGTAATTTAAACTATTTATCAAAACTATCGAGAAGTCGTCGTACCTTATTGCAGAAGCCTTGTATGCAGGGAGTGCCGTCGGGCAGGATGTCGTTGTGCGCCACCGGGAAGCAGGTTTTGTTCAAACTCTTGCGGCAGCAGCGCTTGCACGCGTCCGCGACTATAAATAAAAAGATTTATAAAACGTAATAATACCTTTATATCTATATTTAGTAAAAGAAAAGTAATACTAGTCCTGAATGGAAACGCAACTTTTTCTGCGTAGAGAAAAATTCTCTTAGCACTACAGGCGGTCGTCAATATCTTCTACATATAAAAGCCAATTACTCTGATTGATCACGACATCTCAGAAAGTATAATTGCTACAAACTTCTTTGGCAGGTAAAATCCTTATAATATTTTATACTAGGATTTAGAAAATTCAACAATAAAAAAATCGTTATTTTTAAGTTACAGTGATCAAAAGAAACAACTTTTCCGTTCAAAAATGACGACTATTCTAATTTAAAGTGTCAGACAGTAAATAAATAAATAAATTGAAATTAACACTTTTAAGAAACACGTTATAATAAGATACGCGGACGTAGTCGCAAGCCAACGCTGGCATTACAATAAAGTATGAATATATGTGTAGGTATATTAGACTCATTACGTTCAGTAAAAAATTGTAATAATTATTGAAATAATTTGAATTTGGTATACCGATGTCGCACATGCAGCTGTGCAGGCCCTGCGTCTCGCAGTAGGGCACGCAGGAGCCGTTGCGGCAGCGCCCGCGCTCCGCGCACTCGTGCTCGTCCGCGATGGCCGGCGCCTGCGGGGAGTGGCAACTAGTGTCCCTTAAACTTTCTACCCAATGTGTAAGTTATTCGATAAATATATTAATAACTAGCTGACCCGACAGACCTCGTTCTGTCAAATCAAGTGTGCAGCAGGCCCGATTAGAAAAATTGAGTTCCTTTTATTGTTTTTTTTTTCAGGCATTTTTTTAAATTTTTCTTTTCATAAGAATCTTCCTCGGATTTCAACGAATATTTAAAAAAAAATGACCCAAATTGGTTCAGCCGTTCTCAAGTTGTGTAACCATTCATTTTTATTAATGAGAAGATTACATTCTATCACAATTAAGTAGCAATGCTTAGTAATCAACAATAGTTTTTATGTTAATCCTTAAAGAAGCTTATATCGCTCTCATTGTAAAAAAGCACGATGATAAAAATTCCAACATCATAAAGACAAAACTAACAAAATAATCTTTTCGTACGGGTCGACGTCGAGCGTCCCTGGGCGGCGTAAAAACATTCTTTGTGTTACTCCAGGTCGTATCTATCAGCCTATGCGAGTGTTTCATCCAAATCGGATCAATCGTTTCAACGTGAAGGAGTAACACACTGACAATAATAGAAGTAAGCCGATATTCATTTGATTGGCTCAGTTTGTAGTGACCTTACTTGCTATGCCAGCGGTCGCGGGTTCGAGTCCCGCTGGGAGCATTCATTTGTGTGATAAGCACGGATGTTTATACTCCAGTCATGGCCCATAGGTGTTTATATTTATAATACGTATGTATTTAAAGTTATATATTATGTGTAGTGTATCAAGTATCTGGTATCCATAACACAAGCCTTCCAGCTTACCATGGAACTAGATGGTGCTGTGTGCTAATGTCCCAAAATATTTATTTATGATTGACGGTTAAGATAGAGGTCGCACCTTGGGGCAGTCGGCGGAGGCGCCGTTGCAGGTGGCCTCGCCCTCGCAGGCGGGGTGCGCGGCCTCGCGGCACACCACGCCCGGCGCCGCGAACACGCAGCCGGCGCAGCACGGGGAGTTCTTGTCGCTGCGCATATGAGTACATCATGTAGTACCGGTCTTATACTTTTGTTTTTGACCGACTTTAAAAAAGTAGGCCGTTTTCATACGGATATATATATTTAGTTTTTGTATTTCACTCGATATATTCATCGATTCGTTATTTATTAGTCATAATTGTTTTTTTTTTTAATTAATATTTTATACCTTACCAACGGTGATCTCGTAACAATTTAACACACACAACAGGTATAATTAAGTTTCTTTAATAATTTTAAATATTAATCACCTGCAAACGGCTCCTTGATTTTTCCTGAGCTTACAATTTTTATCGCAGCACATATCATTATCTTCGGTGCCTGCAACATATAAGTTACAAAATTAATAATCTTAATTCCACCGAAAAAATAAATGAGATGATAACTTACTACTCGGGTCCACATTTAGGATACCTTTTATTACAGTAAAACCTTTTACTTCCTCAAGAAAACATCACAACTGATTTTGTCGAGGCATCCTTAGAAATTTATATGGCTAACGCTGGCTAAACCTTAAGAGATACATTAAAACAATGTACTAGAAAATTTTAGGTTTTAAAAATTCCTACTGAAAAGTCCTCGATAGCATGTGTCCATCTTCTAAGGTACACTCAAGAAAATCTATTTTTTTTCTATTAAAAATGCACCTAGGGACGCACCCAAACGAAAGGAGGGTAAGTCACTACTATAATAATATACTAGAAAGAACTAAAAGAGTCTATACAAGTTACAAAAATATTTAAGGAGTCTATTTCCATATATGACCGAATACAATAAAATATATGGTCCAGAAGCTGACCGAGCAGGCCGGCGTCGCACTCCTCGCCGCCCTCGACGCGCAGGTTGCCGCAGAAGCTCTCCTCGGGCTCGGAGAAGCAGCGCCCGGACTTCGCCTGCAGCACCTTGCGGATGGAGCGCAGGCTGCACGGGGAGAACCGCTGTCGGGGCGTAGCCGCGCGTTACTTAACATATATGTACGATACAATCACTAGCTTTATGTTATAAACTTTATATGTAGACACATGTTCTCATCCAGGTGAATTATACTCATTCAAATTAATGGAAATATAGATAAAAACGATGGATAGTATAGTTCTGGAATATTCCCAAGGAGGGTTGACGTCAGGCAGGCGGCCGGTCGTAAAACTTTTGCCAAATCCTTTCAGCAGTACAGAAGATGTACTGCGCCGACCCCAAGTGATTAGGAAATGGGCAGGGAGAAGAAGTATAGTTCTGGAATATACTTGTGATAGTCATAAAACGAACGTGAGGTAGTATTTAAATGGTGGTAGCAGTTAGCGGAGAGAGACCTTTAAGGGCGATCCACACCATAGTGCTGATCACAGTTCTATATGGGTCTGGTAAAGTAATTTTTGTATAAGAAACGTTGCTGGAGTGTGGTTCGATCAAAACTTGACTTCTACTGATACTGTGAATGCACTCATTGTTACTTGTATAAAAATACTTGTATCAGAATAACATCGAACCGTTGGTGTAGATCTTGCACTATAGTGTAGATCAGTCCTAATTGTCGAGCGTGATGGAGGCCATGTACCACTATGAAAGATCTTCCTAAGATAGTCTCCTTTACGTAGCCTGCATCATCTCTCAAAAGAATGAAGAAAATGAGGCAGTGGTAGCTCAGTGGTAACGCGCTCGCTTGCGAAACCGAGTGAAGCGGGTTCAAATCCCGGGACTTGCTTGCACCTGTGATACATATTTTCATGTGCGAATCATTTCCAACATGATTACCACGTGTCTTAACGGTGAAGGAAAACATCGTGAGGAAACCTGCATGTTTGAGAGAACCTAGCAAGTTTTCGAAAGACATGATCAGTCCGCCAACCCGAACTTGGCCAGCGTGGTGGACTATGGGCTGAATACATCTCTCAAAAGGATGCCACAGGTGTACCAGGTCAGCAGCGTCTCGCGGGAGGTACCTTGTTGTTGACGTCGTAGCCGCTGACGCTGTAGGTGTACATGAGGTAGGAGCCGCCGTGGCTGGCGGCGGGCGAGCACTCCGCCATGTCGGGGTCGTGCTCGGAGCCCCAGTTGTGCCCGAACTCGTGCGCCGTCACGAGGTCCGCCTCGCGCGTGATCACGCGCTGCCCGTAGTGGTTGCGCGACGACGACAGCCCGGAGTTCAAGTACAGGGTGTACCCGTTCTTGAAGTACTCTACAAATCGCAAGTCGCCGTAGTCTTATTTATTTTGATAAAGTGAACGAAGGTATAAGTAACATTTAATAAATACTTGATTAACATTGTTATGAGTATATAAGATTAGTTATTATCTATATCACTGTTTATGGATATTTTCCCATTATCGCTTAAACTAGTAGTTATGTATTAATGTATTAAAAACATGAAATATTTAATGAGATAAAATTCGTAGTAAAGTTGATTGTTAGAAATAATATAAAGAGAAAACTTATTATCGAGTAGGTTAAAAACCTAACTTTTGACAAACGTATATATCTATCTAATAGGAAGATTTTTTTACACCATTATAAGTATATATATTTCATATGACATATATAATTTTTAACAATAACTGCTATAAATATCTTAAAAATATATGGAGTAAGCAGTAAAAAAAAACAAATGATAAAGTGTAAAATATATACATAATGAACATGCAAAGCGAACAAAAACAACATAGAATAACTCACATTCTGCACCAAAACAGCTGGGAACGAAACAAACTGAAACATATATATGAATAAATATAAAAACGGGACAAACATATTTACTTAAAGTGCAAAATTATAATATAGTTCTTGTAGCTTAATTTCTATTTGATAACATGTTTTCGTTATAACTAAAAAAACCAATAACTAAAAAACTACGAATATTAATTTGTAAAATATATTACTGATCTATTTGAGGTTGCTGTATCTATACTAATATTATAAAGAGGTAAAGTTTGTGAGATTGTGACGTTGTAGGGGGTAATTTCTACTGAACCGATTTTAAAAGTTCTTTTACCAATAGATAACCAAGTTATTCTGAGTGTGATAGGCTATATATTAACCCTAACAATGAAAAGACTTATAATGGTAGTCGGATTTGCAAAAGTCGGATAAAAAACGGTCGAACGAAAACGTTTCTTACGAACGCTGCCTTAACGATGAGAGATATATGATTATGTTCTAGAGAAAAGTTGTAGAGCTTAATAATGCCTACAAAAAAGTCAGCGACAGCATGTAACTTTTATATTTAAGTCACAAAAAGTAGTTTTTTATAAAAAAAAAATAATTTAAATTATGCTTATTGGTCATATTATCAACAATTATGAAGTCTTATCAAAATAGGTAAATTTATCATCTAAAATGTTCAACCGCGACCGTGTCGTAATCTATTGAGTGATATTTCTATAAGATGGTGTTTTTCATATACCTCTTAAGCCAGAGGCCGAATAATGATTACCACATGAAATATTTATTTCAGTTAATTTATTAAATCCATAACTGTACTAAAAAAATAAAATTGAAACCTGTTTACTTTGAATTACATGTTGTATATTTTCTATTCATCTTTATTGTGTGTGATATACAATAGAATCGTTAAAAGCTGAACAAATTAGACATACTCACCTGGTGTACAAATCCCTCCCACAGAGTTCCTGCGCGGAGAGCCGACGTACGCCAGCCCGAGAATACCGCCCTCAAACTTGAGGTCGGTAAACAGATGGGCTAAGCAGAAATCCTTGTGTGAATATTCCCGACTGAAAACCTATAAATATATACATTTATAAATACACATACTTATTTAGTAAAATAATGGACAGTTATCATTACTTAGAATAAAATCAACATGGCGGCGGGTGGCAAACCAAGGAGAAAAGCCTACAGAAAAATATTTGAACACCTCAATATCTGGTCGATTATTGTATTCTATACTAAAACTAAGTGTTTGTATGCTCGTGTTTCCGTTACATCTTAACGGGGTAATAAATTGATAAAGCTTTCACAAATAACACAGTTCAAGTAACACCTTCGTCCTTTTGATAGCGTTTAATATATCCGCATAAGAAACACATATTTGCCGCAAATCTTAATTATCTGACTTCTATAGAAAATCTATCGTCGAAGCTCAAAATCTTCCTCTTTCTAAATACTATATCGAAATTATATTTGTAAATAATAATATACTTTTTTTCAATATAATAAGAAAGGTGAGTGAAAATATAAATAATATGTAAGCCTTATTTTTCTATACTTAAATTAATGTCACTAAAACCACGATTTAAATTTAAAAAATAATAAACATTACCCCCATTAATAATATTACATCCCAGTACTGCTGTTGCTTACATAAAACGTAAACAAAATAAATCCACGAAAAATTCCGAAAACAGTACCTATTATTTAATATGATAAAATATTCGTGTAAATTTAAAAAAGAATAAGTGCTTGTATAAATATTGAAAGCTTAATTAAATAAAGTATAATTCAATTAAGTTTCTCATTAACTCAAAAATTCAAAGTATGAAGTGAGCCTCGCCTCGAGCAGGTTGCGCACGTCCCACTTCTCGCGCACCATGTTGTAGTGCGCCTCGCCGCCGCGCACGCGCGTGGGCTCCGAGTGCACCAGGATCTTCTTTATCACGAACCCCATACCCTTGAACCCATCTGCGTCCTATGCCGTGAACAAAATTAATAGTTGACACTTCTTTAAATATGTAATAAATAAATATGTTAGGACATTAACACACAGCACCATCTAGTTCCATGGTAAGCTACGAGGCTTGTGTTATGGATACCAGATAGTTGATACATTATACATATATAACTTTAAAATACTACATATTATAAATATAAACACCCATGACTTGAGTACAAACATTCGCGCTCAGCACACAAATGAATGCCCCCAGCGGGACTCGAACCCGCGACCGCTGGCGCAGCATTACAAGCTGAGCCAAACGTGTCGTCGATATGTAAGCAATAGCGGCATTGAAATCAATGTGAATTATACCTTTTAAAAACCATGTTAAGAAATTAAGTCAATTTTGTTGTTTTTTTTGGTTTTTTTTGGACTTTTTTTTTATTGTCACTCGACAAGATGACTCCATGACGCCTGATGGTAAGCGACAGTGGAATCCAGAATGAGATCCATCGGTACCCATTGTTAGCATTTATTAATATAGAAAAATAGAAAATTAATTTGTTAGCATGCTCACCTGCCTGTCTTGCCACACCGTGTCATTGTATATCTTGTGAACTCGATCAATGAGACTGATCTAAAACAAGCAACAAATATACCTATTAAGAAAATGCCCAAAATTTACTTCCATTCATTATTCAGCCCTTTTTAACGTCCCACTGCTGGACACGGGCCTCCCTTCAATATGAGGGGGATCAGGCCATAGTCCACCACGCTGGCCAAGTGCGGGTTGGCGGACTGATCATATCTTTCGAAAACTTGCTAGGTTCTCTAGGACATGCAGGTTTCCTCACGATGTTTTCCTTCACTTGACTTGACATGACATGACATGACTTATAGTCATGATAAAATAATAGAAAATAATAGAGAAAATTAATGCTGCTTCGATATACATATTTTTTATATTTTTGTTAATCTCATAATAATGTTATTAATAATTATATACTTACTAAATAACTAATTGTTGTTTTCGTGTTGCTAGCTCCCATTTCCTGAAAGAATCTATAGTCGGCAACAAGGAGCAAGGGGCATCGCGTCTTTGTTGGAGTGTACTCATAATCGCTCTGTCTCTTAAATCTTTTGCCAGAATTACTATCTTGATTTTGACTCAAATATTTATTTTTTTCGCTTTGTTTTAGTTCAGACTCCAAATCTTCAGTGTAACCTTCTTCGTCATTGTCTTCTAAATCTATAATTTTTAGATTTTACTCAAAATGAATTTAACATTCTATATATAATAAACAAAATGTCTATAAAAAAATGTCTATAATCCATACTTAATATTATAAATGTGAAAGAAAGTAATTGTTTGTTTGTCCTTCTTTTATGTCGAAACGGAGTGACGGATTGGCATGATTTTTGTACTGAGACAGTTGGGAGGGCGTGGGTGTGACATTAAAGATACTTTTTACCGCGGGATATTATCTCATTTCCATGGAAAACACGTTATAACACAACCCAAGAAAATATTTACGATCAGAATTACTTGAAACTTGATATTTTAATGCTCTTCGATACAATTAAATAAATACGTGTTTTAGCATTTTTCAAAATTCATCCCTTATGAGGGTAACATAGATGATGAAGGTTTGTATAAAACCTTCATATATCTTACTAAGATACCTTTAGAATAATAAAACAATACGTATATCAGATTTCTTGCACGAGCGAAGCCGCGGGTTCTGCTAGTGTTATATAAATTACTTCTTAAACATTTTTTCCAAAATACAAAGAATAACTGTTGCAATATCTTTTTTTACCGAGTTTTTTTGTTTTTATTAATAACTAGCAACTCACCTACGCTCCGCTCAGGTTCGTCCCTACTTACGTTTAGTATAGATTTCTCAGAGATGAGATATTTTCCCGCTGTAAAAAGTATCTTATATTATGTTGACCCGTTGATAATAACCAGCCATCATCATACCAAATTTCATTAAAATCTGTCAGTGGTTTTCTCGTGATGCGGTCACAGACAGACAGACAAAAATTTTAAAAACTATAGATTCAGCCTCTGTATCGATAATAATGACTATTTCAATAAGATTTTCCAAAACATACCTATCTTATGTACAGATTCAAATCTGATCTGATTTGACTCACTTAGATTTTTATTATTAATAGATAGAAGATGATGTATGTGCACTATTATTACAAATTCTTCAAATGCTTATATTACGTTTTAAGCATCTACATGCAACATGGTTTACCTTCGCCTTCCTTAACATATCCACAAACTCTTGGCTTTTCTTCTCCCGTCCCGGACCAACTGAATTTAATATCTGACGATCTGTACGTGATCATGTTTTTGTCATTAAGATGTGGCAAATGGCGCCATGACGGCTGAAATATCAGTAGTAAAATTAGCTAGATACATATGTGTAAATAAAGAGAGCATTTGTTATTTTCTTTTACAATCGAGGCATTCAATGGTACTTGTGGTAAAAGCTGGAACTAGCTTCGATATAAACAAACTAGCGAAATCACCATCGCTTCGCTCGGGTTCGTCCCTAGGTTGATTTCCCATACAAACTTTCATCCCCATTTTCAGCTCCATCCCTTAAGGGATGATTTCCGAAATAAAAACTATCCTATGTCCTTCCCAGGGTCTCAAACTATCTTCTTAACAAATTTCATCTTAATTGGTTTAGTAGTTTCGGAGCCTATTCGGTATAAACAAACAAACAAAAAATCAAATCTTTCCTCTTTATAATATTCGTATAGATATAGATAGTATAGATAAATAAATATTCGACGCTCAGCGATTCCGCACCCGGATAACTTGCTTTAGTGTATCATCACACCACTACATATTATAAATTTCTTACTCCTTTACGTTAAAGCGGTTGGATGGATTTGGATGAACTTTAGTGCATACTACACAACAACAACTGCATAGTTAGATGACGACCTGGCACCTATTAATGTTTGAACCCAAGTGAAGCAACAGTAGGTCACTAGCAAAATAATACTAGTTTTTTTTTTACTTATTGACTTAGTGACTCAATCTCGTGGCCTAATAGAGACTAATATTTAATATGCTATGACTGGCAGCCGTTGTAGAATTCACTGGACTGAGACTGTGCAGATTAGCGAGTGTACTTGTGTGTGCACACTTGTGCAGTTGTGTACAAAAATATCTCCTTAGCAGATAACTGGTCTCAATGAGATTGGCCACTGTGGCCGAAATTGTTTACATTATTATTATGTACCACACCTAGAGACATTATTCTATTTTAACACAAAGTTACACCGTTGCTCATTTTTACCTCTATGTGATAAGTTTCATCAGGTGTATGGATTATACCAGTGATTACTCCATCCTCTATATGCATCTTCACATCTGATGACTTCTCACCAAAGACTCTTCCAGTGTAAAAATTATCATAATCTGAACAAAGCAATTAAATCCTAAGTTATTTATATACAACTATACTGCTATATGTTTTTTTGCTATAACTTTCTGTTGATTGACTATTGCTGATCCCTGTAGCAACATCTTTAAGTCTACATACACATAAAAAAACGAACTTAGAGCAATGTTATTAGAACTCCATAATTTTAGTTTCTTCTAAACTTTTGATGTTTTTCTAAGTACCTAAATAAATATTTTCGCTTTTCTATGCTAAGTAACTCAAAAACAAGTGCTGATAAAAAATCTACTTGTATATTTGAAATATGAATAAAATATTTTTTTGGTTGTGCTCACTTTCATTAAGTACCTACTTACTCTTAAATAAAAACTTTTTAACAAGAAAATAAAAATCGACTTCAAACAAAAGCAATAACTGATTGGTAGTTTTCATTAACTATACATACCTAATCAAATATTTTCGAAGTCGGTGTGCTTTGCTTTGTATCGGCTGGCACCAACTTTGAAATTTTGTTAAAAAGTTTGTATTTTTTCCCTTTTTAGTGTAGACAGTAGTAGCAAAGTAAGGATTTTAACGTGATAGGCTTGTCAAATCAAACAAAATAAGCCCATACTCAAAGTATCTACTATTAGCCGTTGAAGAGTTCCACCTATCCACCTTCTGACCTTGCCATCAGATCAGGGCAACAATACCGAACCACTGTACTATCAACGGAAATAGAAATACTTGCAAAGTTTCAAGTCAATATGACAATTAGAGGTAGGTTAAATTCATCATTAGCTATTTTTCCACCCTTAGAGGTGGTATTTTTTTTTTGAAATTTAAATGGGACAATCTGGAAGTATACACTTTGAAACAAAACAAAAATTGTCCAAATTTAGTTAATAAATGACGGAGTTCTGAGGTAACATACATAAAAAAAAATACAGCCGAACTGAAAACCTCCTCCTTTTTGAGGAAGTCAGTTGAAAATACTAGAAGTGTCAGCTTTTGATAATGTTCACACTGTGAATTGACAATACATACTAGAGATGTGGCGGATCATAAAGAAGAAAAGCACAAGGTGTGGGACTCACCGGCAAAGCCAGTACTACCCACTAAAACCCAACAAAAGCTTCCCCCATCTTAATAGCCCGCCATGCAATTCAATAGTTTAACCATAAATTATTTTGTAATTTTTTATGCTAGTTACTTTCCAGAAAAATTTAAACTCCTCATCGAACACAAAGAAAGTTCATAAGCCCTTATTGAAGCTTTGATTTTATTTACATATTATATAATGCCTATTAACATTGTACTATTGTCTACTAAAATTGTTATTTTGACGATTTAAATCATTACATTTTTGAATTCTTTAGTGCTATATCACAATTTTTTATAGATTTTTTTTTTTATTTGTATATATGTACTTATATTTCCATCCCCTCCGTTTTTAACATACAGCTTATATCTACCATATATGTGTGATATTATTTCAAATATAACATGGTTTTGTAAGAATTGTAATATTTTAATACTTTTAATTTTTAGTTTGATATACATATTTACATATTATTAGGTTTTAACCTTAATCTTTCTTATTTCCTTATTTATCTAGCTTTACATTTCAACATTTTAGATGTGTTTTAGTTGAGTTCTTCTCAATTCTTTAGCTTCTATAGGTACATATAGATTTAAAAACAATGCATGAACAAATTTTTATATCAACTATGTAATTTAGAAACTTACCTATATGCACAACCGTTTTATTTCCATTGGCATCTACAGAATATGCCTTAAAGTTTGAGTGAAGGACTGTGTTATGAGGATGTAGGATTAGCCTAAAATCTTTGCCAAGTGTTTGGAAGTGTAGCTCTTTGATGGTGTTAAAAGGGTGGTTTGATAACTTAGCACCACGTTTTACAACATGGTGAGTGAATTTTGAAACATGAAGTGTTTCAAAATATTTTAAATTTTTATGTATGGAACCTAAAATTTAAAAACATATTTTTAAAATTGTTAATAAAAACCTAAACATAATTTTATATTCTAATAAAAAAACACTCACAATCCGCCAGATAAACAAGAAAAAATATTAATATAGCAGCTGTTATTAAATGTCCTGATATCATTGTAACTATTTTATTCGCGACATCAATTAAAATTTAAAAATCATAAATAGAATATTGGTTTTAAAGAACTGAGTAGGATTTGTGATTTATTTTTCATCCTTCCGTGACAAAAGACAAATGACAATTGACAACTAAAATCTCAATTTGGCAGTTCTACTCAGTGTATTATAGTAGTCTATGGTTCTACTAATGTGTCCATAAATCACTACACAAAAATAAATCGTTTTAAATCAAAGTATTACAATATAAATGAACGTATAAAAAAAGTATAAAAATATACTAAGACTGTAAAAAAATAATACGGTCGTTTTTATTAAATGGGGATAGAAATTTGCCTTTTTCTCCCGCCAGATGTCGCAATCACTATGGCCGTCAGTATTTCGTAAAGCTCTACAGCGTGGACGAAGTCTTTTTTTCATTTTATTTAAAATTTAATTAAAATAACAATCATCGATACGATCGGCAAAAGCCGGTGGTCCTTTTGCCTTGTTTGTTTTTGTGTGTAGCAGCCTTAAAAGAAATAAATGAAGTTAAGGATCTTGGTGTTATAATAGTTTCTGAAATGAAATTTACAAGCCATATCAATAAAACTATCCGTACATGTTTTATGTTTCTCAATTTTATCTACCGTAATCCAAGAAAATTTACATCTGTATATAGTTTAAGTCCCACCAAAAACATTTTCATGTAAAATGTTGCCAAGACGAGACCATATGGCTCGCACTGTCCAAAAGTTATCAGATCTCATGTAGAGCAAGCTTCTAGCTCTACATGAGATCTATAATTACCCGCTTTTCGGGTAATTTACCGGCCAATTGGCAGCGCCGGCCCTAACTTTACAGGCTTTGACTCCACAAACTGTACACCTTAGTCAAAATATGTGGCTTGGCCGTTTAACTACCGTCAGCTGAACTGTTTATAACTTTTTTGTTACACATAGTTCTTGTAGGAACGATAATTTACAATATTTTTAACTATAGTGAAGTATCTCGCAAGTATCCCGTTATAGATATATTTTCAAATATAATTTCCATAACATTCCTATACCTGCATATTACGTTCTACACTAAAAATGGAAAAATAAAAACTTAAAGAGACTTCTGACCGACCAAAACTTTAGAATTCACACCTAATCAGATATTTCCAAAGTCGGTACCAGCCGGTGCAAAGCAAATCTATACATATATGTAATAAAATTGTAACTAAGCCGAATCTGTACATTAAATATTTTTTGGAAAATCTTATTGAAATAGTCATTATTATCGATACAGAGGCCGAATCTATAGTTTTCCGTTAGTTCCGAAGTTATCCGGGTCGACATAAAGGATACTTTTTACCGCGGGAAAATGTCTCATTTCTGAGAAAAAATACAAAAACTGCAATGTAAGAGTAATATGTAAAATCTATTTGGTTTTTGGTCATCTGATCGCGGGCGGAGCCGTGGGCAATGCTAGTGTATTTTATATAAAAATATTAGCTTTCTCAATAATTTGACCAGAATTTAACAGTAAATAAGTGTATTTATATGCGCGTGTTTGTGTGGCAAATACAGGGTAATGTGTGTTGTTTTTTTATTAATGTATTTTTTAATAATTTAAAATATTATTAGAATTCTGCACTCCTCCTCTATATAAATAATAAACTATAAATGTGTGGCATTTCATACTCCTCCGTCCGCGCAATTTTCGTAAAAAGGGGTAGGTACAAAGTTTTTACTTAACGTATAGATATAAAAACGCAAACATTACTAGCTTTTGCCTGCGACCCTACTAGTCTTTCCATAGTATATTATACATAATATATTACCTAAATTCGCATCGTAATATGCTTGATACGCTAATCTCGACTTTACGGAATTTTACAAGGCTAAGAAAGTAAAGATAGAATTACATACTTGTAAATACATATAAATTAAGTGTATTAATCAAAATTTAAAAAACTAAATTTTAAACCAAACTATTATAAATGTGAGTTTGTATGTGTATGTTTGTTATTTTATGCAGAAATGATTAAACCGATTTAGATGAAATTTATTTCTGTGCATAGTATAACCTGGTGTACCAAATAGACAGCACCTAGAGACGCACACAAGTGAACAGAGGTCCGAGTCGCTAGTAAAAAATATAGCATTGTTTTTGGAATTAAACACAACAACATTTGCAGATTAAGAATTTTTATTTTAGAAGATAGATTAAAATTTTAAGAGATCTTATGAGCCGCCTCTCAGTCTTAGTACAAGATGCAAAGTAGATTCTTTCTGAATATTATAATCTGACAGAGTGCGTCCATCCTCCAGCTGCTTGCCAGCAAAGATAAGCCTCTGCTGGTCTGGGGGAATGCCTTCTTTGTCCTGGATTTTTGCCTTCACATTTTCAATGGTGTCAGAAGCTTCAACTTCTAATGTGATAGTCTTGCCTCTCAGTGTCTTAACGAAAATCTGCATACCACCCTGAGACGGAGCCCAAGTGCAAGGTGGACTCTTTCTGAAATGATTATAGTCTGACAGAGTGCGTCCATCCTCCAGCTGCTTGCCTGCAAAAATAGTCTCTGCTGGTCTGGGGGAGAATGCCTTCCTTTGTCCTGGATCTTCGCCTTCACGTTTTCAATAGTATCAGAAGGCTCAACTTCTAATGTGATAGTCTTGTGCAGTCCGCGTCTCACAAAAATCTGCATACCACCTCTGAGACGGTGAGCACCAAGTGCAAAGTGGATTCTTTCTGAATGTTGTAGTCTGACAGAGTGCGTCCATCCTCCAGCTGCTTGCCAGCAAAGATAAGTCTCTGCTGATCTGGGGGAATGCCTTCCTTATCCTGGATCTTCGCCTTCACGTTTTCAATGGTGTCAGAAGCTTCAACTTCTAATGTGATAGTCTTGCCCGTCAGTGTCTTTACGAAAATCTGCATACCACCTCTGAGACGGAGCACCAAGTGCAAGGTGGACTCTTTCTGAATGTTATAGTCTGACAGAGTGCGTCCATCCTCCAGCTGCTTGCCGGCAAAAATAAGTCTCTGCTGGTCTGGGGGAATGCCTTCCTTGTCCTGGATCTTCGCCTTCACGTTTTCAATAGTATCAGAAGGCTCAACTTCTAATGTGATAGTCTTGCCAGTCAGCGTCTTCACAAAAATCTGCATACCACCTCTGAGACGGAGCACCAAGTGCAAGGTGGATTCTTTCTGAATGTTATAGTCTGACAGAGTGCGTCCATCCTCCAGCTGCTTGCCAGCAAAGATAAGCCTCTGCTGGTCTGGGGGAATGCCTTCTTTGTCCTGGATTTTTGCCTTCACATTTTCAATGGTGTCAGAAGCTTCAACTTCTAATGTGATAGTCTTGCCCGTCAGTGTCTTTACGAAAATCTGCATACCACCTCTGAGACGGAGCACCAAGTGCAAGGTGGACTCTTTCTGAATGTTATAGTCTGACAGAGTGCGTCCATCCTCTAGCTGCTTGCCAGCAAAAATAAGTCTCTGCTGGTCTGGAGGAATGCCTTCCTTGTCCTGGATCTTCGCCTTCACGTTTTCAATGGTGTCAGAAGCTTCCACTTCTAATGTGATAGTCTTGCCAGTCAGTGTCTTCACAAAAATCTGCATACCACCTCTGAGACGGAGCACCAAGTGCAAGGTGGATTCTTTCTGAATGTTATAGTCTGACAGAGTGCGTCCATCCTCCAGCTGCTTGCCGGCAAAGATAAGTCTCTGCTGGTCTGGGGGAATGCCTTCCTTGTCCTGGATTTTCGCCTTCACGTTTTCAATAGTGTCAGAAGGCTCAACTTCTAATGTGATAGTCTTGCCCGTCAGTGTCTTTACGAAAATCTGCATACCACCTCTAAGACGGAGCACCAAGTGCAAGGTAGATTCTTTCTGAATGTTATAGTCTGACAGAGTGCGTCCATCCTCCAGCTGCTTGCCTGCAAAGATAAGTCTCTGCTGATCTGGGGGAATGCCTTCCTTGTCCTGGATTTTCGCCTTCCGTTTTCAATATCAGAATCTGCATACCACCTCTGAGACGGAGCACCAAGTGCAAGGTGGACTCTTTCTGAATGTTATAGTCTGACAGAGTGCGTCCATCCTCCAGCTGCTTGCCTGCAAAGATAAGTCTCTGCTGATCTGGGGGAATGCCTTCCTTATCCTGGATCTTCGCCTTCACGTTTTCAATGGTGTCAGAAGCTTCAACTTCTAATGTGATAGTCTTGCCTGTCAGTGTTTTCACAAATATCTGCATACCACCTCTGAGACGGAGCACCAAGTGCAAGGTAGATTCTTTCTGAATGTTATAGTCTGACAGAGTGCGTCCATCCTCCAGCTGCTTGCCAGCAAAAATAAGTCTCTGCTGGTCTGGAGGAATGCCTTCCTTGTCCTGGATTTTTGCCTTCACGTTTTCAATGGTATCAGAAGCTTCAACTTCTAATGTGATAGTCTTGCCTGTCAGTGTCTTCACAAATATTTGCATACCACCTCTGAGACGGAGCACCAAGTGCAAGGTGGATTCTTTCTGAATGTTATAGTCTGACAGAGTGCGTCCATCCTCCAGCTGCTTGCCGGCAAAGATAAGTCTCTGCTGGTCTGGAGGAATGCCTTCCTTGTCCTGGATTTTCGCCTTCACATTTTCAATAGTATCAGAAGGCTCAACTTCTAATGTGATAGTCTTGCCAGTCAGCGTCTTCACAAAAATCTGCATACCACCTCTGAGACGGAGCACCAAGTGCAAGGTGGATTCTTTCTGAATGTTATAGTCTGACAGAGTGCGTCCATCCTCCAGCTGCTTGCCAGCAAAGATAAGTCTCTGCTGGTCTGGGGGTATGCCTTCCTTGTCCTGAATTTTTGCTTTTACATTTTCAATTGTATCAGAGGGCTCAACCTCCAAGGTTATAGTTTTTCCAGTCAAAGTCTTTACAAATATTTGCATGATGAATCTGTAACAAAGGATTATTTTTTATTATTAACTTACAAAATGTTTATAGGTATAATAAATAATGTCAGTTTGTACGAAAACCAACCACATTTATGTTTTGTAATTTAAATTGCAAAATAAGTGATTTTTAGGTGCAGAAGTTATATGCACAAAATAAATAATCATAACCTACAATGTTGAAAATTTATTCATATAGATCCCAATGATTTTCAAGTTAAGTTTGTATGTTTAAGAAAGGAAAAACGCTCGAATGAACCTACGCAGCTAAAAATGCATTTTAGAATAATAAGTACTGCGTCACATTAAAACCAGATAATTCTAACCTATTGATTTTTTATTTATATTCATTCGATCATCGAAACTTAAGTTTATTATAGATATTATTAAAAATCTATATAACTTGATAAGTTAGATAGTCTTAATAGAAATATTTAAAATAATCGCAGACCGTAGTCGCAATATAGGTATAAATCCCACACCAACAAGTCTGACAAATAGACAGTAGACACACCTATTAAAAAAATTGTAGGAAAGTGTCATTTTCGCTTAAAATATATTTACATAAATTAATTATTATTACATTAAGTTTTTATAAATCATTATTTATTATGTTAAGACTTGTCGAATCATGATCCCTATATTATAAATTATAATTTATACCTTAACAAGATGGCGATTGGCGATAATGTTTAACACGCATGAATTATCATCTTTTAGGATAAAATAAGAGTACAACGTAATAATTAGTTATTTTAGAATATAGCTTACCGATTATTTAGTTAAACACTTAATTCCAAAATAATCTCCTTTATATTCAACTTTAGATTAATAACGATCCACGAATCACTTCCTTCTTATTGTAAATTTTTCTTTGAAATGACTTGCGCAAATGGTGGTTGATTATTTATATACACGCAACTACAGCGATCAATATTTTGACTACTGCGTACGAACTACGAACGAAGTTCACCGATATTTAGCTCTGTCTCTTTCTCAAGCTTAGAAAATAACGCGATAGCAATATATTTTATTCTAGAATGTCCGCAAAATGACGTAGCTTTTAATGCGACGTAGAAACTAGAAATTACAAGAAAACACAAAACAATATTATATTAGTCATTCTTATTTCTTATAAAGAATTTTATATATGTAGCAATATATTCTATGTAAAGAACTAACCTACATAATAGCTTAATTCTTACTTTGCATTTTGCAATGTGATGAAATATTGATATTTCTTTGTTTAAACTTTAATTGCTATTGAGTATTGGCTAATAACTACCATTAGTATATGTATAATAAGTAAATGCATTTTAAATATAAGAGTAGATATTATGTTTTCATTATTAAAGAGAGGACATTCTACCTTTATTGAGGACGACGACCATGTTATCTATATCTATATATATATAATAAAACTGTAGAGGTCGAATGTCTGTGCCTCAGTCCAATAAAAAAGTACTTATTTTATTGGTCCGAGTCCTGACTGAGACCAGCCAACACCGGTCACCGAGACATGGGATGTTAAAAGATAAATAGAAAAATCCAGATGTTTTCAATTTTTTTGTTTCTCTGTTTGTTGTACGGGCTAATTTCCGAAACTGTTAGACCAGGAAAATTAAAGAGCTCCCGTGGGATAGTTAAAAAACTGTAGTAACTTATACAGCTTAATACACAACAACTTATACGCCTTACTTAGTAAAATTTGGCATGCTGATACCTTATATTGGCGGTCAAACAACAGGTTACTTTTTTTCCCGGAAAAATGAACGGTTCCCGTGGGATAGATCTGTTTGTGCTTTTCTAGAGGCACCCCCAGGCGAAGCGACAATGAGCCGCTAGTCACTTTTAAAAGAAGCAACCTAGTTAGGAGGTCAACAACCAGATATAATGATTAATGTGTACTAATCTATTCTAATATTATAAAGAGACTGAGTTTGTTTGTTTGAACGCGCTAATGTCAGGAACTACTAATCCGATTTAAAAAAAAACTTTTTGCATTAGATAGCCTGCTTATTGAGGAAGACCATAAATCCCGATAAATGTACGGTTCCCGTGGGACAGATTTGTTTTTGTCTAGGGACGAACAAGGCGAGGGTGAGTCGTTAGTAATATATAGCTTTAAGCTGAAAAGCATTGAAAATCATTTTTACCCAGCTGCGGCGAAACATTTGATCTGTATGTATGTATGTCCGTATGTATCGTAATTATTGAACGACTTAACCGATTTTGATAACTAGATTCGTGTCTCTAAAAAGTTTTTCTCTCCCAAGCCTATCGATTGTGATATGAAAATGAATGCTTGTAAAAGGCGATCACAAAAATATAACAAATTAAGTTTAATAATAATTTAAGATAACAAATTGTTAAATATGTGTACCGAAACTTCAATAGTACAGTGCAATTAAATTAAAAAACAGCCTAACCTTAACATCCAAAGTAAGTTTCCCTCTAGCTCCAAATTGTTCTATACAGTCCACATATTGTTTGGTAAATAGTTATACCATTTTGAGCGTCGGGTTTGAGGTGGGAAGGGATTATAAGTTGGTAAATTAGTAGATTTCATCAGTTTTTCTTAAAAATTTCGAAAATTATGCGATTTAGCGCAAACAGTGTCATATACAAAAATAATCTACAATAAATTGTGAACAAAAATGGTTCCGTTCATAATCTTGCTAAAGTGAATGGTTCCAGAGTTAGTCATTATTAAGGAAACTTATACATATATTAACTTACACATATACTTATTAATAGTTTCCTATTCCTATGGACTCCAAAACAGCTGGAGCAATTTTGATGAAATTTTTAGGTAATCTTCAGATTAGTCCAGCGGGAGATCCTGTGAATTTTGTTAGCGAACGGTAGTTTGGACGCGGGCGAAGCCCCGGGTATTGCTAGTAAGTCTATAAAATGAGTAAGATCAATTGTGATGAGAAAATCTTTTCATTATATTATTTTAAAACGCACTTAAACCATACAATTTTCAATCCCCACTTGACACTTCTTATCTATATTTATAGTCCTTGTAGAAGTTAGATAGTTGTTAATCCCACACTATTCCATGACAAACATCAAGATAATTCTCTATCAGATAAACAACGAATTAATAAAAAGAGTAATTACAATAAATATTTAAATTTATTTAAATCTACAAACATTGAAATCATCTACTTATTTACACAAACATTTCATTTCTACAGAAAAGTTATTTTGTTTCCTCTATATTTTGTTCCCATGGTCTAGGTCCCCTTTTATTTTCCCAATTGTCAATATCTAGACTTTTAATTTCTTCATATGCTTCTTCTAAAGTAACATTTCTCTCTCTATGTAGACCCATTTTTTCAGCTTCATCCTTGGTAACACCTTTAACATTCGAAAATTGATATCTGAAAAAGTACAAAAATTATCCATTAATTTTAATCCATATATCTTTATTTACAAAATAAACTTGGACTTGATCAGACAAATAACTCATGTCTTTTGGATACTATTCTTCTATTTTCATTCATATTGAGACAATGAATAAAAAGGTGTTAAAACTTTTCAATGGTTTCTCTTTCAAATACCAAATTCATAATAAATACAAAAGTAAACTAAAGATTTTGTATAAATAAGTAATTATGTGTAATATATTCAAATGATTTTCCTTTTATTCATACATTTATTTCACAGACAGACTGATCGATTTGATATTTGTATAGAGGCCCGAGAGTGACACAGACTTTTTATTCAAGATAAAAATGAAATGAAAACTGAAAAGTGACTACCAAAGGATATATGTAAGTATACATACTTACATAACAATATATATTAATGTTTTTGATTTAACTTGAAATTGTCATATCATAATTGATAATTATTAAGTACAATCAGGTGCAGATACTGTGCCTCATCCAAGAAGTTATAAAAATAAAAATACTATTTGTTGTAATATTTTACTGTATACCTTATCTGTGTCCATTCTCGTAAACCAAATGATCCTCCTATGATAAATATAACAAATGGCAAACCGTATCTAATTGATTTTGTATTACTATACGCTCTCCATTTCTTTATCATATTTTCTAAAGGAAAAAATTTTTTTTCTTGGCCTAAAGACATTATGAATTAACTATATAGAACAAAGCGAAAGTTCTTACATATATTACTTTAAGGTTTAATTTCTAATTTTGTCAAATATTATCACTTTGAAGTTAAAACAGCTGTAAAAAAATATTATAAGCATGGATGACATAAAAGCTATAATCATTTAAATTTTAACATAATGGTAAACATCACAGATTAAAGAACAAGACATAAATTTTTATTTGTCATCCATGACATAAATCATAATGGTACAGATAAAGGATAATACACATAGTAAATAAATTTTACTCTATGGTTAAAACGATAGATAATCTGAAGTTAGGATAAAGGTGGAGTAAACACTAATAAATAATATAAGGTAAAATATAACTCTTTTAATGTCATTTAGGAATCAGGCCGTTGCGCGTTGGCATAAAGCTTAGTAAAAAGCCATGCAGGATAAAGAAAGTCAAAACTTTAAGATAGTTATATGACAAGAATTGTTGCTATATTGGTCAAGCTGTAGTCAATATTTCTCTTTTGAAGCTGTCATCCCTGTTTTAAAGTATTAACCATTTCATAATTTGTCCATTTCCACAGGTTATCCAAATCTATCTTTATCCTTTAAGCGAGGCGAGTCGACTCGAGTCGTATTTATTCCGTGTGCGTCTATTTCAGTCGATGCTGCCTCGGTGGTGTAGTGGCTAGCATGTACGGCTGGACACTCGAAGGTCCAGGGTTCGAGTCCCGGGTCGGGCCAAGTTTAGTTATTGAGTCTTTCTGTATAGTAAACCTCAGTAACAGCCGGGAGTTGGGAAGTTAGCGGTGTTTCACCCACGTGCCTCGGCTAGAGCACGTAAAGCCGTCGGTCCTAGGCGCCTTAACTCTCACTGGTCGTATCGAGCAGTCGTCCCACCGGAGTATGAGAGTGACAGGAATAGAGAGTGCACATTGTGTCTGCGCCTACACTTGTGCACTATAATATCTCCTGCGCAGTTGGCTAATCTCAATGAGATTGGCCGCCGTAGCCGGAGTCGGCTAGGAGAACATCATCATCATATTAATACTAGTTTTTGCACGCGGCTTCCTCGAGGAAACGCGTTTTACTTTTTTTAGAATTGCACATAGTCATGTATTGACAAGTTTGAAATTAAATAACATAAGTAAAACTAATGTTCCATGATATTGACAGAAAGTTCTGAGATGCCACAACTAATTTATTTTAGGAATTTTGAGAATTAATAAATTATAATACGGGTGTTGTGTGGGTAACTAATACTAGGAGTCATAAAAGCTGTACATTCGTCTACTACATAGCAGCATAGCTTCATAGCTTAAGACAATTTTTATCGAAATCTGTTTAGTATTTTACTCATGAATTTAATCAATTTATAAACATTACTTTGCATTTATTAATTTTAGTGTGATGGAAAAATAAAAGGATGTTTTAAATTATGTTTTTATAAATAACGAATATGTTATTGTAAATCGTCGTGTGTTGACGCTTGTCGAATCTCGAGACTTGCCAAGCGTGTAAATGTAGCGTAATAACTAATAAGTTGGTTGTACTATAATATTAATCGTTTTAAAAAAAATATACAAATGTAGGTATTGGGGATGTATTTAAAATTAAATTCAATATTATATATATATTTTAATGTTTGTTTAGTTAGTGATAGTATGCAAAGAATTTCTATATAGTTTGTGGTTATAGTGAAATATAAACTGTATGTTAGCATTATTTTGTACAAATTATAATCTGTTCGAAGAATATACTCAATGACATAAAAATAAATTTATAAAATGGCGGACATTTGCGAGTGACGTATATGTTGTGTTTATGACTATCAATAATTTTTCTGAGTGCTGTGAACGCATAATTAAATAATGAATTAAGCTTTTTGAAGAATAATTATTCAGTTGTGATACATGAGACTTTCGGTAAGTGTTTATTTGCTTTTAATATTTACGCAATTTAAATATAAGACATGCTGCTGAGACTACGTAGGAAATTGTAGGCGGACGACTTCATTACTAAATACTAAGTGAAACAGGGATCTCTTTTTTGGATTCCGTGTATTTATTATGTTTTTATATCATGTTTATAATTTATTATTTGTTAAATCTACAATGAAAAGAAATACGAAACAATTTTTAAAATGTGTCTGAATTCATGATCGATCATAGATTGGTATTGTATTTTATTATTTTACTGTAATACTTTAGTAAAAAATGATAGATACATTTAGATAGATTTTACAATATGCAAGTAGTTTTACGTAACATCATAAAATATTTTATGTACTGAATAATATAACGTGATACTTTCCTTTTTAATTTGTTCAGTGATTACAAAAACGCAAAATTAGGTAATTAAAAAGATATTTCGTTTAATCAAATAGAAGTGTAAATAAGAATTACACTTAATGAATATAAATAATAAAGTTATTAAAATTTTTGGAAGAAGAATATTTTTGTAATCAGTAGAGTAGGTTTTTCTTTATTATATATGTTAATTGACTTTTGCTTTTACTTTTTTCTGTGTGAATAGTAATATATATTCATAACACTCATTAAAATAAAATAATTACAATTTTCCATTAAAAATATTACAAAACATGCTTTTGGCCACTTCTTATTATGAGATTTCTTTTAGTTAAGCCAACATGTGAGAATACATCAAAAATTATATATGTTTCACACATAAACCTAATAGATATAATAATATTTCACACATGCACGTCCCTTGCAGGGTATGCAATATATACTGTTAGAGACTCACCTAAAATCCCTAAGTACATTTTAACATTTAGTATGGAATAGATAGTCGATCCCTTGCTCGGTGAAAAACAAAGAACCCATCCCACAGGAACGGAATGTTTTTCCAGGATAAAACGTAACCTATGTACTATTTCAGACTATATTTTATCCCTGTTCCAAATTTCATCCAGATCTGTTCAGCCATTCTGGCGTGATTGAGAAACAAACATCCATCCATGTTTGCATAAATAATATTAATGGGATAATGCGATGGGATAAAAAAATATGATTATTTAAATCTCAACTTAAAATACGAATATACCCCATTATAGTTCAAGAATTACTAATAATTATAATTTTTCATACTTTTTATTTCAAATGCATAACTAATAAATATTTTTGAAGTTTTGCTATATGTAGAAGTATTTGTAAATTAAGTCCACAAATTTTACTACTTTAAACATACAAAGTGTTAAAATATTTTTCATCTAAACTTTGTTGTATCTTTTAATTTTTTTTATTATTTCATCCTAGAGATACATCCAATAGCAAACTACAAACTTATACTGATTAAAGATTAAGATAACATTAAAATTCATTACATTCTTTTTTGGGTTGATCTAAAGTATGATTTTGAATTCCACGGAAAATAACAAAAAATATGAAACAAAATTAGATCAAGTAAACTATATGTATGACATTGTAAATAGTCTTTGTTTTATGCAACCAATGCACACCTACTATAATGTAAATTTTTAATGGTTAAATGAATAAAACAGAGTAAAACAAAATATTTTTCAAACAAAGGGGTTTTACTAAAAAAGGCTTCCAACCTATGGATTATTGGACAGGGATTCCTGTAATAGAAAAATAATTTCAAATAATTTCCTTAATAATTATTGTAACTTCAATAATATGATAATAAAATAATAATTACCATTTTAGAGTTATCAATAATTTTTTAAGTCTTAGTTTTTCTAATTGAAACCTTGACTTCAAGAAAGGTTTATAAAAAATAATATATTTTGCTAAAATACTTTCCGTTTTTAGTGCCAATGTTTCAAAGTTGACAACACTTCTGAAATGTCAGCATTCCGTGGAATTAAAAATCAGACTATAGAATCATAAAGTTTCCCCCAAAGTGCGTTCAACTTGTCATGGTGGTCATTTGGGCTACTTATATTTTTCAATACAAAGTATATTCTTTTTTCCTGGCACGGCCATGACATGAGGTGGTGTAGTGGGCAGACACCTTAAAATGTGAAAATGGTTATTTTTAAATGTCTCAAAGAAGTAAGTAACTTTTACAAACTGTTGCTTTTCTTTACTGTTGATGTTAGTTTTTAAAATATTTATGCATTATATGTTATATATGCATATTATAGCCAGGATTGCCCAAGCCATTATATTCGCTTCAATAGACCTCAAATCCTCGCGAAAGAAAAGTAAAAAGTTGCTTAGTAATTTGTCTTTTTAAATAATAGCAAACTAAATTAAAATTATTATCCTTAATTAATTTTAACTTTTTAAATTACACATAGAACAATTATATGGCTTAAATAATTATTACTATATTTTATATTTTTCTTTATGGTTATAAATATAATAATGGCAACATTAAATATAGAATACTAATTAATATTTTAAAATTGTAATAATTATAATAATAACAGCTAACTAAATATGATGATGATGATGTTCTCCTAGCCGATTCCGGCTATGGCGGCCGATCATTGAGACTGCGCAGGAGATATTATAGTGCACAAGTGTACGCGCAGACACAACGTGCACTCTCTATTCCTGTCACTCTCATACTCCGGTGGGACGACTGCTCGACACGACCAGTGAGAGTTAAGGCGCAGGACCGACGGGCTTTACGTGCTCTCCGAGGCACGGGGGAATAACACCGCCAACTTCCCAACTCCGGGCTGTTACTGAGACTTATTATACAGAAAGACTCAATAACTAAACTTGGCTCGACCCGGGACTCGAACCCAGGACCTCCGAGTGTGCAGCCGTACATGCTAGCCACTACACCACCGGGGCATGGAGGCATCTACTAAGTAAATAATATTCCATATCTATACATATAATAAAATAAAGCAACAAAAAAGTTTAAATTCAGTTTTTCAAAAAATTTCAAAATGTTAGAGCTTGCCCATTTAAGTACCCTTATCTAACATGGCAATAGAGAAGTAGTTGCTGATATACAATATTAAATCTATGGTCATTATGGACGTCGGATGGAAAGACGGCTGGCGGGTCTGATGACATCATCGCGTTATAAAACGCAGTGGCGGTTTGAACACCTATTTCGATGAGCATAACACTTACTACAATAATTTTAATTACTCAACCAGAATATGTTTATTTAATTTCTTACTTTTATCATTACTTTTCTTAGTTATGTTAAAATATTTCAAAAGTGTATTGGATAGATTTGCACCGAATGTTCGGCTACCATTCAGTAATTAGGCCTATTCGGCTACTTTTATTCTATTCGGCCGAATACCAAATATTTAAGTAATATGTTATGTTGTAATCAGATAATAATAGGGAATATGCGTGTGATGTAATGTGAAATGTTTTTTAACCGACTTCCAAAAACGAGGAGGCTCTCAATTCGTCGGAATCTTTTTTTTTATGTATGTTCACCGATTGCTCAAAGACGCCTGAACCGATTTGGAAAATTTTTGTTTTGTTTGAAAGGGTATAGTTCCCAGGTGGTCCCATATAAATTTTATCGAAATCGGTCGAGCGGTTTTTAAAAAAATCAACAATAAATATTTTTTTAAGCAAAAATCGGATATGTTATTAAAAACTTTCTTCCTACAAATTACCTGCTTATTACGTCTAAACTAAAAATATAAAAATAAAAACTTAAAAAAAAACCGACTTCCAGGCACTAAAATGTAAAAAATAACTAAACGGGGGTTTTCATTTAGAATAGATACCTAATCAGCTATTTTCGAATTCGGTGCCAGCGGACAATATTTTAAGATATGAATATCTAATAGGTAAATATGTATTTATATATTAGATTTCCTATGCGTCGGCTTTTGAATTAAGTCTACATTAATAGTTTTTTAATGTAATTTCTTTTTGATTAAGAAAATAATTATTCAAAATTGCAAAAACAAGTGAGAAATTCAAAGCAGTTGCAAAAGCAATGCCATTGGTCAGACCGAATATGACGTCAGAGTATATTATGTATATAATATATCATAACAGAGCGATTAGCGATTTTGTCGCTTATTAATTATATATATATATATATATATATATATATATATATATATATATATATATATATATAAATGGCGAGCGCTTCAAGTATCCGTAACGGTATATTTTAATGTTTTTTAATACTAAATTTTATTTTTTTGGAGCTGGATATTTTTTTTATCATTATATAACGATGTAAGTTATAGTATAAAAAACGTAAAAAAATTCAATTAAAAAATATTAAATACTTATTTATAGTAACATAAAAATATTGATTTATTTTATAATAATATATTTTTCATATAATCATTAAAGTAGTCATAGGTACATAATCACTTTCTTTATTACAAAAATTAATAAAAAAAACTATCAAATAAATGTCTATGCACTTGCATTATCATAATTAAAATTTAGAAGTGGAATATTATGATGCAAAAACACAAATTTTTCTCCATTTTCATTTATATACTACTTTCTGGCGCCAAACAAAAAACAAACGCGTAGATATAAGTTTTCCCGCCACGTGCTGACCGAATATTTTTGCCTAATATTCGGCTATTCGGCCAGAAAGCCCGCCGAACATTCGGTATTCGGCGTATGGCCGAATATATTATTCGTTGCAAGTCTAGTTTATTATCTTATATTTTTGTTAGAATATTATGTACATTTTCAATAGTGTTGTTTGAATAGAGGGCATTCCGTAAGTTAGCCCTGTCTATTCGGTCACGGGGCATTGCGACGCAAACATTACCGTACGACTGATTCGTCTCACGCTCCAGTTGTCAGAAATACCACTAATTCTATTGCGTTTTTCATTGCGCGGATGTTGTTGAGTTATTGTCATGTTAACACACTTCATATTAAATTTATTTCGTTTCGTTTTACAATGGGGCTATATCCTTTAATGCCAACATGTTTATTTTGATATAAATATATGGAGATTTTACCCATCGCCAGATAATGTATCGTTTCAGTCATAATATTTTTTTTTAATTCCATATTAGGATTGCCTTTGAAGAATTTTACATGAACTATCATTTACCTGTTAGTGTATTCTATTTATCACTTTTTAACTTCCCAGTGCTGGGCACAAACGAAAACTTAACCTCCCTTTAATACGAGGAAATCTTGCCAAGTAAGGGTTGGCGGATTTCATATTGGAAAACTGGCATAGCAAAGTTCTCTCCAACGTGTAGGTTTCCTTACGATGTTTTCACCTTCACCGCAAGGCAAGTGATAATGTTGAAAATGATTCGAACACGAGAATATCAGAGGTGTGATACCCGAGACCCAGAATTTGAACCCGCTTCACTTGGTTTCCCAAACAAACGCGTTACTACTGCTTTTTTAGCGTCCTATGGATGACAGATAAGATTATATTTTATACCTTTTAACATTTTATATGTATGTATTGAATTACCAATTTTATTATACGAGGATATAAAAGCAATTACTAGTAGCTATTAAACAGTTACACTGTTTACTTCATACTTTCATTATCAGATCAGCTCGACGGTATGAAATTGTATTGTCATAGGGATTGCATATACAAAATTTAAGATCGATATGATAATTAAAAGCTAAGAGGATGTCAAATCGACTTCCAAATTATCGTGTCTATAATAATTTGAAATATTCCTTCCCTGATCTATATTTATATTATAACTAGGCAGAGTTGTTCGTTTGTTTAAACGCTCTATAATCTCAGGAACTACTAATCCGATTTGAAAAATTGTTTTTGCATTAGCTAGCCCGTTTATTGAGGAAGTCTATATATAGGCTATACATATCTTCTATCATATATATATATATATATATATATATATATATATATATATATATATATATAAATGAATCCCTACTTCCCTTGGTTACGCCATCATGCATGAACGGGTGGACCGATTAAACTAATTTTTTTGTTGTGTTTGTTATTGTCAGGAGAAGTTTCTTATGAAAGAAAAAATAGAAAAATTAACGAAAAAAAATAATTAAAATGTATATGGCTAACGCTGGCTAATAACTTTTTACATCTATTTAAAACGTACCTAGCGACGAACCCGAGCGAAGCGAGGGTGAGCCGCTAGTATTATATAATGTATAGTCTATCTACACCATACTGACCGATAAAACGTAACGTAATTTGTATATTTAGGGATCATTCTATAATTCAACGGAATCTTAAATGTTTGAAAATTTGAATATTTCGAAATTAGTTTTTAAATTTTGAAATACAACACCCCATTTCCCTTGACTAATAGGTAGCTAGCTATATTACAAAATGATTGAAATACATATTATAATATGTTTCGATATTTTTTTGTAACATTTTTTTATTAGGAAATTTCAGCTGGACAAATTGATCGCGCACGCGCACGTCGCTTAACCGATAGCGGTGACGTCCCCTCCGACAGTTTGTGATTGACTATTACTTAGACCGCACGTTGTTAAACAGAATTATGGTCATTTAGCGAGTTATAATTTACGTTTTCATGGACATCATAACAATTATAAGATTTCCATTATCACACACACTAAGAAATATGGTACCGTTGATGTAAATAAACAAAAGAACCACCCGCGTGCCTGAGTCGTGATGTGTGTACACAAGGTGATTTAGTTTTATATTTTAATTTTCCTTTGGAAAATAAACATTTTGGTGTGAAATTGTTATCAGTAACTCGTTTTACGTGGTTTTGTGATTAGAAAAATGTTTAATGTTATGATCGTTGTTGCATCGGATTACCCTCGGTAATGGTAAGTATATAACGTTGCCGTTTAAATGTTAAAACCGACTTTAGTTTTTAAAGTTAAAAGCTTTTAAAGCTAAACATCGCGGGTACGGAAGAGAAATTTTTGAATTTTTATACATAACTATTGTGTGTATATATATATATATATATATATATATATATATATATATACACACACAATAGGTAGGTATATACGTAGTAGGTACTACTAGCTACTATCTACGCGATGTATTATATTTAAGTGGAAAGGGGAGATCCGAGTTAGGTGTCTTTGGAGATTGTGATTTCATTGTGTATCCCGCAAGAAATAGTGTGAAACTTTAAATAAATAGGAAACTTTACACAGACATACAAGCCTATTTTCATAAGGCTACGATGGAATCTATTAATGGAAAAATCGATACGGCTGTTTTGAAATAAAATTGTTGCATATACTGCTGCCTAAAATAAACCATATGGCCGGCTAGTTAACCAGTCTACCGTCTGGATATAACATAAATAATATAATGTATTATAGAATAGTTATTAGCAGCACTATTGCAAAAATAGTTAGACTAAAAATAACGTAAATAACTCGCTAACTGTAGATCTTCAAGAGCTTATGGTAAAATGAGTCGTAATTATTACAATCTGATTTGATTTCTAATTCAGGTTTTAGTTATAACATTTGAAATATTTTCTTATTTAAAGTCAACTTATTAAGTAGAAGCACAGATCATATAATATTATACTGTAGAAGTTACCTCTTAATTAAGTCGCGTAAACATTTCCGCTGGATATTTCCTTTTCATGTTAAAATTTATAGAAATACGTATTTGCAATCCTACAAGGCTAAAACACGACCGTCTGGTTTGTAAGTTGTGATGTACGTGGGTTTTGTGACTCATTCCATTACCATCTTAAATTAGAGTACAAACGGACTTTAAGGACACACATCGATACATATTAAATTGCAAAAAATTTTACATATATTTTTTTTGATATTTAAATATTCTATAATATGCATATTTTTACGGTACTGTACTTCTAATAATTCTATATTAATTTACGTGCCTATTTATATAACAAAAATACAATAATATATATTATATATTTACATTAAAATAAACAAATTAGTTGAAAATATAAATCTTAACTTGTTACTTGTTAGTACTTTTAGTTATAAGTGTAAAGAGAATTCCTTGAATAGCGAATTTCTATATTAAGTGTTGGTAGGAAGTGACTAAGACTTGTATATTCCTTTTTTATACTTGGCCATGGTTGAAAAGGAAGCTGCTTTATTAAGGTCGACTTAATTTGTTCTATAATTCTGTGCATTTCAAAAACAGTTCCCGCGGAAGTTGTATGTATCGTTTAAAAATGTGTTTTGGTTTTGTAATTTATAAAATTATAATGATATTATAAACAGAACATTGGGTGTGTTCCCGACTGCGCGACGCAAAGGAGAGTAATGTGTTTAGCAGTCTATGTATGCATGTATGTTTGTTTGTTCCTATGTGACGTTCTAGAGACCAAACGCGCAGATCGATTTTGATGATTCAAACGTCGTTCGTTAGATTTCGGGCGCCAATTTGTTTAAAAAAAAATCTTTCAAGCCAATCGTGTGGGGTATCAAATAGGTTCTTAAGAGGCGATCACAAAAATATATACAACTTACATGTTTAAAAGTAATTTAGGAAAAAAAATTGCTAAATATAATTTCAAATGTCTAATTGGCAAACACTAAAAGGCTGTAAATAATTCGTATATTTGACTGCACCCGATTTTATTACATATAATAAAATTTTTACTGATCGCTGTCTGTACATGGAAGATATTGGAGAAAAATTGGGGATCCTTATTAGCGCAATAGAACCCAAAACAATGATTTTTAGATTTTTTTCTGTGCGTTTTTGTGCACTAATCTCAGAAAGGGTTAACCGATTTGGGTGCGGTTTTGACTAATGTATTGTAGTAAGCGTCACTTAACATTTAGTATCTGTTTTATTACAAACTGTTCATATATAGAAAAGTTATGTCAATTTAAAGAAACATTTGATAGTTTTAAATAAAGATTTGATAGTTCTATGAAACGAACTCGGCCGATTTCAGCGAACGTACGGCAGTTATTGGTAAAGAAATGTCTAATTCTGCGTTTTATAAAGAATATTTACAAAGGCTATAGTAAAAAGTTTTATAATAACATTTTTATTTATTAAGATAATCTTGTTATGAGTCATTATCAAAATCAAATATGTATTGTAAATAAAGAACATAAAAACTTTTGAGACTATCAATACAACTTCAGCATGAATTATTTATTATATACTAGCATTGCCCGCGGCTTCGCCCGCGTTCAGGTCACCAAAAAACAAATTCTTAGGTTTTACATATTAGTATACTCTTACAATGCAGTTTTTGTATTTTTTCTTAGAAATGAAAAGTATCCTATATGTTGATCCGGATAACCAGCTATCACCATACCAAATTTCATCAAAATCCCTCCAGTGGTTTTTCTGTGATACGGTAACAGACAGACAGACAGACAGACAAAAATTCTAAAAACTATAGATTCCTCTGTATCGATAATAATGTTTATTTCAATAAGATTTTCCAAAAAATATGTAATGTACAGATTCGGCTTAGTTACAATTTTATCATATGTATAGATATAAGATAAAAGGCATTTAATAAATAAATCAAATCGTTTAATACTTAAAATAAGATTATTTAATAATTATTGATATTCTTATACATATCTCTTATTATTTGGATAATGAACGCAGTCTTAGTAATAAGTAAGTATGTATTTCATTTTTAAGTGTATTTACTATTTAGTACATTGATAAAAATTGACAAATTTATTACTGAAAGAGGTGTAACCGTAGTACGCACATAGGATAAAACGAAAGTGAAACGTAAACGTGCGCTCGGTGGTCGTTCAACTCGGCACGCGCCTGCATCCCTGCGGTCTCTTTCTTTATGTAGTGAATATATTTTCACTGCAGCACGTTTGAGTGCCCTTCGCCTCAAGGATGAACAATTACTATTATTGATGACTTATTATTGCTGATAATTGGTAATGGGTATACAATAATTACTAATACTTTAGAATGTTGCAATTTTTATATCAAGCATCTAATTATAGTTTATTTGGTATACGTATTTTGTTACATATATTTTTTAGTTTAGATGTGATTAAATATATACGTTTTCATTTGATTTTTTTCTATATCTAACTGAAGACTAATTTTCGCTTTCTACTCATAGAATTATGTACTTAATTTAATCTGCTAATTGCTAGCTATCATTACATATATTTATTTTTAAAGTTTAATTTTTTTCGCATTTATGACAGTAGATAACTTTTACTTGAAAATTATGTATATTTTTATAATGAACTGATGCAGAGGTCGCGTTATCTTTATAAAAATGTCTTCATTTGACCGTGAGGTGCCGTTTAATAGCGTGATAAAAACAAGTTATCGTTTTGGTATGTAGAAAACGTGCAGTAGCGTGCAAGCGGCGCCGACGCAAGCGCCCGCGCATGCGGCAAAAACTGGATAATCACCGACCACTGCCGCCGGGTTACGCAACGACTTATAAACATACTTTAATTCTGAGTAGGTTATGTAAAAACTAACTTACTAATTACTATTTCCACATTAATTATTTTTGATTTGTGACTTAGTTTCTACTGTTTATAACGTCACTTTATTATATTAGTACATAATATATTAACGGATGGATGATGATTTTAAACATTTAGATATAATTTGAAAATGTCTTGGTTTATAATAAACATTTTTATAGTCTTAACTTGTTCTAAGTACCAGTTTAGTAGACTTAAATAATAAATATACAATATAATATCAATGTTAATCGTTCAATTAGTATGTGTGACATAGCTTATTTGAATACTGCAGACTGCAGTAAACATTAGTAAAGTTCATATAATATTACTAGCATTGGCCGCGGCTCCGCCTGCGTTCAGATGACTAAAAACAAAATTTTTAGGTTTTACATATTAGTATACTCTTACAATGCAGTTTTTGTATTTTTTTCTCAGAAATGAGAAATTTTCTCGCGGTAAAAAGTATTCCATATGTTGACCCGGATAACCAGCTATCATCATATAAAATTTCATCAAAATCTGTCCAGTGGTTTTTCTGTAATGCGGTAACAGACAGACAGACAGACAGACAAAAATTCTAAAAACTAAAGATTCGGACTGTATATCGATAATAATGTATATTTCAATTAGATTTTCCAACAAATATTTAATGCACAGATTCTACTTAGTTACAATTTTATTATATGTATATAATATTATGTACACAAATGTTATGTCTCGTACACTCGATACGATGTAGAAATATTGCGTTACAAATACAACATAATCGGCTCTTTGTAACTAAGTATGTGGTGTATATGTATGAACATTTCTCTGTTTCGTATTAGTATTCCTACACCATCTTAATTTCTACACTGCTGGTATATTCGGTACTTTTCGCAATACCTATGCTTTGTGGGTTTTACTTAAATGAGGATGTTTTTTTTTTTCATTTCTATATAATACCTTTGTGATGAATTTAAATGTAATTCTCGATAAATATTGTTATATAATGTTTTAGTATACATCACGGTTTTCCTGTTATTACATTGTTTAAGTAAATTATTTCACAAAAGCGTAATAGAAGCAGAGTCACGATACACTCGTCATGCGCGAATGATTGTAATACCTAACTACCTACATTCACGTGTTTCATGTTATCGATAAGAGAATGAATGAGATTTAGCCAAGTATCATATCTGTTTATTCTTCGATCTCAGTGAACATGTACGTTGACATCTAATCTTCTAATATATAAAATTTCCATGTCACAATGTTAGTTACCGTACTCCTCCGAAACGGCTTTACCGATTTTTACCAAATTTTATATGCGTATTCAGTAGGTCTGAGAATCGGCTACTATCTATTTTCCATACCCCTAAGTGATACAAGATAAGGGTGGTCCTCCCAGACCCCACCCCAGGGACGACCCCGAGCGGAGCGAGGGTGAGTCGCTAGTATTATAGAAGTGTAAAATTGTGCTACTTTCATATTACGATTTTTTTTAAAGTACGATGATTTGAGATAATTAATTGCCACTAAGCATTATCCATACCGTTTATTATTATTTTTTACGCTAGCGTACCTATGTAAACTTATATTTAAAGCTTTTATTGAAATTATAAAGAGATGACAAAGTAATATTTCCTAGCCAAAAGAGATCGCCATTTTTGAAACCACTTATACTGTAAATATAGGCAGTGGTAGCTCAGTAGTAACGCGCTCGCTTGGGAAACCGAGTGATGCGGGTTCAAATCCCGGGTCTCGCACCTCTGATATTTTCATATGCGAATCATTTCTAGCTTGATTACCACTTGCCTTACCTTACGATGAAGGAAAACATCGTGAGGAAACCTGCATATCTGAGGGAACTTAGGAAGTTTTCGAAAGATATGTGAAGTCCGCCAACCCGCACTTGGCCAGCGTGGTGGACTATGGCCTGGTTCCCCTCGTATTGAAGGGAGGCCCGTGCCCAGCAGTGGGACGTTAAAAAGGGCTGAATACATTGGAAAAGTCTTTATGATTTATCAAAATCACAGCTAAAACTTTTGCTAAATATCGAAACGATCGTCCATTCTAGTTCTTTCCAACTTTTTTACGTTACGTTATTCTTATTACGACATTTTGCAAACATAATTTTTAAATGGCAGGTGTAGGTATGTGTTAAATCAACACAAACGCAGAAGTAGGTATCTCAAACATATAATGAATTTGTAACTGAGCCGAATCTGTATATTACATATTTTTTAGAAAATCTTATTAAAGTAGACATTATTTTTATTAACGAAACAGAGGCTGAATCTATAGTTTTTTGAAATTTTTGTCTGTCTGTCTGTTAAGTACCGCATCACAGAAAAACCACTGGAGGGATTTTGATAAAATTTGGTATGGTGATAGCGGGTTATCCGGGTCAACATATAGGATACTTTTCACCGTGGGAAAATATCTAATTTTTGAGAAAAAAAATCAAAAACTGTAATGTAAGAGTATACTAATATGTAAAACCTAAGAATTTGGTTTTTGGTCATCTGAACGCGGGCGGAGCCGCGGTCAATGCTAGTTTATAATATATTCGTACTATAGTCATAAATTGAATTACCTATACGTAATTATTGCATTATATAAAAATTAAAATTTATCATTTAATTGATGTTGTACATTTGTACTTAGCCTGCTCTATAATTTTTACGACACTCAACTTCTTATTTTATTTAATGTAAACCCTATGGAGTGTCTGTGAACCACCAAAAACTGCACCATATTAAAATCCATTAAAATCTTTAAATTACTATCACACATTTAGGTAGGTACTGTATATAATCATTCATATTAATAATGATGCAATTTAACTTTAATATTGGGTAACTATGAATTTAGAATTTCAAATATTTATCTCATTTTATTAAGACGTGAGCGCAATGCCCGAAAAGTCACACTTGTAAAGCACTAGCAGAACCCGCGGCTTCCCTCGCGCTAAAACTACAATAAATATCTAAAAAGGTAGTTCATACAAACTTTCATCCCTATTTTACCCCCTTATAGAATGAATTTCGAAAAATGCTAAAATACGTATTTATTTAATTTTATTGAAGATAATTATTACCAAATTGGTTTGCATTATAACGTGTTTTCCCGTGGGAATGTGATAATAATCTCCAGCGGTTAAAAAGTAGCTTATGTCACTCTCCAGCCCTCCAACTATCTCCACACAGCTCCAACTATCTCCGTTTCGACGTGAAAGAAGGACAAACAAACACACTTTCACATTTATAATATTAGTATGGATTATAAAAAAATGACCATGACATGCGAGTCGTGTGCTTACTTTGCAAATCCGACTACCATGAAAAAGTCTTTACATTCTTAGGGTTAATATAATATAGCCTATCACACTTAGAAAGAACGTGGCTTTCTATTGGTAAAAGAATTTTGAAAATCGGTTCTATAGATCCAGAGATTACCCCCTACAACGTCACAAACTCACAATATCACAAACTTTACCTCTTTATAATATTAGTATAGATTATTAAACTAAAAAAATAACCATTAAATTCCAATTTATAAAATCCACGATAAAAGTATTATTATTCGGCGATTACTTCTACCTTTGATAACTCCCTCAAATACTCTACATAGTTATTATTATGTATACAACACAATTAAAATAAAAAAAATGTGTAACTTTATTGTTTTGTTTTTAAATTTAATTACCATAATGCTAATAGAGCTAGATGATAAGTATGTTTTATTTTGAATCTGTAATATGATATAATTCCGCTACGTTATAATCTTAGACATGTTGTATAGTGTACGCTTATAAGTTATACATATTAAAGTAATATTATATTACCGCATTAGCCGCAAAGGCTCAACAAATGAAGGTAAAACCTAAAAGTAGATATTTTAATAATTAACACTTATATAATACATAATAATATGTAAATAGTAATTTTACCCACCACCCCACCACGACAAGGTAAACGCACGTTTGGGTAGATGTATATATACCTACTTAAATAGAGTTTACGTTACATATAATAAAATTGTAACTAAGCCGAATCTGTACATAACATATTTTTTGGAAAAATTTATTGAAATAGACATTATTATCGATATAGAGTCTGTCTGTCTGTTATCGCATCACGGGAAAACCACGGGAGGGATTTTGATGAAATTCGGTATGTTGGTAGCTGGTTATCCGGGGCAACATAAAGAATACTTTTTATCGGAGGAAAATATCTCATTTCTCAGAAAAAATACAAAAACTGCATTGTATGAGTATACTAATATGTATAACCTAAGAATTTGGTTTTTGATCATCTGAACGCGGGCGTAGCCGCGGGCAATGCTAGTAAATTATAATGTCTTCTGTTTATCTTTTGTATTTTCAATGAAGTGTGTAAGAGTTGGAAGATATTATTTTATTATTAACTTTTAACCTCTTATGCATGGAGCATACGTTTTTTCAAAAAATATAAAATACAGGTCGTGGTCAGCTAGCACTAAAGTACTTAGTTGAAATTAAGTATGTTAAAAGATGGCCATTATATGGATTTATTAAAAAAAAAACTATATTAAATCTATATTATTATTTAAAAGCTAAAAGAGTTTTTTGTTGTTTCTTCGAAGGAAGTAGTCTTTGAAAGTAAGAGCACGATTTTAAAATTTCTTTTTTCATTCATAATCTATTTATTTAGAAAGATTATCTAACATCATGCTATGACCTCTGGAAGAAATTATATACAAGCGCAGTCACTGGTAAACGCTGGTACACATAAATGCGAAATTTTGTTGGTTTTAGTGTAGCTTTTTCGGCGATACGACATATAAAAAATCCCATCATTTGGTTATATCTGAAATCTCTGAACATGAATTTTCTAAATGCATCATAATCTATTATTGACTTTATATTAACTCGCTTCGCTCGGGTTCGTTCCTAGGTATGTTTTAACGGTTAGTATGGAATAGATATACTATATATTATGTGATATATAGCCTATAGCTTCCTCCATAAACGAGCTATCTAATGCAAAAATACTCTCTAAAACTACCTCTTTATAATATTAGTATAGATATAATCGATTACTTGTTGCTTTACATTTCCTTTCCGGAAGGATTTGCGTGACGTCTTGAATCATTACTTTTAACTTCCCTTTGATTATTGCCTAGATACCGTTTTGAATAGTGATTTTGTTGAGCAGTGAAACCCATAACTGTTCAGCCGAACAAATACAGAACCATTTTCTACCTAAACTTTATTATCAAATATTTTATTAATAATATAATTGCAATAAGGAAGAATTATATGGTTAGGAAGTTCATAAATAAAGTTTACAAATATTCCATTTAGATTATAGATGTTAATTTGTCAGCATAATCGCACTGCATAGTATATTTTTAGCCTGAAGTATTCCTAAAAAAGAGATTTTTGTCTCCAGATAATGAGGTGCAAGTGAAGGGTTGGTGCTAATCGTCGTCCGAGATGAATTCGGATGTACATCGTCATCAGGCACATCCTCCCCTGGCACAGGTACATAAGAAGACAATTTTGAGACGATTTTACAAATTGTTTGTATAATAAATAATATCCGTGCTTAGAATGAGTTACTCGTGCCCTTTGCCTTTATATCAGCGGCTACTTGGGACATATAGAATAATTAAGAAAATATTAAAGGTTAAGGCGCAGATTGAATATTCTATTTTTAAAATTTATATACTCGTACATATTATATATAGAGATTCAAACTATCACTTGACCAAAGACATAAGTAAAACTATTATGTTATTAAGTCACTTGCTTAGCTCTCTGAACCACTTGTATGGTGAACAAGGGAACGATTGTATCGCATTCCTTCTCCGAGTCTCACAATGAGGCAATGTATAACTTTCTGAATAACTTTACAATGATTTTATTGCTTAAATATGTCACGTGCCCATACTTTGAGCGAGTGAACTTATGTTTTTGCGAATTCAAAGTAATTAATTATTATTATACAAGAATTATGTAAGAGATATGGCATCTGGATCTAATATTAAGCAAATACACAAAAACTAACACTAAATGAGGGTCGAAATATTTACTGAAACGTTTTTCTTGCTTTGTTCAGGTGAAATCTTTACTACCTATGAGTACTTACTATATATAATTAGTGTTCATTGTTTAATAATAAAAATGTATGTAGAATCGGTCAAATTCCGAAGAGTAGCGGGAACAAGAAAAGATTGAAAAAAATTGATAAATAAATAAAGATTTTAATCTACAACTCTAAACTATAATAATATTATAAAGAAATACATATTGTATGTTTGTATGTACCAGGTGTGAGGGGTAATCACTGAAACCTCTGATGATATTATGAAAATTATTTCACTGATTGGAACCTAAATTGCCGCCAAGTGCGGATTAGGCTATATTTTATTCCAATAAAAATGTGTTAACTCTCGGAAATCATAATAACTTAAAGTCGGAACAAAACTGACCGCGTTGAGTTGCTTTATCGACGTGCGCTACCAAAGCAGTTTGAAATCTATACATATAATAAAATTGTAACTAAGTCGAATCTGTACATTAAATATATTATAAATAATATATAAATATATATATTTTTGGAAAATCTTATTGAAATAAACATTATCTTAATCAACATGAAATGTCTTATTTCTGAGAAAAAATACAAAAACTGCAATGTAAGAGTATACTAATATGTAAAACCTAAGAATTTGGTTTTTGGTCATTTGAACGCGGGCGGAGTCGCGGGCATTGTTAGCATAGTAATAAAATGTAAAGCAAATAGACACATAGGGACGCACCCGAGCGAAGCGAGTGTATGTCACTACTTGTTAATAAGTTGCTTAGTCTCTCAACAATTGTTTTGTTCCAGCACGGTGTACACGGCGCACAGAGCGTGGGCCCCTGCGGCTGGTACTCCGCATCGGCCGCGCCCGCGCCCACCGCCCCCGCGCGACTGAAAAGGGCGCAACCCCCACATCAACTACCGGTAAATACAAAAAGGGTTGATCTTATATAATACTTCAATGAGTAATTTTGATATAATACGATATTAACATGAAATATTTATAATATGGTATAAGTGTTGGTGCATAGGTGATTATAGCATTAAAATATATTTTTTCGGTAGACAACAAGGATTTTTTTTACGAATAAAGGTGTCAGAGAAACATATTTTCACATTTACGAATATTCAAAAAACTACAAGAGAGATATAATCGTACTCGTAATATTATTATATATTCTATTAAAACCTATATATAGTTTTAAAACCAATTATCCTGTGGCTGCATTCAATGGACGATTAAAAGTTGACCCGTTATTTTGCAGTCCGGTGGAGGAGTCAGCGGAAGCAATGGTCCTCACGTTCCCCTTTCGCCCACAGCGTTGCAGAATTCCGTTCCACATAGCGTAAGTTAATAATTCAAACAATTGATTTTTTTTTTTTGCTAAAAAGATGTTATTTATTATGTTATGTTATTGCTAAAAGATTATATTGTGCTATTATTTCTTGTTGCATATTAGTCCAGTCGAGAAGTTCAACATCTACGAAAAATAGTTTAAAAAGTCAGAAAATAATGGACAACGGCTCATTAGATGTTGAATAAAATTGTAGGGAAAACGTTTTTATTTTATTTTCTGCAAACAAAAAACTTAAAGGAAAAAAGGCCGCAGGTTTTTGTTAATAACTTGAAAACGGTAAATGGTAGAAGAAATCAGAAATCATATATAATTAATAATTTTAATCCACTGTTAAAAATGGGGTTCTGCGCGACCGTTTAGGCTGTTTGCATTATAAGTGCGAATTTGTGTTCTCATGGCTGTCTTAACATATATAAATATATAAGAAAATATTGTAGAAGTGGCAACATGTCATTGTAGTAAAAATAAATTTAATGTTAATCCTAATTAGATGAATGTATTGAGACCTTTTTAACGCTCCACTGCTAGGCACGGGTCTCCCCTTAATGTGAGGAGGATCAGGCCATAGTCCACCACGCTCGCTGGCCAAGTGCGGGTTGGTGGACTTTACATGTCTTCAGAAAATATGCTAGGTTCTCTTATACATGAATATTTCCTCACGATGTTTTCCTTCACCGTAAGGAGGAGGAGGAGGAGGTATTAATGTATACATATAAATGATTCGCACATGCGAATCTCAACCCGTTTTCTAAGCAAAGTGCGTTATATATTAGTGCCTCAAATCGAACTAATAATAATCCAATTTTTTTTTTGTAGAACCTAATGTCGTCGTCAGTGCGCGCAGCGGCTCCGAGCGGCCCCGCGCCCGCCGCCATGCACACGTCCCAAACAACAGCCGGTGTGTACTATTTTGTGTTATATAGTATGATAAATATTTTTCGGCACCATGCAATGAACAACTTTATAACTCACTATTGTTGAAATTTTGAATTTGTACTTTAAAGATTCGGGAAATTGATTTCCATTTTTTAAATATACGTATATACGTTTAAGTAGTAGGCACTGAGCTTACAATGTTGTTCACTGCAGGTACGACAGCTGTTTTGTGTAATATATAATTCGTGGAAAAATCATTCTGTCACCCATTAAGTTAAATAAGATGCTGTCTAGTAGGGTACGGATGAAATAATAATAATGTTTATATGTATATGAATTATGAAGTCAATCAAATGCCTAATTTTATCTTTAAATTATCTAAAAATCAGAACAATAACTAATGAAAGTGTTTTCAAATCTTATCTTAAGTTTTTAGTTTTATTTTAGATTATCAAGTAAGATTGAGCCCATGAATTTTCACAGAGGTGAATTTAAAATTCCATTCTGCTTGTACTATAATATTTGTTTGTAATTTCTGAGGAACTCCTATGAGTATATTTAGTCTGGATAAATAATGATAATTTATATTATTAGAGTGAAAATTTAAAATTCTGAAATTCTTAATACAGCGTAAAATCTTTTGTCATGATAATGAAGTATCCTTGCACAGTATTTTACGGTGAACATTAACCACACTTGAGTCATCTGGAATATTCATGTGTCATCGCTACTATTTGTAAGTGAATATAAAATTAAATGTTATAACTTTAATGTTTTAAATATACACAAACACAAACATGCAAATGTAAGTCTAAATTAAAATTAATTTATGATAAGTAGTTAAACAACTGCATATATTATTATTGATTTACTCTGATAATTTAAATTCTAACAGTTATGATTCATTTTGTCCTTAATCGTGTCGCTTTATTGTTCAATAAGTGAAGCTATTCGGTATATTCATAACTAGCGACTCACCCTAGCTTCACTCGGGTTCGTCCCTACAATAATGTATGGAAGCCTGTCCGATTTGTTGACATTTATGATTACTGCTCCACTCTCTTGGGTGCATGCAGCATGATGATGATATATAGCATATAACTTTCCTCAATAATCGGGCTATTTAAGGCAAAAAAAATTTTTGAAATAGAATTAGTAGTTCCTGAGATTAGCGCGTTCAAACAAACAAACTCGGCGTCTTTATATTATAGTATAGATTCGTATTAGAATGTTATATTTTGTTGTGTAAAATTTTTCGCGGATTTATTTTGATTTTTGGTTTCCAACGTTTCGAATACTTTACAGCAATCATGTCATGATCATCAATATCTATTTAAATTTAAAATGTCAAATATTCGCGTAAATCTAGGATAGTATTGTGTGTGATGTTTAAATAAATTGTATGTTAATATTTGCAGTAGTCCCCAAGGGATCGAGCGATGTGTTGGTGAACTCGTCAGGACCGACGCCGCCGGCCGCCAACAGACTCGTCAACACGTGGCCGTGAGTGCATGCCTTATATGACTTGGTTTATAATGAAAAAAACTTAAATAGAATTATGGTAAATGATCTAAAAATAGGTAAAAATATAAATAAAAAGGACCGAGTTTATATGTAGTTATTTACGTTGTTTATTGCTATTGTATTTGTTGTTTTTGCCCGCGGCTCCGCTCGCGTGATAGCGAAGCGCGATACGGTTTTAATATTATGCGGATTGGTTGCTCGATTGATATTTTTAATGCACAAATATTTTATTTTTATATTCATAGGGCACAATAATAATTGATTCATAAAATTATATTCATGATTTGACGATACATTTGGTTCAGTTTGTAGTGAGCCTACTCGCCGTGCCAGGTTCGAGTCCCGCTGGGGCCAATAATTTGTGTGATGAGCACGAATGTTTGTACTCCAATTATAGGCGCTTATATTTACAATATGTATGATGTATGTATTTAAAGTTATATATGTGTAGTATATCAACTATCTGGTATCCATAGCACAGGCCTTGTAGCTTACCATGGAACTAGATGGTGTTAATGTCCAAATAAAAAAATATATATATATAAATAATCAGATTATATCTCTGTATATGTTAAATAATTACAATTAAATTATCGCAAATTGATATAAAAAGTAATATAATCAGGTTTTGATAATCGCCATCGTGTCGTAGACACAAAAACTCAAATTTTCGATAAGATACGCCTTATCTTACTTAAGTTTCGTCTTGTAAGTAGTTTAGTCTGATTTTAGTGAGTATGGAGAGTGACAGTGAAAGTGAGAGCCGTGACATAACAGTTAGTTTGCCATTGATCAGCTGCGATGATTTTAAGTAATTTCAGACTATTTTAAAATTATTATAGTTGAATTGGCTTTTTTCGTTAATTATTAAAAAAACATTCATGAAAAACAGATATAGTAGTTTCGTACTAAAATATTTACTTAACATATTATTTATACAGTCTTTTAGGTGTCACATAAGAAAATGTCAACTAGGGCTTAAGTCATCGAATCTTGTCACTTAAATATTTATAACTAGCGGCTCAACCTCGCTTAGCTCAGATTCGCCTCTAGAAAAACAAAAACAAATCTATCCCTCGGGAACCTTTTTACCGGGATAAAAAGTAGCTTATGTGTTATTCCAGACTATAATCTATCTCTGTGCCAAATTTTATCCAGATCCATTCAGCCGTTCTGGCGTGAAAGAATAACAAACATCCATACATGCTCACAAACTTTCACATTTATGATATTTAATATACAGATTATAACGAGATTTTATCAAAGGAAAAGGTACCAATCATTATAATTGTTAATTGTAAGGATGTAATCAAGATATTGTTATGATAATATATTAAGAGATATTATTATGGTATTTTGTTATTCATAATGGAGTAACAAATTCTATTATAGTCTATACACAACTTTTTCTTTCTTAAAGAAAACAATGAACATATTATAATGCTTTACCACCTCACTGTTTGCACTTGTAAATAATCAATTTTAAATCATTTTTACTTATAGTATGATATAAAATTGAAATAAACTTTAGTATATTTCATGATCTTCGTCCGTTTTTATAGTATACATTAGCGACTTGCCCGTGCTTCGCTCGGGCGTGTCTGTTTTAACTTTTTTGAGTGGAACTTTAACTCTATTTCTAAAATAATTAATTAATATTTTTTTTTATTATAAGTACCGTATATACTTTCACATGTATTTATTAAAAGCTTGTTATTTTGACATTACAAATAGACACTTCAATTTTATTTGTCTGTACAGATATCGCTAATTATTGCTAGAAGTCATAAACAAATTATAAATTTACATTGATAAATCTAGTTTAAATGTGGCAAAGCTTTATTACAAACAATGTAGTTGTTGTGATATATTTAGTTGTTTATCTTTGTAATTGGACAGCAAATTGAAAATAATATGTTTGCTTTCATTAATCGTAATTTTAATGTGTTTTCTATTACTGCGCCTGAAGAAACAAAATGAACAAAAATAAAGATAGATAGATAAATACTTCATTGCACACACAAAACAAGAATACAGAAGATGAAAAGATTTGATGATGAAGAATATGTAATATCGGTGTTGCGTGTCCTCAGCTGGCACCACGGCGCGATATCGCGCGAGCGCGCCGAGGCGCTGCTGTCGGGGTCGCCGGACGGCGTGTTCCTCGTGCGCGAGAGCACCAACTTCCCCGGCGACCACACGCTGTGCGTGCGCTTCCGCGGCCGCGTCGAGCACTACCGGTGCGTATACGGGTTATGGATACCCCGGTGTATGATCAGGTCCTTCTGACAGGCGGCGAATCTATATAAAGCATAAGTCCACGCGTAAATACAAGTGCACTCTCTATTTTGTCATTCTTATACTCTGATGAGACATCAGGTGTAGTATCAACTCGAAAATTATACAATGATCTAAAAATTTTATTTAAAATGTTAAATACTATTGGGTCGGCAGTAGCTGTCACAGCAGTGTAGCACCCCCAGTTATTTCGGACTGCTACTGAGTATTTCTTTAAAGAAAAACCCAATAACAGTTTGAATAGTTATGCAGAGCCTGAAGTTGGAAAGTTGGCAGTGTTTCGCCCCCGTGCCTTAGAGAGCATGTAAAGCCGTCGGTCCTGCGCGCAAATGCGCTGCATTATAATATCTCCTACGCAGATGGCTAGTCTCAATGAGTTGGCCGCCGTGGCCGAAGTCGGTCAAAAGGACATTATTATATGCGAATGGCGGTGTTCTTTTTACCTTATTATTTAAATGTTACTTATAATATAAATATACTTTTATCAGAGTGAAGTGGGCGACAGCACCTGACAGCCAAAATCAACGTCTTACAATCGATGATGAAGAATTCTTTGATACCATGCCGGATCTTATTCATGTAGGTATCCAGATAAACAGTATATATAATTTTAATTTTGATTGATATATAATATATACATTTAAATTATTAAAGAAATAATAAAAGAAAAATAATTATGTAATACATAAAATCGATCTCAGCTTTGTTCATAGTAAACAATTAATTTTGGTCCATAAATATAAACTAATAAAAGTATTTTATATTTTCTAGCATTACTTAAAAGATGCAGATGGGTTATGTACAAAATTAGAAAGATGGTTACCAAAGTCATCTCCAAACGGTGCCAATAACAATAATGTGCTCCAACCACCTTTTTCACCTCTTCCACAGGTACATCTTTTAATATTATATAGTAAGGAAATGTATTTTTTTACATTTATAAAAAATATATTATATTTTAATGATATGATTAAAACCATAAATATATCAAGTATTTTGGCCGAATATACATCAAGTTTTATTAGATAAGACAACAAAAAGAGAAGTGACTGCAACACACTTAATGAGAGAGTTTTAGGATGCTTTGGTTAATTAATCTCCAGTTACACTTTAGACTTACAGTTATAATATAAAATCCAACATTAATATTTATAATCGGACTATGTGATTGTGTGTATGTTTGTTATTCCATGTTGAAACAACTGGACGGATTGTAATGAATGAAATTTAGTACACAGATCTGAAGTAACACATAAACTAATCAGTAAGCCATGGTTGTACCTGAGCTAATTGTGCAATGTGCCCGCAGCAGCCGCCGCCGTACCCGCCCACGCCGAGCGTGTCGTCGCTGGCCGCCGCGCACTTCCCGCACGCCTTCCCGCCGCCGCCCGCCGACCAGACCGACGGGCAGAAGTTTGATGCGCGTTAGTATTATACTCATAGTCATTTATTCAATAAAACAATATTTTTTTAACAAGATTTCAATTGGCCGAATTGGTTTTAGAGTAACAACGTTTTTGGGTTTATATTATATTTTAACTAATTTGCGCAATATATGAAAAATGGAGATGAAAGATATTATGTTAATATTTATTCTATTAAAATCGTCAGTTATTTTTTGTATGAAACATACTTATATGTATGTAGTTCAAATTTTAAAATAAATATAATGATTAATTAGTTTAGTATATTATTGACCAGGTTGGGTAATAGCAGAACGAGACTTAGAGATTCGGGAGAATATAGGCAAAGGAGAATTCGGAGATGTGATGCTGGGCATTTTGAACGGTACTCAAAAAGTGGCTGTCAAAATATTGAAAGACCGCGAAGCAGCCAGCAAGTTCCGAGCGGAGGCTAGTGTGATGGCGTAAGTCAATAGAATATTTGAAAATGAGCTTTCTATTCCTATATTATGTATGTGTGTACGAAATTGGTTATTTTCATTGGTTTCTGCCGTGTATTTTTTGGCTGACAACACTAATGGTTAGTGAGTTGCGCAATGTAAAAGTTTAAGTAATAATAATAACCGGAGCTGTAAATAAAGAAATACTTTAGAATATTTTTAATTTTATATTAATAATAACTGTATGTTATGTCTAAACTAAAATGCAAGCGAAATCGAACTCTCTTATAATATAATATATCTTTTTGTGTGCACTTACGACATTTTTGGCAATTTTAAATCGATATAAATGAATATCCTTTGGAATTTGAACGATTTTCTAGTTAATAGGTTAGTAAAAAATCCATTCCATATTAGTAGAATAGTTGATTTGAAATGAAATATGTAACGATCGGTGGCAGGTCGCTAAAGCACGAGAACCTGGTGCGGCTGCTGGGCTGCGTGGTGTTCAGCGCCAACGGCAGCACGTGCATCGTGACGGAGCACTGCGCGCAGGGCTCGCTGCTGGACTACCTGCGCTCGCGCGGCCGCCACTACGTCACGCAGCTCAATCAGATCAACTTCGCTTAGTGAGTACACTCATATACCTCATTTTTCTCTTAGAGAATTGAATTACTTTTATTCTATATTACTTTATTTAAAATGATGTTGTTTTTAAATTTAGTTAGTCTGTCAATTTTGTAGATTTTATCTACTATTTAAGTATTATCTTACTGTAATAATATGTAATTAATATTATTTATTATGAATGCTATGTACATTGTACAATTGTAATTATTATGTTTTTTTTGTTGACTATAATTATATTTTTTATATGTATACTGTTAGTGTGCTTAATAATGAATTAAAAGTGAATACATCATAGTGTAAAATACATACAATAGGCAACCGTCTATTGTATGTAGTGGAAATGTTATCAAATGCAAGGTCGAACGGTTTCGAAGTTAAAGCAGACTAAAGTAGTCTGAAATGCTGTCTCGTGGCAAATTACAGTCATACGCGTCATACCAAAGCCGTTTGCGACATGAAGCTTATATTGTGATTGATCTCCACGACCGCGGACACGCCGGCGTTACAGTTAACAATAGATATCTTAGAAATTTAATTAAATTCGTAGAAATTTACCTGGAGGTGTAAAAAACACGTATTTGAGTGTGTTCTTGTCAATTTCTCATACCATAATGTCTACGGATTTGAAATGGACGCAGTAATGCAAATTGAATTTTTATCAATGTATCTGCTACGCGTGCCAATTATACACACACACGCACACAAAGTTTTCGATGCGCGTTGTTGGTTAATATTTTACAGAATTCCTTTTTTTATTAGAAAGTATACAAGTGTTTATAATTTCTAATTCCTTATTTACATTTTAATATCTTAAAAATGTAAATATAGTTGAAAATGTTTTGATTTTTAAAAGCTATTTAAATTAGTTGTTATAATGTAAAAAAATGTAGCTGGTGAAATTTTGACTAAGTATAACATTAATTAATAATTACATACCGAAATATGTGCATTTGCATATTTTGTTTATAATTACACGATTTTACTCGATTATTATTCAATTATGATGTATAGTTTCGCTATATAATTACATATTTCAATATATTTTCCAGTGAACAAATGAAACTTTATATTTAATTTGGTAATAAATATATTAACCATATTGACAAATATAAATATTCTTGATATTTAATTTAGCAATATTATAATATATTATTACTACTTACTAAATATTACCTGAGTTAAAATAAAAACATAAAATGAATATTTTTCATAATTTAATGTTGCATAATTTAATACTGCATTTGGTATTTTATATTGTTTATGAACCATTTTCTGTTGTAATTATTAGGTTTTTGAGATTAAATTATTCCTATTTATAAATACTTATTTATGCTAAGGGCGAATAGTTCATTTATTATAAGTTGTTTTATTACTTTTAATATGTAATAATTATTATGGATACTATATTTTCACGGAGTGAATGTAATAGAACCGACTCGATTACGACCGAAAATATGAGAATACTAGCGACTCGCCGTCGCTTCGCTTTGGGTTCGTCCCTAGACAAAACCAAATTATCCTACTGGAACTGCGTTTTCCGGGATGAAATATAGCCTATAGCCTTCCTCAATAAACGGTCTATCTAATGGCAAAAGGTTTTTTTTTAAATCGGCTTAGTAATTCCTAAGATTATGGCGTTCAATCAAACAAACAAATTGTCTCTTTACAATATTAGTATAGATTACATGTATTCATATTACGGTTTTCTATTTCTAATATCTATAATAATAATTGAACCTTAACTAAGCTTCTCTAATGTTATACATCGATTGAACAATTTGAATGTGTCTTGACCACACACACACACACATGCATACACACACACACTTGCATACACACACACACTTATACATGTAATTCATTCTAAATTTTAATTTTGTTTTCACTCTGTTTGTTGACATTCTAATCTTGGTGGACGAGCGGGGCACCAGTAATACGGGTCTACACATAGTACAGGGGCCCTCGCGACTAGCTCGGAATTGTAATCTTTAAGTCAATAAGAGTATTATTATTTTTTATTTTTGACCACAGCGACGCGTGCTGCGGCATGGAGTACCTGGAGCGGCAGCGCGTGGTGCACCGCGACCTGGCGGCGCGCAACGTGCTCATCTCCGGCGAGGGCGCGGCCAAGGTGGCGGACTTCGGGCTGGCGCGCCCCGACGCCGCGCCCGACGACCCCGCCGACGCGCTGCGCGTGCAGGCCAAGCTGCCCATCAAGTGGACCGCGCCGGAGGCGCTCAAGTACAACGTGAGTTGCGCACTGCGGTTGTGGGATCGATCGGGATTACGAATGGAAATATATTGCGTATATCTTTATATATATAATTCTTCTGTGAGTGTGTATGTCACTGAACTTCTCTCAAACGACTGGACCGATTTTGATGAAATTTTTTGTGTGTGTTCAAGGGGATCTGAGAATGGTTTATATTCACAATTTGAATAATCATTTTCATCAAAATGGTTTAGAATGTTTTAGCTTATTAAAAAAAGTTTGAAATTTTCAAATTAAAGACGTGTAGACAGGACAACGTCTGTCGGGTCCGCTAGTTACGGTATAAAATTCTTACAGTAGGTCAGCTTTGGTATTCACGGAAGTCACGTCAAATGCATAGGGTTGTTAATACCGAGTAAAATGGCCGATGGTTTTAAATTTTAATGTTCCGGTATACTCGTCAACCCTAAGAGTAGAATAGTTAAAGTACATAATACGATAGTCGGGGGAGCACCTCAATCGTATCGCACTTTTTGAGCCTCGCATGATTGCGATATTTTGATGTTTTAGTTAGACGACGCTTAGGATTAGAAGACTGAATTATATCCTGAATTAATATTTCATTAGTTATAAAATATCTGACTATAAGAAATACAAGAAAATGATTTTACAGTCGTGGGATATTGGTATTCAGTAATTTATTTTACTAGTGCTACCTAAGATTGCTAAAAATATACATAATAGCGAGAATTAGAGAGATAGAGAGAGAGAGATGAGAATTATGTATTGACGGATTTCGTGCAGGATATACATTAGTCATATATCCATATTTAAATAAATACACAAATATACAATAACAATGAAATTTTGAATATTTGTAGTTTATAATTATAACAACTTTATGTAATTTTTATTTGAAACTTTTATTTTCCAGAAATTTTCTAATAAGTCTGACATGTGGAGTTTTGGCATTCTCTTGTGGGAGATTTACTCATTCGGAAGAGTGCCGTATCCTAGAATCGTGAGTGAAGTATTTCATATGTTTTTATTATTGAAATGAATTTAAAATTATTGTACCTATTTAGATGTACATTTTCATATATAAAAATTGTTGAAGGCTTTATTAGTTCAAGTGAAAATAATTAAAGTAGATTATTTATTAGAATGTATAATGTTATATTAATACAAAGTGACTGGTTTTTTTTAATTAAGTACGTATTAAGTAGGTACGTTTTAACGGTTAGAATGAAATACAAATCTTTAAATTTCTCGACTTTTCTGTACTATAATATGCATGTATTATACGAATAAACCTTCCTCTTGAATCTATCTATTGCTGAAAACTACATTAAATTCTGTTGAGTAGTTTAAAAGATCTAAGTGAACAGACAGCGGAAGCGACTTCATTTTTTACTATGTAAAGATGAAACACAACATACGTTTTGTCCGTCTTTTTTCAACGTTTTATTATTGTATAACTTATGTTGGTATATATTTCGTGACGTCAGCCGCTGGCGGAGGTGGTGCGGCACGTGGAGCGCGGCTACCGCATGGAGGCGCCCGAGGGCTGCCCCGCCGGCCCCTACGACGTGATGCGCGCCGCCTGGCACGCCGACCCCGCGCAGCGCCCCACCTTCGCGCACACGCGCCTGCGCCTCGCCGCCATACGCGAGACCGCGCACGCGCACCAGGCATGTACCTGACTTGCCTTATTTAATAAATAACAAATATGTTGGGACATTAACACAGCACGATCTAGTTCCATAGTAGCTATGAAACCTATGTTATGGATACCAAATGGTTAATACACTACACATAGGTATACAACTTAAATACATACATATTATAAACCAGCGGCTCACCCTCGCTACGCTTGGGTTCGTCTCTAGGAAAACAAACCTATTCCACGGGAACCATACATTTTTTCAGGATTAAAAGAAGCCTACGTGTTATGACAGCCTATAATAATCTTTGTATATAATCTTTGTGCCAAATTTCATCCAGATCAGTCCAGCCATTATGGCGTGAAAGAGTAACAAACATCCATACTCACAAATTTTTACATTTATAATATTAATTCGGATATACCCATATACCTTACCCATGACTGGAGTACAAACATTTGCTAATCACACAAATGAATGCCCCCAGCGGGATACGAACCTACGACCGCTGGCACAGCAAGTAGGGTCACTACAAACTGAGCCAAACGTGACGTCTTACACTTGCTATTTCTCAACGAGCACTTGGGCTGAGTGGTCGTTGCTATTTCTTGATACGGCCTGTTGACATGTTCAGGAATTGAACCCAGAAATGCGAAATTAGAGAACAATTTTTACAAGGATAAGGATAATTTCCGACGCCGCAAATGTTTAAATTGTTCAGTTAACAGTGAAGATTAGCTTGTACAATTGAAGAATATATTTGATTTTATATAGTTTCTTTTTAACCGACTTCAAAAAGGAGTAGGTTCTCAATTCGGATGTTTATATTTTTCTATGAATGTTCGGGCATAACTCCCGTAATATATCGGTGGATTTACAATTTTTTTTTGTTCGAAAGTTTATTTCGAAATCAAAAGTCGAATCGAAGTCCCATTTAAATTAATAAAAAACACCCAGCCCTAAGTGTAGACAATAGGATATAATATGTAACTGCTTTTTCACCCACTGAATTGTTAAAATATTTTCTTCGTATTTTGCTACTAAGGTCTACACAAAAAGAACACTAAAAGTAAAATGTAACTGATTGGTTTTATTTACTATATATACTAAATCAGATATTTGCGAAGTCGGTGCAAGCCGATACAAATCAAAGCACACCGACATAACCAATTAGGTATCCAATGGGTTATTGTTCACTTTTTTTTAGGTCTGTTTTATTTTCAATACATATAAGCTTTGCACTGACTGACCTGTCGAATTATATTTTTGTTATTATATTAGTTGTTATTCAATTTCAAGTGTTTGACCTAAAAATTCAGTACAAATAAAGTATATATCTTTAATAGTAGTCTACATAAAAATCATAATGACGATTGTCCATGAAGATTAAAAGTAGCCCTTTATTCTTTTAATACTAAATAATAGTAACTATTCTTGATAATAGATAAGAATATTATTTACCCATTTTATTTGTAAAATTAAAAAAGCTAATCTATACAGATAAATAAAATTGAAGTGTATGTTTGTAATGTCAAATTAACAGTTTTACTAAATGCATATGAAATTATATACGGTACTTATAAGAAAACACATATTTTTTTAACTTTTGTCTGTCTGTCTGTTTGTTCCGGATAATCTGTGAAACGGCTGGACTGATTTTGACGGGACTTTCACTGGAAGATAGCTGATGCTATAGGGAGTAACATAGGCTACTTTTATTTTAGAAAAAGAATTAGGGTTCATATAATCTTTATTTAATATAATCATTATTTTCTTTTTGTTTCAGTGAATACAGCGCTGACAACAGTGCACATTTAAACTTTACGATGGTTAGTGGTTTCTGTGACAAAGCTGTATTTTACATACAATGTTTTTAGCGTCTCGTGAGTACTAAATTATTTTGATAAAGTATAAAGACACTTCCTCGCTTAAGAAGTAACCATTATATTGTATGAAATAGATTGAATTTGTGTTATAGAAGTAAATTTTATCTCATGTTGTGTATTTTGCTGTCGCGGGGCTTTTAGTGGCCTTCCTAATTGTAAACCATTTCGTTTAGAAATAGATCAATTTACTGCGTCTCGCTTTCTACTGCGTACTACATTTAAATTATGCACAAATATTTAGGAGCACAATATTTTTGGCCTCGGTGACGATAATTTTTAACCCACTTACAAAATAGTAATTTTTGATAATTTATATTTTACCTACCTAATAATTTAAGATAATATTTACAGTTCAAGTATTTTCGTAAAATCTTTAATATTAAGACAGAATAAAGCTAAAAGTATTGTGATAATGGTTTTTAAATTATTTTAATTCTATTATATATTTCAATTATGTAGCAAATTTACTAATGATATTTTATAAAACTTTGACTCTGAAAATATACACTAATCTATTCAAATCGCTAAAATTAAATATGAAATATTTAAATACTGTAATCATTATCCATATTTGTCTCGCGACTCGTCGTGTAAGGTCGCAAGCACTAAAAGCCCTTTTTATAATTTTAAAGACCTTAAGTAATACATGGATGTGAAATTCCGGAACGTATCAACGTGACCATATGTCGGTACTATGCAATATGGTACTGTCTAGTCAAATAACAAGTGTAGTTTGTTTGTATCATATTATTTTCAATGTATTTAAATCATATGGTGACTGATCACAATATGTAAACGTAAACATTTATAGAGTTGCACATAGAGAAATATATCAATAATTAATTTATGAGTACTGTAGGGTTTATGCACTTCCTGTCATACAAAAAACACGGAAATGCTATTTTGTAACAATCTTTAATCTGTGTAATTTAAATTAAACATAAAAAAGTCTACTATATTTTTTATTATTGCTGTCATAAGAAGTCACTTGTATGTGTGATTCATTCCTTTACAATATTAGTGTTAAAGTCTGATACTATTATTACTTTGTGCATTTGTAGATGATTTTAAAATGTGTCTAACAGATGATGCGTTAGGGGCAAGCGATTACAAGTGATTGATATTTTATAAGTTTTGCTTGTGATGCTACAAAGTATGTTGGTAAAAAAGCTGGTGTTTCACTGTTGTGATCTGGGAGTATTCTGTGAATTAAATACAATTATTTGTAATCGCTCGAACCAGCATTTGCACTGTAGAGTAATGTGTGCTTAGTCAAAGTAAGAAATAAAGTTGTCAAACCGACTTTCAGGTTGTGTGCTAAAATTTAGTAATTACCATTGGTAATTTAAAATCGTAATACTATTAATAATTGTTGTTAAAATTAATAAATGTGGTCATACTTTATGAATACATATATGAAAAAAGTATTTAACATGACAAATAATTATTGGGAAAATGGAATCTCAAAGGAGAGGTGTTGTGGCTTAAAATTATTTGATTTAATATGAATGAATTATAAGACTCACTTCTACGCTTGTTATTGTAAGTTTAAAATGTCATTTCAAAAGCCAACTAAATTTATGTTCAATGTGTATATAATATAATATTATGAATATTAATTTTTTGTTTACAATAACAAGTGTAAGAAACAGCATGCACCATTCATATTCTACATAATAAAGTTTGGTTCGAAAGCTTCACGAAGGGAATGTCCGTTCAATTTCTTTATGCAATACTAGTTGTAAGTGTTACATTGTTTTTTTACGATTTATTTATAAATTTCTTAAAAATTGGTTAGTAATCCGAGCCGAACACGGTCTATTAGCGGGTGGCAATACAACGCACATTACTTTTTATTCTTTTGTTATTTAAAAAAAATACTAATAGTTAATTAAAATGGTAGATAGTGTAATTCCACAAGGTTGATCATGTTAAAGTATTAAAGTATACTTATTTAAAAATGTTCCTCCGTATTTCGCATGTTCAAGCGAAACGCTTATTTTAAATCTTACTTATTATGTGAAAGTATTACGAATTTCCGAGCCACACCTTATATGAATCTTGATACGAATTGAGAAAAAAAATGAGACTGCATGTTAAACGATTTAAAATATTTATAAACGACATATGTATAAAATTTTATTTGAAATGTAGTTATATAATATGCTTTTGCACTCGCTAATAGATCCTACCGACTCCGCAAGAGTCATTTTTTTACCAAAGTAACTTCAATGAGCAAAAATAAACTTTATCTTATTTACAGTCTTCCTTTAGATTATTGAACCCTAATATCTCGAAACTTCAAAAACGGTATACTAGTCTTAAGTTTTTATCTTCAAACTCCTAAGACTCGCTCGCAGCTGAAACATACCGTGATATCTTGAAAAGGTGTAAATTAAAAATCTCGTTTTGTTTTTGTTTATTATTGTACTATTTTCAAAATGTAAATACATGTAACGATAAGGGATAAATATATGATAAGAAACTATGAATATAATTGAAGTTTTATTTCTTAACAATCACTTTCGCTGGTACTTGTGCATTCGCATGTACCGGAGCACCCGGTGTTATCGTATTCATCGCAAGATGAAGTATTATATTTAGATCTATACTTATTTTTTATCGCAGGCCATATTTCTGTTTTAATGTCGTTCCGTTTTGATTTTTGTTCTACCGTCTGTGTCTCGCGTCCGTCCTTTGCCATACAACCGCTTGCTTGATCCACAAATGTTGTAACATATTTGTCTGATGTGTCCGTAGTACATTTGCATATTTGGTTATGACGTTCTGTCTGCTTTTTATATTGCTTTGAACAACTTGTACACGTTTTCTTATTTTTTAGCAAAGGCCTAGGTTGCCTTTCATTATCTATAGACATGAAACTAACGCTTGAAACTAATCTCTGGCGACACTCACAGGAATAATTTGTTTCTTTTTCTGCTAATTTATTATTGAATGGACAATAGCAAGGGCCGCGGCACATTCTGCCATTACAGCGATTGTTTAAAGCGATTTCTGTTTGAACATATGCAGAATCTTTTAGAATCCTGCTCTGGCGTAAAGTTGGGTAAAAGTAATAAATGTCAGTGGTGGACGTTGAATTATCATTGTGGAACTGCAACAATTACTACCATTCAATACTAGTAGTATTACTAAAGTCCATCCATTCGCGTTAAGAAAATAATTGCGCGTTAAGAAATTAAGATTTAATCTTCATTTGAGATGATAATTACTTTATTTCGATTTGAGATAATTAATCAACTTAATTACCTCAAAAATTACTTAATTACCTCAAAATACTGTCATTTATACATATAATTAAATTGTAACTAAGCCGAAACTGTAAATTAAATATTATCGATACAGATGCGATTAGAATTTTTGTCTGTCTGTCTGTTACCGCATCACAGAAAAACCACTGGAGGGATTTCGTTGAAATTTGGTATAGTGAAAGCTCGTTATCCGGGTCAACATATAGGATACTTTTTACCGCGGGAAAATATCTCATTCCTGAGGAAAAATACAGAAACTGCATTGTAAGAGTATACTAATATGCAAAACCTAAGAATATGGTTTTTGGTCATCTGAAGGCGGGCGGAGCCCCGGGCAATGCTAGTTAATAATATATTCAAGTCTGCCTTCAACTGGTCACTTGTGAACTTGACTTTATAATTTTATGCAACCTAATTGATCAGGGAGCGTGACTAGACCGTGGACACCGATGACTCACTATTTTCTTAACGCGAATGAGCTATACTTTCATTTCTCAATGGAAATAAAAAATGAATTAAAATAAAATCAAGAAATTTTACCTTTTGATAATATCCAGGATAAGTAGGTAAGTTAACGCAACATTTTGAATTAAATAGTTGGAGCGAAAAAGGGTCGCTAGATCCATTAGGTATTTGATAGTTGTTTCTGTTTTACAATATGAAAATTTAATTCGTCACATCTTATTAATTTATTATAATATTCATAATACTATTTTTTGGATAAAAAAGCTATAATTTTTGTGAATTAGACGGGGAAACCATACTATTTATTCTTATTATATATCGAATTCGCATTAAAAAAGAACCAAGCACTGAGATTTTGTGCTTCCACGTGACTAGTTGCAGATAAGACGTTTATTTATTAATTAGTTCGTCGTTACTCGTTGCAGTCCGTACCGTTCAGACGTCTCTCGTGTAGTTGCCTTATTTATTATTCATGTAGGAGATAACAGTGATACGTAGGAAAGTGAAAATTAATAAATAATGTATACAAATATTTAAAAATACAGTTAATTTTACTTTAATGTTGATTTTATTTTATTACAAATTATTAATAATTCCTCACTAAAGCATTAGCAACATGAACGAGCCCTATGATTTCAAACCAGTTGCAAGCGTTAGTGGGCGGAGCTAGACAGTTTTTTGGCCTTATCAGTTTGTATGCTAATGTGGAACAGAGAAAGCGCTATGCATGATTCACTCCGTGAATAGAGTATAGTAATAAATGGAGACAATCAAGAAATCAATATAGATGCTCGTTTACGGAATCCGCCACTATGCCACCAGGGTTATCTTTATAAGTGAAAATAAAATTAAGTACGTGATATACATAATATACTCACGGATAGGAAATGCTTCTTACAAGCCAGGGTTCCGTGTTTATACACCTTTGAAAATAAGGAGTACTAGAAGTATTCAAGTTAGATTGAATAGGAGACCAACGGTCGTACCAGACAGCCGGCACAAAGTATAGTTGCACGCTTCCATCCGGAAATATTACCGACGTAACGTCACCTTCGCCTATTACGTTTGCATATGGTACTAAAAATACAATTAACGTTATTGAAATTTTAATAATGATGATGATGTTCTCCTGACCGATTCCGGCCACGGCGGCCAATCTCATTGAGACTAGCCAACTGCGCAGGAGATATTATAGTGCACAAGTGTACGCGCAGACACAAGTGCACTCTCTATTCCTGTCACTCTCATACTCCGGTGGGACGACCACTCGACACGACCAGTGAGAGTTAAGGCGAGCAATCTAAGCAATCAGATGGTGGATATATTTACAGATGGCGCTTTTACTTTTTATGAATTCTTTGTTTGAAGGGTAGAAGCTTACCCTCCATAATGTAAATCTTAAAATACCTATTGGTTCTTGTTTCATGAAAGTATATGTATTAAATACAGATAGAGGATATAAAACCACTAACTAGTTTTTGGGGTATTAAATAGACCATATTCATTTGCTGTATTAAAAAATGGCTGATTGCACTGCATTTTGTTGGTTGTTATTGGACCCGATAAGCATTACTGTATCGTTGTTGGATTCATATTTTATTAAGTTTTAGAACTGTACTTGGAATCCATGATTTTTTTTGACAAAAGTGACAATTATGTTAACTTGTAATTTTACGTACAGACTATAATTCATATTAGTTAAAATAAAATTTGACAATACTGTTTTAAAAAAAATCATGTATATTCTGCTTGAATTTAGCAATAAAAAAGGTATCTAAATCTATACATATAATAAAATTGTAACTAAGCCGAATCTGTACATTAAATATTTTTTGGAAAAATCTTATTGAAATAAACATTATTATCGATACAGAGGTCGAATCTATAGTTTTTAGAATTTTTGTCTGTTTGTTAACGTATCACAGAAAAACCCCTGGAGGGATTTTGGTGAATTTTGGTATGGTGATAGCTGGTTATTTGGGTCAACATATAGGATACTTTTTGCCGCGGGAAAATGTCTCATTTCTGAAAAAAAATACAAAAACTGCAATGTAAGAGTATACTAATATGTAAAACTTAAGAATTTAGTTTTTGGTCATCTGAACGCGGGCGAAGCGGCGGGCAATGCTAGTGATACTATAAATTGTTACAAAAAATAAAACAACAGTTTATTAGTAAAGTTGTAGGTATAATTTGTTAATCATATAACTCAAGTTATCTTTTCACTTTGAATCTTATACAAAGAATATAATACAATTATAAAATATATGCGCATATTATGAATGAATGTCAACTGAATACTGCATTTCTAATATGGAAATTGACGATATATTCAGAATTTGTTCTTTGAACACTAATAGCAAAAGGATCTGTAGGGTGGAAGGTAAATGCTACGAGACGTCGCGCGCTCGCCGGCACCGACTGACCGAGGACGCCTGCGTAAATCTTAAACTTCAACAGTCCTGAATCTCGTGCGTAAAAACTGTAAAAATAATTAAAAAATGAATAAATCGTAAGAAATTCCAGGTTCAGTAAAAATTGTAAGGAAAGTAAATTTTAAGAGCTATATTTTTGCGCGATGAAATAAACAAGTTCAGTTACTAAGCAGATAGGTTTGCAAATAACCATTTCTATAGTTGACAACAAAAAAAAAGCAGTCATGAGGATTGACGACAGAAGTGAAAACTTAAAACCATAAACAAACAGTTGTTATTGTTGGATATTCAAATTAATTGTTTGATCTTAAATTAAAATTTATAAATTAAAACTGTTTACATTTATCTGGTTTTGATATCTATCCGCATTCGGCACTCAAGAGTCAAGAGTGTCAGAGCGTCAACACGTCACGGGACCGTGTCGATGACGACTAATACATCATTTAATTACTCCCCATCCAAACCTGCCTATAGAAGTTTTCACTTCAAAAATAGATTTTTATTTATAAAAGAATTTAATCTATGAATTTTCTCACTGAATAACATGTTAAAAAACACAATATGTGTTAATAATAAGTATGTATGCGTGAGAGATTTACTTACCGTATTGGATACTCTCCATAGGCCTTAGGTCTTTCCATAACCGAGACCCATTTGTCGTCATAGCTAAATAATCCTAGGTCTAAATATGGTGATCCACTATATGACTGGGCACTTATTGGCAATTGCGCTAGTATTCGTTTAGTTGCTTCAGTGCGCCCGCCATATATGGCTCTAACAATGGTCTGTTTGAACCTTTGCTGTGTCAATCTAGCATATAAGTTGTTCGAGGGAGAGCAAGTAAATTGTGAATCAGCACATAATCTCGCATTTCTAAAGCAATCACAATAATTTTCGAAAAGTTGGAGTAAACCCTCTGATGTATTCTCATACACCTCTAATATTTTACTATCACTTATGTTGTATATGACGAAAAATGAAGACTGACTGTTTGGCTCGGCTACTCTCAGTGTCACTACCTCTTCACTTGCATATTTTATAAAAAGATGATCTTCATCTAATAACTGCATTTTCCACATTCTTAAACTTTTGAACATGTCGAAATATTTGTAAAATTTTCTTAACTCTAATGGATCTTTTGATTCATCACTTATGGACTTTGCTCTTTTAAACAGAAAGACGAGAAGCCTGTGCTTGAGGCTATTAATTGTTTCTTCATAAAATGGTCTTTCATTCATCATTGGAGAAAAAACTGAACTCACAATAAATGGATCATCATCATAACAAAATCTGCCAATTTTTCTGATCTCTATTAACATTCCTTCTACAATTTGAAATAAATGTATTGTTTGGTGTTGTACTGACAACACAGCTAAAACCTCCTTATATAGGTAAATGCCTTGATTATGTGATAAGTAAATCTTATCAGTTCTAAAATGTTTTGTGTCACACAATTTCCCATGGTGCAAGTCAACTAAATGAAGAGAATAGTCTTCTAAAGCAGATCTGTAATAAATAATGACTTTATTAAGTCTAATAGTAAAATAATACATATTGTTTTATATTTAAGGCGTAAAAATATTGTTGCTATTAAATATTTAAACTTAAAAAATGACATTCCGAATACTACAGTGACAGACACGGAATAAATACTAGAAATAAGGATAAACTGATAACGCCTTCAAAAATGAATAGATCGTTCGTAAAATCGATTTCAAAAGCCGCATAAAACTGGAATTGAAAGGGTTTCCTTTTTCTATAAACAGAGGTGTTAGACGAGGAGACCCAATATCTCCCAAACTGTTTAATTCCATGTTGGAACATATATTTAGAAAAAAAGACTATGTGAATGAGTATATTTACCTAGGACAAATTATCTCCCTGAAAAAAAGACTTTCAACACTTACCTTCTTCCTTGTATTACATATGGCTGTGAAACTTGATTTCTGAGATAGAGGAGATTGATAGCAGTGAAAAGGAGCATGTTGGAAGTCAAACTGAGTGAAAAAGTCAGATATTCAGATTTCAGAGATAAGAAGAAAAACTAAAGTTACTGATGTACTGGCTCTTATAGACCATTTGAAATGGGACTGGACATGACACATGCTAAGATGTAAAAGTAACAAGTAGAGTAAACAAGTGACTCCATGGTAGCCAAGAGACGGGATTAGAAGAAAGTGGTGTCCAAAAATAAGATGGATAGACAACATCCGCCTAACCTTGGGGCCATACTGGACCAGAGTTGCAGAAGATAGAGCACAATGAAGAGAGTTGGAGGAGGCCTATGCCAAAAGGCATGACGAACTACAGGACATATAGTTTATGACCTTTTAAAAAAATATAGTTTTAATTTCTAAGTATAAAAATGTACCCAAATTCGGAATAAACAGCTTAATATATGTATTATACATATAATATTGTACACTAATATTATTTTAAAAGAGCAACTGTTGAGTTTCTCGCTGGCTCTTCTTAGCAGAACTGGCTTCCGCTGGTGGTAGATCCCTCATGGGCTTACTGACATTTAATTTAAATTTTAATATTGTAAAAAGTGATGATTCAAAAGTGAAAATCATTAAGATTATATACTTTTATATACCTTATTGTTGGAGTAACTGCCTCATTATTACTATGTATATGGTGAAAGTGCGGCCTCAAGTCATCAGGAATGTGTGCCGCCGAACCAACTATAACATAACGTCCATCTTCAGTGAAAAGGCTACATTCTCTGTTCAATTGCTGTTCCATAAATGGGAGCTGACCAGAGTTGCGTTCCTGTCTGGAAGCTGACCTTTGTTGGCATACATTTACTGTGAATTTCGGCTGTAATCAAATGATTCTTAATTTTATATATCAACATACTATTTGCCGAATTTTATGAAGTTATGTAGTTTTATTTAAATGCAGTTAATATGTACATGATTTTGTTAATTTAAACAATATTTAAACAGTTTCCATAATCTGCGTATTAATATTGACACTCACTACAATTTATAATGAAATTATCAAATATACCTTGAAAAACCTATAAAATATATGGGTTCTTATTCTGTGATGTGCATCAGCATCAGCATTCAATAAATCTGATGGGTACCCTGCAACAAGATCACCAGCGGCTGCAGCTCCTCTATATTCATATATCTGCATAAAAAAACAGATGGTTTTAGAGTGGAAATAATTTCAAAATAACATTAAACAGAAAAAGATGTTTTACCTCTAGAGATGTTTGGTCTGCAGAAAAAGCTATAAAATGTTTTCCATCAGGGCTAAATTTCCTCAAGAAACATGGTGGTTTTTCTACATTAACTATTGTCAAGTTAGGAAAAACATTTTGATAAAACTCACGCACTACATGAAAATGAGATCCAGGTTTTCTAGAACCATAAATTTCTCGGTCCATAAGTCTCATGACAATGTTTTGAGGTTTAATTTTCCTTGGTACAATTTTATCAGTACAAAAAAAATCATCATCTTTAAGGGTTCCAGGAGGAACATCTTCATAGTAAATATTATCAGCGTTACTGTTTGTATTCATTTTAGAATTTCATTACCCTACTTAACATTTCAAAATTATTTTATTAACTTTATTATTTTATAGATTTATTTAAAAATATATGTACTTAAGAATCTATTATGATTTTTGTTTTAAAATTGGTTTATTTGATATTTCTTTATCTAATTCCTACAATAGGTAAACATTTTTATTTGTGACATTTTGACTTGACATTCAGTGATTCAACAATCCAATCAACGTACTCATGTCACTGACGCAATCGGTTTCTGGCAAAAGATTCTTACAATAATATTTCGATTAACATATGCCTTAAAAAATCAATTGCAATGTTTTAGTTATTAAATAATAAATAAATAAATTTGAACAATCTTCAGTGCAATATTAATACCATATATATTGTGTCAAGCATAAAAATTTAAAATGTCACATAACTATTTTTATCTACAACTTAAAGTAACGTCAAATTTTGAATTTCATGTGGTTGGTGATTACTGTAAATTGTAACAAAAATGCAATATATAAGAATACAAAATGCTACGGATATTTTATAAATTTATATATGTTTAATATTAATTTTCAAAATCATATATAAATTAAAATACATAGTAATAAGTCACTAAACCTCGGACGCAATGGAAGAGCCAAGTCAAACGTTTCGTTATGAAAAGATTGACTTCTTAGGAGAGGGACAGGTATTTATTATTTAGTTTTTATTTTTTATTAGTAGCTATTTAAAACTACGTCATTTAAGATATATTCTATGTTCATTAATTTAATAATTTTAAGTTTCTATATAGAGCTCCTGTCTCTGTTTTAGTTTGCGACAGTTTACAAAGCCCGAGATGTTAAAACTGATAAAATAGTTGCTGTAAAAAAAATTAAACTTGGCTCAAGGCTAGAGGCTCAAGATGGTATTAACAGAACAGCTCTAAGAGAAATTAAGCTATTGCAAGAGTTACAACATATAAACCTCATTGGACTCTTAGGTAAAATGATGATACTAATTTATTTGGATTTTTTATTATCTTTAGCTATTGTTTGAGCTAAAACTACCTGATCTGATCTAAAGAAATTTTTACCAAAGTTGCTGATAATATTAAAATTTCAGATGTATTTGGGCAAAAATCTAATGTTTCCTTGGTGTTTGACTTTATGGATACTGACTTGGAAATAATTGTTAAGGATAATAATATTGTACTTACACCAGCCAATGTAAAGGCCTATATGATTATGACACTAAAAGGTAATTTGACATGGTTATCTTTCTTTTATGGAATCTCCATTTTTGTTTCATTTTGATATTATAATCCTATATTTTTAATAGGTTTAGAATACCTACATCAAAATTGGATATTGCACAGAGATCTAAAACCCAATAATTTGCTGATCAATAGAGAAGGAATTTTAAAAATTGGTGACTTTGGTCTGGCAAAAGCTTTTGGGTCTCCAACAAGAATAAACACACACCAAGTAGTGACCAGATGGTACAGGTAAATCAATAACATTTTTAAATTAAAGAATCACTGTTTATAATGATAATTGCAAATTTTAAGATTATAAAAGTTAATGTAGTGACAAAAAGAAAATTATTAATAACAGTCACTAATGTCTTTAATATAAATAGGTCCCCAGAACTTTTATTTGGTGCTAGACAATATGGTACTGGAGTGGATATGTGGGCCGTTGGCTGCATACTTGCTGAACTCCTCCTACGTGTTCCCTTCCTTCCTGGAGAATCTGATCTTGACCAACTAACTCGCATTTTCCAAGTATTTGGAACACCAACAGAAGAAAATTGGCCAGTATGTTTAAAATGTTTGTTATTGTAAAAGCAATTGCAATATTTTAATGGCAATTAAAGTTTTATTAAAAGTGTATTAATATTGTATGTAGTGTATTAATATATATATATATATATGCTTGATTTCAAATTTAAAAACAAAATTTTATTTTCTTCTCTTATTTCTTATAAAATTCTTACCAATGTTTTTAATTTCCTTAGGGTATGAAGAGTCTAACAGATTATGTGCAGTACAAACCTCTACCAGCACAGCAACTACGTCATATATTTAGTGCTGCTTCTGATGACTTAATTCAACTATTAGAAAGTCTACTCTCTCTTTATCCACCTCAGCGGTGTGACTGCACACAAGCATTACAAATGGCATACTTTAGGTAATATTTGGTAAATCACCATTGTTGGGAATTAGTTGGGTGTATATTTTTTATTTTCATAGTTACTTATTATCTTAATAAAATTTTCCAGCAATAAACCAGCACCAACAGTGGGGTCAAAACTGCCGATGCCATCAAGCGTATTAAAAATAGAAACAAAAAAACCTTCTCTTAAAAGAAAACTTCTGGACAACATTGACGGTGGATCACTTGCAAAAAAACTTCAATTTTGATGTTTTTAATTTTGATTTTAAAACCAAATAGGACTATGAATGTATTGATTAATTTTAATAGAATGCACACGGTTGGGAGATAAAAAATTACATTGCCAGAATATATAAAAAACAAGTGCAATTATAAAGAACAGATTAATGTAAATGAATTTCTAAGTAAGACTGTGTTTTGTGCATATACATATTCATGGACAAGTACATGAAGCAGGACTTTGGATAATTTAAGGTATAGATATAGTAGGACAAATGATATGAAAATATATATTTGATACTAAAAATAATGTTGTTTATTTTAAAATATTTTTAATAATTGGTATATTTTCATTCACTAAAATTTATAAATATTCAAACAGCACATTTTTTAAACTGATGAATGGTTTTTATCTTGCTACTTTTGACTTTAATCTGCAACAAAGATTTTCTACATTAGCACAAAAATTATTTCATTGTATGTAAATAATTAAGAATAATTGATACTAAGAATTTAAATAACTATGAATTAAAAAAACTGGTTAAGTGCGAGTAGGACACGCACACGAAGTATTCCGTACGTTCGTACAAGATATAACACTATATTATTAGGACTGACCACGCTGATTAAAATCAGCTTATTCGTTTTTTTGCATGCGGCCATTTTGAACCATCTTTCCTTTTTATTATTTGTTGTTATAGCAGCAATAGAAATACACTATGAAAATTTCAACTCTACGTATTTCGGTTCATGAGATACAGCTTAGTAGTAGGGTTCCTTTGGCACCCTTCGTGTATGGAACCCTAAAAAGGTATTAAATTATATATATAATAATTATTGATTTTTTATTCAGGGCATTAGCATAAAGAGACACAATTGTGTTAATGTAACTAATCAAAAACACCCATTTCAAAATTATTTTTTTAAATTATGTGATTGCTTAGGATTCTTCCTTCTACTTACTAGGTCATCTTAAATATCGCATTAGTTGTGCGCACGAGGCACGCGGGCTCGCCCAATGACGTCACGTGCGAGCTTAGCGCCAATCTCGACATTGTACACGTAATTCTAAAAGCAAAAACACTTATAAAAATCCACACATCTGGCGATTGTTTATTGATTTTAACCGAAATGTTATATTAATTTATGCATGGTTAGTCAAAAATATCGATCTTCATGACGAACCGTTTCCAGGTTAAGCTTGTAGGGCCAACTCGTGGCAAGTTACGGTTATACAAATCAATACGAAAATAAGAGTTCCCAACTGTCTTATAAAATTAAGTACGGCTGTCGGGTGCACCTCACCCTCTCTCGTCTCACCGCGCACTATTGGCCTTTCTACTGTCTATCAGTAGTGTTTTATAATGATTAGTATTACGTCAAAACAATCTGTTACTGAATTTTCCCTCAAATAATAATAAAAAGCTTTCGCTCGCGATTACGCTTGCGTATTTTTTTATCATAAATTGTTTCGTCCTAAAGATCGCGCTGATTTTAGATAACCAATAAATAACCTTCATGACATATTAGGCTATAAATTGATTTTTTAAATCGGACGATTCTAGAGATTAGCGCGTCCAAACATACACAAAAACACTTCAAATTAAAAATGTTTTTATAGTATAGATGTGTCTTAAATTTTAGTCTTGGAAATGTCAACATTAGTAAAGAACAAGACCTTAACATAATTTTCAACCGACTTCAAAAAGGAGGAGGTTTTGTCGACCTGAAATGTTGGTAAGGCCAGAAGGTGGATACTTTAAGTGTGGGCTAATGTTGTTTGATTTGACAAACCCAATACGTTAGAAATGGATTTTAGAGCCTGATTTTTAATGTTACTAATAAAAGCTAATTTTAGTTTGTCAGACTTCATATAAATATTGGAATCAAACTAACTTAAACGGTTTAAAAGCGAATATTTTGTTAAAATACTTTATAAATGGAAAAATAAAAACTTAAAAAAATAAATAAAAACCGACTTCAGATATTTTTTAAGCTTTTATTATATTTGATCTTTAAAGTACAGGTTAAAAATAAAACACACTATGAAAATGGAATTTGGAAGAGTCAGAGTTTGTATTTGAACTCGAAATTATCTGAAATTGGATTAAATATTGAATTCTATATTATGATCATAAAAAAAAAATGTTGACTATCTAGTATCTACAGTCTACACAAAATTCTTATTTATTGTATAGAGGTTATGGTCACCTTTATTTAGAGAATTCTCATATTGCTGATGCAGCTTTTCAATTTTCTCTTTATTCTTCTTTATTTTAATCTGTACATAACATGTTAGCTGTCTTCTTTGTAAATAGTTAACATTTTTTCAATTTTGTGATTTACTTCCAGAACAACAAACTTATAGTTTCTGCAGATAAACATATGTATATAAAATAACGTAATTTTTATAACACCGTGAGTGTGGATAAAACTTCTACTGGAAAAACTTGCGTTATACTTATTTGTTATTGTAATTATAACAATAAACAAATGAAAATATAATGCAGTAAATAGATTTTGGTAATTTTATGCGATACTTTTTAATTCAAGTACGAAAGCGAACTTAATGCTTGTGTCAAATCAAGGAGATATAGACAACCCACTTACTACCATATTAGGTTTGAGATCCTGGGTTCGATTCCCGGGTTTGGCCAATAGGGATTTCGTGTAAAAAAAAATTATACATCATCAGAAAAGGATGGCTGCCATAACTAGCATTTCACAAGGATTAAATACTACAAATACAAATGTATATTATTTATATTTAACCTTGGGTGTATGCGACACAACTGATAAACGTCCATAAACTCCATATTTTCGTTCATCTTCCGGCCTTAAAGTGCCCATTTTTTTCATTACGAGGTAAATCTAATAAAATATATATATATGTGTTATTGTATAATAATATATAACTTGGTTCTTATTTTATTACAAAGACTGGGCAGTTAATTGTTTTAAGCTATTATGCATTTTAAAATTCGTAAGGACATTCTAAGTTCTAACTCTACAGTACTATAACACAGTATAACACATAAACATTGTCCCCGTGTGAGGACCGAATCCACGCGATCTACAATTACAACACCTACGTGTTGTTTATATTAAAAAAATATCATAATATTGAGTGCGTGTTCTGTCCTATTACCGGTCAAAGCATATATGTAAGTGAAATTGGTAATAGAGATTTTCCATCGATGTACCTACCACCCGAAGAGGCATACATAGGTACTTAATAGATTATTAAATAATAAAAAAAAACAAGAGTTAAGTTTTTACGGCCTGGGCCTCTTTCCCCCTGTATAGGGCCTGAAGGCAGGCCCGTGCTAGCAGTGAGACATTAAGAACAGCTGAATATATAGGTATTTTAGCTAACAGTCAGACCTGCTCAAGCATTCCATAGCTGCGTATAAGGAAGTCGCGCTGCGCCAGCAGGTTGACGCGCTCGCGTTCCTCCTTCTCAACAATAGGGTCCGGCTCGTACGAGCACAGTACGTACGGGGGCTTCGCGTCTTTGTCTTCCGATTGTGCTGTCTGTGAGGAAATAGTGGATGATACATGAAAATATTGCTGAGAGAACTTAGCAAGTTTTCGAAAGACGTGTGAATATTCCTAACTGTTTTTTAATAAATGGTTATATGTAACTCAAGGGTAGTGCCAAATAAAATTTAAAAAAATATAATAATAATAATTTACTTGAAATAATTTTGATGTCAGTGTGGAGCACCCTTATTCGTAAAAACTAAAAAGTCCAATTCAATCAATTACCTGCACTTGTTGTATGGAAGGCTTGGCGGCGAGCTTGCCCTTGTCTTCCTTGCGGCGCTCGCGGCGGGGCTTCCCCGGGACGTTCCTCGCGCTGGTCGAGACACTTGCTTCTTCTTTTTCAGACTTTTCCACTTCTTTGGGTTTCGGTTGCGATGGTTTCTTTAGTGCTTCAGCTTTTGCTTTAGTTTTCTGCAAAATAATATGCTTAGATTAAATCTTCAGAAATAAGTTGGGATAATAAAGAGTATAACTGACTGACTTATTATCCACTAATACTAAGTATTTTATGAGAATCGGAAATAGTTGGCACTTATAAATGCTAACACATTTATAAATGTTTCTTATTAGGGATACTTACGAGTACCTATTCATGTGCCGATGTAGCGTGGTGTGTGGTTTTTGCGCAGTACCTGGAACTCCTGGCGCTGCTGCTGCGTGCTTTGTCCTATCTAGTTGCTTTCGTTAGGCGACTGTATGGATTAGATAGACTGCACCGCCAGCTTGTGCAGTGGTGTATATGTCACTATATTTGTCTCTGTAAGGATATTTATTCCTACCTGACTTGATTTATTTATTCCCGTACCTGGAAGTCCTGCCGCTGCAGGCGCGCGCAGTCGCCGCGCGCGCGCGAGGCGGCCGTGGCGGTGTACAGCGAGCCCGCCGGCTGCTGGAACAGCGACGCGTACTGCTCGCCCACCGGGTACACACGCCTGCATTTACGTACTGGGCTTTAAAGATACTTATTTTTCTCCAAACAGAAAAGACTTTACCTAATACTGGAAAAACTGAATATTCTATTGTGTTCAGGCTTTTCTAACGCCCCACTGCTGGGCAGGGGCCTCCCTTCAGTACGAGGGGGATCATGCCATAGTCCACCACACTGGCTAAGTGCGGGTTGGCGGACTGATCATATCTTTCGAAAACTTGCTAGGTTCTCTCAGACATGCAGGTTTCCTCACGATGTTTTCCTTCAAAGTAAGGCAAGTGGTAATCATGTTAGAAATGATTCGCACATGAAAATATCAGAGGTGCGAGACCCGGGATTTGAACCCGTTTAAGTTAGTACATTTAGTATGTATAACAAAGATGAAAGACATGATATATAGTTTTTTTTTACCTGAAATTGCCAAGATGAGTTTCTTCCCACTGGATTTGCGTCTGCCAGGGACTTTTCTCAGGCTCTTTTTCTTCAGTAGGTGTGTACTCAGCAAATCTATGAATAATATAATGTTTCAAATATCACAAATTAATTCAAATCGTTTAGTAAAATACATTTTATCGTTTAAAAAATAGTCTTTTGATCTTACTTTAGTATTTTACTAGCATTGCTCGCAGCTTCGCCCGCGTTCAGATGACCAAAAACCAAATTCTTAGGTTTTATATTAGTATAATCTTACATTACAGTTTTGTATTTTTTCTTAAAAATGATCGACCATGATTGCTGTGAAGCATACGAAACGTCGGGAACCAAAAATCGAATTAAATCCGCGAAAGAATTCGAAAAAATAGTTTTATTCAAAATGTCAAATATTCGAGTGAATCTAAGAAAGTATTAAGTGATAGATAAATAAATTTACTTATTGGTCTGTAGTAGTCTATCCCGTATCCTCTTCCGGTCTTCTTCCAGCACTCGCTTTTTATCACACTGCCATATATTTAACATGGTAAACGTGTCAGTGAGAAGATTCTCCTTCACTTCGCGATCTAATTGCGTGTCCGTGTGAAAACTCGGCGAGTGATTCACCTGTTACATTACTATTATTAATTTAGGTTGAAATACTTATTTTGTATATTAATAATAAAATCACCCTTGTTTGGATAGAGCAGACAGTCGGTATACCTCTATTCCTAAAAACTGCCTCCGTGGTGTAGTGGCTAGCATGTACGGCTGCACACCCTGGAGGTCCTGGGTTCGAGTCCCGGGTCGGGCCAAGTTTAGTTATTGAGTCTTTCTGTATAGTAAGTCTCAGTAACAGCCCGGAGTTGGGAAGTTGGCGGTGTTTCACCCCCGTGCCTCGGAGAGCACGTAAAGCCGTAGGTCCTGCGCCGACACTCTCACTGGTCGTGTCTCGCGTCGTCCCACCGGAGTATGAGAGTGACAGGAATAGAGAGTGCACGTTGTGTCTGCGCGTACACTTGTGCACTATAATATCTCCTGCGCAGTTGGCTAGTCTCAATGAGATTGGCCGCCGTGGCCGGAATCGGCTAGGATAACATCATCATCATTCTTAAAAAGTAATTAATTTATAGATAAAAAAATATATATACTGTATACATACTTCCAAAATGTAAGGATGCAACTTGTGATCCAAAAGAATATCGAAACCGAGAATCTCAAAACACGCATGCACCTGCATGTAAAAAATATTTTATATAAATTAAAGATTTTAAATATCTAAATATTTGTAATATGTCTATGTCTTTACATTTGATATTAATTTGCCAACAGTTATTAAGTACGTAGGTATGTACCTATTAGGTATCTAATTATTTATTGCATTATTTACTCTACGAATGATTTTCATTTCAAGGCAAACCTTTGTTACGCGGCTACACAGAATAAGTTTTACAAAAATAGAAAATAAAGTAAAACAGACGATAAAAAAAGTGTCTGCTAATGCTAGTTCCGACATAAGGAAAAATAAAAAATTGAAATACAATTTTGCTCTTTAACAACAACCATGAACCTCGTCAGTATTGTAAAGTATAATAAATAAATAATAAATATTTTAGGACATTAACACACGACACCATCTAGTTCCATGGTAAGCTACGAGGCCTGTGTTATGGATACCAGATAGTCGATACACTACACATATATAACTTTATATACATATTATAAATACAAACACCCATGACTGGAGTACAAACATTCGGGCTCGACTCGAACCTGCGACCGCTGGCTCGGCAAGTAGGGCCACTACAAACTGAGCCAAACGTGTCGTCAAAAAATCATTTACTAATACAAAGTTCCTACATTCTAAATAGTTATTAAAACTTTATGGATTAGCATTCATGTGTATTTAATAAAAAGTACCTTGACGCTAAATAATAATAAATTAAAATGTAAGGAATGAAACCATATCATGCGAAGGGAAACAAGCGTGATAGCTGTGCTTGAGTATGGGCCAGGCGGATATGATCGTCTTGACTATAACTTGGTCGATGGCGCGCCACAGCCGGTCCAGGTCCACGCCTTGGGAGACCAACACCTTGTTCAACGTAGATATCTTGCTACCACCCGAAAATATTACATTTATCAAGTGAATTTGGTTTCAATTTTTTTTTATTTATATTAGACGTGGAACTAAAATATTTTTCTTCTCTATAGACTTTTCTTTTGAAAAATACGTTTACGTCCACCCGACATGTCTGTAGTATGCAGTGTTATTCCTATACAATACCCATTGCCACAGTAAGATGTGGAAAATTGCTAAAAACTGGCAAGATTTTTTTTTAATTTCTTAGGTTGTTTATACGTAAAATAATCAAAAAATTTCAATAACAGGATTAATTGCACAATACACCTTATTAATGTTTACTTTTTATAATAAATATAAACGTGGTAATTATAATCGTAGTGCTTTTAAAGTGTAATGTAGCTACATAGTACATCATACAGAACATACATAAGACCACTCGCTTACACTTACAAGTAAAAAGAAAAACTGTAGATTACCGTACCTACATATTTTTATAAAACGAAATAGTTCCACCACATCTCTTGGACGTGCGCAATCAAATTGTCTATTGAGTCATCCAACTTTTTATGTAGAAATCTATATATATAAAATAGTAAAAGATATATAATGAATGGTGTGTGAACAATCAACAAAATGCAGTCTCACCGCTTGCTGCCCGCTTCCGAGTCGTACACGTATGTACGGCTGTGTTTGTTGAGCGCGTAGTTGGTGAGGTGCATGAACACGTTCGTCGTGTTGTTGATGTTCGGGTCCGCGTACTGGCTTGTTGCGAACCTAAGCATTTATATAGAAACTTTGTTCAAACAAAGACAATGGTAGCCCAGTGTTAACGCGCTCGTTCGAAAAATCAAGGGTAGCGGGTTCAAATCCCGACTTTGAGTCTGGTGGCAACTCTGATATTTACATGTTTTTAATTTTAACATGAAGGACAACATCATGAAGAAACTTGCATATCTAAGAGAACCTATGTAAAAGTTTTCAGAAGACATAATTCGTTGGCTCACTATTACAAGGTTCTATGTTACAATTTTAGTACTTATTTAGTTATTAATGCTACAAGGTTCTATGTGTCATTAGCTACAGTTTTGCAAAAACAAACCACTAGATAGCGGCACTTTAACTACAAAATATTCAATTTTACATAGTTCTATGTTGTTTTTCTTTACGATAACAAAATAACGAAGTTCTATGTAAAAATTACTAAACTTCATTAAAATTAACATAGAACCTTGTAATAGTAAGCCAACGAATTTATGATGTCTGACAAGTGACAACGCGCACATGGTTAGCGTAATGGACTATAGCTTGACCCCCTTACAAATCTCAATGCGAGCGATGCCCGTGCCCAGCAGTAGGAGATAAAAAAGGTCTGAATGAAAGTGAATGAACAAAGTTGTGGTCAACTTTTAGAATCATTAATTAAATGCAAAAAAACTTATTAAAATATTAAAAAAATATATAAGTTCAAGAATAAGGATTTTTTGGAACTAATGTTAGTCCTACATTTCGGTAGACAATATTACTTTACTTATAAAAAATTCACAACACAGGCTACCTAGTTCATATTATGTATCTACTGTATAAACAAGTTATATCATAATATCTATCTTATTTACCATAGCAGAGAGCTCATTTAGCTATGATGTTATTGCTTACATAATTTAACAGTTATGTATAAAGCTATACATATACACAATTTAATAGGTACACAACAGTCTATTAAAATATATTTATTTCACTTGAGGTTTGACAAGAAAACTTATGGTTATGGAAATTACATCAAAAAATTACATAAAATCTTACAACTGCGTGAAAATGAGAGTCGTGGAGGATCGTTATGATATGGATGTTTACGCGTTCGGCGCTCGCGGCTCTCTGCCTGGTCGAGCCACGCCGTCGCTCACGCGTTCGCGGGAGACGGGGGGGCGCGGGCGCCTAAACTATACGATCGTACGAAACACGGCCCTACAGGATCGTACATGTTCCGACACGATACCCCGCGATCACCGTTGTTTGTAAAAACCCCGCGTTACACTCTCCCCCTCTAGCCTAACTAAGTGTCCTCACAGTTGGGCTAGTCTAGGTATCTACGCGGCCTACCACGTTTACGTTTTTCCCTAACGGGAGGCTCTATCTGGCCGGTAAATGGCGTGAGGTGCGAAACGTGATATTTCCCTATATCTCTTCCGGTCTGTACGTTCTCTAACCCGTACGTAGTAGAACTAACTACCTTGCCTATCTTGTATGGGCCGTCCCGGCGTGGGATAAACTTCGCTGTCTGTCCACGTCCTGCATCGTTCGGCCCCTGCGTTTTAAGTAGCACCATATCGCCTACCTTATACTCTGGCGGCGATCGCCGTCTCTGGTCAGCAGCCCCCTTTATATAGTTAGTACTGAACATGCGCATACCTGTACAATAATATCTAGTGCGAACACGGCCTAAAGTGCGCTCCACGCCGAAATGTCCTGCCATAGGCGCGTCGTGGAGTTCAGCCATCACTTGCCTGCGTTCGTGTTCGGGCACAACAATACAGCATTCTTCTCCATCGTCTGACTCTAAGCTATATCTATGAAGTATACCATCGGAAATAGTGTACCCACGATCGGACCATGGCCTCCCCCTAGAAGGTTCGTCAGACTCCATGTCCTCAATGATTTTGCGAATCTCTGGATCTAACAGTTGATTGCTGCGGATATCACCACTACTCCTCTTTGGTAAGTCAACGACTGTCATACATAATTCGCACTCACCTTGGTTCTCAGCACAAACTGGTCGCGAAAGCGTATCTGCAACCACGTTCGAGCGTCCCGGTGTGTATTGGATGTTGAGGTCGAACTCTTGCAATGTTAGGGCCCACCTAGCCAGCCGACCACTAGGTGACCTCTGACTCATTAGCCATCGCAAAGGCTGGTGGTCCGTCCTAACCGTTACCTTCGCAGTATCTACGTAACCGCGGAACTTACCTAACGCCCACACGACGGCGAGTGCCTCTCGCTCCGTCGTGGAATAATTCTTCTCTGCACTAGTGAGAAGACGACTTGCGTACTCGATCGGTCTCTCATCGTGTCCCTCCCCCTGCATTAAAACAGCCCCAAGGCAGTAAGCGCTACTGTCAGTGCAGAGAACGAATGGCTTCGACTCATCCGCCTGACGCAGAATGGGAGCGGATACGAGGAGACGCTTTATCCGCTCAAACGCCTCCTGATGCTCGGCGTCCCATCGCCAGGCACTTGATTTCTTCAGGAGTGTTGTAAGAGGTCTCGCGATCTCAGCATAATTATTAATAAAGCGGCGATACCAACTCACCGTTTGTAAGAAACATTTTAAGTGTTTAACGTTCTGAGGGGCGGGCATATTATCAATAGCCGCCGTCTTATCTGGATCCACCTGGATTCCGCTTGGTACAATAACGTGTCCTAAAAACTTAACAGATTCTCTATTCTGTTGCTCCTGGGTTAACTTAGATCCTTCGTCTGCGCGCAACATCAGCTCATCAGATGCGGCGTGCAATAAATCTGTACCTGCAGGGTCAAGTGTGTACGAAGAAATAAAATTAAAGCACTGTCCGGGACTATCCATAAATGTCCAAGTGCGATGGGCAACGTTTATTACCATTCTGGCCCGAGACAAGAAATCTATACCTAGAAGTGTTCTAGTGTCACAACCTGGCAACACTAGTAATTGACACATTACACTATGGCCTTCGATATCTATACCTACCTCGGCCGTCAACAAGTCTCTCCACCCTTGTGTACCGTCAGCCAGGTGTACAAATCTTTTAACTTTACTAAAGTGTACTCCCAAGTCTACTAAAATTTTGTATAATAAAGGACTCGCAATACTATGCGTAGCGCCCGTATCCACTATCGCCACTCCGGTACGACCCATAATGGATATATTAACCATAGGATACGATTCACGCGTACTCACGTTAGTTAACTTAATACATGACGCACTTGTATTACTTATACTACTATTATTATTATTAACGCAATTATCGTGATTATTAAAATCTACATCCAAATTATTGAACGAAGTTTTACCATCCGAATTCGTTAAAGTTTTCACACAAATATCACATTTCGACCTCACGACACCTTCCTTGCCACAACCATAACAACGTATACCCTTACGCGTGCTATCGCTATACAAACGTTTATCATTATTATTATTGTTAATAACCTTCTCACGATTGCGACATTCTTCACTTATATGCCCAAATAATTTACAATAACTACATCGGGGCCTATTGTTTTTATTACTACGCGGAGTGATCGCGTTCGTACTATCAAAACTCGATCGAGTGAGATCGCGACCGGTAGTAGGGACTGATGTTCGTGAAATCGCGTTATTACAATTATTACTATTATTGTTATCCTTATTTACCTTAAGAGTTTTATACATATCCTCCGCGATCCTCGTTTTATACATTAAGTCATCTAAATTACGAACATTATCGCGGGAAACTCTTTTAACAATACGTCGGTGTAATAACCCGTAACAAATATCAACTTGCACTATTTCATCGAGCTTATACGGTAACTTTGCAATTAACGCTCGCACTTTACACAAAAACGACTCGGCGCGTTCTTCTTCTTGCTGCTCCGTCGCGAAGATCTGCCGTAGAATCTGATGCGCGGGCTGCGCCACGCCATACGCCGCGCGTAGGCGGGCGACCGCGTCCGCCCATGTAGTCACCGACGCCTTAACGCCGCGCCACCATACTGCCGCTTCACCCTCCAGCAACATCGGCAATCCGCGGAGTGCGAGCTCGTCACTCACGGCCGCACACTCCTTAAATATCTCGACGGCATCCAGGAACGCTTCTAATACCTCGGCGTCCTGGGACGACCCGTTGAACCGCGCTGTGCACTTAGTAAAACTTGCGTCGACACTCGCGACGCTGGCAGCAGTACCACTCCCGCTGTTCATATTATTTGTTTGAGAGGCCACGACTGGGGTGGAGGCCCTAAATTCACTGCTGGACGTCATCAGAGAATTGATAAGGCTTCTATTTGCTTCCACTTGCGCACGCGTGATCGTTTCCATCAGCGCGGATAGGAAGTGTTGGGGGAGCTGGGGTGCTGGTTGCTGTGTCGAGCCGGCTCGCGCAGCTCCGTCCACGTGGCCGTGCTCGATGGTGCTCTCCTCTCCCTCTGCGGCATCATCCCCTCGCTGCTGCCGAAGCGTTTCCCCTCTCCTCGTCATAGGCATCTTCACGCACTAGTATATAAGTTTAAAAGTTCGAGCCACTAGTATGGGCGCCAGTTTAATAGGTACACAACAGTCTATTAAAATATATTTATTTCACTTGAGGTTTGACAAGAAAACTTATGGTTATGGAAATTACATCAAAAAATTACATAAAATCTTACAACTGCGTGAAAATGAGAGTCGTGGAGGATCGTTATGATATGGATGTTTACGCGTTCGGCGCTCGCGGCTCTCTGCCTGGTCGAGCCACGCCGTCGCTCACGCGTTCGCGGGAGACGGGGGGGCGCGGGCGCCTAAACTATACGATCGTACGAAACACGGCCCTACAGGATCGTACATGTTCCGACACGATACCCCGCGATCACCGTTGTTTGTAAAAACCCCGCGTTACAACAATTAATTTTCGTTACATAAAAAAAACTTATCTAGTAGTTGGTTTGCGTGTCTGTTCGTATGGGAGGTAGGTACGTCGAAAAAAATAGCTGATAAAAAAGAGTGTTAATCCTCTTGCTTATACCAAATAATTATTTCGATTTATATGAAATATTGATTGAGCCGTTAGAGCATAAAAAAGTAACAAACACACAGTCACCAAAAATGTACAGTTATTATTACACCAATAATATTACCGTACCGTGATTCATTTACAATAAAATATCGAACTATAATTGGAAAATTATAATAAACTGCGAAAGTTTGTGTGTGTGTTTGTTACTCCCTGGCTCTAAAACAGCTGGACGGGTTTATTATTTATTATTTACATAGTACACAGATAGATTATGATCTGGAATAACACATAAGCTACTGTCAGGCTACCAGGGACGCACTCGGGGAAGCGAAGGTCGCTTGTCTATACATATAATGAAATTGTAACTAAGCCGAATCTGTACATTAAATATTTTTTGGAAAATCTTATTGAAATAAACATTATTATCTATCTATACAGAGACCGAATCTATAGTTTTTAGAATTTTTGTCTGTCTGTCTGTTTGTTACTGCAGCACAGAAAAACCACTGGAGAGATTTTGATGAAATTTGGTATGATGGTAGCTGGTTATCCGGGTCAACATATAGGATACTTTTTACCGCGGGGAAATGTCTCATTTCTGAGAAAAAATAGAAAAACTGCAATGTAAAAGTATACTAATATGTAAAACCTAAGACTTTGGTTTTTGGTAATCTGAACGCGGGCGGAGCCGCGGGCAATGCTCGTACATTTTTTTTTTGTGACCATATACGAACCTGACAAGTCCTTCATTATAAACAAAAATCCTTAAAGGATCACAGGAAGTAATGAGCGTGTATACTCTAATGTCAAACTTGTAGCCGTCCACGAGGTATGGCTTCGATAGGTAAACCTGAAATATATATTATTATGATTTTAGTCTATTGGGAACAACTTTTACTTACATATAATATTAAAGAAACTTTATTTCTAGAACTAGAACAAAATGTATTCATTTAATATTAAATCGTTAACAAGTTGAAATATTAAAATATAAGAAAATAAAATATTTTTAAAATATTTAATTATTCATATATTACTAACAATAAGAGACAAAATAATTTTATGTTAAATATTCACCTGACAAATAAGTTTATCAGTAGGTTTAATTTCTTTTAATGATTTGGTAAGATATATGCCACGTCCCTGACTGCCACATTCTGGTTTTATTATAAAGGTTTTATTTTTACGGGCTTTGCTGTAGTTCAATGCTTCTCCAAAGCTATAAAAATATTTAGTTTTTATATATTTTGTGATTTAACCATACATGTAAAGTAATATTTTGCTTCTGTGCTACCAGATTAAATACAAAAACGAACTTACTCAGCAGGCAAGCACCAGGTTTTAGGAAAGAAATTATATTCTTTTGGATAGATTTTTTGCATTCGGTTTAAATTACGAGCCAGCAAATCTTTCCTGGATAAAAAATTATTTTAATTATTAAAAAAAAGTATTTCACAGATATATCGTATTAAGTTTTAAGTCGATTTTTTCATATTCATTATTTGAATTTACCTGCAAATCTCAAGCATGCCTGGAAAATGATTAATGCGCTGAAATCTTTTCATTTCTTTAGCTCTTTCTACAGAAACGCTCATATCAGTCCAGTAAAAGTTCCAGGCCTCCTCTTCAGAAACCTCGCGCATACCGAAAGCGCTAGCTACTTTGCGGATAGACTCGTAACGACAGTTAGTTAGGCATATTGTTATTTGAGATCTAAAATAAAATAATATGGCTATTATTATGTAGATAATATGATTATTATTTACTGTTAGATGATAGTACGGGAAAGCATTTCAGCAGACAAAAAGGGAAAATAAAACAAATAAATATAATCGGTGATAATAATAATCATGATGATGTCCTCCCGACCGATTCCGGCCACGGCGGCCAATCTCATTGAGACTAGCCAACTGCGCAGGAGATATTATAGTGCACAAGTGTACGCGCAGACACAAGTGCACTCTCTATTCCTGTCACTCTCATACTCCGGTGGGACGACTACTCGACACGACCAGTGAGAGTTAAGGCGCAGGACCGACGGCTTTACGTGCTCTCCGAGGCACGGGGGTGAAGCACCGCCAACTTCCCAACTTCGGGCTGTTACTGAGACTTACTATACAGAAAGAATCAGTAACTAAACTTGGCCCGACCCGGGACTCGAACCTAGGACCTCCGGGTGTGCAGCCGTACATGCTAGCCATTACACCACCGAGGCAGTAAATTAAAATTATAAAAATATTGACATTTTGTCTTTGCAACACCTGGATAATTGCTAAGAAAAACGAATCCTCAACCTATAGATTAGCAAGCCCTGGGACACATAATACTGCATGAATTAGTAGTTATAGAAATCTAAATCCGTTATCTCAATGACTCTAATATAAACTACTGATATTACAGTTATGAATAAAAAATGACTTTTATGTATATAATTTTATATTTTTTCATAATCTAAATTTAAACGAGATTTTTGTAATATAATTTTACTTTTTTTACTTTTTCTATGTAATATTTTCATTTGTATTCAGCCCTTTTTAACGTCCCACTGTTGGGCACTTGCTAGGTTCTCTCAGGCAGGTTTCCTCACGATGTTTTCCTTCACCATAAGGCAAGTGGTGATCATGTTAGAAATGATTCGCACATGAAAATATCACAGGTCGAGACCCGGGATTTGAACCCGCCTCACTTGGTTTCTCAAGCGAGCGCGTTACCACTGCGCTACCACAATCATTTACCTCAATAGTATTATTAATAATAATATTTTCATTTATGGCGTTCCTATTCCTCCCGGCTTTTCTAATATATATTATTACCTCTTCCTTTTTTTTTTCTTGCAAGTAGCCTCTGCAGGTATAATAGGTGCAGTGCATGAAGTTGGTTGGGAGGTATCATCTTCTCCATACAATTTAGAGTCATAATTATGAAGCAATATGGATGCAATATTTTCTGTCATGTCTTCTTTAACCATATCTTCAACAATTTTTTCATCTAAAAAAGGCTTAATTTTATTTAAAACTCTAGACAAACAGAACCAAATCTATCCCACGGGAACCATACAATTTTGCGGGACAAAAAGTAGCCTATTTGTTATTGTGATGTATAAACTATATTATTGTAAAGTTTCATTAAAATCCAATCAATAGTTTTTGTGTACTAAGCTGTATAAGTTACTATAGTTTTTTAACTATCTAATGGGAACTCTTTAATTTTCCGGGATGAAAAGTATCTAAGATGTTGACCAGGGATATAAGGTACTACCAGGCAAAATTTCATTTAAATCAGTCCAGTAGTTTCGGAGATTAGCCCGTACAAACAGACAGACAGAGAAACAGACATTTAAAAAAATCTGGATTTGCTCTTCTCTTCTTACATCCCCTGACTCAGTTTTTACCATTTTTTTTCTATGTACAGACATTTGACCTCTACAGTTTTAATATAGTATAGATATGCAATATAAATCATATTAATTATACAAAAATATTTGTCACATGCACATGTTTTTAAAGAAAAAATATTGTTTATGTATATATGTTTTAGAACATTTAAAATTGAAACTTTAAACTCACCCTTAACTTTATCAGTTTTTCTTTTAGAGTTTATAATATATGTTTGCTTTGAATTGTTCATTGATTGTTGGTCTTCACTATACTTAAAAGTCTCATGCAAGTCCAACTAAAATAAAAAATACAGTTCATGTAGCAAGAATTAAAATCTGTATTATATGATAAGTCACAAAATATGAACGGAAAATGCTTCAAATAAGCATTTAAAGTGAAAATATTTAATAAAAAAAACTACCTAATTTTATTGAAAACCGACTTTTTAGAAAGTAGCCGCAATGTGCAGTATGTCATGTAAATGCCGGTTAAATACATATCAAAATAATAAAATGACTAACCTCCATTATAGAACATTAATTATATACATCTAACATTAATAATTATTACATTATCTTGCTTGAATTAAAAATATTTCGAAACTCGAAAAAAAAATAAGTCCAAATAAAGGACCAAAAATTGGCCTGAAACAAAAATAAATAAATCAAAAGTTTAATTTAATTATTGAATATCCTTCTTACCAGATTTCCAACAAGAACTACATTTTTATATCCCCATATTTTTCAATATCCACTTACAAAACTTTGTAGGAAGAATTTCATTAAAATTTTGATATTTTACTTTATCCATCGGTACACTGTTTTTTGTTTTTGTTTTATGTCAGCTGTTTCATGTTTGACATAATGTGATCTTAAAAATCTGTGGTAAAAAATTAAATAAGATGACTCGATGTTAGATAACTGAAAATGAAATGAACTTAATACCAATTTATTGTATAAAAATAGTCTTTTAAGGAGCTATATTAATAAAACATATTAAAATAGCTCTTTAAAAGGAACAGTTTACATTTTTCTTTTAAAATAATATAGTTCTCATATAATTTAATACTATCTCTATTATGTACTTTATATTAAAAATCATTTTAGTATAATTTTTTACGTTAGGCGATAGCGATGATATTAAAAACAAAATTTAATATTACTAGTGTATGAAAATGAAAATAAAATAATCTTACGGAAAAATACATTAAACTAAATGGAACGTTAACTAAATTACGATATATTTTATCTGTTATCAACGCATAGTCGTCAAATTTTAGTGCTACCTATTGCTATTCCGCCAAAGTACAGAGTCATCTAGAATTGATAAAATGGCAGAAGGCCAAGACGAACCCAAAAAGATTACAATTACAGTTAAAACCCCTAAAGAGAAGCAGCAAGTCGAAATTGAGGAAGATGCGGATATCAAAAAAGTAAGTAGAGTGACGCTAGGCCTTTTATTCATGGCGTAATATCATAGATATTGCATACGCAATCATTGATGACATTTCTGTAATCATTCGGCACCAAATTATAATAGCCTGTATGATTTTAGCTTAAAGAAGTACTATCCCCCAAATTTAATGCCGAACCGGAGCAATTATGCCTCATTTTTGCTGGAAAAATAATGAACGACTCTGACTCGCTCAAGCAGCACAACATTAAGGATGGACTGACAGTTCATCTTGTGATTAAAACTCCACCAAGGCCCGAACCTGAAGGAGGAACCCGCCGTCCTCCAGGTAAAGTTTAGTTTAAAATGAGTGAGCGTGATGCGTGATGAAGTTTATTTTAAGTACCTAATACCTGTAATGTTTTAATATCTTTTTAATTATGTTATAAGTATGTAATTAGGAAATTGTATTTTTACACACATAATCATATAAATTGACTTTAGTCAATTGAGACCAATATTTTTTTAGTAATCATGTTTACCAAACTTTTAAATGTTCGATTTACTTTATTTATTGTTTTTTTTTTTAAATTTAGTTTACATAATTTATTATATTTCAGCTGATATTGGTGCAACACCATTTGGGTTAAACTCACTTGGAGGTCTAGCAGGACTTGAGAGTTTGGGTCTAGGTCAAAGTACTTTTATGGATCTCCAGGTATCTATGATAATTTAAGAGAGCTTGCATTTATTATTGTTACTATAACAAAATGACAATAAAATTGGTAATTTTTAGGCCCGTATGCAACAAGAACTTTTGTCAAACCCAGATATGTTGAGACAAGTGCTTGACAATCCTTTAGTGCAACAAATGATGAATGATCCAGAAAATATGAGAACTCTTATTACATCCAATCCACAAATGCAAGATTTGATGGCTGTAAGTGAAAATCATTAATACTTAAACTTATTAAATCTAAATCTATGTAAATATCCCTTGGAATGTAGTAAAAGATAATTTAAAGTGGCTTATTTCTGACCTTGACGGTTATCATCAAAATTGTTTGTTATTACAAATTGTTACTTAAATGCTTAAAATTTATTCTTATCACTAATTTTACACTTGTTGCAAAAGTTTCCTTAAAAAATTTGCAAGGAAACTATCAATTCTTATGTATCATTGAAATTTGAGTGTATTACATGGAAATGATTGTGATAATATTATTTATATTTCTATACTGTCTATACTAATTTAAAGAGGTCTATGAAAGTTAATTTTTGCAACCAATAATTAGTAGTCAGAAGTTCAAATCAGAAACTTGTATTTATTATAGATCTTGTATCTAATTTAAACGGTAGCCTGTTATATCTATACTTATATAAATAATTATGGATTAATATTACATTCAAAATTTGTTTTAATGATTAATTATTTTCAGAGAAACCCAGAAATTAGTCACATGTTGAATAATCCTGAACTCTTGAGGCAAACTATGGAATTGGCTAGAAACCCCGCCATGTTGCAAGAATTGATGAGATCTCATGACAGAGCTTTATCAAATCTGGAGAGTATACCTGGTAAGTGGTTATTTTATTTTCAGTATCTATGTTTTGTGTATCAAATCAAACTATTTTAATAAATGTCTTTAAAAGTAATGTTTATAAAAATTGTATCTTAAACAAACTTATATAGTGCCCGGCAATTCAGCCGGGCGCGAAGCTAAGAAACGCACAGGGAGGTGGCCCACTTCAGTGGGCGTTGGGAGGTGGCCCTCTTCGGAGGGTGGTGTGCCATGCGGGTTGCTCCTGGTACTACTCTGATAGCAGAGTGGACCTTGGAGCAACCCCATGGTTGTTGTGGTCTGCTTCGGCAGACCTGCCGTCGGGGCGTCGTAGTTGAATGCGTAAACGATCCTGCGACGCCCCATTAAGACGGGGGAAGGTTTGGTTGGGTTTTAGTGGGTAGTACTGGCTGTATTACGCCGGTGAGTCCCACACGTCGTGCGTAAATGCATTTCCCAACATTAAAAAAAATTCCAATACTGAAAGTATTGAAATTTGTAATATTGTATTGTGCCTTTTTAGTTGTGAATATTTTATCTACATATATAACCCAATTTTAAGAGGCAAAGCTTTACATAGATATCTTTTAAAAAGCTAGAGTGAGCACATGAGCAACTGTTACTTACCAAAATTTTAATAAATTGATGGAGACAGAGAGAAGACAATTAATTCAAAGACAAAGTTTGAACTTTTTATTCTGAATTCATAATATATAAAGCAAGGTTCATCTTCAGTAATAGAAAACTAAATAGAAATAAATGTGAGTGATACCACAAAATTCTACCTTCTCTATAACATTTTAGTGTATAGTATGTTCTTATTTTCAGGTGGATATAATGCTTTACAAAGAATGTATCGTGATATCCAAGAACCAATGCTCAATGTGGCCAGCAGCATGGCGGGGAATCCATTTTCTGGGCTAGTTGACAATTCAGGTAAATTAACACTGAACTAATTTCTTCAATTATAACATCACTTTACTGCTCAATTTGACCTTGTATAAAATATATAAAACATAGTATATTATATAATTGGGTAACATATATGGCAGTGAAATTTGCTCAGGATAAATTTTATGTAAGACTACCGATTCACCCTTGCTTTGTTCGGGTTCATTCCTAGGTACGTTTCAATTTTTTTTAGCGGAACTCTAATTCTTTTTCTAAAATAAAAGTAGCCTATGTTACTCCCTATAACATCAGCTATCTTTCAGTGAAAGTCCCGTCAAAATTAGTCCAGCCGTTTCAAAAATTATCCGGAACAGACAGACAGACAGACAAAAATTTTAAAAATCGTGTTTTTCTTGTAAATACCATATATAATTTCATATGCATTAAGTAAAACTCTGTTATTTTAACATTACAAACAGACACTTCAATTTTATTTATCTGTATGGATAAATCTTATGTTCATGTATATCTAGTTACTATTGTACTGTAATAAAAGCAAAAAAATAATTCAATTTTATTATATTATAAACTATGCTACTAGCTTTTAGAACTTATTAAAAAAGAAAATCATTAAAATTGGCTAAATTCTCATCCTTTTCCTAGACGGCACCAACCCACAGCAGGGCTCTGAGAATAGACAACCATTACCTAACCCTTGGCAAAGAGGTGGCTCCAACACTTCAGGGGGAGGGACAGGCACAGGCACAGGTGCTGGTGCAGGTGCAGGTCCTGGCCTCATCAACACTCCCGGCATGCAGTCTCTCCTACAACAAATGTCAGAGAACCCACGCCTGGTCCAGTCAATGCTCTCAGCCCCCTACACTAACAGTATGCTTCAAGCTTTGGCAGCGGACCCTGAAATGGCATCCCAATTGATTAATCAGGTACTTAACAACCCTAATTTGTCCTTAGCATAGCATATGCATTATATTACAGCAAAAAAAAATTATTTATGTAAATTGCATATTATTATTGATTTTTTTATTAATTTTGGGAAAAAATGTGACTTTTTTTAAATTTTCTTATGTGTTTTTTATTTTACTGTTTCAAAAAGTTACATTAATTTTAACTTGTCTCATAATATAATATACATATGTCCAGAATTAGTTTATAATATAATAATATTATTTTTATATTTTTTTAGAATCCTATGTTCGCCAACAACCCACAACTGCAAGATCAGATCCGCACTATGATGCCTCAGATGCTTGCTCAATTACAGAATCCTGAAATGCAGCAAATGATGTCCAATCCACAAGTAAGATTGCACTTGCCCAAAGAAAGCTAAGTAGATTGTATTTTGCAAAGAAATTAAAAAGTGTTTTGTAAACCTTTTAACAGGCTTTATAATGTTGATTTTGAAAATCTTCATAATGCATAAAATAGAATAGCAATTTTTTCACTCTATGGAGACAATTTTTTACTGAATGGATATGGAAGATAAATTATAGGTGTAATATTTGACAACTTATAGCAAAGTTTAAAAATAATAATTCCATTAAGTTTTACAATACATAAGTATGTACAATACATAAGATGTTTTCTAAAAAAAAAGGAAACAAGTACTAATTCATACATATATTGATGTACACAAAATAGTTTTATTATTAATACAATGACAATTTGGTCTTTACTTACTTTACAATCAGCTAATAGTACATTCGAATATAAAACAAGAACTACTAAAAAATAAACACAGCAATCAGCATGTAGAGACATAAATATTATAAAAAAACAAACAAAATGTAGAAGTATTATTATACTACTAATCAACCATTTATAAATGTTGCAGGGAATAAAAATGTTGGTTTTATGATTTTTGCAAATTCTTTTTTATTAATTACTTGTATTATTAGTATGCAACTATATTAATTCTCCAGTCATTAATTACATAAATCTACAGGTGAAGCAAAAGATTTTGCAGAATTTTGTCTATGAATCAAGTCCAATATGTTGACAGCATTATAAATGACTCACCCTTGCTCTGCTCGGGTTCGTCCCTAGCTTGCTTTCCAATACAAACTTTCATCCCCATTTTCACCTCATTTAGGCATGATTTCCGGGATAAAAAGTATCCTATGTCCTTCCCAGGGTCTCAAACTATTTTCTTACCAAATTTCATCTAAATCGGTTCAGTAGATCCAGAGATTACCCCCTACAACGTCACAAACTCACAAGCTTTACCTCTATAATATTAGTATAGATCACTTTATCTAACAACCACATATGATCGCGTATTCCAGGCTCTAAACGCGCTCCTCCAAATCCAGCAAGGCATGGAGCAGCTGCGCGCGGCTGCGCCCAGCCTCGTCAACAACCTGGGCTTCGGGGCGGCGGGGGCGCCCGCGACCCCCGCTCCCGCAGCGCCCGCGCCCGCGCCGCCCGCCGCACCCGCCGCCGCCCCGCAGCAAGCCCGCCAGCAGCAGAACTCGGAACTTTTTACACAAGTTAGTACTGTTATAGCATTTTTAATGCCAAGTGTATTTTAAATAACACGCTTTTGTGTAACATTAGTACTTGTAACTAACAATGTAATCAAATGTTGGAAGTTAATTTTAACATACTGTCTAATTGTTGTTTAGAAATGAAACTAATAATTTATATGATCTGATGACAGACACATGAGTGGAGCTCTTGAGTGGCGAGTTTGAGCTCATTATGGTTAGTTTTAACTAGTCCAAGAGATTGGGTTTGGTAAAAATGTTTTTTTTTTAATTTTTTTAAACTACATAATCTATACTTCTTAAAGAGACAGTTTGTTTATAATATTTTAGTTGTAATATTGTTTATATAATTTGTAATATATTTTTATGTTATTTATGTTTCTTTAAAATAAATGGAATATGTATACTTAATAAATATAGTCGTCGGCTGTCATCGGACGTGACCGCGCGTGCATTGTAATTATCATAATATGAATATCGCGTCGAAAACGTTAAAATGTTCGAACTGCAATATTGTAATTTGCGAAGTGTTGGCGTTTGTCCAAAATAAGTTGGATGTTATGGATGAACAAAGTATTATCCAAATATGTGAAAGTGCTTTTAGTGAGAATGAAATTGACATAGCGAAGTCGTTACTATTTGAATCCGTGAGTAAACGTCCCTCAATAAGAAAACGCAAAGGGAAGACACTTCGTAATATTGAAGACATTATATGCCTTTTAAAGGAAACAGACCCTGAACAAATACCGATTTTCGTAGCGAAGAGATTAGAGAAATTGCCACCAGTTACATTCGATCATGTTGACGTGACGCCATTACTTAAAAAGATATTAATATTGGAAAAGTCTATGCAATGTATACAAAATGAATACGTTTCTAGAAGTGAGTTAATAAATACATTAAGTGAATATTCTAAAACGACGAATCAACGAAATAATGTAAATATTAAACGAGGAGGTGGAACAAATTTCTGTGATAGTGGACCGATGGAAATTTCAGCATATTGCGAGTTTAATCATTATCCGTCTCTTTCCCGCAACCGATCGCCCGCGAAGCAATTGAGCGACACGACGAGGATGCAGCCGTTGCAGGCTACATCAGCTGCGCCGCCGACGGTGGCGCCTCCCGCGACGTCGCACGATCAACGAGCTATTGAGAGTGCGAGGGAGATAAAAATCGATCGCGCTGTGCGTTGCAGTGAAAATATAGAAGAGCAACCGGTTATAGTGGCGACAAAAGAAACAGCTGAGCGCCTGCATAATCAGCCGTATGATAAAAATACGGTAACAAAAGATTATAATGAAGATAGTAAGGCGACTTACTCTGAGGTAGCTCGTAAGGGTGGTAAATGGATAGAGCCTAAAATGAGCGAAGAGTGGGTATTATATCAAAAACGGAGACTTAGAAACCGTCTCATAAGCCAAAAGGGATGTGCCAATGCGTCAGAAGAAAATAACCAAAAATTCAAAGCAGCAGATATAAAGTTGCCGCTATTTATATCTAATGTGGACAGAGAGGTCTCAGAGCAAGATATTATTAATTATGTATATGGAAAAACAAAGGAAAAAGTTTCATTAGAGAGAATTAACATGAAAAGGCAGAAGGATTATAATGCCTATAAAGTTTATGTAACAAAGCATAAAATGGATACTTTCTTAGACGATAAACTGTGGCCCATTGGCATAACCTTTAGGCGTTTCGTGAATTTTCACGAAAAACGGAAAAATATGGAAGTTGTAAAAACAGTAGAAAATAAGAGATAATAATAAAATAAAATATCATAATATATAATAATTAATTAAATTGAATATGAATAATATAAATAAAATTATTAGTTTTAACTGTAAATCACTCAAGAGGTCATTAGAGGGTGTAAAAGAACTGTGTACATCTGCGGATATCGTAGCCCTGCAGGAAACATGGTTGATGCCTCATGACCTACCAGTACTGAGTACGATAAGCGACAGCTTTGGATGGACTGGTACCTCTGCTGTGGATACTTCGGTGGGCCTAATCAGTGGAAGGCCGTATGGTGGTGTAGCGTTATTGTGGCGCAAAAGTGTGTTTGAAACAGTGTCAGTGGTAGAATGTGACAACGTGCGTATTTGTGCCATCAAAATAACTGTAAGTAATAGATCGGTAATTATTTTTAGTGTATATATGCCTACTAACTCTTATGACAATCTACTAGAATTTAGTAATTGTCTAAGTACAATCAGGTCGGTCATAGAAATACAAGAAAGTAATGGAATTGAAGCTTTCTATATATTAGGGGACTTTAATGCTCATCCCAATGAGCTATTTTACAATGAAATGTTAGATTTTTGTGTTGATCAAAATTGGATATGTGTGGATTTAAACATGTGTAGTAGAAATACATTTACTTTTTGTAGTGAAGTTCATGGGTGTAAACGATGGTTAGATCACTGCATCGTCACTAAATCAGCTTTACAAACGGTTATTAGCGTATCAGTACAATATGACATGTATTGGTCTGATCATTATCCAATTGTATTAGAATGTAGTATAAATAGTTTAAAACTGAAAATTGCACAGCCGAAAATGAGCTCTTTAAATTGTGTTATATGGGGTGAGAGGAATTTTAAACAGATAAACCAATATCATGACCTGTGTAACTCTAATTTGTCAATGATAAATCTACAAGAACTTAGTGAATGTTGCGATAATTTGTGTAAAAAAACAGAACATTACGCTATCTTAGATAAAACGTATAGCAATATTATTAAGACACTATCAGCGGCCGCTAGGCGCACGTACAGTGGTAAATGTAAAAAAAAGGGAGGCTATGTTACGGGATGGAATAGGCACGTCGCGGGACCGCATTGTGAGGCGCGGCTTAAATTTCAAATGTGGATGTTAGCGGGGCAACCGACTAGTGGTCACGTTTTCAATGAAATGGTAGAGTCTAGGAGACATTTTAAGGCAAAATTAAAATGGTGTCAAAACCGACAGGAACAACTTCAAATGGACATTCTCGCGTCAGATCACTTATCCAAAGACTTTAAGAGTTTCTGGAAGAACACTAATAAAATGAAAACTAGGCCGAGTTTACCCGTGAGTGTAGATGGTCTTTCCGACCATAAAGAAATTGCTGATGCATTTAGGTCGCGCTTCACTATGCGATCACCTCTGGGTTCCACGTTGAATAAGGTGAACGATGCTGAGACTATCACGGCGAGCGGGAGTGAAAAGATTACGGAAAAAATGGTGGCACAAATAATTAAAGAAATGGTTCGTGGAAAATCACCTGGTCACGATAATCTCAGCATTGAACACTTTAAGTATGCGGGAGTTCATCTGCCTCGAGTTCTCGCACTGTTTTTCAATCTGTGTCTAAATCATTCATATTTACCGGAGCCGCTTATGCGGACTATTGTAATACCAATTGTTAAGAACAAGACGGGTGACACGTCCGATATGAGCAATTATCGCCCCATCTCGCTTGCTACCACCGCAGCCAAAATACTTGACAGTGTGATAAATGGCAGGCTATATAAGCACGTTTCTTTGCAAGATGCCCAATTCGGCTTTAGATCAGGTCTGTCGACAGAAAGCGCTATTCTTAGTCTGAAGCATACTGTCAAGTACTATACTGCAAGGCGTACGCCGGTATATGCGTGTTTCCTGGATTTATCTAAGGCATTTGATCTTGTTTCATATGATGTACTTTGGAGCAAGTTAAAGGACGCAGGTATACCGGCGGAGTATACGTCCCTTTTGAAATACTGGTATGCTAACCAGAGAAATCAAGTAAGATGGGTCGGTGCACTGTCGGATGAATACAGATTGGAGTGCGGAGTGAGACAGGGAGGTTTGAGTTCACCCTTGCTATTCAACCTGTACATTGACCAACTCGTGGAGGAATTGAGTAACACACATGTTGGCTGTCACATTGACGACACCTGTGTCAATAATCTAAGCTACGCAGACGACATGGTCTTGCTCAGTCCCTCCATAGCCGGCTTAAGAAAACTGATAGCTACCTGTGAGACTTACGCGAAGGTGCATGGCTTAGCATACAACTCAAAAAAGAGTGAAATACTTGTGTTTAAGTGTCAAAAATTAAAACCACGCCATGTCCCGCTCGTGAGTCTAAATGGTGTATCGCTGAGCGTTGTCGAGAAATTTAAGTATCTTGGTCACATCATTACTAGCGATCTACGGGATGATGATGACATTGAGAGGGAACGCAGGGCGTTGGCGGTTAGGAGCAATATGGTCGTCCGCAGATTTGCTCGGTGTACGAAGGACGTCAAAATAACACTATTTAAAGCGTTCTGTCAGTCCTTTTATACCTGTAGTTTGTGGGTGGCATATTCGCGCCGGGCCTACAACGCCTTGCGTGTGCAATATAATAATGCCTTTAGAATGCTGTTGGGGCTGTCGTGGCGTTGTAGTGCTTCAAAGATGTTCGCAGAGGCACACACAGATGGGTTTCATGCCATTATGCGCAAGAAAGCTATTTCTTTGATGCAGCGTCTACGCGATAGCAACAACAGTATTTTAAAGTGTATTTCGGCCAGAATGGACTGCCCCTTTCAGAAACACTGGATGGAGTTGGCCATTGGGCTAAGATAAATAAAGAATAAATAAGTAATATTTTATGCAAAAAATACTAACAATACTAACATAGTATTAAGTATAATTGTTACTAACCAATTAACAATATATGGATGTACTTACGTCTGAAATAAAGATTATTATTATTATTATTATAATGGTCACCACTAGAGTAACCTGTATGGGAGTCCAACACTAATTTCCTCCTGATCAATAAAAAATAACTAGCTAGCACGAGATATTTTAGTGCACAAGTATGTGCGATAATAAACACAATTATAAACACAAAAATAATAAACACAATTTGTACTCTCTAGTCTCGTGTAAGATTATCTTCACTAATGGATGGATGTATATTATTTCCCTATGAGAATGTGAGATTCAAAAGAATATAGTCTACAATTGACAACATTTCAGAAATATGAAGACCCTAAAATAAAAATACCGTTTCTTTATTTTCCTATTTTGAGTACAAATATATTTTTTTGGGATTTTTTTAATGCTTGGTTTTGGAGAAAAAAAATAAAATCTGAAAATATTGTGGTAACGTCACAAATAAGGTTGAATGAGATGATTGCCTTTGCCTACTAAAGATTAAGATGAAATTATTCATCCAACGTCAGTGTCATATGTCATATGTGTCATTTCTGAATAATTGACGTTTGTATTTTGAATTGTTTCTCAAAATATGACAATCACAATAAAAAACAAAACGTTTAAGCTTTGAAACTTTTGTACACAGACAACTGACAAGGAAAGATTTTGTAATGCCAAAATGACATTAGTATATTTTTTTTGACGGATGAGAGAAAGGCAAAGGCAATATCGCTATTCAATCTAATTAATGACGTCATTTGTCGCTTACGTCTTTTTAGAATAAGACGAGTTTCAAAGTGGAAATTTTATATGAAAACGGCATCATTTCGAAAAAAGAAAAGATATGGGTCGCCTCATTTTTGATCTAGTTTTAATTAAAATTATAACATAGGGATGTTGAAAAAATGAAATGTTGTCAATTGTATTTACACACACTCGCTGCACTATACTCTCTTAAGATTGATCTTCTGCAGGAAAGTTGAATCCAGAAGTCTACATTGTAATATTATGGATGTAGTTAATCTTTTCGTAATCTTAAAATTGTCCAGTAAAATGTGGAGAAGATATTTTTAGTTTTATAGTAAGAATCCAATTTATTACATAAGCCTAAAAATCACCGTTTGGTATTATAAAACAAAATGTATAATTTTAAAATACTAATTCAGTACCGTTTTTGCATTTCAGTTTATGCAACGAATGGTATCCGCTATGTCGAACAATCAAACCAACACACAGCAGCCACCAGAGCAGCGCTATTCACAGCAACTGGAACAACTTACTGCAATGGGCTTTCTGAACCGAGAGGCTAATTTGCAAGGTATTTCATTATAATTTTTTAAATTATAAATATTTATTAACTATCCTGCCAACAACAAAGTCATCTCTGGGTTATTATTATTTAAAGAATGGATCAACCATAGTGAAATGAAATAGTAATTATAAATAATAATATAAATATACTTAATGTAGATTTTTAAAATCTTCATTTTAATAGAATTAGCAACTGCATTTTCCTCAATAGCTCAAACTCCATACTATAGTGCGGGAGCCCAAGAGGGAATTTTTGGAGTTATTCAAGCGCGGCAGATTACCATAAAGATATAAATACGTACATTTAACTTTATAGTCGATTTTTGTCTCTTTGACTTGTGCAAATTGGCAGATTACTGATATGCACACTTTTCAAGATGTAATTAGCCCACCACACCTTAATCTGACGGTTTCAAGTATTTCTACCTTATCAAAATATTTTTTAAATATTTTGATCGGCTGTCCTAGACGCGCGCCCTTATATAGAGGACTTATGTTATGGTGGAGGTACTCAACAGAGTGCAAGGTATCCCCCCTTATGTTAATCTGACGCGCTTGAGTAACTCTGAAAATCCCCTCTTGGGCTCCCCTGCTACTACTTTGTCACAGGAGTAAATAAAAAAATAATTTTCATATTTACAATTTCAGCGTTGATCGCAACATTCGGTGACGTGAACGCGGCGGTGGAGAGGCTACTGGCGCTCGGTCAGCTGTCTATGAGCTAACATCAGCGCGGGCGCAAATGTTATAACTCGTACTTGCTTGTACCACAATCTTGAATTTTGTATTGTAAATCATTATGATTTTCCTCATGTAGTCAAACTGTATCTATTTGTTTTTTATATTATTATTTTTGGTTTGTAAAACATTCACACTTCACTCTCCTTTGAAGGATGGAGTGAAGTATCATAAAACGTTTGTGCTGTGGTTTTGGTGCAAGCGAGTGTGTTTTATTATGAACGGCATAATATTCATCAATTAGACTTGTCGTTTAAATTTTACTATCGAATTGTCTATAATTTTAGCAGGTGATTTCTTAGAGGAAATATTTAAATTCATTCCTTCTTACTTTAGGTATAAAAGTTTGTTTCTGATTAGAAACAAAACAATCATAAAATTTTGGACTAAGGTTATTTTGTAAACATTTATTTTACTTTATTTAAAATGATATATTTTTTATTACTTCCATTATTCTCCTGTTCCACAATGCTATAAAAATACCTATTTTAGTTATGGTAAAGTTAGATAAATGATGTAGGTTATATAAATAGTTTGCTTTAAAATGAGTGTTTAAGATAACCCTGGCAATATAAAATTACAAAGTGCTATGAAGAACACGTTTTTTAACTTATAACTGACTCTTGCTATTAGTGTATTGAGGTATGGCGTTAAAACCAGAAAATATAGATAATCATTGATGATATCTAATTATTGTTTTTAGTTTTTTTAACATGTTGCGTAATTTATTTATGAAGCTGTTTTCTACAATATAAAACTAAATTACCCTAAGTTTAAATTGCTTTTTGTGTGTCTCTTTACTGGCAACTTTTATCTATAACTTTGTTATTTGGGCTAGGAACATTAACTTCTAATGAGTGGGTTTAAACTGAGTCTGGTATGGTATTTGATGATTGTACAGTTTTTTTTGTATAATTTAAGGTGGAAGCAATTAAGAAGTAATCTTTATGCTTTATTCTACTAAGTATGTAGAAAATTCTAAGTTGTAAAACAAAATCCGGCATTTGTTGCTCATTTTTGTTATATTTTTGTTAAATTTCCAAGGAATATAATTATAGTATAATATTAATACAAAAATATTAATTATGTATCAATAAAGTTTGAAAACGCTTAAAGGATTGTTTTATTTGATATCTAAAAAAACCTAGAATTCTCTGTAATATTTTTTTTTACAGCTAATGGTTTTGATGAAGTTCAGTCTATTTGTACTAATTTAAACCCATTCCCAAACTATTTTGGGAAAACCTGAAAACCATTTCCAAAATGAACTGAAACCTCAGACCCCCATAGCCAAATTGCTTGAAAAATCCTATCTCTAGTTTTTTTTTTGTTGATATAAAATACCAATTTAAAAACTTTGCGGTCATGGTTAAGTGAGTAAACTTGACATCATTTATTCATTAAAATTTAACAAAATAAATAGACATAAAATTCAGTAAATAACAAGTGTCATTAACAATTAGTTACGCACCGCTAGTTTATTAGTCAAAGAAATCGAGCGCCTTCGTACAACCTCTGTGGTGTTTGTCTACAAAGTTGCAAGGGAATCTCCTTAATCTGTAGGTGCCAGGCAGGCAGGAAAAGGGCGAATGGTTCCTGTTGCTATAGTTACAGATTAAGGAGACTACTGCCCGATTTCACCAACAACCCATAAGCTACCACCTACGTATGGGATCCCTAGCTTAAAATTCCCCTCAACTAGCCCCTAAATTAAATTTCGCTTTACCATCGTCTTTAAGCCTATATTTCTAGCACCTAAATTTAGGGGGTCTTTTAATATTTAGGTGACCCCTAACTGTCGGTGAACCAGAAACTCCCTTAAACTTAGGTGACATTGGTGAAATGACGAATATATTTGACGTTTGGGCGGGACGAATGATTATCTTTTGTGTGTATTTTTATTAAGAGAATTGTGAAGTGCCGATACGCGGCGAGAGTAGGTATTTTAAAAAATGCTATCTGTTTCATACCACTTTGCATCCCCCCGGCAGTGAACAACACAAATACAACATACGCAAATTCTCACGCACACTATGATAGCAGCAGCCGGTGACGCGCGGGCGCTCGCGGGGGGCGGGGGCGGGGGCGGTGCGACTCGGCGCAAGAGCAATTTCAAAGTTTATCTGATATCTACGGTTTGCGTACAATATACATTCCCTACAAGTTACATCGCACCTTTATTCATAAACTGAAATAACTCTAAATTACAATTTTGTGGCGAATATCATTTAAAATTTGACTTGTTTAGATTGATGACTTCAAAAAATCATAGAAAAATAAATAGGTGGTTTAGATCAATTACAAAAAGCTCGTTCCAAAAGTTGAAAGTTTTAGAATTTTTTGTTGTTTATGTACTAATAGACCCATCGGAATCCTTTTATTTTTAAAATAATTTATTTATTGCAAACCTGAAGTTTTATGATTTTAAAATGTTAGGAGGTATATAAGGAATAGAAATTCATAAAATGACCTGATCATGAATGATGATGATTTACGATTTTTTAACAAATCTATGACTAAATTTTATAAAATATATCAACTTAATTTTTTTAAATATATTTTTAACTAATGAATAAACAAGATTAGATTACGAATGAATTTCATTTCTTTTTGTAATTGTCCTAAAATCATTTTTTTCAGAAAAATCAATAAAATTAACTGCAAAAACTAATAAAATATCGATAAATTCGAAAAAATTATAACGAATAGTATGTGTATATTTATAAATATACATATGCTATTCGTAATATTTTTTTAAAATTATAACGAATATTATAAATTATAACGAATATAAAATTAAAAATATAATTTTTACAAAAATAAAAGTATTTTTATTGCTCCTTCTAAACGGTAGTGGTCCAGCAATTACCAAAAGAAAGCGCGTGACCGGTGGAGGGCGAGGGGTGGAGGGGTGTAGGAAGACCCTTACTCATTTAAACTTATACAAACAAATATCTCGAAAACTTTGAGGTTATCGTAGAAAGCGTTATTTATAAAAGTTGTAGATTTTTACTAGACCTTTAACATTTGTACAAAATATTTTTCGATAGAACGTCACAGTGAGCCGGAAATTGAAAAAAACTATTTTTCAACGCTTTGCGTCCTCCCATTTCTCGAGTGTAGCTGGACAGATGGGGCATATTACGAATTTCTAATCCTTATATACCTGCTAACATTTGAAAATTATAAAACTTCAGGTTTTCAATATATTGTTGTCAGATTCCGATTGGACTATAATACTAGCTTACATACCAAATTTTAGCTTTCTAGGACTTCAGGAAGTACCCTATGAGTTTTGATGATCATCAGTGAGTCAGTGATGAAATCGGAGTTTTTTAGATATCAATAAAATCTAATGTAAAAGAGCTATGCAATTGAAACTTTTTATGTTTAGCCAGCATTGCCCGCGGCTCCGCCCGCGTTCATATAACCAAAAACCAAATTCGTAGGTTTTACATATTAGTATATTCGTACATTGCAGTTTTGTATTTTTTCTCAGAAATGAGATATTTTCCCGCGGTAATCCTATATGTTGATCCGGATACCACCACCATCTACCACCACACCAAATTTCATCAAAATCTCTCCAGTGGTTTTTCTGTGACGTGGTAACAGACAGACAGACAGACAGACAAAAATTCAAAAAACTATAGATACGGCCTCTGTATCGATAATAATGTTTATTTCAATAATATTTTCCAAAAAATATTTAATGTACAGATACGGCTTAGTTACAATCTATACATACGAGAATAATAAAATTCTAAACTTTGGAATGAATCCTTTCAGTATCGATCGATATATCGATATTACGTTCTCCTCCCTAGGAGATAATAATATCGATAGCACCTTCAACATCACTACAGTCTACAATATGCCCCTGCCCCCGACCCGAATGGTGCGATAGAGAGAGTTGCAAGTCTTAGACTCAATTACCTACATTTCCTTTTTGAAATATTGTTTCGGGCGATAACGTTTTCACCCCCCTAAACATTAACGAAATGAGACGATTTTGGTCTCATTAGATTCAGTACACCTTAATCTAGGTCTGTACGTTTTCCTTTTTTTGTAATTCAGTTTAGTTTATTTTAAAAAAATAAAAACGCTGGAGGAAGTTTTTAGGTCAAAAATATAGATATTTAGATGCTAATAACTTCTATCGTACGCAATATTTCCAAAAAATAAAAACGTACGGACCTAGATTTTGATCATATCTACAACATTTATCCAAAAATTATGAAAATTAGACTATGTTTAAGGGGGGAAAAACGTTATCGCTTTTTGTATGAAAATTTACAGCTTCACAATCCTCTTAATTACTGACAATATAACGATTAAAATAAGAAAAGTGTTTTATTGTTTAACAAATTATTAATACAAATTAGGTAAATATACCTAAGTAGGTAAATATTAAAAAAAACCATTAAAATCGGAAAGTAAAAATAAAAAATCAGTGTGATGGATGAACCTGGTGACTTTCTATCAATCTAACGAAATCCGGTTAAATAATGGTGAATTGCCGCCTTAAGCGGACCTGATACGATCAATCGCTACGGTATTCTCAGTTGCAATTGAAGTACTTAGTACGTTAATATGATCAAAACTGCGTCGTCAAAGTAGTCATCAAAACTATTTTGTCAAAGTAAACTTTGATCTTGTCAACACGGCTTTACTATGATAAACACGGCTTAAAGTCCACTTTGATTGAACGCCGACGTCAAACTCCGTAGGGTTTACATTCTCTTTGGTCAAAGTGCACTTTGATTTGATTGCTCGTTTTACATGATCAATCATCAAAGTTACGTCAAAGTAGGACCATCAAAACTACTTTGTCAAAGTACACTTTGATCGTGTCCACGCGCCTTTACTGGTACTCGATGGCTGTACTCAGCGCTGCCAACTGGCGGGTAAATTACCCGAAAAGCGGATAATTTTAGGCGATTTTTGATGGTGGGTAATTTTGACGGGTATTTGTATGGAGGGGATCAAGCGTCAAAGCAGGTATTTTAATTAAGTTGATTAATTTGATATTTTAAGTTCTTTTTTATGTTTAATTTAATTTAAAGCTGTTTAATTGAGAACTAATTACACTTCTTTTTCTAACATTAGTATTTTTTTTATTCTTAAAACATGAATAAATTACTTAAAAAACTATTTTCGGGTATTCTGCTCATGGTTGGCGCCGGGAACTAAATAAACTGGGTATTTTGAGGCTTATTGGTCGGGTAAATCAACGACTGTTATCTGGCAGCTCTGCTACTAGACAGTGGAAATTTTTTTAAGAAATGTAGTATGTACTGTCAAAAAATATAACATGTAAACAGTGTTTATCACTTGAAAACGAATACTTGTACAATGAATTTAATTTAATATTTGATAATATCTTTCAAATGATAGTCTTAGACAATTTCGACTTAAAATTAAAATATAAATTTTTTGAGGTTAGCTTATAATCAATAATGTTTATAACGTATTTTACGTGGAATTAGAGGAATACACGATGTTTATTTTTTTTTCAGTAAATAATGTATACTCCGCGGCAGAAAATTCTATGGTTTGCATTCAGTACCAGAATATTTATATTGTTTCTTCAAGCTCTGTCAAATGTTATTATACCTGATCATGATGCAAATGTTTTTATCAGTCCTGACGATCCAACTCTGCGCAAAACTAAAGGTGATTTACTTATTGATACTATATTAGGTGGATTGAAACGGTGGGATTCTCAGTATTATATACATATTGCACAATATGGATATACATATGAAAATTGTTTAGCCTTTTTCCCTCTGTTTCCTTTAATTGTAAGGTATGTTGCATACATATTAAATAGTATACTTGGTACGTTTTTAAATTTTCACAGCACTTTACTGATATCTGCTACTGTTGTAAATTTGTTGATTTTTATTAAGTCTGCTGATGTGTTACATAGGTTAAGCATAAGAATCCTGAGAAGTGAATGCAAAGCATACAAATCTGTAATATTGTACTGTGTGAACCCTGCCAGTATATTTTTTTCAGCTCCATACTCAGAATCACTATTTGCATTAATGTCATTTTATACTATGCTGAAATGTACAGAAAATGAAACTTTAAGGTTTGCTAATATAGATATCACAAGTGCATTGCCAGCTGGATTCTCTATGATAAGTCGCTCAAATGGTATTATTAATCTAGGTTTTATTCTTTATACTAGCTTTAAAAATGTGATAGAGCGTACTTTACCAGAAATTAGGTACAAATACAAAACTCTAAAACATAGACTCATTTTGCCATTTTTACTTCTGCCATTATTTACTTCTTGTGTTGCTCTATTTTTAACTTTCATAGTTGCAATCATACCTTTTGTACTAGTTCAAACTTACAACTACTTTAAATTTTGCACTCATAGTGATCATAATTTACCCGAATTCTTATCTAACACTGAATTCTTACTACCTGGTTCTGCTGAAAGTCCTTGGTGTAACAGTTCATTACCTCTGTCATATTCTTATGTTCAAAAACATTATTGGGAAGTAGGGTTTTTAAACTATTATAAGATAAAACAGATCCCCAATTTTATGCTTGGTTCTCCGATAATTCTAATTTTATTATATCATTGTTTGGTTTATATAAAAAATAACTTTAGATTGTGTTTAAGACTTGGACTTAAGGACAATATATTTAATTTTGGATATGCAAACAAGGTAGTATATAGGCATAAGCAATATAATAAAGGGTTTGGGGCCAATGATCCTATTTATTTTGTTTATATGGTGCATATAATGTTCTTAACATTGTTTTGCATTTTATTTGTTCATATTCAAGTTTCAACAAGGCTCTTAGCTTCTGCTAGTCCAGTACTATATTGGATTTGTTCAAGTAAAATGAATGTTGGTCCGACTCCAACATCAGACCAAAACACAATAAATGAACATTTCCGTCGTATTGGTATTGGAAAGAGAATACCATCTCATCATTTATCTATAGCAAATTTAGAAGGTATTGACAATATGTACAGTAAGTGGAGAACTTTTATAATTTCTAGGAGAATGCCTGATCTTCATTCACAATTAATACAATGTTATTTTCTAGGATATTTGGTTATTGGAACAATTTTGTTTTCAAACTACTACCCATGGACCTAAATATACCAAATTAATTAAATTATATGATCTCATGACATATCATAATGTATCATCATAATTTTTATACTTATAAGACTAACATATCATAGTTCATTGTAACATTAATGTACAAATGACATCAGATTATATAATTTGATGCCTCCTTTTATTGGATACTTTGAAATAACAGATTTTAATATATAGGTACTTTTCACGAAGTACTAGACCACCTGATACATAGTATAGTCTGATGTTGTTAGCAATTATTATTAATAAGTATTCAAGATTAATGAAATTATTAAAATATGTAGTGATACTGATAACACAAAAGTTTTTGCTTGAAATTTAATAATGCATGGGGCCTTTTTAAAATGAATCCATTATAGTCAAGGTATAGGTAATTGCTTAAACATTTTTAGATAGATTTAATAAAAGAAAATTGGCTTTATTAATAATAAATAGATAATTTAGATTGGTAATTTGTAATCTAGTCAGATTTTGTTATTTATTTCATGTAATTTTAATCAAATTTTTAAGGTCAAATGCATCTTCACAAGAATTTTAATCAATCATATTATAAAGTTAGTTATAGTTTTATATGGCAAATATTTTTGTCACTCCAAATATAATATATCTGATAATTATACATAAAACATTTAACTGCCCGTCCATCTAGCAGATATAAAATTTTAAATATTTGACTTGTTGCTACTTATTATCCATATTGCTCTTTAAAATATTCATCTTAATCTAAATGTTATGCGGGCTTAAAGGAACAATGACGATTATCATATAGTAATATGGTTGTGATTGAATTTTAACAACTAATGCACATTTAAAAATCTTTGCCTTGTAAGTTTTCTTGCTTCTTTTAATGAATTTCAAAATAATAAAAATGAAAGTTGAAATTGTTATGTTTTATTATTACACCAAACATACTTAATGTCTATATGAAACATATTTAGTCTGGACATTTAGATTACACGTCATGTTTTACTTCTTAACCATTTCTTGCAGGATATATCTTGGCAGACCAGAATACTCGATTCTGCTAAAAATTGTGTACCATAATACTTTTTGTTTTATCTTAAGTTTTTGTTTCAGTTTTATCTTTTCAAAACTTATTGGAGATCAGGTTTTTTGAAAAAATACTTTAAATTTTATGTAATAAAAAATACAGTGTCTCAAAATCCTTTATAAAAGTTTACATATGAAATATTTTTATTAATTGACATCTTACATTTAATATTATTATATATATTATCTTAAGTTCCTATTTTGAAGTATGTAAATGCATTCATTGATCAAACTGAATAGTGACCAGATAGTCTGATTTAGTAGCACGCTTCATTTATACATCCATAATTTATTAGTATCAATTCTGTTAACAGAATATTTAAAGTAAATTATTATTTTTTACATAAAATATCATCATCCATGAATCATCTAGTTAGTGCTATCAGCCAAACATTCTGAAATGGATGGTTTTGGTGAGTCCGCAGTAGAATCTGGTAGCATTTGTTCGACGGGTTCTGCTTCCTGCGAGTCGGCGGCGGAGGAGGAGACCCCGTCGCCGGCGCATCCCTATGCAGCCGCTAGGGCTTCGTGAAGCCTTATACGGGCGCGCTTCACACGCTCCTCTTGGCGACGCAGGTCATCTTTAGTTATTGTCACAGCCGCTATCAAAGGTTGATCTGGGTTTAAAAAAACGCCAGGATTCTCTATTATTGTTTGTTTCGATCCAGTTTGACCTGTAATTTCAGATTAGATAGTATTTAATTTAAAAGTTTCTATATAATATTATATTTGTGATTTTGTATATATGGATAACCTCAGGAAATATACTCCAATTCCTGAAAATTATTTTACATAATCCCTGAAATTAACAGACATAATTGCTTTATATGTTTAAAAAAGAGATGCCCTGGCCCATTCCATTTTCAAATACCCCATCATAAAGAAATTGGACAGCCTTAATTTTAGCTGTTTTTGTTAGCTTTAATAGATGACAGACGCCTTTGATCTATAAACTATCGAATCATATTATTTTATAAACGGATGTGTATTAAATTATATTAGAGCAAAATTCGATTAATTAAAACAAATATCAGTGACTATCAGTTTTTAAAGGTGTTAAAGCAAGTCAAATGTATAAACAGCGCCATCTATGAGTATACACTAGAAACTTAATTTGATTTTGCAATTAATCAACTACGAAGCATAGAATTACTTCTATGCTCCATGTTAGGGGTAGCGAACACATCCCTAATTACTCGTGCAGATAATGAATAATAATATAAATGGCGTCGCCTGTAAGTACACTATACACATCTCGCTTGAAACCTACGACGATCTTCTCTCAAACCATGTGGTGGAGATAACAATTACCTGTTATAGGTTGTGATGAAACATGTAAAGCAGTAGCTAGTGACTGTATAGTTGTAGCGTCTGAAGTATATGGTCCCAAAGATTTAATATATTTTGGTAGTGAAGTTGTTCCAATTACTCCATTAGAATCACAAGCAGTTAATCCCTGCAATTATATAAATCAGATACAATATTTTTTAAATAATCTACATTAATATATATTTTAAAGAGGTACACTTTGTAGGATGGAGGATTGAATCTCCAAAATTATTCATTCATTTAACAGGATCAATTGAACAGTTGAAATCAAAATTCACTTCCAATTGAATTTAATTTTGCCGCATTAACTTGCCTAATTCCACCATTAATGTAACATCCATACTAATATTATATGTGTGAAAGTGTGTTTGCTTGTTTGTCCTTCTTTCACGTCGAAACGGATTGGCGTGATTAGGCATGTGGAGATGGTTGGAGGGCTGGAGAGTGACATAGGCTACTTTTTACTGCAGGAGATTATCTAATTCCCATAGGAAAACACGTTATAATACAATCCAAGAAAATATTTATAATCAGAATTACTTGAAACTTGGTATAAATGCTCTTCAATAAAATCAAATAAATACGTGTTTAAGCATTTTTTTTAAATTCATCATATATGGGGGTACAATAAGAGATAAAAGTTTGTATGAAACTACCTTTTTAGAGATTTTTTTATAGTTTTAGTGCGAGTGAAACCATGGGTTTTGCTAGTATTATATAAATTGTGATTATTATTAATAAAATTTTACAAATTTCATGAACGACTTATATTAGTAGCAGGCAAAACTTACTTCTAAACGTTTTTCCCAGAAAAGTTGCTTTGGTTTTTCTTGTGTGCCTTGTTTAAGATCAGTTTTAACTTTGCTTTCTTGGGTCTTGTATACTGTTACAGGCTGTTTAAATATGGAAGCTGTTTGTCGTATCGGAGGTACAAGTGAAGCATCTGAGCGAACACCCCTATGAAATGTGTCATAAAAATGTTTATATATGAAGAATTTATTTATATCAAAGACATCTAAACAAAATTTATGTTTGATGTAATTGAATTTTTATGGCAATATTGCTCCTTAAATATTTTTAAATTAGAAAATGCTGTAACAGATACTATATTGATTTTAATAATTTTATCACATATAAAAATAATATAAACACACAACAACCAAATTAAATTCCAAAGATATTTTGTACCTTTTCACCTTGAAAATAACACATAAAAAACGTGAATTTAAACATAAGTTGTTTACATGCAACATTAGTCATGCTATATGGTAACTATGCTGTTGTTATGAACATATTTTAACAAATAAAATCTTTATCCCAATAAAATAGTGATATTCATCTTACATTACCGTAAATTTAATAAGCAAGTATCTAATATACTGAGTATAATTACTAAAATATTGAATTTTATTCATATGCCCTGATTAACTGTTATTTAATAGTGCTAATAATAGTAGTGATAACAGTAGTTTATTTTGACTTCTATGAGACTTTGGTTTTAAAAGATATGTTTTGGTTGGTTATCTATGTTAATTTTCAATATTTTCTTAAATTATTAATGAAGTAAATTACTATTTCATAAGCTTGCATATAAGGAAGCATTATGTGGCAATATTGAAAAAGTATATATAACTAGCTACACAAGAGTGGACAATAACAAAGCTTTGCAAGGCTTGGTAAGGTAGGTATACAAAAACTACACGTCTTTCGTAGCTTCCATGTGAAGTCTTTACCTAAATTGTGGTGATACAAATAGAAGTACAAATTAAGTTAAGGATATGCAGACACAAGCTTTTGGAAAGAGCATGTAAAATGTAACACAAAGCGGGACTGCACTAATGAACACAACACAAGTGAGTTATGACACTAAGTGGGGAACCTGTAATCAAATTGAGCTCGAGCTTTCTTGGCCTTGCACAGGAGCATTGTGTTAATTTGACCTTGTTGGAAGTCAAAACATGATAAGTCCACACTATCACCGAGATAACGAACTAGCTCTGGTTTACTGCGAAACTTTTTACCTGTAGGGCTGCAGAAAATTAATTGTCACCAAAAACCTGTTATTTAAAATTAGTGTGTTAAAAATTAATATTAATAAGTGGTCTCAAAACTGATTCGCTGCAATGAATATTTAACTAGATTAATGGATTAATATAAGATTTTAATAAGTAATGTAGATTTTAAAAGATATTGAAGAACTCTTTTAAACTATAAATAATGTCATCCATATGAAAACATTGAGCAACAATTTTTTCATGGTATGCTTGCATGTTTTGTTACTCCTGTAAAAAAAACGTATGCATCTTCTTTATATTATCTTTTGGTACTGTTACAAAATAGTGACAATTTTATATACAAAGCAGAAATTATATTTGTCATACGATTTAAAACGTATATATAATGATACAATATAAGGCCAATGATTTACATTACATGATAACAAGCGATTTACAAGTTATCTCATATCCTAATTATATATTCTTGGTTTTTTCTATTATTCTTCAATTAAATGTTGTCATTAAATAGGTTAAAAATGAGCTTATTACCTATAGTAGTACACATCAACTTTGCCTGCTGAAAGTCCAGTTTTTCTTATAACTTCTTCCCTCTGCCATCCTTTAGGCAAGGCAGCGCAGTCTGATCTTTTCTTTTCTATAGAAATATTCATGATTTGTTAATTTTTTTATTCGAAAAAAAATTATATGTGAAAAATATAGTTCTAATATTTTAAAATAATATTAAATCTAAGCTACAGGCGACAAGAAATCATCAATTCAGGGTTCACTTGATTGATGATCATATAGTAATAGTAATTAGTAATTGCTACATATAAAAAAAATGATGATTGATTCTATCATAGAGTTGTAACTCTATTGAGTATTGAGTGAAGTAATAGTTGAATGTTGACCATAGATGCAGCGTTGCCAATACCAAATTATCAAATTCCCCGAAAATGTAACTAAATTCCCCAATTTGCGGAATTATTTTGCGGGAAAAAACGAAAAAAAAACGGTATTCTTAAATTTTTAATTTGACGCTTATTATTTATACAATGTCGCCGTAAACATTCCAACTTTGCAATTTGACGAGTCGTGAAAAAATAAAAGAAATTGGAAGTCACGTAAAATGTACCTTTTCTTTGCATTTTTTCCCGTAGAATCTATTTATGTTATTATTTTTTCGAATTTATTGGTATTTTATTAATTTTTGATCGATTTTAATTTTTGAAAATATATCATAGCATTTAATGGATGCACAGAAGATTGAAGGGTGGTTTCAAAAATTTGTATAAATTTTCTACAAGGATTTATCATAGTTTAAAAAATATATTTTTTTATCATTTTGGACATTCTGTTTTATGATTTATTAATAAAACTGTGACTACCTTTAGTAAATATCAACTTGGTTTGTCTTAAATTATATTTTTGGATAATGAATAAACAAAATTGGACTATAATTGAATTCCATTTTTTCTTTTATTGCCTTAAAATCAATTTTGTTCAGAAAAAATAGTAATAAATATAACTCCAAAATTATTATTACGAGTTTAAGTTAAGAGGACTTATTGGTAGGAGTGATTTCAGTTATTAATTATTACTAGTGAAGAAATTTACACTCAGAAAATTTGCGTAGTTTTAACACTTAGTATAGTTTAGATTACAAGCTAAATCGGTTCAGACGTGGAACCTATGTCCGATTTTTGTTAGTAAGTTAAGTTTTAAGTGTTTGGACCCGGTCGGACTATTGATATTCACAATCCCAGCATATTTTCTGCATAATGCTAATGCCCAACAAATCCCAAATCGACTTGAGATTCCCCGCAATTTTGGGAATTCCTCACAAATTGGCAACGCTGCATAGATGAATAGATGGATGACAACTTTTATTTGTCATCCATGATGACAACAAAGAGAATGTAACCAATTTGCCCCAATTCACAGATTATAGAATGCCTAAATTACTAAAGACGGAATAATAAATGGAAAGAATTTTGCCTTTTACTTTCGCCAGATTTCACGATCACTATGGCCCTCAGTATATTGTAAAGCTCTATAGCGTGGATAGAATTTTTTCATTTTAATTAAAATAACATTTGATGCAAATAAAATGGACATCATTTGATCCCAAAAAAAATTAAAACTGAAGAAATTGTGGGCTAAAACAATAAGAGGCGAAATTACAATCTTTATATTTAAGGCTATGTGAACATCATTTTACTAAAAGTGATTTTAAAAGTCTTAAAACGTCTGCAGGTGATTTTTTTCTTTTTTACATATTAATTATAGAGTTTCATACAAACTTTTATCCCCCATTTTACCCTCTTATGGGATTGAATTTGGAAAAAGCTAATACACGTATTTATTTATTAGTATTGAAGAGCATTAATACCAATTTTCAAGTAATTCTGATCATAAATAAACTTTTGCCCATATAAACTTTATTACCCCTTTTTTGATGAATTTTGAAAAAATAAAATTAACATATTTTTATATTAGTATACCTAAACAGTAAACACCACTTTCTGTGTATTTCATATAAAAAATGTCCGAGTTTCATATAATTTTTAACCCCCTATTTTACTCACTTAGTGGATGAATTTAAAAAAATCTTTCTTATCGGATTCCTACATCATATTATATATATGGAATATATCCACCAAATTTCACGTTTCTGCGAGCAACAGTTTAGGCTGTAAGTTGATCTATCACTCTGATGGAACTGATGGAACCTCTCCTTCTCAATTCTCCATGAGCTAGTCTAACTTCCAGGTACAATACATTACGAACAGGTAAGATGCAAAGACAATAGAAGCAAAAAACTAGGTATGAAAGAGATGTAACAATAAATGCTTACCTCAGGCTGAATGTAATTAGGACATACGTGTGGCGCCCTCCTCTCAAGAAATCTTCCCCATTATTGTGAATTCCACAGAATATAAAATGATGCTGGTTTATTATCCATTTAACATAAATGCCACTATCTATTCAGTTAATTTCAACTGTCAAATGTCAGTTTGAGCAGTCATCTATGGTTTGTGCAAATTGTGGATTTGTGGTTGTGGGTTGTAAGTTTATTACAGTGAATAATAATTTTAATAATAGAAACAAATCATGTATTTATATTTCTGACTTTAGTGTAGTGTATATAAGAGTAAGTGTTCATAAATTTTATTACTTTTGCTTCTACATAATTGTTTATATTAAACATAGTTGTCAAGTTTTGCCTCTACTTTCACTTTTAAATATAAACGAAATCAATGTACTCAAAAATGGTATACGTAATCATATCAATGTTATAAACTTCACCTGGAAGTTTATATTCATCTCGATGTGACGGTGTACGATGTATCTATTTTTAGGTCGCCAAAATATAGCCACCAACCTGTTGTAACCGGGTAATCGGTAAGACTTCGATTTAATAAACGCACAAATATAGAAAAAAATAAATTTATATTGTCACTTTTCCTATGTTCTCCTGTAATTGTGTTTCATTTCTTGTTCAAATCTCAGAATCAGCTGGCTCTTCACCATGGTTGGAGTTAGTAAACAGTTTTAATTTTAAATATATATATGTAAATGAAGTATAACATAATATTATTAATTTATATTAATTTTATTACCTATCCAAATTTCTCAATTCCTTTATATTTAATTTGTTCTACATATAATTTAAATGATGCTTAATGAACTCTACTAAATTGAAATATTAATTATGATATAATTAACAGTTTATGCTAATTTTTCATTTTATAATTATATAAATACTTTACAATATATCTAAAAATTGGTATTATTATATTTTGTACTTGGGCTTCTATTATAATGCTTTTTATTACATGCTCACACTTTTTGAAGTTTCACATTTTCAGTTCTTTAAAAGCACATACATATTGTCACTGTCAACATTTAAGTCTATAACATATTTTAGTACTAGCAGAACCAGCGGCTTCGCTCGTGCTAAAACTCATCCCCTATTTTACCCCCCGTTAAGGGATGAATTACGAAACATACTAAAACAATATTTATTTAATTGTATTGAAGAGCATTAATCCCAAGTTTCAAGTAATTTTGATTATAAATATTTTTTGGTTTGTATTATAATGTGTTTTCCTGTGGGAATGAGATAATCTCCCGCAGTAAAAAGTAGCCTATGTCACTCTCCAGCTCTTCAACTATCTGCATACAAAAAAACACGTCAATCTCACTCCGTTTCGACGTGAAAGAAGGACAAACAAACACACTTTCACATTTATAATATTAGTATGGATTGTATAGCTGTAATTATAATGCCAATATATATTATTTCTTTTAATTACATAATACATTATTTTATTGAAATATAAATAAACTTTAGTTAAAGCTATTTTCTAAATGACTACCTGATACTTATGATAAATTTCTGATATATAAATTTTGTATTGACCTTCAGTGGTTTACCTAATTACCCATTTACATTGATAACCTATAGACTAACTTATAGCCATATTATATTGATACATATATCATAATAGTCATTGTTCTAAAATATTAAATGAAGGCCATAAACTTTCTCAATTTGTTTGAAAAAACTTTCTAAGAAAGAAAAGACTCCTAAAATCTGTTCTTCTGTATTTGCTATTGTTTGAATCTTATAAGTTTTCTTTCTTCTTTCGTTTTCTTTTTCTTTCGTATAAGTTTAGTTCTTAGTTACTATGAATCTTCAAAATTATCACAAGAACAGAAAGTTTTTGATTAATGTCAATTTCTTTTTCGGTAGCATGTGTAATAATGGTAATATATTAAGTGTATTAATTTATTGAAAAATGTCTTAACTTTTTGTACCCTTCATATAACAAAAACATCATATAAGGAAAAAGCTCAGTTTACCATGTTGCAGTTTTAATTAATAATTTCCATTTTTAACTATATTTGTTACATTATATTAAACTGCATAACAAGTGTTCTTTGGATGGTCTGTAGCAGGAAAATACATTTTATAACAGTACTAGCATTGCCCGCGGCTCGGCCCGCGTTCAGATGACCAAAAAGCAAATTCTTGGGTTTTACATATTAGTATACTCTTAAAATGTAGTTTTTCCATCTTTTCTCAGAAATGAGATATTTTCCCGCGGTAAAAAGTATCCTATATGTTGACCCGGATAACCAGGTATACCAAACCATACCAAATTTCATCAAAATCCCTTCAGTGATTTTTCTGTGATGCGGTAACAGACAGACAAAAATTCTAAAAACTATAGATTCGGCCTCTGTATCGATAATAATGTCCGTTTCAATAAGATTTTCCAAAAAATATTTAATGTACAGATTCGGCTTTGTTACAGTTTTATTATATGTATAGATAATTCAATGCTTTCCATTAATAAGAATAAAAACATTAAATTGATTATCTTGTGTAATATTCTGAAGACTAACATAGAGTGTAGATAATATATAAGTAAAATCTTGCTATTGTGTTCTTGACAACTTATTTGGCTCAGTTTTTATTGACCCTACTTGCTGTGCCAGTGGTCGCGGGTTCGAATCCCGCTTGGGGCATTCATTTGTGTGATGAGCATAAATGTTTATACTTCAGTCATGGGTGTTTATATTTATAATATGTATGTATTGTAAGTTATATATGTGTAGTGTATCAACTATCTGGTATCCATTATACTAGCCTCGTAGCTTACCATGAAACTAGATGGTGCTGTGTGTTAATGTCCCAACATATTTATATGTATTTTATATTTATTGCTAAAGCAACATCATTACTAAACGGCTTCTAGATAAATACACCTTATGCAACTTTCAGTAGAATATATTTAGTGGATGCAGCCTATATTTCACATACTAACTCCATCATGATTGGTTTAGATGTCGAGAGGTAAATGATAAATAAACTTTTTATAAATTTTATATTAACTCCCAAGTCCCAGTAGGATTCTACTTTCATGCGCGCGATTTTTATTGCCGCTAGTTTGTTCTAGCTTTAGATAGGTAGTTTCTGCATTTTGCCAGATCCGGAGAACGGTTTTAGACGAATTTAGGTTCCATGAACAAAATTAACCAGTTAAAATGAGTTTTTGTGTGTTTACATTTGGCGCGTCTTTGCTAATGGTGAATGATTCATGTAGAAGGATGCATGGAGGTTTCTTATTTATGAATGAATTAACCGGTTTATTTCGGTACCAAAACCGAAATCCAACCTTTCTCGAAGAATAACCGGTAACCGTTATTATTACGGTTTACAGTACTTAACCGTTCGTTTTCATTAACAGGTTAACCGAGCCCTGAGTATAAGTAAAGATAATATAAAGATTTTGATTGATACAAAAAAATATATTTTGAATTAGAAGAAAGTTAAGTAATATTTAATAAAGAGTCGCCATTACTCATGGTACAATTATGTTTGCGTGGTAGGTAAGACATTGTGTCAGGCAAGTGACAGGTGGGAGCTCTCACGTTTGGATCAATTAGATTATTAAAATATTTACTAGAAAACCAATGTCGCCTTAGACGGACCTTGAACTTTTTTGCATAACAAGAAAACACAGTATAAAACTATCTGTTTTAATCACAACAATTATCCTATTACACTTTTCAACCTTAACAAGACCGAACATTTCCTCTTGTAAAAATTAGTAACTAAAGTTGGTATAAACAAAAGAAAACAGTATAAGTCAAATATATCTATAAACTATTTCAATGCATTTAATTACAATTATAAGAATCTACATGAAGTATTTGAACAATAACTTTATTACAGTTATATACATATATTTTCTAACTCGGTACAAATGATATGATTTTATGTAAAAGACTTCGAACCTATGGTCTTGCCACTACCGTTTAGTGTCCTCACCGGGTCAGCAGCTATTGCAAAAGGAAGTATATTTTCCGTGCTGACGCCTGAAGAAATGTCATGAAGTAACGTATCTACCGCCATTCCTTTTTGTAAAAGTTGGAGAGAGTGCCTCACACTAGAGTTGCCATAGGAAAAAAACACCATGGCGACAACATGCACAATAATAAATATCACATTAAGTGGCTAAAACAATGATTGGGATATCAAAATATAAGTTTTTAGTTTAGAGCAATCGGATGCAATATAGAATGTTAACGTAATATTCGGCTTATAGTTAATAAGTAAAGATGGATCTGATACGTCGTGGGTTTCCCGATATATTCAACACATTTAGAATTTCGTGGTGTAGATAAATTAATCTATGCGAACGTCCCTGCGCTTAATTCTGTTATGTAAACGCGACTCAATTTGATTACCTTCTGAGAATCCCCACATTGAAATATTTTTATTTGTCTCCCCCTCCGGATTCCTCCACATATATTTTCTCGACTTCCCATTTCCATTAAAATATTGTTCAATTATAATTTTTAAATTATACTTAGTTATTATTACGTTTTAACAGTTAGTATGGAATACATAGAACTTAAATAAACGATAGAAATTAATTTTTATCCCCTATTATTAAAATTTATCCCCTATTTTATTTACCTTGATTGGTCAAAAACGCCAAAATATTTATTTGTTGCCAAAATTATTGGATATATAATGACTTTTTTGTCTTTCATTTGAGAAATGATTCATTCCCAATACAAACTTTCAACCACTAAAAAGTATCCTATGTCCTTCTCCATGGTCCCATCCCTCTATATTAAACTTCATCAAAATTGGTTCAGAAGTTTAGGCGTGAAACGAACAGACAGACAGAGTACCTTCCCATTTATAATATAACTAGAAGAACCCGCGGCTTCGCTCGCGCTGAAACTACGAAAACTAAAACTACAACCTCTTGGAAATGTAAGTTTCATACAATCTTTCATCCCATATTTTACTCCCTTATAGGACGAATTTTGAAAAAAGCTAAAACACGTATTTATTTAATTTGGTATAACCACCGCAAAGGACGCTTTATAGATTAAAAAAAGGTATTTTGATAAAGAACTGATGCTGATTCAAAGCAATTTAATAATTTATAAATTACTAGCAGAACCCGCGGCTTCGCTCGCGCTAAAACCACAAAAAAAAAACTCTTAAAAGGTAGTTTCATACAAACTTTTATCCCCTATTTTATTCCCTTGTAGGATAAATTTCGAAAAAAGCTAAAACACGTATTTATTTAATTTTATAGAAGAGCATTTATACCAAGTTTCAAGTAATTCTGATCATAAATATTTTTTTGGATTGTATTATAACGTGTTTTCCCGTGGGAATTAGATAATCTCCAGCGGTAAAAAGTAGCCTATGTCACTCTCCAGCCCTTCAACTATCTTCACACCAATCCTTCAATCCGTTTCGACGTGAAAGAAGGACAAACAAACACACTTTCACATTTATAATATATGGATGCAATATTTCATAACAAAAATGATAAAATAAAAATTCGCAATAACTTCAAAACATAGGTACATATAAAGCATATCTTTTTGTAAATGCCAAGGTAAATACGTGGTATTAAAAAGGCGGGCAGTTTTGTACCAATAAAGCAAAGAGCTTGATGTTATTAAGGTTTTCAGTTATCAGTGGTGCGGGAAGGTAGGGCTGCTTTTTGTTGCTCTAGCCCAAATGTCAGGAGTGGCCTGTGACGTCAGTGTGCGGTAAAATGGCGCGACATTTCACTGTGCCGCCACACCCTATTCCACCCTAATCTCTAGCATGACAGGGTTGTCCAAATCTACCCCCATAGCACCCACTAGGTGTCGACCTATTTCTTTTATGTTTGTAGTCAAACTTGGTTTAACGATTTCACTAACGATGAACGCACACTGGCCTATTGGTATCAGTAGATTTGTCACCATCGGCCTAATTACATGTTGACTATAGTGGAATAACGGAAACTTACACTAATACAACATTAAATGTTATGTATACTTATCATTACCGTTTGCTTATATACTTACCTGATCATATTACATATTCCTTTTTTTTTAAATCTATCTACCTGGAAAGGATAATGAAATTAAATTTAAGATGCTAAAATAAGTTTATTTTTTCAGGTAAGCATAATGGATGTTATGCATTGGAAATCGAAGATAATTAGTACACTCGTATAACATTAGGTACGTTGCAAATATGTTTTATTTCTTCTTTAATTAATTTATATAAATACTTGATTCTCAAAATGATACTTTTCGGATTTTTTCTATATCATAATAATGATATCGACTAGAAATATCTAGTGCTTTACGTACGCATAAATTAAAGATAAGAGTAAATAAGACCCCGTTGCTAATGACAGTAACAGAATACATAAAAAAAATTGATAAGTTACATTATTGTTAAAAATCTTATATATAAAATTCTCGTGTCACTGTGTTCGTAATAAAACTCTTCCGAAACGTCTTGACCGATTCTTATGAAATTTTGTGTGTGTGTTCAGTAGGTCTGAAAATTAGACGTAAACTATTTTCATACTTCTAAATGATAAGGGTGGTCCACCCCAAAAAAATGGTTTAATTTTTTTGGTTAATTTTTTTTTATTATTATTAATCGGCATTAAAAATACATACATGTCTTCACGAGGGACGAACTCGAGCGTAGCGGCGGATAACTGTCTTTTTGCATAGGTACATTTGTCATCGTCATGTTAGCGATTACATCTACTTTTTCGTATATACTCCTTTGATTGTCAGGGAATCTGATAGATTAAGTAACAACTGTCTATTAAAATATATTGCTTGGTCAAATCCTTTTACACTATCAAAGAATCGTTTTCCCTTGGAGTTATGGGTGGGTCGTATTGCCGAAATGACCGCATAGCCGCATGGTGCCGCACCTAACTCAATCACGTATAACAGGGACTACGCTTCTAATGTCAACGAAAGTAGAACACAAAAGTGTGAAAACAGGTCATTGTTACCTTACACAGCAATTCACTAAAATTTCTAGATGCCTGAACTATATTTTTAAGACACGAAATTGAACTAATAAACCACAATTTTTATTTTTTTTGATACATTAACAGAAAATCTTATTTGCTTGTCTATTGAAGAAGTTTTGTTTGTCTATGGAAAATAAACACTAGTTTAATATTTACATTATTTGCATAGACGGTATATGACTGTTGTTATCATCAATAATTGTAGGGTAAATATTGCTAAGCTACTCCGCCCGCGCACTGCGGCCAACGGTCTAAATTATATTATACCTTACTATTTGCGACTTCGACCAGTTGGTTCGAAAGTCCACCGCATTACAGGCACCTACCGAAAGATGTACTGTACATACCGACTCGTGGTCGAGAATTATTGGTCTCTGATTGTTTGTAATCTGTACATCTATACAGATAAATAAAATAGTAGTGTCTGTTTTTAATTTACTGAATGTATATGATATTTTAGGTATACGATAATTATAAGAAAAACACAATTTTCAAATTTTTTGTTTTTTTTGTCTGTCTGTTACGGTTAATCTCTGAAACGGCTGGGCCGATTTTGACGGGATTTTCACTGGCAGGTAGTTGACGTTCTAAGGAGTAACTTAGGCTACTTTTATTTCAGTAAAAGAATTAGGGTTCCGCTCAAAAAAATTAAAATGTAGGTACATTGTCCCTAGGCAGGGACGAACCCGAGCGAAGCGAGGGTGAGTCGCTAGTTAATCATGTTATGGGAGCAAAGCATTTACGTTGATTCTTAGAACTGCGAATGTGTTTTGCTCATACGACTTATTAAACATTAAGTAAAATAAACTAATATTTGTTTTTATATTTTGGAAAGAGAAACGTGCAGATCTAACTTAAACCAGTCATGTCAAAAAAACAGTAATTTGTATTTTGAAAGATTAAAGTAATAATAACTAGTAGTACTATTCGATAGATATCATCAACTGAATAAGCTCCAATTTTATACATTGTTCGTATAGGTGTGTTATAAAATTTGTTAATCATCTAAAAGAGCTGAAATTGTTCGGGGCATACGGTCAGGGAATGAAGTCATGGCCGCGTCTTTGTTTATAATAAATTAGTGTCGTCTAAAATCTGCTTATATATCAAACGACTTTTGAGCAGAAATGTGATATATTTACATTTTCATAAACTAACACTTTCATTACATTTTTCTAAGAATAATACGAAGTTTGTAAGATTTAAAAAACAATCAGCTGATATTATTGGAACGGTCTAACAGTAAGAGTCTTTCTTTTAGTTAGAGTTTGAATAGTCATTAAGTTATTTTTCATCGTAAGTTTTATTAAATGTAAATTTACTATATAAAATCAAACATTACACGGATGAATGAGTTCACGAGTAAAAGCTAGTGAATAATAAATGGGAGTTATCGTTGAAGGTAAAGTAAAGAAGTTTTGTGATTTAAGAAAATCATACTGAATTTTCCAATAATGACGATATCTATACATATAATAAAATTGTAACTAAGCCGAATCTGTACACATTAAAAATGTTTTGGAAAATATTATTGAAATAGACATTATTATCGACACAGAGACCGAATCTACAGTTTTTAGAATTTTTGTCTGTCTGTCTGTCTATCTGTTAGCGCATCACAGAAAAACCACTGGAGGGATTTCGATGAAATTTGGTATGGTGATAGCTGGTTATCCGGGTCACAACATACAGGATACTTTTTACCGCGGGAAATGTCTCATTTCTGTTATTTTTTTTTACAAAAACAGCAATGTAAGAGTATACTAATATGTGAAACCTAAGAATTTGGTTTTTGGTCATCTGAACGCGGGCGGAGCCGCGGCCAATGCTAGTACATAATATTGTCGAAGATACTGTTTATTTTACATATGAGTTGTACTTGGCAGGTATGAGCTATCGAACCAAAAAGTAGACTAAGCGTTAAACAATGTTCTAGCGTGTACGGGATGACGCATCCACGCTTCCATTATATTACTTCATATACTTTTCCAACTACAATGCGTGATATTTTTCATTGCTTTATTCTCCAATCTTTAATCTATACATATAATAAAAGTGTAACTGATCGCTGTCTGTACATGGAAGATGTTTGAAAAAAAATTTTTTTTTTAATTAACGTAATAAAACCCGAAACAATGATTTTTAGTTTTTTTTTGTCTGTTTGTCTGTGCGTCTGTGAGCGTAAATCTCAAAAACGGATTAAGGTGCGGTTTTCATTAATGTATTGCTTCACTTAACATTTAGTGTTGTATCTGTTTTATTTTAATCGGTTCATAAAAGTTATGTTAATTTAAAGAATCATCTAGGGACGACCCGAGTGAAGCGGGGATGAGTCGTTACTAAATCTTTATATATATAATTCTTCTGTGAGTGTGTATGTCACTGAACTTCTCTCAAACGACTGGACCGATTTTGATGAAATTTTTTGTGTGTGTTCAAGGGGATCTGGGAATGGTTTAGATTCACAATTTGAATAATAATTTTCATCAAAAAAATTATTAAAAAAAGTTTGAAATTTTCAAATTAAAGACGTGTAGACAGGACAACGTCTGTCGGGTCCGCTAGTGTTATATATTTGTTATGTTATTCAAAATAAATATTTTAATATGTACATATTTATTATTTACATATTACATACAAAATTAATTTATGTTATGTCGCTATGTTGCCCCAGCACATATATAATCAATTTATAATTATAAAACATTCCTTAAAAGTTAATATGAAGTGACCTGTGTCACGTCAATCACATTTACATAATATGACAGTTGCGCCTCCTACTCTAGCTAGTAGTGTATCTCTTTCTATAGTGCGAATGTACGCAACTTGCACTTACCGATCTCAAGTCATAACCAATACATTATACAACAATTCAACTTCCGTTTCTAAATAATATTATAGTAAATATTAATTAAGTCTTATAATATGGAATATCTTGCAATTTTATTTTAAAATTAATATCATAGGACATATTTTGCACAAGACTCTATACCTCCCACTCTAGCTACAAGTGTTTCTGTAGTGCGAATGTACGTACGCAACTTGCACTCTCTCAAGTGTCAACCAATAAAATTGAATTTTCGTTTTTAAGTAAAATTATTGTCTCATATTAAGTCTTTTAAGGAACTAATAAATAAAGACTCGATGAATTTATTACATTAATATGTTGCCTAAATGAAGTCTCGTCCATAGTTAAGAGTATCGTGCAACAATATTCACCACAGCAAGTGTATCATCGACATGATTTTGTTAGAAGAATATAACAAAGTAAAACACCATGGTTCGCGAAGTATAAGTGAACATGTGCGAGTTGCTATAGAATTCCCACTCACCTTGGGGTTAGTTGTTACTTGCTACGCTAGTAGATATATACTATACTATCAAAACATTTAACATGCAAACATCATGAGACAGTGCGTCTGGTTCCGCGACGCGGGTCGCACGCCGATTGTTCGATGTTTCGTATATTAAAATTGTACACATACGCGAATTATGTTGCACCATCCGATATATATTAAAAGTGCTCTGAATACTTTCCCTTTGATATATTAATTATCCTCCGATTATGATGATTCTAAGATTAATATTGGCTACACAATATACTTACAAAAAGTTAATTGTCTGAAGTGTTGTAAATGTTTCAGAAAATGCTGTAATGTTCAACATTAAATATTTGATGTAAGCTTTTCAGTTTCACTTATAAATATTTAATTTTTAAAACTATATTAGTTAAATTTAATATGTTATTTAATAATGAAGGTCTTATGTGATACATCTATTATGTGTTTTTGCATAATAATAGATTTAGAATTTACCTACTATTTGTGTAGTGATTAATATAACAATTCGAAATAATCAAAATGTATAGACAACTTAAACAGGAGACAGTTATAGAGCAAATATGTGAAGTGAAATATAAGTCACTAAAGCAAAAATTTGTATGTTTATAAAATTGTCAGGTGCCCTTTCGCCGCTAATGTTTGAGTAGTAGTTATCCTTGACCGGCAACACTATAATTTTTTTAATATTTGCCAGCCTGCATCGATGAAACATTTTTCCATATAATAAACAAAACGTTAAGTAATCTGGGTCGTATAAGCAATCATATCATTAGGCTCATATAATACGCATGTCTTGAATTTTTGTAGACTTCTTAATAGTAACATCAAAAATATCATGTTGCTAATATTATAGACTAGCGGCTCACCCTCGCTTTGCTTGGGTTCGCACCTAGAAAAGCACAAACAGATCTTCCCACGGGAACCGTTTATTTTTCCGTTCCGTTTCGTTCGTCGTTTTCCGTTTTTACAAATAGACAGACAGAGAAAGAAAAAAATTTAAAAAAATCTGGATTTGTTCTATATCTCTTTTTACATCCCGCTGACTCGGTTTTTAGCATTTTTTTCTATGTACAGACATTCAACCTCTACAGTTTTGTTATATGTATATACTAGCATTGCCCGCGACTCCGCCCGCGTTCAGATGAACAATTGAATGTTAAACAGAATGTTACATTGCAGTTTATGTATTTTTTCTCAGAAATGAGACATTTTCCCGCGGTAAAAAGTATCCTATATGTTGACCCGGATAACCAGCTATCATCATACCAAATTTCATCAAAATCCCTCCAGTGGTTTTTCTGTGATGCGGTCACAGACAGACAGACAGACAAAAATTCTAAAAACTATAGATTCGGCCTCTGTATCGATAATAAAGTCTATTTCAATAAGATTTTCCAAAAAATATTTAATGCACAGATTCGGCTTGGTTACAATTTTATTATATTATGAATAGATGTATAGATGTGAACATTTGTGAAGATGCTTAGATTTTTACTACTCAATGATGCGACCGTAACCGTTGTGTGGTTATTTAGATAAAACTTGATGTCCAAATAATCCTTATCCTTTAAAAACATGTACTTAGAATTGTAACAGCCCATGGGATATTCTAGGCCGAACTTAGACGACACTAGAGGACACTGAGGATCTGGGGTCTGTGAGTTTCTGATTTGTTTTACGTAAAAGTAGCGCCAATTCTATGTAACGCGAAAATATTTGTCAAAATTAAGTGAATAAGCAAAACTCAACCGTTTCTTTATAACTGATACGAAACACGATAACCCTTTCTTTCTAAAATGTACTTTTACGTAAAATGAACGTGTTATTCTGTCTAGAAATAGGGGAAAATGTAAACTATAAAATAATCTAATGTGATGAAATGTTTTGCTTTTGCATTTTTACGATTATTCCATACATAGGTTTTAAAATTTATTTTTTAGATATTAAATGTTAAAATAGATAGAAAAAAATGGGAAAGATTATATGTATTGAAAGAGATAGAAATATTCTATGGGAAACAAAATTTTTAGGTATCAAAAAGATCAAGACGGTGCTTTGCCTAAAAAAAAAAAAAAACAAAAATATAAAAACATAGAAATTCAAGCAATCTTATATAATAAGTAAAATCAATATTTACTTAACTATTCACATTTAATAAAAATACACTAGGTAAGTACGCTACTATGCGTATCCGCAAGTATAATATCGACCAACTTATGACCCTATTGTTGTGACTCGGACAACACAAAAACGCGTAGTGACAGTTGAATCAAGATGACGTATGGGATGCGCTAAAGAGATTATTTAAAAAAGGAATAGCTTAAACTATTTCTTTTAAGAGTAAAAGCTTAAAAAAAAAGTATATTAAATAGCTTTAAAAGTGTGATTAGGACAGCATCAATCTGGCGTACTGCTGCTTGTAAACATAATCATCTTCGGGAGAGATACGAAGTATAATATCGACCAACTTATGAACCTAGTGTTATGATTTATGAATGAAAAAAAAGCTCGCGTGTTTTACATTGAAATTTTGCTGTAATAATTACATATGGACTCAACGAGGACTCGATGCTAACAAGGTCAAGTAGCTACTTGCTACATGTTTATTTACTAGACAATAACTATTGGATCATTTTTAGGGTCCCGTACCCGAAGTTTCCTAATGGATTACTAAGCCTCCGTTGTCCGTCCGTCCGTCTGTCTGTCAGAGGGTTGTATCTCATGAACCGCAAAAGGTAGAGAGTTGAAATTACAGAGTATGTATTTCTAATTCCGCTATAACAACAAATAATAAAAAAAATGATACAAGAAAGATTTTTCCGTTTGTAATCGATCATCGAAGTTAATATACTACGTCCATACAGTAAAAGTTATATGAATAATAAATAAATATATTATAAAAATAAAAAAAACCGATTGCATAAAAGCTAACTAAAAATATGAAAACAAGTTCACGATGGAATATAGTATTCTGCAGTCGTTTAGCTAGGGTTTAACTACCCTAAATTTTTTATAGTGATAACTTAATAATAGTAATATTTTAATAAGTAATAAATAGTTTTTTGTCGAAAACCTACATGGTAGTTCCCGGTGACCTAGAATCGCGAAATTTGGCTAAAAGCAGTCTTACAGCACAAGTAAAGGAAAAATTCCAAAAAATGAAAAAAGTTGAAAATTAAAGTTAAACAGATTTCCTACAAAGTACGGAATCCTCGGTGGACGAGTCCCGACTCGCACTTGTCCGTAATTGTTATTCTTATTTCAAATCAAATCAAAATATTTTATTCAGCATTAAATTATTACAATTTATTACTGAACGTCATGAGTCTACTACCAGTTCGGAAAGAAGAAGCCTCAGACCTGAGAAGAACTGGCGAAAGAAACTCAGCGGGACCAGTATTAAATTATCTTTTTTTTAAAGTAAGATTATAATTTACAATATTTCTATCAAGTTGAAGTAGCCTAGAGGCGATCATTTCATTCCCAAGGTGTGCCATCTTCTATAAAATCATTTATTGTATAATAGCCTTTAGCACACAAACGTTCTTTAACAATTTTTTTGAATTTGGCGATAGAAGCTTTTTGAACATTTTCTGGGATCCTGTTGTACAAGTGTATACATTGTCCATAAAAAGAATTACTGACTCTGTGTAGACGAGTCACAGGCATTACAAGTCTGTGTTTGCTCCTAGTATTAATGTTATGCATGTCACACTTCTTGGGAAATTCGTGTATATTTTTACGGACATACATAACATTTTCGTACACGTACTGAGAAGCAACAGTCAATATTTTTATTTCTCTAAACCTATCTCTTAATGACACTTTAGGACCTAAACTATAAATTGCACGAATAGCTCTTTTTTGCAGGACAAAAATCGTATTAATAGCAGCTGCATTTCCCCATAGTAAGATACCATAGGACATAATACTATGAAAATAACTAAAATATACTATGCGAGCTGTATCTATATCAGTAAGAAGTCTTTTTTTTTACCGCGAACGCTGCAGAGCTGAGTCTACTCGCCCCTCAATATGGGGCCCCACTGCAATTTTGAATCTATGATAATACCTAGGAATTTTGTGGACTCTACAGGTTTTAACACTTCGCCATTTAATATTACACCATTATCAACAAGTTTGACTTTTGAGTTGTTGTTTATTTAATAATAAATAATTTGAATCAAACCAATAGACAACCTTTGAGAGAGCATCGTTTACATCGTCGTACATTAGCGAATTGCGCTTCACGCGTTAAAAATAAGTGAAGTGTCATCAGCGAACAATACTATCTCATGTTTGTCCTGTACAAAAAATGGCAAATCATTAATATAAATTAGAAAAAAAGGGGCCAAGAATAGACCCTTGTGGAACCCCCATATTTAATGGAGCTCCAGGAGATCTTTTACCATTTACATCAACCCTCTGTATTCTATTTTTTAAATACGAATTCAGAAGATCGAGTGCCTTATTTCTAATACCATAGTGATGCAGTATCCTGATCAGCGTCTCATGATGTACACAATCAAAGGCCTTGGATAAGTCACAGAATATCCCAAGTGCATCTTGTGACCTTTCCCATAGGAGGTCGATATTTTGGAGGAAATCTTATCAGGATTACGAAAAACATAATCATGGGGCGATATAGCTAAAACCATCAATAAAGGATGAATGATACAGATACTGAGAAGTGAGAACCGTGTATTTCCCATTCCGTGCCTCTCTTTCCTTCTCACTCTTTCTCTATCTCTTACTCTCTCGTACCGTCCCCACATTACCGTCTGCCGCCATGATGCCATCTCAGCTGATCACAATGACGTGTTCGTTTTTAAAGATGGTTTAATACCGATTTTTGTCAGGATTAGGTAATATTAATATATTCGTCTGGCGTCCTATTGTAATACTTCAATAATAGTGATTTATCTCAGGTGTGTCACTCACTACTGTATACCTGTTCAATATTAATATTAATTTTCTATATAGGTATATGTACACATTGTTTTTATTACATCCAGTAATAAAAAAAATAACTTTTTTTTTTAAATTGTCCGATTATATAATTTAGGACGAATCAAGTTGAACCGTCTGTATAAAAATCTGTCGCGCTCGAGTATTTCAAGGTCACATATTTTTTTTTTTACATTTTGAAAAATCGGCCATGACTTTTGGTCACGTCCAAATCGTCATTCATTTGAATAGGACACTTTTTTGAGTTCACTTAACATTCTCTCTGAATATCTGACACGCTCGAATAACTTTTTTTTTCTACCCCTTTTTACGGCCACCCACCCTCCACTAATTAGTTAATCGTCAGATTAATATATCTTGGTTATCAGAAAGACAAAGCGCGTATACAATATGAATATCTGAAAGTATTTCCATGTGTTTTTTTTTACATTTTTTAAAATTTGTACCCACTCTCTACCATAAGCAAAAAGTCTCACTAAATTGTTGTTGCATGAAAGAAGACAAGCTTATAATAATAAAAGTAACAGTATTCAATATTTTCCATTTTTAATTGTATAAATAGCAAAACTAGAAAAAAAAACAATCAATTTCCCTGCTCGAGTTTTAAAATAGTTTACTAGTATTGCAAAAAATTACATGCAGATTGTAGTTCAAGGTTTGAGTCTCTATGATGTCACCGCATAATATAGAGGCTCGTTGTTTTCTATCAATTAGATCACTTTATGATTCTCAAGACCGTTTAATAAATTGAAGCAAATGATAGTAAATCGATATAATTTTTTTTTGTAGTAATTTTAGATATTGTTAAAAGCTTTTTTACGGATCAATGTCGCAAGAATGATTTAGATGATATTAAATATTAATAATGGTAATGACGTCACGGAACGGAACAAAAGACATTTTCACTACATAGTATAAAACAAAGTCGCTTTCTCTGTCCCTATATCCCTATGTATGCTTAAATCTTTAAAACTACGCAACGGATTTTGATGCGGTTTTATTATTAGATAGTTATTCAAGAGGAAGGTTTTAGTATATAATTTGTTAAGTTTTTGTATACATTGGCTAAAATATAACGATATTTGTTGGAGGTGTCGGAAAAAATAAGACGTCTGGGAGCTTTCAAGGAAAACGCTGCCTAAACCCTTTGAGATATAACAAAATAATGTATTGTGGAATTGTGTATCTTGTATAGGTCTACAGAAAAGTCCGCGATGGCATATGTCTATCTCTTAAGGATAACATACTATATCCATTTTAATAAAACGTACCTAGGGACGAACCCAAGCGAAGCAAGGGTGAGTCGCTAGTTTATTATAATTTATTTGGTCTTATCTCGTAGTATCATTAAAGTAAGGTAGTTTGTTTAAAATAACAGACTAAACACTTTAATTTTAATTATAATCTATACATACAATAAAACTGTAACTAAGCCGAATCTGTACATTAGATTTTTTTGGAAAATCTTATTGAAATAAACATTATTATCGATACAGAGGCCGAATCTATAGTTTTTAGAATTTTTGTCTGTCTGTTACCGCATCACAGAAAAACCACTGGAGGGATTTTGATGAAATTTGGTTTGGTGATAGCTGGTTATCCGGGTCAACATATAGGATACTTTTTACCGCGAGAAATATCTCATTTCTGAGAAAAAATACAAAAACTGCAATGTAAGAGAATACTAATATGTAAAACCTAAGAATTTGGTTTTTGGTCATCTGAACGCGGGCGGAGCCGCGGGCAGTGCTAGTACATAAATATATTGAAATACACATCATACCACGGCTAATAAAAACATTACATATTTTGTTGACATACAAATTAAAAAAAAAAGTTTTTGATAGGAATTGTTTAAAGATAATTATTTATTGTTAGTAGATAATAATTACGAGTTAAGTAACGTAAAAGAGGTATGGGATTAAATCATGGCAGATAAACTGCTTTATTGTATGTATTTACGTCGCTAAGACAGATATAAAACATGTCACTAACGTTCACTTAAAGATAAAACCTAAGCAGACAAACTGTTATACGCTGTTTCATTCATACCTATTTAATTTTGGTTGTATGGTCAGTTATAGTAATATTTAATACTAGCATTGCCCGCGGCTCCGCCCGCGTTCAGATGAGCAAAAACCAAATTCTTAGGTTTTACATATTAGTCTACCCTTACATTTCAGTTTTTGTATATTTTTTCAAAGATGAGATATTTTCCCGCAGTAAAAAGTGTCCTATATGTTGACCCGGATAACCAGCTACCACCATACCAAATTTCATCAAAATCCCTCCAGTGGTTTTTCCGTGATGCGGTGACAGACAGACAAAAATTCTAAAAACTATAGATTCGGTCTCTGTATCGATAATAATATCTATTGCAATAAGATTTTCCAAAAAAATATTTAATGTACAGATTTGGCTTAGTTAGAATTTTATTATATGTATAGATTTATAATTAAATTAACCTGAACATTATGTACTAATCATGTACTAGTGTAGATTCATCATTACGTGTTTCCTTGTAGCCTATAAAGCTGTAATTTTCTAAAGATCACTTATCGACCGTTCGACTGTGATAATATCAAGCACCGCGTCTCAATTCTCTCAATAAAGTATAATTGTCTCATTTGGAGGTTTGAACTCGTTGATAGACGGTCTTTATATTGAACAATTATACATACATCCACACTAGTCTTATTGTAACCAGTCACTGAAATGCAAAGTAGCCTTTTTAAATCATATTATTACTTTAACAGTAATGAAAAGAATAAAATATGTGCAGTAAAATTCGAAAAATGCACGATTAATCTGTATTTTTGTATATTTATCTCGTTATCAAAATAATGTAATAAAAATGATATTGAAATCGCAACAAGCAACTTTGTGTTATTTTTAGGTTTAGGTCCCCCCAACGTGCGTTCACCTTGTCGTGGTGGGGGAGGGGGGGGCCTCATTAGCGTCCGGCAGCTTAACCGGGCGCGAAGCCAAGAAACGCACAGGGAGGTGGCCCACTTCAGTGAGTGGTGGGAGGTGACTCACTTTGGTGGGCGGTGTAACACGCGGGTTGCTCCTGGTAGTTTTCTGATAGCAGAATGGACTGTGGGGTAACCCCATGGTTGTTGTGGTCTGCTTCGGCAGACCTGCCGTCGGGGCGTCGTAGTTGAGTGCGTAAACGATCCTGCGACGCCCCATTAAGATGGGAGAAGGTTTTTTTGGGTTTTAATGGGAAGTACTGGCTTTTCTAGCCGTTGAGTTCCACAAAATCACCTGTACATCTAAAGGTGGTATGCGTAAATGCATTTCCCAACATTAAAAAAAAAAGCTTCGTCCCTAGGAACCTACGTTTTGAGGCTTAGTATGGAATAGATTTTTGTTTCAATTTCTTTTTCGTGATTTTTTCCGATTTTAATAGTTATTCTGCTATACGGGGTGAAGACAAATCCAAAAAAAACAAAGATCATAAAAATCGGTCCCGCAGTTCTCGGGTTATACTCGTAAGTGTTGTAAAAAACCCGACTTTGTTTTATTTTATATAAGATGTGTAAATTGTAAATGTTTAATCGTTCAAATGTTTGTAAATAAATAACCGTGAGTTTTAATATCTGAACTACCTTTTTTTTTTTAACGTTGGGAAATGCATTTACGCACGACGTGTGGGACTCACCGGCAAAGCCAGTACTACCCACTAAAACCCAACAAAACCTTCCCCCGTCTTAATGGGGCGTCGCAGGATCGCTTACGCATTCAACTACGACGCCCCGACGGCAGCTCTGCCAAAGCAGACCACCACAACCATGGGGTTGCTCCAAGGTCCACTCTGCTATCAGAGAAGTACCAGGAGCAACCCGCAAGGTACACCGCCCCCCGAAGAGGGCCACCTCCCACCGCCCACCGAAGTGGGCAACCTGCCTGTGCGTTTCTTAGCTTCGCTACTACTACTGAGCCCCCCCACCACGACAAGGTGAACGCACGTTGGGGGGGAATATCTGAACTACCTTTTTTTTTTTTTTTTTTTTTTTATTGTCGGGAAATGCATTTACGCATGCCACCTGATAAACCCCCCCTCCCCCCCCAGGTGGTTATGTGGGGCTCACCGGCTAGAAGAGCCGGTACTACCCACTAAAACCCGACATTCCCCTCCCCTCCGCCTTAATGGGACGCCGCAGGATCGCTCGCGCATAACTACTACGGCGCCCCGGCGGCAGGTCTGCCGATGGCTGACCACCATACCGATGAGGCTGCTCCACAGTCAACTCTGCTACACCAGAGAGGTACCCGGAGCAGCCCCATCAAATCCAACCTCCGCCCACCGAAGTAGGCCACCTCCAATCGGCTGCAGAGGACAGGGAGAGCGGCAACGACACACCGACACTCCTCTTCCTCTGCAGCCCCACCGCGTCCACCATCTAACGGTGGTGGCCCCGCTAGGCCGCGGGAGATAGGGACGAGCGGCGCATCGCCATACCGACACTCTTCTTCCCCCGCGGCCCCCCTACCGTCGGCCCACCTCCGGACCAAGATGGCTGCCGACAACCACGCCAGACGCAGGACCACCGAAATGGCCCCGCTCCAGCCGCCGCACCGACGGGCTAGCCCCGGCAGCACGGCCCGCGCAGCGCCTCCTACCGCAAAACGGCCGGAGACACCGCGCTACCTCCAAGGAGGAGACGGCGCCCTCCTGACACCGCTCCCCCTGCCCCTCCTGGCTGTTGGTCCGCGCCGGATTGCTCCGGTACCACAAGCTCCTGTCTGGAGGAACAGTCGCGAGTGGCATTCCCCTATCCGCCACCCGGGGGACGCGCCCGGTAGCAGTCAGCCTCTGCCCCGGGAATATCTGAACTACCTATTCTAACTACCCATTAATTATCAATCAACAAATGGTCTTGTAATATGCCGTGTATTTTTTTCCTTAAACTCAAACATATTCAATGTTCGACATTCAAATATCGTTTATTTATAAACTTAAAAAAAAACGATTACGAAAATCCATAACCTGGTCTGCTGGTATAAATCCGATATTTTAGTGATGACCGCACGATGCTAATATGATTGAGAAAAATAATACGAATGAAGAAATATATAAGGAAATAAAAAAATAGGTTTACTTATATAATAATTTATAAATTAACACTACTTTTAAATCTACTGAAATAAAACAAAATAATCATTATTATTTATTAGTCATAGATTTAATGTGTTAATAATATATGTTACACTTAAAGATTAATTATCTAATCATTATATTGTCATTTTTAATAATGTACTACAAATTAGTTTATCTATTAAATGTAATATAGAATACATTACTAATCATTATGATATAGGACAAGTCTAATACTTTCTTAATACTTTCTTAGATTTACGCGAATATTTGACATTTTAAATAAAACTATCTTTTCGGATTTTGTCGCGGATTTATTTGCATTTTTGTTTCCCGACGTTTCGAATGCTTTACAGCATCCATGGTCACGGGAGAGACTGAGGTGTTACATGTCTTGGAGGTATAGTTGTTACAGACAGCCTACCCACAATTAACAGAATGAAAATTTCACCAATTACATTACCATATTTTTTAACTTTAAACATTTTTATAGTTTTAATTAGTTTTATAATTGAATATGGAATTTTATTTATTTAATTTTGCTGTTATTATTATAATTATTACAATTTTAAAATATTAATTAGTAATCTATATTTAGTGTTGCTATTATTCTATTTATAACCAAGAAAAGTATAAAATATAGTATTAATTAAACAAGCATATAATTGTTCTATGTGTAATTTAAAAAGTTTAGATTAATTAAGGATACTAATTTTAATTTAGTTTGCTATTATTTAAAAGACAAATTACTAAGCAACACTATTAATATATACTTTTACAATTGAAAAATGAAAAACATTTATTAATCTGATATGCTGTCATTTAGATGTATTTAAAATAGGACAAGTGTTTCAAGAATAGCTTCTAATAAGAATAGCTTCTCGCAACTCATGCACATTTTATAGCTAGTTGATCTAATTAAGATATTTGGTATTACAGGAAACTTGAAGAAGTGCAAGCTTGAACCACAGAATGCCGATCGCACCGCGCGGCCCTCCGTTTGTTTTGATACCACCACCGTTTTACTACCGCCTTCGACTCCATAGAAGACCTATCATAACCCTCAAGTGGCCTTAGATTATTTGAAGTGTACCTTTTATACACCTCTTTTACACCGACCTAATAAGTTTTAAGTAGATACCATAACAAGAGTGTTAGTGTTAAGTGTCGCGCGCGAGTGTAAGTTTATGTGTGTCGATGGTGCGGCCGACATGGGAAAGTCCTCGGCGAGAACACATGGCCAAGGTGAGTGGATTGTACACCTGTCCTTTCAAAGATTACATACGCGATACTTTTGACATATTATTTAATCATACCAAAAATTGATGTGTACCTACATGTTAATATGTAAATTTCTCTAATAAAAAGTACTTACTACAAATTATATTTAGCACATTAAAGACTTCTAAAAAAAAAAATTAAACAAAAACTCATCGAACGAACCATAACTATCATGGTAAAATTAAAAAAAATGGATTGATAGAATGAGCTAAAGGACTATATCACATAGGGTCCAGTCATATTAGGGCTTTCATTTCGGAATTGGAGATACTCAGCTATAAACTTGTAAAAGCATTTATTTTGACACCCTAAAACTTGTCTCAAAACCTTCTTTTCATAGGGTGTCCGTGACTACAGATATCTAAGGTTTAAGAGGCCTATTACATTATGACCCGATTTTTCATTTCAATGCCCATCTCTCTTCTTCAGAAACTCTTCGACAATTTTCACTTATTGTATGGTGGCGAATAGTTAATAATATGGTTCGTAGCGGCCTCGCTTTTCGCAAATTTTCATTATTAATTGAAATAAGCCAAAATTCAGAAGCAAGTTTTTAATAAAATGCGCGATAACACTTTTTCAAGCTCATGGATTAAAATACTATACTGAGCAAACGAAATGAAAAATATATAATAATGTCTCGTATATAGTGGTTGAATTTATAGCGGCCTCTGAATTTGAAAATATGTATTGGATTTCTACAAAAAAAAAACGCTTTTCAAAATCTTAAAAACTATTAAAAACTTTTGGAATTAGGTGTAAAATTTAAATATCCTTACAACATTAATATTATTAAGTAAAAGTTTATACCAGAATATACGTCAGTTCAGAAGAAACGTAATTATATACTTTTTTTTTTAAATAATTTATTATAAAACTTTACATAGAAGTAATTACAACTGCAGAAAATGCTAGAAACAGCGATGCGTCGGCCGCTCGAACTCAATGCTATCTAGAACTCAGTCCATTTTTTGTGATAGGCCTCTTAAAGGTAAAAAATTGATTTTTTGCACATTTTTTGCAAATATCTCGTTTCCTATGGTTTTTGTGCTATTTGTATTTATTACAAATATTGTAAAGGACTAAATTCTCTACAATTTTTGTTTAATTTTTTTAATATCTTGAACCGTTTTCGTAATAGAGGGCAGAGAGCGCGCAGTGTTAAAAACTATTTAGATTTTAGAGTAGCATTCGAGGTCATAGCTACTGCACTGCTTGGTGCTGGCCACACTCATATCCTAATATGAGCGAGATCAAGTTATAGTCCATCACGCATGACAAGTATAGATTGGCGAATTTTACATATCTTTCGAAAACTAGTTTGGTTCATTCAAATAGGTATGCAGGTTTCTTTACGATGTTTTTTTTCATCGTTAGTCAATTGGTTGAAAATCATTAACACTGAATTAAAACTTTATCTCACCTCTGGTGTTTTCTTGGTCGCGCTTGAGCGATCACGCTGTCAGCCAGAATCAATCCAAACATTCTATATATGTTAAAGTACCTACTAAGTAGTCATTTATAATTTAACGTTTTGGCATATTTTCAGTTTTTATCAAGTCCAAAACCACATGACCCATGGTCACAGTTAAAGGTGAACAAAAAAACACAAATTATAACAAATATGTATGAACAAAGAAGCATTATTACGGGTATATTTTGATTTGCAGTACTCTTTCACAAACATCTCAAACCGATTTGAATGAAAATTAACTGTTTTATAAGAGACTAGCGACTTACCCTCTCTTCGCTCGAATACGTTTCAATAAAATAAAAATAGTAAAAATTACTATTTTCCTAGTGACCGTAGATTTTTCTATAGAAACTATTACAATTTTCTAGCACATTGTTTCGGTGATGTATCTAAAGGTTTTAGTCCAGCCAGTCATATAATCATACGACAACTTTTTTTGTCAAACACCTTCGTACTCGTAGCTCATCCAATTTGTAAAACATTAGTACAAATTATATACACTAACCTTCCTCATTTATTATTTACCTTTATTGAGAAATTTTACCGCCCTAAATTATTCAGTTTAAAAACAAAGAGAATATAGTATAATAATACATAATGTCATCCTGATCAATTTCGGCCAATGTTACTGAGACAAGCCATGTGCGCAAGAGATATTATAGTTTTATACTTTCTCAAGGTTTAGTAAAGTTCTAAAAAAAACATATTTTTCACTTAAAGAAAACTCAATCAGAAAAGAATGGTCATATTACTTATAAGCTGACATTCTTACCAAAGGAACTAAATTGTGTACTAAAATTGATAATATACTTATACAGTATTATTTAATAACTTATACTTATTAGAAATCCTATAGTATACAGACACTTGCGACGAAGGACGTAAGTCCGCTTTGGAACCTATTTTAATTATTGGGTCGAGGCTAACCAAAGTTGTTATAATTATAAGTATGTTGTAGTAAATTCCTTCAGGGTCATTCATTACATGGTTACATATCTGGTAGTATCAGTTAGTTACGCTAGCTGTCTTTTAAATCAATTAAACCAAAAGTTGATTTTTGGCCCATTAACATTGTTTTCCGCATAATATCATCTAAAATTGCCTCGGTGGTGTAGTGGCTAGCATGTACTGCTGCACACTCGGAGGTCCTGGGTTCGAGTCCCGGGTCGGGCTTAGGTTAGTTATTGAGTCTTTCTGTATAGTAAGTCTCAGTAACAGCCCGGAGTTGGTAAGTTGGCGGTGTTTCACCCCCGTGCCTCGGAGAGCACGTAAAGTCGTCGGTCCTGCGCCGAAACTCTCACTGGTCGTGTCGAGTAGTCGTCCCGACGGAGTATGAAAGTGACAGGAATAGAGAGTGCACGTTGTGTCTGCGCGTACACTTGTGCACTATAATATCTCCTGCGCAGTTGGTTAGTCTCAATGGGATTGGCCGCCGTGGCCGGAATCGGCTAGAAGAACATCATCATCATCATCTAAAACATGAAATACCCACCGAGGGCTAGTGAATACATAATAACCAGACAGGCGTTAAAGTAGATTTATGAAAAAAAAATTAACTAACTTAAAAACTATTAAGTTAAAAATATGGAGTCAACAACCCGCCTATTAAAGAAGGAAAAAACTGAATTGTAATAATTAGGAAACTTATTCGAGTTCCGTACCGGAAAGGTAAAAATGGGAACCTTATAATTAGGTAGACAATTTCTGTCGGCATCAAGGCCTTTTTATTTGAAAACTATTAGTATTACCTTTACAGCATTGCTAACATTCCGCCATTTTTTTCTAAACTTGCTGCGTACCATGAATCGAGTGTAATGTTTGACCCCCTTTGGAAGGCGTGTGAAACGCTAGACAATGCGAAAAATATAACTAAGGGTGATTTTTGTAATAGTTGCCGGATAACTTTTAGAGAATTAGGTAGGTAGATATGTAATATTTTGTAGATAGTTATGTAAATGTTATAAACATGAGGTATTTTGATTTCCAAGCTTTGCTTGTTTGCATGTTTTCATGTAGTAAAACTATGAACTACAAACTTATTTATATTACTATCAACAAAGAATACATGAATGAACATCGAAAAATATTTTATCTAAGTAAATGTTTTTGATGCTACGGAATTCGGAACCCACAGTGCGCAAGTCAGATTCGAAGTTCTCCGAATTTATTTAAGGTTATATTAAAGTTTATAGACTATAAAACTTTCTAGTAATAAAATAAATTTATAAAACAATGAAATCTCAAAACCAAGTAATTCACGCACTTGCTGTGATCATAGTAGGGATTTCAACTGTCATTCATAAGGTCCTAATTTATTGGTTACAAGCGTATATACGTTTTTAATGGTTAGTATAGATTTTTCAGTGATTAGATATTTTCTCGCAGTAAAAAGTATAATATATGTTGACCCGGGTAACCAGCTACCATCATACCAAATTTCATCAATCTGTCCAATGGTTTTCTCGTGATCATTCCTAGACAGACAAACAAAATTTCTAAAAACTAGGTTCGGCCTCTGTATCGATAATAATGACTATTTCAATAAGATTTTCCAAAATTATTTAATGTACAAATTCGACTCAGAATTTTATTATATGTATAGATTGGTTATTACGTAGCACGAACATAATATTTTAGTGTTGGTACGGTATCGATATTCACAAATTCGATTCGCAAATTGTCTATTTTTATTGTCATAATAAATATCATAAATAACAAATTTAACTAGTATGTAGATACCTTATAATGTACTAGCGACTTACCCTCGCTTTGTTCACAATTTCATTGGTTTTAATTTTTAACGCGAAACCCTATTTTTTTTCTAAAATAAATGTAACCTAAGTCACTCCTTGTAACATCAGCTATCAGCTTTTGAAAGTCCCGTCAAAATCGGTCCAGCCCTTTTGGATATTAGTGGGAGCAAACAGACAAAAATTACAAAACCTTTTTTTAAGGTTTCGTAGTCAACAAGGAACCCGCTAACGTTAAATGTTCATAGTATAAACAAAAAAAGCCCTCTTCTTAGTCCGCGTTATTGTGATGGGCAACTACGGAACCCTACATTGCGCGTAGCCCGACACGCACTTGGCCGGTTTTTATAAGTGGGTACCGTATATACTTTCATATTATACATTTATCACAAGCTGTTATTTGGATCTGATTACAAACAGATACTTCAATTTTATTTATTTGTATACATAGATAGAGGGTAGGGACAGAAAGGATACACTCTGCTTTAAAGGTAATGTTAAATGTGAACCTCAAAATGAAATTAAAAATGCCGCATCTTATTCCGCGCATAGAACGAACAACTATCTATTGCCTTCTTCTTAATGTCTTACTTGTTAATTGGCTTCGTATTTCAGCGAATTAAAAAAATTATTATTATTATTTTATAAATAATCCTGATTTCTTAATATGTGATAAATAATGATCAACTAAATATACACAACTTATATTCAATTATTAACGCACCTTTATAAATAAAACTATCATTTTTCACCGATTTATTTTGATTTTTGGTTTCCCATGTTTTGAATGCTTTCCAGCAATCATGGTTACGGAAAAACTGATCTGAAAACATATAGAACCTACAGAAAAACAAAATTATTCGAAAATTTTTAAAAATGTTTTTGCTAACAGTATATAAAGGAGGCCTTACATAACCCTTAAAAATAAAATCTTGATTTCTTAATATGTGATAAAGCTTTTACATATCGGAATATGCAATAGAGCTCTGCGAAATCACTCTAATATCGAACTACTGCAGCGTTTTCAAAACCATATTCTAAATGTTTTGACCTACCTGCACCATGGTTTATAAAAAAGTTTGAGTTAGGTTTACGATTATCTAGAATTTAACATTTAAAGAAGAGATCAAAAAATAAAGTCATAACTAGCCGCACATAAGAGTACATGCATGAACATTATTGGGAATTAGAAAACTTAATATTGCGATCGCTAAAATTAACTAACGATGGAACGATTCTTCGAATAGAAAAATCGCATTGAAATCGATCCAACAATTTTTTGCGTCGAGGCCTAGGGTAGTTGGGATTGATAAGGTAACATAAAACATTACTCGATTTAATAAAAATACTAAAAAAAGATTTTATAATTTCTTTATAAACAACATTACTTTCGTTTAAACAATATTTGTGCGAACTAGATAGTATGATTTACAAGGGATCTTATCATATTAAAAAAAATATGTACATAATCCTGTAGGACAAAACATTATAAAGAACTTAGAAGCTTAATATCTATAATCTAACTATACTAGTAGTATCCAGAATCCACTGTCCAACGTTAAAATATGTACATTTCTTTAGCTGTTAACATTGAATCGCTTAGGGCAACACCGTCTACGAGCATATAATGCGCGCGCCGCTGTGAGGGCGCTAGTGTAGACCGCACAGGAGTATCGGTTCCGCTGCGAGTTGAGACGCGCGTGTGAAAACTCGTGACGAGTCGCGTGGCGCGTCGGTGTATCTCGCTCGGTCTGAGCCGGCGGGGTGGCCGCGCGGAGCGGCGCGCGACATGGCGCGGCGGTAGCGGCGCGGATGTGCGCGCGCTCGGAGGCGGTCGAGCTGGAGGTGCTGGGCGCGGAAGGCGAGGCTCGTGTGCCGCCGCGCCCACTGCGCCTCTCACTCCTCGAACTGCTCGGCAAGTTGATACGAGACCAGCCTGCCGCGCCGCGCCGCCGCACCAGGCATAATCATCGCTTCCGCACCTTTGTATCTTGTGGTCCGTATTTGTCATGTGACATTGCCAATAAAGTTTTACTTAACTTCAGCTAGTTATGTTATGTACGTGTGCAATATGCATACACATGTACATACATATGTAAAAGCCATGCAACCTTAAAAATAAAAAAAAATATCAATTATGAATACTGTTCTTTAGAGAAATGATTAGGGCAATATTTTACTAGGTGATGGCGATCTTTTGTAGTATAAAAAAACATTTCCTAAAAAGATTGCACAATGAGCAAGGTCGGAGTCGGCGCGCTACCGCACGGTCAACGGCCGAGGCGGCGGCGCCGTAGCTTTTCGCGTATTATGACCTAGCGTGCTTACTTGTTATTGATTATCTGTCAATATTTTGCTATTCTTAATCAAAATTACTATAATCATAGTTATCAGTGTGTAAAGTAGCTACTGGTACTTTTTATAGAGTCCATATACAAAAACTTACAAATAAATCATTATTCTCATTGAAATGCATAATGTATGTACCTACATATTACTACTACAACAGCTTACGAAGTAAATACTAGTATAGCCGGTTACACCAACATTAACGATTAACGGTGGTATCATCCCATAGAGAAGCCCTCAAAGTACCTAGCAATTATTATACATATGTGCAGCAATCCGGGTACGACTTTTATTCCTTAGTATATAAAGCATAAAGATAGTATTGTATAGTTTGATAACTAAGACGATCATTATATAATTATATTATTTACTAGCGTCTTATACTCGCTTCGCTCGTATGCGTCTTTTGCAAATATACAGATAATATACAGACAGCGCCACCTTTTGGCATATTTTATTACTAACAGTAGTCTAATGCCCGATTTCACCAACGTCACCCAAGTTTAAGGGATCCCCTAAGCATGGTTAGGGGGTTAGGGAACAGTTTCTGTTTCACCGACAGTGAGGGGTCACCTAAATGTTAAAAGGCCCCCTAAATTTAGGTACTCGAAATATGGGCTTAAAGACGATGGTAAAACGAAATTTAATTTAGGGGCTAGTTTAGGGGAATTTTAAACTAGGGATCCCATACGCAGGTGGTAGCTTATGGGTTGTTGGTGAAATCGGGCATAAGTGTTACTCCAGGAGTCCAGGTCATAGACTTACTCTATATAAACTTCATCCAAATTCAGTCCTTCCGTTTGAGAGTGAAGGAGTAACAAACAAACGTACATAAAATCTAAAGTTTCATAAATCTAAGTTAATTTGTCATAACTAAGCTTTGATTGCTCTGCGTGTCTTTTGCTGCTGCTGTATAAGTATAATTTTATGATTAATTGTCTCTAGAATGTAAAATCCATATCTTTTGGACTACCGATGATTTTGACCCTCACAAACAAAATAGAAAAATAACTTTTTTGATTTAACAAGTGTTTCGCTATCATTTTGCTCAGGACGCCTCTAAAAATGACTTTATAGGTACAACTAGTTAATGCCACATGGGAACGATATACCAGTACCTATGATATACCAGTCACTTGTCACTTTCAATACTACGAAACCATATACGAACACATAAAATATGATATACATGTCAGTCTAATCATAAGTTAGCAAACCATTTGGTTGATGATATGTTAAATAATAACTTTTGCTTTAATTAAACTACAGTTAAACCGACATACATACACGAAACTATCGAGTAGTTAGCGTGTAACGGTAACGCGAATTTGTATGGAATGGAAACACGTCAAGACTCCCCAAAAGACGCACCAATTTTTCTTTCACGTTACCAGCTCATTTCACCAAATTTATTTAATCCCTCATTAGCTAATCAGTGTTTGCAATTAGCTAATTAACATCACTAAAAACTGTATTTGGTTTCATGGCGTCAATGCGACTGATATTTGATGATAAGTCTACTTTTGCCTGAAATACTTTCAAAATATTTACTCTTATTCTTCAGATTTCTCCAAAGGCGCTCAATTTGGTTCTGATCTAGGGACTGCGCAGGCTAATCCTAGTAGTCGACTTTGTGTTGCGTCAGTAAACCAGTACCAAGTAGTTTACTTTAGCTAAGGAACTTTGTCGTGTTGATTCCAACTAAATAAGTGTCGTAAAAAAAAATACGGTTTAGTGAAGACACAAGAGCAGCCTCAGTTCTAGCACATTAGTATACTTTTATTGTTCATAATCCTCCTCCGTGTAAGTTAGTATTACAGAACCTATTTAAGTCGTTTTATCTTATTATTTTTGAAAGGCCATGACTCCTTGGCTTTACAGCCTTATAAATACGCTTTTTAGGAGCTTTACTCTAGCAGCTTGAGCACTTATCCACTTTCTAGGCAAAGGCGCAGCAGGTTCTGGCCGTTCGCGATTTTTTAGCGTGAGTACCGGTCTCCGTAAAATGTCTGGTGGTGAATCGCGCTACGCACTGCTAATATTTTACCAAATTCGCAGTCTCCTATTGTGACTTCCCTTGCTCATGTAAAACTTAGATTTTCACACGATTACACGATTTTCCTAACTAATTTAGCTTCAATTTCTTTGTCATTATAAAATAAATCCGTGTTCTTTAAAACTCTTCTTCTTCTGTTGTTTTTCTTTAAAACTTCTTTTAAAAGTCTTCACACTGACTACCAAATTACAGACAGATAGATCAAATCGATACTCGATATTAGTTGCTATAAATATTGCATTGGTACGATTTCTAAAAGTAGAGTTAGTATAAAAAAAACAAAGTACCCCACGTTTTTTTCATAATCGTAATATTAATTTTCTCTTTAACTGACTTAATTCTTATACAAAAAAATATTTTTAACTTTTTACTTCGGTTCATCATTAAAGTGTGTTTTTTTTTTGTAGTTTTTAATTTATTTTTGATCTTTGTAATGCATATTATATTATTTACTTGAAATTGTATCCTGAATTCGAACAAGATATATGTATAGAGTTTATAGGATTCGTGTTACGTTTTTTTATACTATAACCTACTGAATGAATGAAACATTAGCGTGGGAGTTTCGTAGAACTTGCTCAACCAATCATTTTGCACGGCGCGGTGCTAAATTTAACAACAATTGGCGTTTATTATCATATTCAATTTGCGAGACGTTATTCTGTACCAGCTTAATTTATTACGACCGATTTTCACGAATATTTTTACAGATCTTACTAAGTAGGTACGTAGTCGACATAAAAAACAAATTTTATCTTTATATATATAATTCTTCTGTGAGTGTGTATGTCACTGAACTTCTCTCAAACGACTGGACCGATTTTGATGAAATTTTTTGTGTGTGTTCAAGGGGATCTGGGAATGGTTTAGATTCACAATTTGAATAATAATTTTCATCAAAAAAATTATTAAAAAAAGTTTGAAATTTTAAATTAAAGACGTGTAGACAGGACAACGTCTGTCGGGTCCGCTAGTATCTACCTATAACATGAAGTATGTTTTATTTGTATTAGAAGTTCTAAACGTAAATTACTTTCTTTGATCTTTTGATATTTAAACGCTAGAAAAAACTGCGAGTGACATACTTTGATACGTGAGGATTATTTTAAATATTTTAAATAAAACTATCTTTTCGGATTTTGTCGCGGATTTATTTGCATTTTTTTTGCATTTTTGTTTCCCGACGTTTCGAATGCTTTACAGCATTCATGGTCACGGGAGAGACTGAGGTGTTACATGTCTTGAATGTATAGTTGTTACAGACAGCCTACCCACAATTAACAAAATGAAAAATGCACCAATTACATTACATATGTCTGTAACAACTATACATTCAAGACATGTAACACCTCAGTCTCTCCCGTGACCATGGATGCTGTAAAGCATTCGAAACGTCGGGAAACAAAAATGCAAATAAATCCGCGACAAAATCCGAAAAGATAGTTTTATTTAAAATGTCAAATATTCGCGTAAATCTAAGGAAGTATTACGTGAGGATTAGTTATTTTTACTGTGTGTGCATTATATATTGTATAATCGTGACATTTTGTTGATTGTCACAAACTTTACTGATGATGCATATATTTTTTTGGAACAAGGTAGGAATAGTGATAACTGATAAGGTGTTAGATGTGCTATAACGAACTATAACATTAGTAAACGTCTAACCGTTATATATCCTTCAAGCACAACTAGTACTCACCATAAATCCTGCTCATTGATATCTTTTTTGTTATCTTTTGTCGATTTAATCTTTATATATATAATTCTTCTGTGAGTGTGTATGTCACTGAACTTCTCTCAAACGACTGGACCGATTTTGATGAAATTTTTTGTGTGTGTTCAAGGGGATCTGGGAATGGTTTAAATTCACAATTTGAATAATAATTTTCATCAAAAAAATTATTAAAAAAAGTTTGAAATTTTCAAATTAAACACGTGTAGACAGGACAACGTCTGTCGGGTCCGCTAGTACATGTCTAAAATCGTTTAAGCATGAAAATTGACACTGGATTTATGACAATTAGATAATTTATGTGTGAATCTTTTTAAACGTGATTACCATTTGCCTTACGGTTAAGCAAAACTTCGTTAAGGATACCTGCATGACTGAAAGAACTTAACTAGTTGTCAAAAGACGATCTGAAGTTCGCGCAAACCGGATTTAGCCAACGTAGTGGACAAACGACCTCGCACTGAGATGAAGCTTGTGCCCAGCTGCAGTGGGAGTATAAAAATATTTGTTATTTTTAACGAGTACCATAGTTAACATTAAAAGATATTGAAAGCTTACAATGAAAAAATACTTAAACATTTACAATGACTGTGTATTGAAATTTGTAGGAAAATGACATGCCCCTGAAAGCGTTATTAGCCATAAACTCGAGAGCAGATCGATCGGCGCCTTTGTGGCGCCCGCCTGCCTAGACGCTTTTATAGCCGCCAACTAATAAGTACAATAGTAAACACACTTAATTCCTTCCTTTTGTTTTTCGATTGCAGAAGTGTAAGTTCTAATGGAAAAAAATATTCATATCTATGGTAAAGTAGCGGCAGGGGAAATATAACTTAATTATAAATACACATATATATATATATATATATATATATATATATAATATATAGATAAATAAAAATAAGAGCAGATTATATTTGAGAAATAAACATGGTATATCATATTGAATGCACAGTGCATTTATTGTCTTACCTAAGTTTAAACGGAAATAACATGGAGATCGAGTAGTTACTGTGTTACATGTTTAATATATTATGTATATATTTAATATTGTATATTGTGTGGCAAAATATATGTGGCTCTTGCTTGTTTTCTTTGAAATAAATATTACACAAGTACTTAAATTAATAATAATAACTTAATTCAGTTTATATCACTGGTATAATTTCAAAAGTTCCTTAAAAGTCAGTTAGTCAGTCAGTCAGTCTTATTATATTCATAATTCAATATTTTTTTTAAAATATTACAATAAATGTTATTTTTAAAGGCATTCGTAGTAAACTTTTTTATTACATATCCAGTAGCAATGTTTTTGCAAAAAAAAAAACAAAATCAAAGTCTTTAATTTGTAGTTTAGAATTATTACCTCTAAATTAAATTATATAGTATTACAATTATACACAAAAAATTACTTAAGTGTCAGATGGCTCGTCTTACAATTTTCATCTTCTATTCATTATATTATTAATATAAAGCCTTGAGAAACGCTATGAATATATTTTTAATCTCAGTATTAAATGGTTAAGCACGTCTCGGCTTGATCCATTTTATAATTTAATACAGTGGATTTTGTTGTTATAATATATGTATGTATGTATGTGTACCTCACTTGTAAATAGGCGTCTACTAAGTTATTTATTACTTGTTTATACGACATTGATTAACAATGATTAAAATTACCGCTTTGGACTTCACAGCATTTAACTACATAGCTTTTTGGGACTCTTTGCATCTCGCAGTATAGCTTGCAAAATTATAAAATCTGTAAGAGACGGATGAACTAAATACAAAAAAAAATATTCTTATTGCTATCGACTAAGAAATACTTTTTATTTTATGAATCATTCACAGAAAATGCACGTTATGTAATAGGTACATACCATGGAGCATGCTAAACGGTAATTGTTGGCTATAGACAATTTATAACAAACAAATAGCATGTAGAAAACTTTACATATATATATATATATAAGTTTTTCGGTTCGTTTCAATATTTCAAAATAAAAAAAAAACTAATAAAAAAATGGGACCTTTATAGGATCATTCGTCTGCCTGTCTATCAGTTCGTTATAATTAATTCTGAATGTACTACACAATGAGTTTAAATTTGCTTCTATACAACTAGTTAACACAACAGCGGACGTATAGCGTAAATAATATTCTAATTTTAGACACCAAACTAGAAAAAAAAAGAACATTGTCAAATACGTTATTCAAACATAAAAAAACGTTAGTAAAAGTTTTTATGAAAGTTGCAAATAAATAACAATAATAATTCCTATATTGTTAAAATGTACACTTATTAAACTATAAAAATGCGTGCACGTTTAATTCTTAAAATACTTAAAAAAACAAAAAGAATTTTGAAAGCCAAATCTTGAAATTCACTGTTTGGGGATCCTTGGTGCGAGTACCAACTCGCAACTGACATTTGTTTACATGGGGGTAGCGAAGGATGAAATTTTAGCAGAGGTAAGCTGTTCCAAAAAAATCACCAAAACACATTGATATAAAATTTTTATATGCACAAAAACTAAGAAATGTAAACGTGAAGATATTTTTTTTCCTAATAGGGGTATAATATTTTAGATACATTTAAAAAAAAACATATTTTTTTAGGTATGTAAAATATTATAGCAAAATACACTTTACACTTAATAAAATAAAAAAACGGCATTATTTTATTTTGCTGTATTAAGAGTACCTATATATTTTGCAACCTAACAGTAGCTACAGAGCGTGCCAAAGAAATACCTATAGGTACATACATACATTTGAAAAACGTAACCTTTCTTCTGGCGCAGTCGGGTAAAAAGTGTAGAGTTCACTAAGTTTCTTTTAATAACTGCAGTTATTTTACACTTTTCAATCGAGTTCAACAAAGTAGAAAAAATTACATGTTAAGAGTTGGTTGCAGTCAAGTAGGGAAGCCATGTAAATACGTTTACGTTGCGAGCACGCGTCCATTGAATGTATTGTATTTTAATGAGAATCGTGCTATTCAAATTATATTTTATCTGTAAACAAAATTCAGCTGGGATTAGCTTTTTTCTATGTTATCCTTATATGGTATTTTCCTCTGGGGTTTACTTATTATTTTAATTAGTTTCTGTTTTAGAAATTACTAGCATTGCTCGCGGCTCCGCTCGCGTTCAGATGACCAAAAACCAATTTCTTAGGTTTTACATATTAGTATACTCTTACATTGCAGTTTTTGTATTTTTTCTCAGAAATGAGATACTTTCCCGCGGTAAAGAGTATCCCATATGTTCACCCGGAGACAGACAGACAGACAAAAAATCTTAAAACTATAGATTCGGCCTCTGTATCGATAATAATTAATAATGTTTATTTCAATAAGAATTTCCAAAAAATATTTAATGTACAGATTCGACTTAGTTACAATTTTATTATTTGTATAGATTACAATACTATTTACTGTAGTGTAAGTAATACTTTTATTAGTTTAGGTTGCTAGATCGGTAATGAGAGCTGGTCACACAATGGTTCACTTCTTCATTAAAATCACCAATATAGGAGTCGTTTATAACAGAATACTTACCTTAAATTCTCGAGCACTTAATTTCGCCTCTACTACAATCACTATACTTTCATTGTAATACTTATTAATTTCTCTTTTTAGATAGTATTCATTTATCTTCGAATTCGCAGTGAACTCTTGATAAACTGTCACTGGTTTATGGGCAATAATATAAAACAAATCTACAGTATCAAAGTGCGAACTTTTTGACAATTATACTGCCTCATTTAAAATGATTGTTTAATATACCTATGTACTCTCTACAATTTCTATTTCACATATTAATCTATAACTCCTCGTAACCCAACGGTTTTTGACCTATTTTTAACCGACTTCCAAAAAGGAGGAGGTTTTCAATTCGTCGGAATCTTTTTTTTTATGTATGTTCACCGATTACTCGAAGACGCCTGAACCGGTTTTTAAAAATACAACAATAATTTTTTTTTTAAATAAATTGCTTAATTGAAATTGTTATTAAAAGACTTTCTTCTTACAAATTACCTGCTTATTACGTCTACACTAAAAATGGAAAAATGAAAACTGTTTTTTTTTAAAAAGACCGACTTCCAGGCACTAAAATGTAAACAATAACTAAACGGAGGTTTTCATTTAGAATAGATACCTAATCAGATATCTTCGAAATCGGTGTCAACCTACAATATTTTAAGATATAAATATCTAATAAGTAAATATGTATTTTACGTATCGAAATATATTAGATTTGCTTTGCATCGGCTCGGAAGGCAGTTCTGCTAAGAAGAGCCGGCGAGAAACTCAACAGTTGCTCTCTTAAAATAATAATTGTTTACAATACATTATTTATCTACTTATCCTACGTGAAACCCAACTTGCCATTAATTCCACAGATCTACGAAGTATTTTGTGAAGGTATAATAAACTTTATTCACTAATATATTTTTAATTTTAGATTTAAATAGTTTAAATGACAAGCTCAAAATCGATTGTAGAATTCTATTACACATGCGTAGACCTTGTCCCATAAACGATCTATTCACTTTTTGAAGGCGATAACTAGGCGTTATCAGTTTATACTTATTTCTAGCGTTTATTTCGTGTCTGTTACTGTGTCTTAAATAGCAATTAATGTTTTGTCGGACAAACATAATATTACAAAATATATATTGCGATGCAACCGTAAGTACAAAAATTTTCTGAAAAAAAAATCTCGTAGGATATCTCGAGCTCCGATGTTATAAATTACCCGAATACCACTTTTTTTGGAGAACCAATATAGATTTTTATTTCCGCTGCATTACCCTACAACAAAATTCAATATACTGGATTATATTTATATACTGGACATTGCCAGCGGTTTCGCCCGCATGTGTACATCTATTTAGTTTGTTTGTAGGATAGAACGGAGTGTCTTTAAGTTTGACTAATAAACCTATACCTCAATTCAATTTTCTTGTTAATGGCTTCAAAGCGTGCCAGTTAAGCACAAATTCTAAAACTTCGCCTATACCTATAACAAATTATTCTCGCTATAAACCATTTAAGCTCGTTTTCGCGTGTTCAAATATTAACAGAAATATGTGCCAGTTATTTCTGATACCGTTATAATTTTATGAGGTGTCTAAACAAATAAATGCATATTTTGTAATCGATAATTAATCAGTAATGATTATAATAATTAATCATAGTTATTTTTTATGGTAAATTATGATTTCAGAAAGGCAGTGGTAGCCCAGTGGTAACGCGCTCGCTTGGGAAACCGAGTGATGCGGGTTCAAATCCCGGGTCTCGCACCTCTGATATTTTCATGTGCGAATCATTTCTAGCATGATTACCACTTGCCTTACGGTGAAGGAAAACATCGTGAGGAAACCTGCATGTCTGAAGGAACTTAGCAAGTTTTCGAAAGATATGTGAAGTCCGCCAACCCGCACTTGCCCAGCGTGGTGGACTATGGCTTGATCCCTCTCGTATTGAAGGGATTAAAAAAGGGCTGATTACATGATTTCAGTAGATATTTTTATATGTTATATTTTTTTGTTTATTTGCAATTAAAAGATTTTTTTGTTTCAGACAATGAACGGAGAATTAGAGCCAACAACAGGGAGTACAACGCGCAATTCCGTTACGCCGTAAGTAAAATTTTATTTAAATTCCCCTACTTTCTATCTTTTCGCAACTTAAAAAGAATAAGTTATAAGATGATATTATAATCGTTCAGACTTAACACTTGTGGATTGATGTTTATAGAGTCTTTATTTATAAAGTTTGCGATATTAATACTAGCAAGTTCGCTATCTTAAATTTAAAGTGGTATTTCAAATTTAAAATAATTTAATAATATAATCACGACATTTCTTTTAAAAAAAACTGTTTTTCAAGTTCCTTCTTGTTTGATTTTTGTTTAATTGTTTTAATATCGCTGCTTCTCTGACCATAAAGAATCATACGTGATTTTCGAATACGACGAAATATAAACTGTTAAAAAATTGATTTTAACAATGAGCCCTGTGGCCGACTGGAGACGGAAGCCAAAATAATAACAATGAGTTTAAAGCAGTTTGAAGTTCAAGAGCTACCAGCACTTTTCAACATAGGAAACCAAACCATACTGATTCATTTACGTCAACTTGGAAAGATAAAAAAATGGGTACTGCTGTCTGTACTGAATGTCTATCTGTAAATAAATCTGTTGAATAACACTAACTAACTTCATTAACATCCAATCCAGGTCCCAAAAATTGAGTCAATGGAAACTGCTTGTGAGTGTATGTTGAAGTTGTACCGAAAGTATTCATTACAGCTTCTCACTACAATTTTCTTTTTCCTAATTTAGATTACTTTTTACAGTGCAAAATGTTTAACTTTGATGAAGCCGAAAGGAACGATGAAAATGGCCTTTAAAGAATTCATTGAATGCCGTCCTTAGGTTTCTATAGTAGAGACATCAATGAACTTCCATTGAAATGGCCAAAGTTTACGTATCTGATATTTCGACAAATTAAATATATACTTTTCATAAAAAAATTTGGTTGATTTTATCTATATACTAGCGACTCACCCTCGCCTCGCTCAGGTTCGTCCCTAGGTACGTTTTGATGCTTAGTGTGGAATGGTTTTTTTTTATAATTTTTTTAGTGATATTTTTCGATGTATTGTAGTTATTCTGCTATTCGGGGTGAAGACAAATGAAACAAAACTAAGATCATAAAAATCGGTCCAACAGTTCTCGAGTTATATGTGTTGTAATAAACTCGACTTTCTTTTATATATACTATATACTAGCATTGCCCGCGGCTCCGCTCGCGTTCAGATGATCAAAAACAAATTCTTAGGTTTTACATATTAGTATACTCTTACAATGTAGTTTTTGTATGTTTTCTCAGAAATGAGATATTTTCCCGCGAAAAAAAGTATCCTATATGTTGACCCCTATTACCATACCAAATTTCATCAAAATCGCTCCAGTGGTTTTTCTGTGATACGGTAACAGACAGACAGACAGACAAAAATTCTAAAAACTATAGATTCGACCTCTGTATCGATAATAATGTCTATTTCAATAAGATTTTCCAAAAAATATTTCATTATATGTATAGATATAAAACAACAATTTCGTAAATAATAAATGTATTACATTAAATTTTCTAAACATTTTTATGTACACATCTTAATAGAATCAATAGAACGTTCTTCATCGAATATACCATATTTTTATATATGCAGAGAGTGTATGTTTTTAATCACGGATACAATAAATATCATTGTGTTTAATTTGTTTTAGAACAACTACATCAAGACGTCTAAGTATTCGATTATCACGTTCCTGCCATTGAATTTACTGGAGCAGTTTCAACGATTGGCGAACTTCTACTTCTTGTGCCTGCTGGTTTTGCAGCTGATCCCAGCGATCTCGTCGTTGACGCCTATCACTACAGCTATACCACTAATAGGAGTGCTCGCCCTCACTGCCGTAAAGGACGCTTACGATGATTTTGTAAGTTAAATATTTTTAAGAATAATCTAAATTCGATCTAACCGCATGAAAGATAATTATTATGTTTATCTAATCCCATATTTTTTTCCTTAATTTCTATCATTATAATTTCTATCATTGACGACACGTTTGGCTCAGTCTGTAGTGACCCTACTTCCTGGTGCCAGCGGTCGCGGGTTCGAGTCCCGCTGGGAGCATTCATTTGTGTGATGAGCACGAATGTTTGTACTCCAGTCATGGGTGTTTATATTTGTAATATGTATGTATTTGTTATATATGTGTAGTGTATCGACTATCTGGTATCCATAACACAAGTCTCGTAGCTTAGCATGGAACTAGATGGTGCTGTGTGTTAATGTCCATACATACTTATTTATTAGTATCATAAGTTAGTACATATGATAAAAATTAAGGAAAAGTATATGGAATTAGGCACATAAAGAATATTATAGATTTATATCATTTTGTTATCCGAACAACTAATGAAATTCTAACGATTACATTAATAGGGATACACTTATGGTGCCTATTGAATATAACGCTAGTGCGATGTTATTCCAAACTATGCCTTTTATTATTTGATTTTAGGTAGGCTATCAAAGAAAACGTTTTTTTTTGTGTTATTTAAAATAATGAATCTACTTTTAGGGTAATTTTTCAATATCCTTAGATGAAACTTTTGTAGGTGAAATTGCTGAAAGGATTTATAGGGTCCCACGAGATAAAAATAAAATTTGATTATTACACGCTTTTTTTTTAATGCGTTAATTAAAAGTTTGGAAGATAGAGTAGACTTATATGTAAATCCGTTACAGCTAGCAATTACAAAAAAAATCCGGACAAGTGCGAGTCGGACTCGCCCACCGAGGGGTTCCCTATAAATTTGTAGGAAATCTGTTTACCTTTAATTTTGTACTTTTTTATTTTTTGGAATTTTCCCTTTACTTGTGCTGTAAGACCTTGCTTTTTGCCAAATTTCGTGATTCTAGGTCAACGGGAACTACCTTATTATAGACTTTCGACCCAAAACCTATAGGGTACTTCCGGTAAATAAAGGTAAATTAAGGTAAATTTTGGTACTTACAAGTTTTCGCAAAAATCTAAATTTGCCCATATCTTTTTATCGTGCTGACTCAGAACCTTGATTTTTATACACCTAATAGGGACTATAGACCTCAGTATTTGGTATAAATTTCAACTTGTTAAGTCCACCCGTTCCTAAGAAAATCGGTGGTGACACACGGACAAACAGACGGACAAGAGAGTGTACTTATAAGAGTTCCTTTTTTTACCTTTTGACGTACGGAACCCTAAAAATGAACAGCCGCTTACCGAACATATTGCATGAATCACTTGAACCGAACAAACATACATAACTTATTGATTTAGAACTTACGAAAACCTTGGAATACATTCTAATAGCATGTTTTATAGGTTCATTTGCGGGACAGACTGTCATTATTCTGAATCATTAATGAGAGTTTGCTTTTCACCTTGTCCATTAAAACATTCTTAGTATATGAATAAATTATTGAATTAATCATATGGGAATATAAATCGTCTATAGAAAAACGTTGTCCTGTCTACACGTCTTTAATTTGAAAATTTCAAACTTTTTTTAATAATTTTTTTGATGAAAATTATTATTCAAATTGTGAATCTAAACCATTCCCAGATCCCCTTGAACACACACAAAAAATTTCATCAAAATCGGTCCAGTCGTTTGAGAGAAGTTCAGTGACATACACACTCACAGAAGAATTATATATATAAAGATTTGCGGGACAGGCTGTCATTATTCTGAATCATTAATGAAAGTTTGTTCGTCACCTTGTCCATTAAAACATTCTTAGCATATGAATAAATTAATGAATTAATTATATGGGAATATAAATCGTCTATAGAAAAATCATAATACCTCCGAATATTAAATTTTGTTATCATTTTAAAACACCATAAATAATGCTCTTATATTCTATAATCAATGTTTGAGGTCGATTTAAATTACACATATACATAACGGATATGCGTGATTCATATATTCATAATATGTATTTAAAGTTATATATATGTTTAGTGTATCAACTATCTGGTATCCATAACACAAGCCTCGTAGCTTACCATGGAACTAGATAGTGTTGTGTGTAAATGGCCCAACGTATTTATTATTTATTTATTTATTTATTCGTAGGTATATGCGCAATTGCAAATTTTTCTGAACAAACATGTATGATTTAGATTTTTCTCTTTTATTTGTTTCGAAATTCTCGTATATAACCCCTGGAATAAGATTGAACAGGTCTCTTTATTGAGCATGTATTATCTCTTGATTAACCATTTAACACAGATTATATGATACACTCGTATATAGATATGAACTATAGTACTAGATCCGAAGTATGAGTAATATGTTCCTTAACAGTTTTCAGAATTGAAACTGCATTTTTGTTACTAATTCAACTGGCTTTTATTCTGAATCAAGGAATACACGAAGCATATCTAATGATTATTATTATCATTCCTTATTGCAAATTATATTTACTGTTTCTATCTATTGTGAATCGTAATATTCATGGTAAAAAATTATAATATTAAATTTAAAGTTACATTTTTTTTTTATTTGTCGTACGTAAAATAATATTTGTATATTTCTCTCTCTGAACTAATAGGTTTGCAATTGTGTATGTGCTGTAAACATAGCTATAAAAAATTTAAAATATATAAAAAGAGAGGTAAAGGAAAAAAGTATATGTACTCGCGAACGAAGATTTAGTATGTTTTATTTTTTTGTACTCGCGTTTTTTTTCAGATATTATATACGTACAGACAACAGAGTATATTTTACACTGTTGCTGCCATTTTTAAGCTAACGAGCCGTGTTAATTACAGCAACGTCATCAAAACGACTCTCAAGTTAACCACAGACGGGCGAAGACACTCCGTAATGGCAGGCTTGTGGAGGAGAAGTGGGCGTCTGTTCAGGTGGGAGACGTCATCCGGCTGGAGAACGACCAGTTCGTGGCGGCTGACATATTGCTGCTGAGCAGTTCCGAACCTAATGGACTCTGCTATATAGAGACTGCTGAACTGGATGGGTAATATATTTTGTTATATTCATTATTCGATATAATTACTTCTGCTTCTCATTCTCAATTTGTGCTTAGACCTTACAGATATTATATATGCGAAAGTAGATTTATTGATAATTTGTCGGTTTGTTGTTACGATAATTAAATATTTTTGTATAGAAATAGGTTATGAGCTTAAGACATACATACAACATAGGATACTTTTTATCACGATACGTAAAGTGGTTCACGTAAGATATTAGTATCAAATTATTAGTTCAAGTTCAATTAATGTAGTTTTTTATATAGAAGCAAATTCCTTATTTTTGGTTTATATATTTAAATGATAAATAATAAGGAAAAATAAGTTTTAAATTATGTATTTCAACATAACGACAAAAATTAGCTGTTGATAGTTCAATTCGATGCATTGCTGTTGATATTTCTCTTAGCTATAAAATTATACTGTCTACGGCTTCGCTCGCATATTTTATTGTATTTAGGCCACAACCACATAACATGACCCTTGTTATATATGAAATATAGGTACTACGTAGAAATAAATTGCATTTACTCGACCGATTGATACAGATATTGCTTTTAATTTAAACTACATAGGTATTTATTATCCACTAGCATTGCCCGCGGCTCCGCCCGTGTTCAGATGACCAAAAACCAAATTCTTAGGTTTTACATATTAGTAGGTATACTCTTACAATGCAGTTTTTGTATTTTTTTCTCAAAAATGAGATATTTTCCCGCGGTAAAATTATCCTATATGTTGACCCGGATAACCAGCTATCATCATCCAAAATTTCATCAAAATCTGTCCAGTAGTTTTCTCGTGATGCGGTAACAGACAGACAGACAGACAAACAGACAAAAATTCTAAAAACTATATATTCGGACTCTGTATCGACAATAAGGTCTAATTCAATTAGATTTTCCAAAAAAATATTTAATGTACAGATTCGACTTAGTTACAATTTTATTATATATGTATAGATAAAAATGTCGTAATTTTAAACGTTCATGTCGTTCTCGCGTAAAACAGATTTGTATGTTAAATTAATATGTATCGAAGATGTCCAAATATTTAATATATAACATATTCATGCAGGATTAAATTTTTAAAATTTACACGATTTTTTGTTAATACAGGGAGACGAATTTAAAATGTCGCCAGTGCCTTCTTGAGACGGCCGCAATGGGCCAAGACGACGCACAACTGGGCGCGTTTGACGGCGAAATCGTCTGTGAAACGCCCAACAATCTACTTAATAAGTTTGAAGGTATTTATAATTATAAATTGACACAGATACTACTCAGATCAAGCTAACGTAAGTGTTAAGTTAACTTTTCTCAATATATTAGTATTTTATAAGCCCAGTAAATTAGCCTTAATCATGATTCTAATCGAATCACACATGGCATATGTATGTTTAGATATTATGTAATAATAATATAATGATAATGTCCTCCTGACCGAATTCGGTCACGGCGGCCAATCTCATTGAGATTAGCCAACTGCGCAGGAGATATTATAGTGCACAGGCGCACTCTCTATTCCTATCACTCTCATATTCCGGTGGAAGACAGCTCGACACGACCAGTGAGAGTTAAGGCGCAGGACAGACGGCTTTACGTGCTCTCCGAGGCACGGGGGTGAAACACCGCCAACTTCCCAACTCCGGGCTGTTACTGAGGCTTACTATACAGAAAGACTCAAAAACTAAACTTGGCCGGGACTCTAACTCAGGACTTTCGAGTGTGCAGCCGTACATGCTAGCCACTACACTACCGAGGCAGTAGATATTATGCATCATTTCAATGTATGACAATAATGTTAGCAGTTAGACTAAGTCGACCAATTGATATTATTTTTAAATTCAAAAGTGTCTCTGTGTGTTCTAGTTAAGGCCATCATGCGCTATTGCGTCAATATCCGTTATGGTTTGGCGTCATACGTGTGTAGGTACTATTTATGCACATGATTTATTCATATAAATATAACCATTCTAACACCACTACTACATAATATTAAATAGTCTTCGCGACTGTAAAATATATTGTAACTAACATTCACGTTGCAGCATACCGCGCTGCGATCTGCGGTTTCGTAACTAAACGATGATTTTGCTACAAAATTAGGCGTAATTGGCGGCAAAATGATTGCTTTTTGAACTATCCACGAGAGTTGCCGCACTATGCTTAAATATGTTTGTTTACTTATAAAATATAAGATTTTTTCTCGTGTTGCATTACGCCGTGCAACACAAAATAACACACGTGTTAAGAGGATTGTGAAGTGCCGATACGCGGCGAGAGTAGGTATTTTTAAAAATGCTATCTGTTTCATACCGCTTTGCATCCCCCCGGCAGTGAACAACACAAATACAACATACGCAAATTCTCACACACACTATGATAGCAGCAGCCGGTGACGCGCGGGCGCTTGCGGGGGGCGGGGGCGGGGGCGGCGCGACTCGGCGCAAGAGCAATTTCAAAGTTTATCTAATATTTATTATTTTAACGGTTTGCGTACAATATACATTCCCTACAAGTTACATCGCACCTTTATTCATAAACTGAAATAACTCTAAATTACAATTCTGTGGCGAATATCATTTAAAATTTGACTTGTTTAGATTGATGACTTCAAAAAATCATAAAAAAATAAATAGGTGCTTTAGATCAATTACAAAAATCTCGTTCCAAAAGTTGAAAGTTATAGAATTTTTTGTTGTTTATGTACTAATAGACCCATCGGAATCCTTTTATTGTTAAAATAATTATTTTATTGAAAACCTGAAGTTTTATGATTTTATAATGTTAGCAGGTATATAAGGAATAGAAATTCATAAAATGACCTGATCATGAATGATGATGATTTACGATTTTTTAACATATCTATGACTAAATTTTATAAAATATATCAACTTAATTTTTTTAAATATATTTTTAACTAATGAATAAACAAGATTAGATTACGAATGATTTTCATTTCTTTCTGTAATTGCCCTAAAATCATTTTTTTCAGAAAAATCAATAAAATTAACTCCAAAAACTAATAAAATATCGATAATTTCGAAAAAATTATAACGAATAGTATGTGTATATATATATAATTATACACATACTATTCGTAATAATTTTCATAAAATTATAACGAATATAAAATTAAAAATATAAATTTTACAAAAATAAAAGTATTTTTATTGCTCCTTCTAAACGGTAATAGTCCAGCAATTAGCAAAAGAAAGCGCGTGACCGGTGGTGGGCGTGGGGTGGAGGGCGTGGGGTGGAGGGGTGTAGGAAGTGGTCCTTACTCATTCAAACTTGGCCAGATATAATGATGATGATGATATAGAAAATATTTTTATTTTTGTATGAAAATGAAAATTTAAGAAATATTTTTTTTTCTTGTTACAGAGGTTGTTGTTATGATGTAAATAGTATATTCCCAAAAGGTCTTCAGTAAATTAAAAATGACCCTGTATATATATATATATTTATATATATTTTCAGTTTTGTATTTTTTCTCAGAAATGAGATATTTTCCCGCGGTAATGCTATAATATGTTGATCCGGATAACCAGCTACCACCATACCAAATTTCATCAAAATCCCTCCAGTGGTTTTTCTGTGACGTGGTAACAGACAGACAGACATACAGACAGACAGACAAAAATTCAAAAAACTATAGATTCGGCCTCTGTATCGATAATAATGTTTATTTCAATAATATTTTCCAAAAAATATTTAATGTACAGATACGGCTTAGTTACAATCTATACATACGAGTATAATAAAATTCTAAACTTTGGATTGAATCCTTTCAGTATCGATCGATATATCGATATTACCTTCTCCTCCCTAGGAGATAATAATATCGATAGCACCTTCAACATCACTACAGTCTAAAATATGCCCCTGCCCCCGACCCGTATGGTGCGATAGAGAGAGTTGCAAGTCTTAGACTCAATTACCTACATTTCCTTTTTGAAATATTGTTTCGGGCGATAACGTTTTCACCCCCCTAAACATTAACGAAATGAGACGATTTTGGTCTCATTAGATTCAGTACACCTTAATCTAGGTCTGTACGTTTTCCTTTTTTTGTAATTCAGTTTAGTTTAATTTAAACAAATAAAAACGCTGGAGGAAGTTTTTAGGTCAAAAATATAGATATTTAGATGCTAATAACTTCTGTCGTACACAATATTTAAAAAAAATAAAAACGTACGGACCTAGATTTTGATTATATCTACAACATTTCCAAAAATTATGAAAATTAGACTATGTTTAAGGGGGGAAAAACGTTATCGCTTTTTGTATGAAAATTTACAGGTTCACAATCCTCTTAAATACGTGTGTCTAACATTAAATAATTTAAACACAAAATAAACTTTCTACCTTGTGAAACAGAACCATTTTTCTTTTGTTTAAAGTAAAAACAAAAGAATATTAATACAAAAAAAGCTTGGAAGTTAAAATATCGTTTACGTGAAATACTCAGTCACTATTGTTATTGGCACCTTGATTGTTCTATACTTGATTGTCCTATTATTTTGTATGTATCAATTTTAATATACATGCTCAAGTTGATGTTATTGTTTGTTAAGACTGTAAAGTGTACATCGACAAACAAATTTTATATATTTTTCTCATTATTGCAAATTATTATATTTATAAATATGCATATATAGATATTATTATATTACAATTTTATGCATGAACATCGTAAACATATAGATATCCCTTTTTATTCTAGATACTTGAGAGATTTAAATATTATGTTATAAGATTTTCGTTTTATTTAACGTTCAGTAGACAAAAGTCAACACATAGCAGAAATTATTATTTCGTCATGTACGTCTGTCCGTATGTTACAGCCATACTGTCATTTGACTCATGTGAACCTTTAGACATTTCTACAGTCAAATAAAGATAAATAAATAAAATGTACCTATATTAAAGTATGAGGAAAATTATGAAAAAAATCGAGATAGTTTATTCCAAAATATCTTGAAAATATCTTCCATTTCACAAGCAAAATTAAGTTTGAAATACAAATATATTTATGCCGAGGATATATATACGTATATATATATACATATGTATATATGTATATATATATATACATATATATATTCGAGTCAGAATCGCACTTGCCCGATTTCTTAGTTTTGATCACAGGTGACATAGATTATTTTATTAAATAGATCAAGTCAGTTGGTGTTTAGGACAAACTGGTTTATACAAAAGAAAGCTAGAAATTATGATTAACTAAGTAGATTATATCCAAACTAAATTATTCCAACCTTAAAAAATTACATGAAATATGATTTAAAACAGCAACAGTGGGTGGGTTTATCGAGTTACAGTAATAATGTAAACGGTCGTTGACATTTACACAAAGAAAATCGACTTAAGTTAAGTGGTGAATAAGCACGTTTTTTATATTTAGGCACGCTTTATGTATTTAGGTCAAAATATGTTTTGAATTTTTGATTGATATGAAGATATTTATATTATTTAGAAATTCTTTGTATTTTATTTCTTATTGGATCTATAGACTGTATCTAATATGTTATAATGACGAAAAGTTGCTTTGAGCGTAGAATGTCTTTTAAAATATAGCACACCGAAACAATGCTTGACAATAATGGTCAAAATAAGTAAGTACATATCTTGCACGACATACCAGTTGCTGGTAAATTATCGAGTTTAAAAGAGACAGAACACTTTCCAGAAAAACTTGAATATTTTTTTAAACTTTTCGACTTTATTACTATTGGAAAGTTAGATTTCTTCAAGCTTGAAGCTAAGTAAAGATTCACAAAAAATACAATAAAGTGAATAGTGAAGGAAAGTGAAATGGAATGATAATGATCTACTACAATTAGTACTATTGGTAGAGTACCTAAAGTGCTTGGTGCGGCGAGTCATGGTAAAATTAACCCCTTACCCTATTTCCCTTTTTCCATAATATATATGTGATGCTGTACTTAGGTTAAGATATGATGGGACTGACATGTCCGAAAAGGATAAAAGTCCCTAAATAAAAATAGAGATAAAAAAAAAAAAAAAACCCCTTACCGTGTGCGTATCGCGAGTGTACATGAACCACCATAAAATGACTCGTGCTCACAAATGTAATAAACCGTCTAAACTGCAGGTTCAATTTCCGATCCCAAAATCTAAGCTCGTAACATTATTATCGTCCTTATAAAGGCCACATAATATCAAATTTCATTCAAGTAGTTAGTCAGAATTCTCGTGGTACATTACATCGTTATCACTCCTTCAAACTCTAAACGAGTCGGTAGCTCCTTTATTAGATGATACTCGTACCAACGAGTATTACTTTCATTGATATTCTACGTTGCAACAATGTCCAACGTAGCAAGCTTTTACAATTTTCTACCGACCTACCTACATATATAGCCTACCTACAGATAAATACGACATGTTGTATTATTTAGTAGGTACTATGGTAATGTTGTATTATTTAGTAGGTACTAGTATATAACAAAATCATTTTAGGGATATTATATTACGTAACTGGCGACTCCAATTTTCCAAAAAAAATATTTAATGTAACAGATACGACTCGTTTGTTCGTAGTGACTTCATTTTTACCAAACGATTAAATTAAATTTACAATGGAATCGAAAACCTTTAACACTATGTAAATAACATTATTTATTTCCAGGCACATTGAGTTGGCGCGATCAACATTTTGCGCTGGACAACGATAAAATACTTCTACGCGGGTGTATTTTACGTAATACGCCGTGGTGCTACGGCGTGGTAGTGTTCGCTGGGAAAGATACAAAGCTAATGCAAAACTCTGGAAAGACCAAATTCAAGCGCACCAGCATAGATAGACTACTCAACTTCCTTATAATAGGGGTAATAATTAATATTAATAATTCAATTTTCTTAAATCATATATGTTACATAAACATTCTTACATTTATTGATAGTGACTACATCCCTCTCTCTGTAGAAAGAGATATAGCGTGTACGATGTGTTTAATGTAAGCAAACTGTCAATAGTCTGATGGACGACACTATAAGTTATAAATACACAGGAAGGTCTTAAGTGGACAAACAAATTGTTTTTAGCACGCGCCTTCCTGCCTTCGAATGAGAACAGTATAAATATAAGACAACAGTTAACCAAGAAAATTACAATTTTTATCTTATTTACGACCTTTGTCGGTAAATGTAAGAAAAAAAATAAACAAGTTCCACCCAAAACCTCGGTAGTATGCTTACGTAATACGTTAACGGCATTTTGCATAAATAGTAATTCCTATTATAGTTCTTGAGTTTGTTATACACACGTAATAAAACTGTAACGAGGTCAAAATTGTATATTGAATTCGTATTCATCTAGGAATTTTTCTGTAATCTGTAATCATTCAAATTTATTATTTACATTGCTATAGTATATACGTGCTAAATATATAAGGTTGTATAATATAATACTACTGAAACGGTTACGGGGTCAAAAATTTGAATAGATAATATTAAATATATATATATATTTGGGAAAAAAGAGAACAAATCAACACGTTTTCGAGTTTTATATTTATGTATGCCTTCATTATTGCACATTAAGTGAAAACGTTCAAATGGGAAGCTTTAACGGGTCTTATTGTATTTCTATTTGCATGGAAATTACATCGACAAAAAGAATTCAGAATTTTACATAAAGTCGTTGAATCTCACTCAGTTTAAACTTACGCATTTATGGTATCAGTGTGACAATTGCTAACGTATATTACGTCATTTTTTTTTTAGATCGTGCTGTTTCTGCTGTCGATGTGCGTATTCTGCACGATAGCATGCGGCGTGTGGGAGTGGTTCGTGGGCAAGAACTTCCAGGTGTACCTGCCGTGGGACAGCCTGGTGCCGTCCGAGCCCGGGCCCGGCGCCACCGTCATCGCGCTACTCGTGTTCTTCTCTTACGCGATCGTTATGAACACCGTCGTTCCCATATCATTATACGTATCTGTGGAGGTATGTTATATGTAAACAGTATACCTATATATAATATTTTGTAATGTAGGGATTTGCTTCTCATATTATATAATACTAGCGACTCACCTATACTTCGCTCGGGTTCGTCCCTAGCTTGATTCGCCATACAAACTTTCATCCCCAATTTTCCCCCTTAATGGATGATTTCCGGAATAAAAAGTATCCTATGTCCTTTTCAGGGTCTCAAACTATCTTCTCACCAAATTTCACCTAAATCGATTCAGTAGATTCAATGATTACCCCCTACAACTTCACAAACTAACAAACTTTACCTCTTTATAATATTATATTAGTATAGAAAAGGTTTTTTTTTTATATTGTACATAAAAGGAACAGAAATATAATGCGAAAGTATAATTTGTTTCGCTGCAAAGCTAAAATATTTCAATAACTTTTCTATGGTGTATTTTTGTCGGCTCAATATATGCACATATAAAAATAAATAAGTATATTTAAAAAAAAAAAAAGAAATCGCTTATTGGTAATACCCATACCTATATCAGAGATTAACCTCTAGTTTGGACGTAGTTCTCAAAAACAAAACTGGGAAACCACAGAAAAACTAGCATATTGACTTTTAACCCACGTATCTAATGTGTAGTCATCGCCTAAAACGCGTATTTCTATTGTCAACATTATGAATCAATGCAAACAAGTGTTGACAGAACCTAGTTTGTCATTTCTATATACTTATCTCTAAAAGAAACCTTTTTAAAATTATTTTATTTGATTCTTAAGAGGTTAAGGCATGGGATATGTAAATATCACTTAATTATGATTATAATGTTGGTTTTCATTATAGGTAATAAGATTTGCACAGAGTTTCTTGATTAATTGGGATGAAAAAATGTATTATGAAAAGACCGGGACAGCGGCTAAGTCGCGTACGACGACGTTAAACGAAGAGTTAGGTATGTGTTAATTTCTCTACAAAATATTGTCATTGACTAAGTTTATATCAGTACTAGTGACTCACCCTGGCTTCGCTCGAGTTCGTCCCTAAATACATTTTAGTTTTTTTGATTGGAACCCTAATTCTTTTACTGAAATAAAAGTAGCCTAAGTTACTCGTTATAACATTAACTAGCTGCCAGTGAAAGTCCCGTCAAAATCGGCCCAGCTGATTCGGAGATTAGCCCGAAGGAACAGACAGACAAAATTTTTATAAATTGTGTGTTTCTTATAGATACCGTGTATAAATTTCATATGCATTTAGTAAAAAGCTATTATTTTGACATTACAAACAAACACTTCAATTTTGTTTATCTGTATAGATTTTGAGTACAAACGAATAATATTTTTCAGGTCAGATTCAATACGTATTCTCCGACAAAACTGGCACTCTGACACAAAATATAATGACTTTTAATAAGTGCTCGATAGCGGGAGTGAGTTACGGCGATGTTGTGGACGAAAATACCGGCGAAACCATCGAACTCACAGACGTAAGATATTATTATTTTAATTATATTATTATTTGATTTCTGAAAGTAGATAAGCACTGAGTTTTTCTAGAAATCACAGCATTTGCATGTAGGCTGTTCTATAAGATGATCAGCACTATATTAATTTTTTTGAACATGCGAGTTGTTTATTATACATGATATAGCACGAATGTGATAGTTTATAAGCATGTTTTTGACTTTTTTTCAACACGAGCAAGTTTTCGAGTGACTATGAATTTTTTATCTACTACATCTTTAATCCATCATAGTGTGAAAACTGACAACTATGTTTGTTTGTGTTCATTGTTCATATTCTAATGCGATTATTTATCATATTGTGATATGTTTTTGTCTCATAGTGTTGTGACTTGTTATTGATTGTGTCATATGTAATATATATAATTTTTTTAATTTAAAAAATATGTTGGTTCAATTCGATGTTAACCTTTATTGTATCTAAGTTTTAAAACATTTCTCAATAGCTTGCATGTGTGATGTGAATTGACACTTACAAGAAAGATTAAATACTCACACTCATATTCACATTTATATGACAATATAATACATTAATTGTACAATTTTTCATGGAATATTGTGTAATGATAAAAATCACAGAGTACATGACAAAAAATCTATTAGATTAGATACGTGAAACGTGTGATACACAAACACACAAATAGTAGATCCAAATTAGGGTTCGTTAGTGTTGCCAGGTTTACTAAAACAATATTATCCACTAAAAAAGTAACAAGTGCTCTATATACAAATCTACATGAGTGCTTCATATTATATAAAGTGTCACATAGATAAAACAAAAAAAAATTAAAGAGTTCGTGTATGAATGTGTACACGCGCAAGAAGTAAAACTTCTGTAGGTTATTGGTACTCTTTATGAAATTCAATTTGTTTTAAATAATTAGGATAGGTGAGATACTAAAAAATAACTCATATTACAATCATAAATTTATAGAATATCATTTAAGAAAGAAAAATATTATATTATATATCATTAGTCAGACCATAACGGTCACCATGGCAACAAACGTTCGCCTCGCCCGATGTACACTTTTCGTAACGCAGTTATCACCTTACTCCCCAAGTCAAGCGTGCGTAAAGAAGTTTTACTTCAATAAGTTTTACTTCAGTAAGTACCTTGTGAGGTACCTGGCAACACTAGAGTGATAGGGCAGTGTGTGACGCGTGTGTCGCGCAGCGCGGCCGGCGGCGGGCGGGCGCGGGCGGCGCGGGGGCGGCGGTGCGCGTGACGGCGCTGGGCGCCGGCGGGGCGCGCGCGCGCCTGCTCGAGCGCGAGCACGAGGCGGGCCGCAGCACGCCCGGCGCCGCGCCCGCGCACGCGCACGTACGACACGGTTACACCGATACACGCATGGAGCGCCTTGACTTATGCGACACCTCACTGTGCAGTAGGGCACACACTATAGTCCATTCGTGTTAAGAACATATCGAGTCATCAAGTGCAACGGCTGGTAAAGGTGTATACAGAGTGGGAGTAAAAATATGAATTCAATATTTCAAAAGATTAAGTTTAATGGGTAAAAAATCAACTTAATTACCTTAAATCAAAATAAAGTCATCATATAATGATAATGACTTTATTTTGACTTTGACTAAAATAAAGTCATTAATAATTAATATATTTAAATCTGCCTTCGACTGGTCATTCTGAAATATGACTTTATAATTTTATGCAACCTAATTGGTCGGGGAGCGCGGCTAGGATGGTGAACACCGATGACTCGCTATTTCTTAACGCGAATGAGCTATAATAATCCATACAGTCTAACGGAGCCGTCTATAGCAAGCTGTGCTTAAAGTATGGTATAGACGGAGCGCGCACATTACTGGTTGTTTATGATTACCATTTCCCTTTGGTCGTAGCGTTTTTAATTAGTATAAAAATAATACTAAGTTGATTTTTTAGTTTTTATCGTGCAGTACGTTCCGTCTATCTTACTTATTTTCTTAGTTCTATTTCGGAGGATTTTTGTTTCTCAACACTAAATTATAAATAAGAATATTTAAATGATGTTATTTTTAAATTAATTTAATATTTGAGATTATCGCATAATTCAAGGTAAGAATTATATATTTTGCTTGGTCTCTTCTATAATTGGAACTTTTGCTAGCGCTAAAAATATTGGAATCATTTACTTGTCAAGGTTAAACTATATTTATTGATATATTATAAAATTGATATCTATCGTAAATAATATATCTAGATATAACGTTTTCAACACTAATTATAATAATTGAATTGTAAGGAAGATATAACACCTGTCTTATTATTTTTACCACTGTTTAATAGTAGATAATATAATGATTGTAGAAACTCTTAACTACATATTAACGTATAAATAATAATTAACTATAACATATAACTAATTTATATTAATATGTAAAATACAACAATATCTCACGCTTTGTAAATCCCGTATGTATATGTAAATCTATTTATCTATTTACTTATATATGTAATTAACTCATTAACACATATCACCGAGTTGCTTGGTGTTGAGTGGTTCGCATGTTGTGTGTCGCATGTTTATTGCATAGATAACTAATCTTTAGTGGGTGTAGAACTAGTGTGTCTGCTAGCTATAGTTTATAAGTTTATTGTTATTCCTTTTTGTTATAAGGAAAATTAAGATTTTTTGTGTATTAATTTGATTTATCCCTTTTCAATCTTAAAAAAAGTCATTTTGCCTTAAATGTCAAACTACAATAAATATATATAGTTACTAAAAAAAAGTTTCACTAAATATAATATAATTGATTAAACAGATAATTACTAAAACAATTTTTTTTATTTTCGTTTATTTTATTTATTTATAAGCAAATGTTATAATATTAAATGTATATATGATACAGAGCACAGAGCCGCTGGACTTCTCCGATAACCCAGAATACGAGCCGGAGTTCAAGTTCTTCGACTCGAAGCTGCTGAAGGCGGTGCGTCAGGGAGACCGACACGTGTTCGACTTCTTCCGCCTGCTGGCGCTCTGTCATACCGTCATGCCCGAACAGAAGAATGGCCGGCTAGAGTACCAGGTGATTTGTTTATATATGTATATCGTGTTGTCCATATACTACGAACATCATCTTTAGTGGTTACTAATCCTGTGGGCGTTCTCAGGATTCAAATTAATGAAGAATTCTCTTTGCTCAATTATAATTTAATCAGGGAAATCACAATTTTATTAACTTGAAACGGTAATCGACCCCGCTCGATACGTAGTCTCTGCTCTAAATTTAAAATGACTTTAAAAACAATAAAAACTAAAGTAAATAATATAGTGACTTTAAACAATAAGGTTTTACATTCTAGCAGAAAAAGATAACTAAATCCTCCTCCATGTATATTTAGTACTCTAATAATATATTTTTTTCAATAATACATATTAAAATTGTATAAAAGCTGGGCTTTTTATATTTAAAAAATATGTTCAAATACATGTTGAGAATTTAACAAGAGTAAGAATAACTGAATAACAAGGTCTATGATTAATTGTGCATATTTGGAATAGGTTCCTCTAAATGTAATATTACCTAATGTTAATAGATCAATTTAGTGTATAGCCTATATCACCGTGCTTATGATCTCGAAATATTTCTTTGTATTAATTTATTAATAACTAGCATTGCCCGCGGCTCCGCCTGCGTTCAGATGACCAAAAACCAAATTCTTAGGTTTTACATATTAGTATACTCTTACAGTGCAGTTTTTGTACTTTTTCTCAGAAACGAGATATTTTCTCGTGGTAAAAAGTATCCTATATGTTGACCCGGATAACCAGCTATCATCATACCAAATTTCGTGAAAATCTGTCCAGTGGTTTTTTCGTGATGCGGTAACAGACAGACAAAAATTCTAAAAACTATAGATTCGGACTCTGTATCGATAATAATATCTATTTCAATTAGATTTTCCAAAAAATATTTAATGTACAGATTCGACTTAGTTACAATTTTATTATATGTATAGATATAATCAGCGAAGTCATTCTTAAAATTTTAAAGCACATTATAAATAGAATTTCTAACAAAGCTATTTTTTTTGACGTTTTTAAAATTAATCTATATTAATATCTTTAATATCTTTTATGTACTTACAATTTATATTTATGCAATATATTATTTTCTTAAGATGTTGTTGTTTTTATTTTTTAAATATCGAATGTATTTTTAATTTATCATTAGGCACAATCGCCTGACGAGTCGGCGCTAGTGTCGGCGGCGAGAAACTTTGGTTTTGTGTTCAGAGAGCGTTCCCCTAATACTATTACTATAGAAGTTATGGGTAAAATAGAGGTAATAATTACATTTTTATCTTCGATTGTTTCAATCCTATTATATTATAGTTATAAATAAAATAATATTAATACTCCTTTTTCAGGTGTACGAGTTGTTATGTATATTAGATTTTAATAATGTTAGGAAAAGAATGTCCGTGATATTGAAGAAGGATGGCGAAATTAGGTTATATACTAAAGGTGCTGATAATGTTATATACGACAGATTAAAACGTAGTCATCAAGAGGAAGTTAGATCAAAAACGCAGGAGCATTTAAATGTGAGTACTTTATAAGTTGAGTATTTTATTGTATAATGCAATTTCATGCTTAATAGATTGAGGAGTCACTCGAGTTGTGCACGCGGTTTCTTTAATGTATCGATACAACTTCCCCAGGACGGGGTAAAAATGTCGTACGTCTTTTTCATTTAAAGTAAAATTATTTTTTCTTTCCCAGAATAAAATATAGTAATAGACTTTTAAAAAGTACGGTTTAAATCAATTCAGATGCTTCTTTATGATTTAAATCTTTTATAATTATGGATTTTATGAATTTTAATTAATTTCTTAGAAATTTACCTGGAGGTGTTAAATAAAAAAAGATGTGAATGTGGCCGGGGTTAACATAACTCGTGATTTAACTCTAAATGTAAGACACCAGTTAAATAAGATCTCTGTCGCCCCACAAGAAATTCGCGGGCGAGGGTCTGCGCACGCTGGCGCTGGCGTGGCGGCCGCTGGAGGAGCGCGGCTTCGCGGAGTGGAAGCGCCGCCACCAGGCCGCCGCGCTCGCGCTGCGCGACCGCGACGAGCGCCTCGACGCCATATACGAGGAGATCGAGACCGATCTTATACTTATGGGTGAGTTCGTTGTACTACTCCATTATATACTATTCTTTATTGCACTTACAAATCAATACAGTAATTTAAATATAGTTATTGTTTATAAAGGTGGACTTATCTCTAGAAAAGATCTCTTCAACCAACAACAACCTCTTCAAAAATCAACCTATGGTAGTGAGAAATAGTGTTTAGCAGGCTAAATTCGTGCAGTCGTAGTTATATAAATAATACATAGATACTCAAAAATAAATAGCTAATTAAAAATATTGTATATAATACCATATAATATACACTACTTAGTATACCATACATTATAATGTATATACATACATACATACTGATACTTACACAAATACATATCTATATAATACAATACATAATAATAGTAATTAAGATAATTTTTGATTTAATTGAGTGAGAGCTATATAAAGACGAAAGAAGGAATGGTATAAGTGCTTAGCTAATTGGCACAAGCGACTGTTTAGTGTTTATCGTGTTTTATACATCGATATTTAAAACTCAAATATGTTTTCCAAATAACGGCAATGTTATAATATTGTTCTTTATTTTTTAATATTTGTAATTGTTAATGCATATTACAGGGTAGTTGTAGCAGGTAACCTGATACTGTCAGTGATTGGAAAATTAAGATGGATATATGTTATGTTTATATTCATTTCTTTGTTGATTCTTATTGATCATTTGTTGATTGATGATGGAAGTTTTGTACATAGACAAACTAACACACTTCTAACACCAAATAATATATATCTATGAAGTTAAAGTATAAGGCAGTGGTGACGCGCTCGCATGGGTAACCGAGTGAAGCGGGTTCAAATCCGGGGTCTCGCACCTCTGATATTTTCATGTGCGAATCATTTTCAACATGATTACCACTTGCCTTACGGTGAAGGGAAACATCGTGAGGAAACCTGCATGTCTGAGAGAACCTAGCAAGTTTTCGAAAGACATGTGAAGTCCGCCAACCCGCACTTGTCCAGCGTGGTGGACTATAGCCTGATCCCCCTCGTATTGAAGGGAGGCCCGTGCCCAGCAGTGGGACGTTAAGAAGGGCTTAATACAATGAAGTTAAATACTCAATATTTTCATTTTTGCAGGTGTAACAGCTATTGAAGACAAATTACAGGATGGAGTTCCGGAAACAATAGCAAATTTAAGTATGGCTGGCATCAAAATATGGGTTTTAACGGGAGATAAACAAGGTATTAAAATATAATATACAAACATTACATAAAAAATAAATAGTTACACTACATAAATTATGCAAAAAAACAGCAATAGGGAACAGACGAAATTATAAAGACGGTAGAGTGTTAGGATTAGCCATTACCTGGTGATCCTATCACTGCATTCAGACAACCTAGCTAGAGCGTTTGTACTTGATAGAATACGTAAAAATATGTCACAGATTGTTTATCTATTAAAATTTTGAATTTTTTAATTTGGTTAAATCTAACTTGTGTGTATGTTTTCTAAACAGCTTGTGATATGTATTTGGTCAACTCAAAAACGTGTGATATGAATTCAGTGACCAAATCTTAATTTAATACACAATAATCCTTCTAATCAAAACCTCTTAAGTCTATTTAAAAATAAATCTATTTAATTCAATGCTAAATTAACGAGATAAGTATATTCTGTGTATGTATGTGTAACAGAGACAGCAATAAACATCGGCTACTCGTGCCAGCTGCTGACGGACGACATGGCGGAGGTGTTCGTGGTGGACGGCGTGTCGCACGACGACGTGGAGCGCCAGCTCGCCAAGTGCCGCGACTCCATACGCGTCGTCAATACATTTTTGCCGCATGGTAACACTTATACACACATATTTATTATTATTTGCTTACTAAAATTACTCGTACAGATAAAGAATAGCATTGGGAATTGCTACATGACCCTATACTTTATTTACCGTATATCAGTTCATGCGGTAAAAATAATTCGACAATAATGTCGTAATAATATAACATTTAAAATATTACGATACTGTTGCGTAAATTTGATAAAATTTCTAATCAATAATTAAAGACTTTGTAGGAAAAAAATCTTAATTCGATATGAATATCTTAAATGTGTTCAGTGAACATCGAACAGTTTGAAATTTGATTATTAAATTTAATACAATTTAATTATGGTATCGAATAAGTCGATTATTGCTATTATAATAAATGTTATTAGTATATATAATTTAATGACACCGAAATCTCAATATTCCTATATATACCAGGCACATCAGACGCAAAGAAGTCGAGCACGGAGACGGCCAACGGCGGGTCGGCGCCGGGCGCGTCGCCGGGCCGCGCCGCCAACGTGAAGCTGAACGCGCCCGCCGTCTCCGTCGTCACATTTAGGTGGGAACATAGCGTTACACGCGACAGGTAGAGACCTACGCCTACACTACTTCTCACGCCTCGCACCGCGCACTCTCCGCCCCCGCCCCCGCCCCCGCCGCCGCCCGCCATGCGTCAGTCGGTGCTCTCTCGGGACGTAGTGGGACAATGGGAGAACTACGCTCGTATGATACTACACTACCTCATACCTGTCACGTCTATTAGTATAATTTTTATACTTCCAAGTGAAAAATAATAATTAAACAGTGCGTGTATGAATGTGTACACGCGCAAGAAGTAACACTTCTGTAGGTTACCGGTACTCTTTATGAAACTCAATTTGTGTTTTAAATAATTGGGATAGGTGAGATACCAAATATAACGCATATTAGGCATATTTCGATCATTTGTTTATATGATATCATTTAAGGAAAGAATATAATATTATATGTACCTATATCATTTGTCAGACAATAACAACGATTACCATGGCAACAAACGTACGTAATTTTTTTTCGTAACGCATTCACCAGCCTACTCCCGAAGTAAAAGCGTGCATAAAGAAGTCTTACTTCAAAAACAGCATAAAAAACAGTTTAAAAGATTCCACTCCGCCGCGCTCACCGTCGGCTACATCCACGTGTCAGCGTCCCTTCCACATTCAAACATTGGGTAAAGTTAGCTGTTTTTAAATATAAAAGAAAATAATAAAATTGACATAAAGATTAAGACAAGGTAAGGATCGCAACACCTTATTCTTTTTTCCAAGCTTTTGAGAGATATTTTCTTACAATGATCGTTTTCCTGTTATTTGATTTTCTTAAAGCTGACCGGTATTACATGTTTTATATTTTATTTGTGGTCATTATTTATTAAGCTTTTTACTCTACACTAAACTTCATCATGGTTAATGTATTTAAAGTCTTCGTGTTATATCATTAAATGTTTTCCCATTGTTCCGTTCAAATACGTTTTGATATTTCATACTATTAAGAACTTTATTATTAAATTATAACTATATTTTGTAGTACTCACTGACAAATGGAAACATGGTGGTAGCGGTTCTCTCTGTTCTTGCCTGTACTCCTCGTGTAGTGTTGGTTGTGTTGTGGCTAGTGTGACCAAATAATTTAATTTTTGCAGAATGTCTCATTTTACAGAAACACTCTGAATGCCTCGTCCTGAATTTTCGCGCTCCTGGTTTTGTGATGTTGCCTGTATCTTATTTATACTTGAAACATAATAACTTTTAGTTTTACTTAATTTTTTATTTCATTAAGGTCATTAAGGTGAGTACATATTTATTGATCTTTAACAGTTAGATAAGTAATGTCTTTTTTATAAATTTTGACAGTGCTAGACATGGCCTCTAAATAAAATTGAAAATGACTTTCAATTATGTTAATATTATCATGTTTTGATACTGATTTTGTATTCAAGTGATTTTATATACATATTTTAAAAAGTTCAATACTTGCTATATTTTGTAAAATTCCCCATATATTAATAGCTGGACTCTCCCATCTCGGATAGTTTATTATATTAAATATTATTGTAATAATATTGCCCATTTCAATTTTTTGAGACTGTCTCATTACTTTGACAAACACAATTTGACCAACAAAGTAAAAAAAAAAACAGCTCATTATAATAAAAATACCAAGTTCTTCTTTTTCAAATTAATAAGTTTTATCTAAAATATTTTATAATACAATCTACAGCACTGATTTATATTTTTCTTACATTTTGTATTACGTTTGAACGAATATCCCTTGCTAATGTTTCTTCAGTAACTAACACCATCGACAACAGTACACTTATCACACTTGAAATTTCAAATGACACAACTTCGATTAATACTTCTCGTAGTGTAGTAACTAACATTGCGCTCACAAAAGGTGATATTTTCAATATTTAATCTCTAAAATGAGTTACATGTTACATTTTATGTAGCGCTTTACTATTTTACCCTTTGTGAGCTCGCTACTGCTAATTTGCAATATTTGTGTGTGTGTGAGAGTTTTCTAAAATGTTTATTTTGGAGTTGGTGCAATTTTTTTTAATAGAGTTATCTATTTTAGTATTATTTGAAGAAGAAAAAACCAATGACGAATGCGTTTCTTTAGTACCTTCATAATAGTAAGACTAAATAAAACTTAGCAACTCATTTTGCAATAACACTATATGATGACGTTCGAGTTCTCTAAAGAATTAAAGTTTTAATAATTAAGAATTCAATAACAAAAATGTATACATTGTCATTAAGTCAAATCCAGAACACATAGAAATGAATTATTACTTTTCTGGTTTATCTGGTACATATTTCTATCCATATATACAAAACTAAAGTCGGGTTCGTTACAACACTTATAATTCGAGAACTGCTGAACCGATTTTTATGATCTTTTATTTTGTTGGATTTGTCTTCACCCTAAATAGCAAAATGACTACTAAAACGTCGGAAAAATTCACGACAAAAAAAGAAATAGGAAAAAAAAAGTATTCCATACTAGGCGTCAAAACGTACCTAACGGACGGACCTGAGCGAAGCGAGATTGAGTCGCTAGTTATTTAATAAAACGAACTCAACAAACAAGGAAATTAGACAAAATATTCTATTAAATGGTTACAATATATGTACGTATATATGTGTCATAAATGCCGCTACACGTGCAAGTGAATTCCAGCAACGAGTACGCGTCCGGCGGCGGGCCGTGCGCCGCGGACGCGCACGAGCACGGCAACGACGACACCAACGGGTTCGCCATCGTCGTCAACGGGCACTCGCTCGTGCACTGCCTGCATCCGCAGCTGGAGGAGAAGTTAGTATACGCAATGTTTGACTGTTGGTGCTTGTGGTGACTGTATGGCTGCAGATCATCATCTATAGGTCCTGGGTTCCAGTCTCGGGTAGGACTGGGTAGAGTCATTGGGATGTTATGTAAGGAAATTCTCTGTAGTAGGGAGATGTTGGGAATATGGAGGTGTTAGACTATCTGTGGAGACAGCACGTAAAGCATGCGTCCCTTTGAATTTAAAGAATAAAAGTTTGTATTGGATTTAAAGAAAAAAAAAACAGGAGGTTAATATCCAATAGTTATCACTCACTCAGTGCTTAGACTTAAAAGTCTTTTTATATAGTATCTTCTTGTTAGAATAATAGGGTTGTCTCAAACAGAATAGCCAGGAATATAGCTGTAACAGTACACTTTTGCTTCATATTGGAACCATCGAAAGCTTCCGAGGCCTAACAACTGAAACGGTCGATACTCATTACTCTCCGATACTCAGATGATTAATTTTTAATACGATTCAGCAACAATATTATGTTTTTAAGGTTTTTGGACGTGGTTCTTCAATGTCGGTCAGTAATATGCTGCAGAGTGACACCATTGCAAAAGGCAATGGTCGTGGAACTCATCAAGAAAAGCAGGAAAGCTGTCACGCTCGCGATAGGAGATGGTGCCAACGATGTTTCTATGATTAAAGGTATTATTATATATTTTTTACTAGCATTGCCCGCGGCTCCGCCCGCGTTCAGATGACCAATAACCAAATTCTTAGGTTTTACATATTAGTATACTGTTACAATGCAGTTTTTGTATTTATTCTCAGAAATGAGATATTTTCCCGCGGTGAAAAGTATCCTATATGTTGACCCGGATAACCAGCTATCGTCATACCACATTTCATCAAAATCTGTCCAGTGGTTTTCTCGTGATACGGTAACAGACAGACAAAAATTGTAAAAACTATAGATTCGGACTTTGTATCGATAATAATGTCTATTCCAATTAGATTTTCCAAAAACTATTTAATGTACAGATTCGACTTAGTTTGAATTTTATTATATGTATAGATGTTCTATTATTTCATGACAGTCTTAGATATAACAAGGTTCGATGCGACCCAAATTATTACGTTTCCTTAACAGTACTTTGTGCTAGTTACAGTACAAAGTCGTGACTCGAATTTGCCAAGTAATTTTTTTGTTCTAAACATGGGGATGTAAAATTATAAATGACTTTTTCTATTGATGATTCCGCTACGCCGTTGGATATTTTAAATTATTTGTTTACGAATACATTAATTTCATTGTGTCCAAATCTGTCTACAGCACTTAGAATTTACCTCACATTGACAGTCACTGTAGTGCATAGGAAAAGATCATTTTCTAAACTAAAAATACTTTAAAAATATCTCGGATCAACATTGTTGCAAAGAATATTGACAAATATTTTATCGTTAATGAATATTGGACATGAAATCAAAATTGATGTCAGTCACATCGTTAAAGATTTTGCTAATCCAAAACACGAGAAGAACTTTTTTGTAAATATATTTGTGTTCTATGAGAGTCCTGTAATGTTAATGAAATTATTATTTTTAAATTATATATATTTTTGAAATAACTACAAAGTTGTGTTTTTTTATTCTTGTTACCATGTGCACCCAAATCTCCGTTCACCGGTGAAAATATAACTTTAGGTATTGCATTTTGAACGAGCGCCTGCTAGAGGGCGCCAGAGTATAGATTGAACACGGGCGCTACATGGGCTAGAAACTTCATAACAATACTCCTAAATTGCTTTATAAATTGACAAAAAATTTATACAAGAGACGAACTCCTTTAATTTTAACGGAAATATGGTCGAATGCAAGGATTGTCAATAAATATGAAATATGGTGTGTAGTAATATGCCGTGTGTGGTGTTTGCTGTCGCAGCCGCGCACATCGGCGTGGGCATATCGGGGCAGGAGGGCATGCAGGCGGTGCTGGCGTCGGACTACTCCATCGCGCAGTTCCGCTTCCTGCAGCGCCTGCTGCTGGTGCACGGCCGCTGGTCCTACTACCGCATGTGCAAGTTCCTCAGATATTTCTTCTACAAGAACTTCGCCTTTACCGTGTGCCACTTCTGGTTCGCGTTCTTCTGTGGATTCAGTGCGCAGGTCAGTGTGATATGTTACGAAATCTTCATAATCTTTCTATAAGAACTTCACCTTTACCGTGTGCCACATCTGGTTTGCGTTCTTCTGTGGATTCAGCGCGCAAGTCGGTGTGATATGTTACAATATTTTCGTACTTCTGTTTGTCCGCTTTTCGAAATCTAATCTTAATTTTTATACTTCTCGGGCGTTGGATGGATTATTATATGATGCTCATTTGTTTGTATACACGAGTATGTAAAGTTAGTCTTAACTATTTGATTAATATATTTCGTTCTTTGGAATTATCAGTTCTGAAACTTTAATTCGTAGTGGAAAAACAGACATTTGACATAAGTACATGTGGCATTATGCTTAAATACGAGAGTATTATCGTTTGTTTGTCCTTCTTGAAAAGTAGATTTGCATCGATTGTTTTTTTTTTCACAAATACTAATATTATAAAGAGACAGTTTGTTTGTTTGTTAGTTAGTTTGAACGCGTTAATCTCGGGAACCACTAATCCGATTTGAAAAATACTTTTTACATTGGATAGCCCTTTTATTGAGTCTGGCTATACATAATATAAATATAATCTATATATTCCACACTAACTGTTAAAACGTACCTAGTTTAATCATAAACGCCACAAACCCACAGACGGTGTTCGATGAGATGTTCATATCGGTGTACAACCTGTTCTACACGTCGCTGCCGGTGCTGGCGCTGGGCGTGTTCGAGCAGGACGTGTCGGACGCCACGTCGCTGCAGTTCCCCAAGCTGTACGCGCCGGGGCACACCAGCCAGCTCTTCAACAAGAAGGAGTTCATCAAGTCCACGCTGCACGGGTGCTTCACATCGCTCGTGCTGTTCCTCATTCCCTATGGTGATTGAGTGCTGATATGTATATAATATATTAATAAAAAGTTATATTATGGTAATTACGTACTGCAGGATACCATCCTTTCTTGGTTGACATTCCGACCACTCACTCGCACTAGGCGCTATTCTTCATCTTCTATAATGCGCACAGCCAAGAAGTGGAATGCCCTGCCTGCGTCGGTTTTCCGAGTGCGTATAACCTGAACTATTTAAGGTGCGTGTTAACAGGCTTCTCCTGGGCACACTCGCTTGTTCGTAGACCTTATCTATGCCTTCATGCTAACATGAAGGTCAAGAGTATGCCCATAAAAATATATATATATCCAAAAAGGCCAACAGTGATGAATGAGTTTTGGTCTTCGGATCGAATGAAGGTTAGGGATATTATAATAATGTTACGATATGATGTCCATTCTTTATCCTTTCACGGACTTGTTTTAAGACTTGCTTATCACGAGATTTCAAAATCTATGTCTTGCAACAAGTAATAAACGTAATGTTTCTTTATTTTTAATAATTAATAAATTATTACATCATATTTTAAAAATTCATTTAAATATATTTTACATGTTCGCGATAATATTACAGGTACTTATAAGGACGGCTTGGCGCCCGCTGGCAAGATATTGTCAGATCACATGTTGTTAGGAAGTGTCGTGGCCACTATACTGATCATCGACAATACTACACAGGTTAATATCCTATAATATTAAATGATCCCTTCAAATACCAAATATTATTCAATACCGTAAGTAATCAACATTAAAATTTTCGGCATTATGGCAAGATAAAATATATTATTATGGCATTATGGCAAGAAAAAAATGCATGGGTAATAAATATTTTTTTTCAAATACTGTGTACAATTCAAATCTAAATAGAATTATAATATTTCTGTTTCAGATTGCACTCGATACGACGTACTGGACGGTATTCAACCATGTCACGATCTGGGGCTCGCTGGTGTCCTTCTTCGTGCTGGACTACTTCTACAACTACGTGATCGGCGGCCCCTACGTGGGCTCGCTCACCGTCGCGCTCACGCAGGCCACCTTCTGGTTCACTGCTGTACTTACTGTGAGATATGATATATTGCATTATATTAACATCATATACCTATATTGATTTAATTTTTATTATATATTTAAATATGAGCTTAGTTTAACATATTGATGTCTACCGATACGACCTGTTCAAAACGTTGGTCGCAACTGGTAGAATTTATCATTTATTTATTAATTTATAAAGGGGATATCCTTGGCGGTATTACCACATTCCGCCGTTCTTGTTATTTTTTTTATTTGTAGGTATATACGGATTATATTATGGGGAACATGTTGAAAAAGTGTCCAAATGTAAGCAGCAAATAACAATTCCAAAACCCTCCAAAATAGCGCTACCAAAGCAAAAAGGAATATTGTGAAATTAGCATAAAAAAGCATAAATAAAAATTTAATATTTTGGGTTACCCGAGTAGTTATTGAAACTATTTACGTAGCCCAAAATAATTTAGTAAATATAACCTAAAAACTGTGTTGATATAAACGTACAGAATGATTTATTATTTGTCAACTTTTAGTAATACCTTTGGTGCTCTTCAAAATTTTCCCACTTTCTATCGTGAGTCACGGTCGTGACGCCACCCTTATTTGACATTTTTCAACGGACACTTTTTCATACACAGAGATGGTTCTCCTCTACCTTACCTCTATCTTCCATATGATACATAATATAAAAGTATCAACAACATAATGGACAGTCTGAAGCTGGTTTTCTTTTCACCAGTCACTCTATCAGTCACGACTATCAGTGTAAAAAGAAAAAGAGCCTTCTAGCGTCATTACATTTCCAAGATATACGAAGGCAACGATTGCTATATAAAAAAAATTGACAATAAATAAAAATTAACTAAAAGCATGGATTAGTCGTAATAAAGACATGGTTCCCTGTAAGGGATTTTTATTTCAAAATATGTCGTAAATTGGATGTGATTGATAAATTATTTCTTTGTTTAAATTTAATTCGAGCCATTCATGCAAGTTTTATCGTGGGCCGTTACTTTGAAACAAAACTAAAATGCTAACGCTAACCTTCATACAGAAATGTTGGAACCATTGTTATTTACGTGGCAAAAACTGTAACTCCAGATGATAATCCTGATGGTGCCGGTGGTGGCGTGGCGGCTGGCGTGCTCGCGGCGGCGGCCCACGCTGGCGGAGCGCCTGCGCGCGCGCACGCGCTGGCGCCAGCGCTCGGCCGGCGTGGACGCGCCGCGCACGCCGTCCGCGCGCCGCGCGCGCCGCTCCGTGCGCTCCGGCTACGCCTTCGCGCACCAGGAGGGCTTCGGCCGCCTCATCACCTCCGGCAAGATCATGCGCCGCATCCCGCACGCCGACGCCGCGCTCTCCGCGCTCGCCTCGCTGCCCGGCAAGTTCCACCCGCGGACCTCCTCCCCGCCGCCCTCGCCGCACTCCGCCGCGCTCGCCTCGCTGCCCGGCAAGTTCCACCCGCGGGCCGCCTCTCCGCCGCTCTCGCCGCACTCCGCCGCGCCCTCCGCCTCCCCGCCGCCCTCGCCACCCTCGCCGCCCTCGCCGCGCGCGCCCAAGCAGGACCTCGACTCGGTGGACTTATGAGCCCCCGTGGCCGAGTGCGGACGTGCCCGTGCCGTGTCGGACTCCGTCTAAAGACGAGTGTGTACAGTAGTAGCAGCAGTATCGAGAGTAATGTTTGTAAATAAAAAAAGTGGTTACAAACGACCCGTAATTTTTTATTAGACGGCATAATGTCGTCGAAACTCGTATTGTGATAACGTTGATAGATTTAAAAATTCGTATTATATTATTGCCTATATTAAATTATATTTGTTGATCGAGAGTATATATTGATAGATATTTATTATGGTATGTACTAAGATTACTCTTTTATATTGGAAAAGCGTAGTTATCTGATGTTCCTTTGTATGTGTAGGCGACGTAGTTCCGTTTACCACGAGGATGGCCCATCGATTAGGTTCTTTTAGTTAACGTCTACGTGTCGTTAAACGATATCGGGAGATTGTATATGTAATTGTTACTGATAGTGACCTCTCACTTGTTCCGACATAAACTTAAAATTGGTTCCTTTCAATTATTTGGTTATGAATGTGTTTATTTGGTTTGTTACTTCACGTACGAAATAAATTCATACTGATTGAAATGAGAATAAGATAAGTATCTCATTCTGTACCTTATAATGATTACGCTCGAGATTCCGATGAGGTTGCACTTGATGAGCAAACCCTCAAGCTCGTTTTAATCAATATGAACAACTTAAATTGCGAAAGTTTAAAATATACAATTACAAATGTTTTTTATATGCTTTTTAATTGTCGTCTGTATCAGAGACCTTAGTGAAATGTGCATTTAAAGTTGTCAATGTAGTGCACAGTTAAAATATACACAAAATAAAATTGATTTTATATACTTTATCTGTAAATTGTATGTAGTTTTTTTATTCAATAATATTTCATTACATTAATAACTGCCCAATCAGTGTTTTAGAAATTGACAGCGTTTTTATTTCTTAACTTAACATATTTATATATGTGTTCAGTAAATAAAACAAATTTTGTTATATTTTAACTGTCGATACTATGTTTGCTTTATCATTTTTGTGGTATCAATTTTTTAATAAAAAATTACTCTCTTCAAGTTCTTTTCATTTCATTGATTTTTTAAATCCTCTAAGCTGAGACGAGTCATAGGTAGGTATACAGTAAATCTTTTATTTTAATACAATTGCCTTTCTGGGGTAGATAGATGACAGTGACTCAACAAAGGATGACACGAATGTTACTTCTACAATTTTCGATTCCCTCTTTATTAAGTCGTTATATTAAATTTAACTACGGCAAGTACAAAAAACGTTTTAGTTTAAAACATTTAACATATTATATCAATATAAATCGAAATAATAATAAAAGGTACAATCGTGTACGATATAATAATATCAAAAAGGCTTAAATATCAGTATAATTAAACAGGTTCCACTAATTTTATCTTTTTATTTTATATAGTAATTGAAGAATGGATATGGCAGTTTATTTTAATATCATTAATAAAGAACGCTAAAGCGTATTTTTAATTATATAATTACTAGCAGAACCCACGGCTTCGCTCGTGCTAATACTACAAAGAAACTAAAATAATATATGTTTCATACAAACTTTCATCCGCTATTCTACGTCCTTAGGGGATGAATTTCGATAAATCCTAAAACGCGAATTTAATTGTATTGAAGAGAATTTATGTCAAGTTTCATGTAATTCTGATCATAAATATTTTTTTGGATTGTATTATAACTTGTTTTCCCATGGGAAAGAGATAATCTTCCGCCTTATAAAGTATATATCACTCTCCAGCCCTCCAACTATCTTCACACAAAAAATATCGTCAATCCGCCGAGCCGGTTCAACGTGAAAGAAAGACAAACAAACACACTTTCACATTTATAATATTAGTATGGATGGTGTATTTTTAAAAATTTATGAAACATTAGCAGAGGTAATTTAAGATATTTCGAAATAATAGAGAGATCAGTTTGGAACAATATTATATTATAAAAGTATAGGAGTTATTTAAGAGAGATTCCATTTCACTTTGTTTTGCATTTCGAGCAAATAAACAATTCCCAAAATGCATTTTGCCTGAAACGTGTTTAGTATAATTGAAGATATGGACAAGTAATATGTTAAATCACATGTACATCTAAAGATTCATCTTTATAAAAACGGCACCGTCTGGTTGCAAACGCACGCGCTTATCATTTCATATACCTACTAATATATATTTATAACGAATGAACATGACACATTAAATTGAAAAATATGTGGTATAACCATAATAATTACTTTGAAATTTGAATCCGCCAGGTTCGCTTTTTAATACGGCAGTACAATTTACTGCTCTTGCCAAGTCGTTATTAAATTAAAAATATTGACAGACGTCATTTGTCAATTTGAACTTCACTTTCAAGTTTCACGTCGAATTTAATTTTTTTAAGGTTACATTGTATTTTATTCGTTTTTAATATGCTTATGCCATTTCAAATAGTTCCTTGGTATAATATTGAAGAGTGGTATGAGGTTTATAATGTACTGTATGGGCCAAACAGTTCACTAGCAACTAAACAAAAAGGTCTGGACCATCTTTTGATTTGGAAAGCTAGATGTCCGACTTTACCTTCCGCTATTGAATCGACTCTCACATTACTAGAAGTACATTTACAAGATGAAAATAAATGTAATCAAAAATGCAGTGATTACATAATGCGCTTAGCATATTCCTCTAGTCTAATGCGCTTTGTAAATCATATGGTTGACTCTGAAACTTCGAAAGGCCTCAATTTTTTTCGTGCTGCTAAGAATATTGGAATACCAGATTGGATCATAGAACTACGTCATGATACAGCTCATAGTGAAAAACTCCCAGCTATTGAACAATTAAGAGATGCATGTTTAATTAGCTTAGAATGGCTACAAAAAAATTATTGGGATAAACATAAACAATGTATAGAGAACTTTACTATAGAAAAAATACAAGATGGGGAATTGGAAAACAAAATAGAAGCAATTATAAATTTTTGTCTTTCGCTAAGTATTTGTTCCCATGCTCGTTGTAAAATAAACAAAATTACTGATATTAAAGATATAACAATGAGAGACTCTTTAGTAAATGATTCAAAAGATTTATTGGGAAACTGTGTCGATTTCAGTAATCTAGAATCAGTAACTCTACAAACACTTATTGATGCAATGAATATTAAGGCTAAAAGATTGTTCAACACTGAGATAGTTTCCCAATGTGTGAATAAAGTATTAATATATGAAGATTCACCATTTTTATCTTTAGAAGTACATCATTTATTCGACTATTACAACTTTGAATTTACTAAATCTTTAAGTAAACAATATGTACAATGTTTTGAAAGATTATTGGAATTTCTTCATACAAATGAACTACTTCAAGATTTCGTTTTGGAATTAATTAAATTTACTCAAGATGAAAAAAATTGTAATAGAAAAAGAAAGCTTGCAGCAAGATGGGTATCAACAATTTTGCAAGCTTGGCGAAGAAATCAACAATTTATGGAAAGACTAAAAAAGTAAGTCATTGAAGAATTTATTTCCAATGATTTGATTTGCTTTTGAAAAGGATGTAATCATTCAGAAATTAATGAATTATTATTTCAACTTTTTTTATTATTGTTTTTGTTTTGGTAAAAGGCAAAATATAACATATAACAAAAAAAGATACTCTTAAGGAAATTCTATCTAACAACATTGGGGATAGTAGTTATTATAATATACTTAAAATGACTTATTAAGTCTTTCCTATGTTGTAAGAAAATAAATCATAAATCCAAATTAAGAGATTTTAAAGATGGGTGGTTTAAAAGAGGTTTTAAACGTTTTTTGTCTTTGGCCAAAGGTCTAAAATACACTGCAATAGGCTTTTGGTCAGAATATTAATCTAAAATTGTTGTTTAACAATTAAAAACTTATCATCATTTAATATTAAAATACAACATTCAAATCTCAGTCAGAGTAATATTTTATAACACTTATTTTTGATTTCAGGACAGAAACTAAGGATGTTATATTAAAAAATAAAAACAAAATTAAATCTTTATACTTTCATTGGTATCCAAATGAAAAAGAAAATTCATTATTTTTGGATTTACGTAAGACTGTACCTAAAGACATGACAAACATTACCTTTATTCAACCAATAATATCAGCATATAATAGCAATCTAACATACTTCATCAAGGATCTACTACACTTAGTGAGACCACGTTTACCTGGAATAGTTATAGAGAAAATATGTAATCTTGCAAAGGTTGTGGCATGTCCAGAAAAATTTCCAGTTACTTCATCAAGGATATACACAGTTGATGATCTGAAGTCTATAGATCCCATTTCATCCTCTGACAGTGATACTATAGATGCTAGTAAGAATAATGCCAATGAAGAATGTAAAGAAAGATTTGGAATTTGGCAAGTTGCTTCAAATAACTTTGATTGGTCTTTATGCCCTCTAGGACAACTACCATGGCAACTGCCACATACAGAGCCCATGGAAACTTAAGTTCAATAAAAAGGCAACATTATCCACAGCAATTGTTTATTTTTTATCATAATTGGTATTTTAATAATTTGGTTACATTCCATTAAAATCATTATATTGACACATTATAGGACCCTTAAAACAAAATATTAATTATAAATATCAGTATATATTACAAGTCATTTATTTGAATAGGATAATAATGGAAGAGAATTTAGCAGTCATTGCAGAAAAATTATATATGTATAAGTAAACAGCATTGGTCCTTAGAAATAAACAAGTATGCTAATTTGGAATTTATAATACAACATGGCTACTTTTTTGTTAAAAATATAAAAAAAAATTAAATATCAAATTAATATCATACCAAAAAAAATTACTGTAAGAAAGTCGTATTTGTAATTTGACACAAATAAAAATCGAATTTTAAATCAATTTTATTAACTTATATGTTTAGAACAATCATCTACAAAATGACAATTTCAAAGCTAAAACTGGCTAAACCAAGTATTCAGGCACCAGGTCGAAATTCAAACACCATGAATGATAAAATAAGACATATATCCTAAACTTTAATAAACTTAAATGATTCATTTGTATATGTATAATATAGTAGTAACTAAATTGTTAGACTAAGAATTATTTACATAAACTTTACAAGGAAATTTAGTTTTATCTACATGGACTTGTAATTTCTTATTCTAAAACGAAGCCACGACGCACATTTATCAAAAACCTACGACATACACTAGTAATAAGCAATACGTATTATAATATGGATTCAGAGTAAAAACATTTCAAAGGTATATTCTATATAAAATATTGTTTTTTTTTTATGAGATTTTAGCAGTATGTGGCTAATGAATACTTTATACTTTACTCTAAAAATCTGTAATATACATATAAGATAGTTAACATTTAGTAAAGACAACAATATCTAAACACTTAGACATGAACCGCTGCTTGCTAAAAGCAAATTAGTAGAAGGCACAGAAAGTACACCAGATTACTGCGACACAACCCCTAATAAAAGATTTTGATTGAATACACAATAAACAATTTGATCGGCACCTGAGCACGTGATTATACAATAAGTAGCATTAGTTATCATTTACGTTTGCGTATCCGACCGGAGACCGGAGACCGGACCACTGAGATTCAAACGAAATAAATAGTTGGCAAGTTGCAATTATCAAGCCTTCACTTAACTTAGTATAATTTTTAATACAAACAAATCAACAGGCATTCGTTGTCTGAATAGATAGTATAACTAATAAAAACCAGATAAAACGTTTGTGACTTAACAATAAATTCAATAGCTTAACAATAGACAGTCTTTTAGATTATGTAATGAATAAAATACAAGCAAGGTACAATAGATAACACTAACAGATATAACATACCACGTGTGAAACAATTATATGTTTCTAACATTTAATCATAAAAACGAACTGTATATAAATACACTAAGCTTTACGAAATATTTATTGTTGTTTGTAAAAATAGTGTTTTTATTTAATCTCATAACATTCATTGCTGTGGTAAAATAATCACAACTTTAAAATCTCGGTTGTAACGTAAGTTATGGCCGCCGCTGTTGAGATTAAATCAATGTTAGAAGCTGGTATTGCTATTTTTATTTATCACAATATCATTCTTTTTTTAAGAAATATTAAATATCCATAATTAAAACTTTCATCAGATTTTCCCGCCTTACAATAATTGTTAAAATTTCTTGATCTAAATAAAAATCTTTTCACTAAGCTCTTATTTAAAATCTTATAATTAATTTTAATATTTGTACAGCATATGTTTCTTTTTTGCCTGTTACTTTTTTAAACTTAATACATTTGTTTTTATCTTAAGGAAGTTTATAAAGATATAGTTTATTTTTATCACTGTCATATTTAAAATGTTTTTATTTTTTTTTATTTTAACAATGTATGACCCTAATTCAATAGTTTTTTTTAAATATGGCATCACTGAACAACAAGAATATGTCTTGTAAATTTATGTGATGTTAAAAGTTACATTTTTATCTAAAGATTTACGGTTTGCTTTGATAAAATAAGTGCAAAACTTTGAAAACCTTAGCCGTTAAAAATACAAATTGAATTAAAGCAAAAACACAAAAAAATAATTTCTGGAACTCTTCTTAATAAGAAATTTAAGCTACAAAGCTATGCGTAAAAGAAATAGTAATTATTTTATAAGACAAAAATCCACCATTCTATGTTATTTTAAAGAATATTTTCATGAAAGCCAAAGTTTTAATACAAATCTTAAAGAAAACAATTACCATTGTAAATTACTATTTCTCACATTTGCATTAAACCTTGCACTTTTGTAAGTATTATAATAACATGACATCTACTTTTAGGCAAATTTATATTAAAGATGAGATGTTTTTAATTAAGATACTACAATATGTGACAATAACAATATAAATAACAAAAAAAAAGAAAAATAATATAAGAAGTACTTTTAAAAAAAATTTAGGCCAAAAAACCATTAACACATTTTTTGCAGCGATACTCTCTGTTATTAAACTTGAGAAGATTTTACTTTATATCACTTATCACTTTTATTATTTTCTTAATATACAATCTAGTTTGTTATCGCAACGAATACAAACCATTTTAACATTCACAACATATAAAGGCAAGTTAATTATATGTTACAGTTTAACACATATTATTGCATATTTTAATCTTGTTTATAATCAATCATGTCCTCGTTGGAATAAGTTTTTGTATGTAAAATATATATAAAGTCTAAAAGTAGGTGAAATTTATTTATTTTCACGTCTTAATATAACTCAAGGGATTCTAAACTGAACGGTTATGATCTTGGTCATAACATTCAAATCAGAAATAACACTTGATGATTTCACCTAGTATGTATAATTTTAATAAATTTTCGTCGTAAACCGTAACATCTCTAGTTTTTGCTACATAATATGTACATTGGCACTATAAGCCTCGAGACTACAACAGGTCACAAGATATAAGTTATTTTGAACAAATCTCAAAAAGCTCCAATAATATCAGTACAGGCTTTCAGAAAATATAAATATGTAATGAATTGTGGTTCACCACCTACATAGACACCATATTTTTTATAGACCTTTAGAAAGATGTCAATCAAGTATTCTAAGAACTTTAAATTTTTAAATTTGTTGGATAACCAACGTATTAAAAATACATTATTTGTATTTTGAGAGAAAAAAATCGAGATTGTAAGTTTTAACACAATTTTCACGCATTCCTTCACCTAATTTTAAATTCTCATTCAATCAATTATAAGACTTATACGTAGACACATACGGTGTATAAGACGTCGTACTGCTTACTGTTCGTTCACCAAGTAATTATACATACATATATACTTAAAAACATAAAAAGTAAAACTACAATTTTGCATACAAAATTATAGTATTACTTTTTTTGTTTTTAATATATAATCGTAACCTTAACACTTGATTCACTGAAAATCAAAGCAATCATAGGTTGTGTATATTTTGGATGTAGTTATAGTAACTCATATCCACTATATATTACGAGGTGAGCATTACAGCATATACTATTTTCATTGTACCATGGTTTGGGTGACTTCTGTCAGTTATTACTTCGAATTAAGAAGTTGTAAAATCTCAAAGAAAAAATATTTAATTTTATCGTTTATACCAAACTCATGTTTTAAAAGGAATAGAAAAATAATGATAACTCTTTCGAGATCCTTTATGTGAAGTAGAACATTGGTACGTTATTTGTTTTTTGTTGTTAAATAAGAATTTAAATTTTTTTTAACGTACAAAAAAAACTATATATAATGAATATCGACTTTTCATCGTAGCTATAATCTCCCATCACTAAGACGTTACGTGCATTGCTATGCATGTGCGTTTTGCTAAACGCATGGTTTTTTTATACATATTTTGAATATATTATAAAATAGATACATATTGTAGATAAATATCTTTGATTTACTACATTTATCAATGACTTATTTCCTTACGCTCATAATATATAAGTTAAGTTGTAAAACCATGTAAATTATTGGAGCATTCATTAGTGAAAAGGAACGTTTTTTCTAATGTCACCCGCACTATGCTGTAACGAAAACAGTTTAGAGGAGAGCTATATATAGGATATATAGGTTACACCATGATGTTGTAAACTATATAACTCATATCCATACATTCATACATGTTCCGAGGTGAGCGTTCGAGGGTAGAGTTACACCATGATGGGGTCGTCCGAGGACAGCTGGCGGTGCAGCAGGCGCTGGGAGCGCAGGGCGCCGGCGCTCAGGTCATCTGTGCTGCCGAACTCGCCGTCGTGGTCTGTGGTGGATAGCAAATCGTCGTCTGATGTCGCCCTGAATGTTTAAATATGTTGTAGGGGGAGCTTTATGTTGGAACTAATATATAATAGGACTATAAGTCTCTACTGTTTGAATGTGACGCGATAAAAGGTAGCCTATGTCACATCTCGCGTCTACCTTTAGTCGTCAACCCATTGTTACGTGAAAATAAAGAACAAACAAACAAACTTTCTTAATTATATTAGACAAACTTTTTTATTCATAAATATCCCAAATCAATACTAAAAACTTTCTTATTATTGACTAAACATTTCTTTCAGTCAATAAGTGTATGTAGTTCAAATGAGAAGACTATAAAGTATCTTGGAGCTGATTCGTTGGTGAAGCAAAGAGGTGGATAGTGGAACTCTCCAGTGGCTACTAGTACAGCCCTCGAATTAAGACTCATATGATTCCTTCACATTAGTCCATACATCGCAATTCGTCAAAGGCGTCTTCAAAAAAAAAAAACTACAATAATGATTTAATGATGATACAAGGCAATGGTAGCCCAGTGGTAACACACTTAAGAAACCGAGTGAAGCGAGTTCAAATCCCGAGTCTCGCACCTCTGATATTTTCATGTGCGAATCATTTCCAACATGATTACTACCCGTCTTAACGGCGAAAAAAAACATCGTGAGCAAACCTGCATATCTGAGAGAACTTAGCAAGTTTTCAAAAAATATGTGAAGTCCGCCAACCCGCTGTTGGCCAGCGTGATGGACTATGGCCCGATTCCTTCGTACTGTAGGGAAGCCCGTGCCCAGCAGTGGGACGTTTAAAAAAAAGGTGCTGAATAAACACAATAATGGTTACCTCATAAGCGAAGGCAAGTGCAGCGTGAGGTTGGCCTTCTCCTTCTCTATCTCGTGTATGTGCCCCTCCAGTATCTGCTCCTCGGAGCGCGGCGCGAGCGCGCGCGCGCGGATGTTGGACAGGCGCTTGGACGCGGTCTCGGACGCGCGCTCCAGCGTCGCGATGTCGGCCAGCGTGCCGCGCGTCTGTTGGTACAGCATAACACTTATCACTACATAGTATAAAACAAAGTCGCTTTCTCTGTCCCTATATCCCTATGTATGCTTAAATCTTTAAATCTACGCAACGGATTTTGATGCGGTTTTTTTTAATAGATAGAGTGATTCAAAGGGAAGGTTTTAGTATATAATTTGTTAAGTTTTTGTATACATTGGCTAAAATATAACGATATTTGTTGGAGGTGTCAGAAAAAATAAGACGCCTGGGAGTAACAAATACATAGACATACAAACTCCCGCAGCAATAATAACGAACTATATATACATCAGACAACACTCACGTTGCTCATCTTATCCATAAGTATGGCCTCGAGGCAGGCGGTCTGGCGCGCGATGTCGTGCAGCGAGTCCTGCGCCGGCTGCACCTTGTGCGTGCGCAGGATGCACGGCGCGAACACTATCGCGAGCGCGTTCGGGCCCATTCTGGAATAATAAGCAAATGTAATATTTTCTCTCTCATCAATTTTCGGTTATGGCGACCATCAAGTTTTGGTTTAGAAGTGCTCAGTATACTAATCAATACAGTCGTCTAAAGAAGGCTTCCAGATAACGCTATACCAACTATCATACTTACCTTTGTATGACAGTTGGGAAACGGCTATAATGTCGACGAGTATACGGTAACTAGTCACAAGATAGTACTGTATAGCTTAAAATTGGAAACCATTTGCCATGAAAATTTATATTTTTTGGTAAACTGTATTTTTGCACAGCATTTCTGTAAAAATCAATGGGCGACTGAATGGATGTTTACGCCGTGATAAGTTTCGTAGTGAGGTCGATGACAAATCGACGCAAAGTTTAAACGCAAGACTATAATAAGCACTGGTATTAAGAATTTTTTGATCATTAGAGCCCGATATATCTTTTTGCAAAAACATATATCGCTATCTATAGCTATTATAAGCTAACAATGAGATATAGGAAGCAAGTAATGCTAAGCTCAACGGCCTTCCACTATGTTATCCTGTGCATGGATCAAAAAAGTACTACATACACAATCCAACGCAAGTTCTCTTAAAACTGTCACTAAGTGTATTTAGTTATTTATACTAGTTGAAATAAAAATACAACATGTTAAATTGAGCCTTAAATGCAATGTTTTAAAATTGTTTTCACAAAAAAATTACATTAAAAGCGCGCTAATTGGATGAGGACATTTTTTGTCGCTCATCTATATATCTATATGTATCTAGTACTTTTTTGATCGATGTTTGGGTGGTAACTAAATATGCACAGATGCACTTTGATAACATTTTGCTCAAAACACATAGATGAAATCATTAAATATGTCATCAACATTGATTCAAAAGTTTTTGACGGTGCCATTCAAGCAAAATAATAAATAACATTCATCCTGCTGTAACGCTGACCTCACAAAACACGACAAACGATAAAGGAATTTGATTAAATCTTACATTTCATCAGTGGCACGAGAACCTAAAGTAGACAGCGATAAATATTTTTATTGCCACTATATTTGTCCCAAAGGTTGGTTGGATACGCGGCTTAAGTTTAAGTTGCTCACTATTAGACTAGAGGTTGTCAAAAAATGTATATATACACAGTTTTACGATAAAATATTTTAATGTTACGTTACAACATAATCTGAGAATCATAAAATACATAAATCGGAATATACACCATCTTTTTTTTGCCACTGATATTCGATCAATACATTTTATTTTGTTAATGGGAATTACACCACTGTTTGTTTTTGATATTTTAAAATCAACAATCTCCAAAAATCGTCAGAAATAACCTTATGGTATCGATAACTTGTCAATATTTACCTGTTATGATTTTCTCCTAACGCTACTCTTGCCAGATGAAATATCAGTCTTTCCACCAAATCATAATTCGGTTTAGGTAATTTTTTCAAAATTGTGAAAATACTAGATACTCGTTCCTGAAAGTAAATGTTTATTATTAATAATAAATTAAAACATTGATTTTTTTTTTATAGTAAAAAGGGCCAATGAGCAAACGATTCACCTGATGGTAAGTGGTTATTGTCCCTCAAAAACATGTGCAACATAAGAGGAATTGCAAATGCGTTGCCGGCCTTTAATTTCCCTCAAAGGATCCCTTCCCCTTAAAGGGTAATTTTCCCTAAAAGTCCCTTAAAGGGACACGACTCTTGAAGAGTTTCATAGCTCTCAGGTAAAACGTATTTTATATTATTAAATTGGATATTAACTATTAAAATAAAATGCTAAATATCCTGTTGTATATCAAAAAAATATTGTCATTGATCATGAAAACTTAAAGACTTATATAGCATTTGCATTGTCGTGTTGGCCTAATCATTGATCCTACGTGTTCGGCCCGTGGTTGTAATTCATGTTCAAAAATGTTTATTGATAACACTAGTTTGGTTATATTTTAATTTAACTGTCTCGGTGGCCTAGTGTCTAGAAAGTAGAAAGTATGGCTGCAAATCCTGAAGACCTAGATTCGAGTCCACGCTTGGGTCAAGTTTAATTATTGAATTTTTGTGTTAACAAATTTTCAGTAACAGGCAAAATCTGGAAAGTTGGCGGTGTTTCACACCGTGCCTTGAAGAGGACTTAAACCCGTCGGTCCTGCGTATGATCTCGTTGTGAGTGTAGAATTGTCTTCCCACCGGAGTATGATAGCAACAGGAATAGAGACTGCACTTGTGTTTTCCGCGCATACTTGTACACTATAATATCTGCACAGTTGGCTAGTCTCAGTGAGATCGGCTGCCGCGGCAGAAAACGTATATATTTTAATTTGCTAATATTAATGCTTTCTCAACTAACCATACAGACGACTACAGACTACAGAGCAAAGCCAAGTAGACAAGTACCTGGGGGTCAGTAATCTCAGCGGCGAGTATGAAGTCGTCGTACAGGTCGAAGGTGAGCAGCGGCTCGGGCAGCTCGCGGAAGAACATCTTGAGCACGGAGGCGCGCACGTGCACCGCGTACGTGTCCAGGCGGTCGATGCCCTCGTCGGGCCGCTCGTCCAGCAGCCGCCGCAGCTCGCGCACCTGACGCCGGATTAGTATGGATGTTACTTATCACTCATTAACCGATTTTAAAAAGAGAACAGTTATGACTTATGAGATAATGTAAGTATATACTTTTTTTTACATATTTTGTATTTGTACGTTAGTTGCATATCTTTACCAAATGTTTATAAATATGTTTGTGATTCAGCAATAAGAGCGCATAGAACTGAAGTGAAATAGAATTAACGGTTATCTACAGATTTACTTAATTCACGAGATTTTATTTAATAGTAGCTGAGCAGATTTGGAAATTATATATATATATTTTTAAGTCTTTTTCTCAAGTCTCATAACACTTACATTTCTATTTTTTTATCTTTATATATATAATTCTTCTGTGAGTGTGTATGTCACTGAACTTCTCTCAAACAACTGGACCGATTTTGATGAAATTTTTTGTGTGTGTTCAAGGGGATCTGGGAATGGTTTAGATTCACAATTTGAATAATAATTTTCATCAAAAAAATTATTAAAAAAAGTTTGAAATTTTCAAATTAAAGACGTGTAGACAGGACAACGTCTGTCGGGTCCGCTAGTATACTATAAAAACAACATATTTCACAATAATACAAAGTAAACACACCTTAGAACTAAGTCCACTCTTCCTGTATAACCCTTCAACGTACAACCCAGTCATTTCTATAGTAGTAATGAGCCTGTCCACCACAAAAGGTATGTTACCCTCTCCAGTGGGCAGCTCACTTATTGGAACACCGAACACCTGAAATGTAATACATATTATATTGTATAGGTTTATCAAATTCTTTCTATAATTGAAAAACGTGAAAAACACTATTTAAATACCTTTAAATAAAATATTTTTTCGAAATTTTTGGAGTTTTATTTCAACTATGATCTGGAGTAATACAAAGGCTGATGTTTCACACCTAGCTGATCACCCGAGAGAAGCGAGTGTACTTACTCGTTTCTCTACTAAAGATATAACGATGTATTTCATTTTTATTATATTGCGTAATTAAAAAAATATAAATAAAAAAATAAAAAAATATAATAAAAAAATATAAAGGCATAAATAATATAGTATATACTGGCTAGTGTGAATATAAACGTCTAAATGCTGAGACAGAGAATAATAAAAACGATGCCATATCTGAGAACATTATTTGTACGATTTATTCATAGTACAAATGCATACCTTGCCCCGCTTGAGCACGCCAAACTGCTCGCGGCCGCCCGCGTCCACCGCGCCCACTATGGCGGCCGACGGCGCACCCGACTCCGCTCGGCATTGCGTCGATACCTTCGTTAAAATTATTTATAAATTATTATTTGTTATATGTGTTTGTATATTTGTTACTCCATTATGAACGGCTAGAGATTTGGATGAAAAGTACATAGATAAACTATGACCTAAAGTAACATAATATAGGCTAATGAGATGCATCTAAGAACGCGCCAAAGCAAAGGTAGTTAACTACATATTCATTAAAAAATATATGAAACTAATCAATTTGATTAATAATTGTCAATAATAATCCTTAATCTTGATTAAAATGAATATTATATAACTATAATTGATAATTCAATAATAACAGCATTACCTTCATGTAGCACTTCTTGTGCGAGGCGAGCTTGCATGTCTGGCATATGAGCGAGCGCTCTATGGGCCACATGAAGAAGGTCTTGCATATCTCGCACTCGGTGGGTATATTGATCATGGACAGTATGAACGTGTGCCCTTTGTACTGGATCGGGTCGTCCACCTGGAAGCGGAGTGACAACTGACCAAACGAATAAGTCTTGCATGCACTAATTTACTATGTTATTGTTTAATTAGTTAAAACATAGAGTACAGAAGGAATACAATAAATTAAATATAATAAATTTTAGTATATTATATAAAAATAATAATAAAATATATAAGTATGTATTTAATATACACAAAATAATCACATATATTATTATAATTTTAGCAACTATTTACCCTTTAATAATAAACCACAAAACCAATATATAAAAAATAGAAAAATATTGAAGTGCTAGGCATTATGTTAATGTGCATACGATACTCACTTTTCTCTTCTTATCTTTTTTTCGTTTCGTCCTGGCTTTATCAGTTTCATGCTGACTCATGAACTCGTCCATGAACCCTCTGAAGGCATTAACCCCCATCGTAATGGAAAGGGTCGAGCCTTCTCGCGCACATACCGTCTCCATCACGTGAAGGAAGTTGCCTATAAGGTCCTTGTACTTGAGGGCTGAGCCGCGGGTCTCCACTACACTGTACGTCGCTACGAGGTTGTCTTTGAACTCTTTTAGTGCATGTTTGAATACCCTGTCCACCTGTCAAAATTTATTTGTTAATATGAAAAATATAATACAAACAGATCTATCCCACGAGAACCGTCCATTTTTCCGGGATAAAAAGTAACCTATTGTTTGACCGGCAATATAAGATATCAGCACATCAGATTTTACTGAATTAGGTGCTTAAGTTGTTGTGTACTAAATCTGTATAAGTTACTATAGTTTTTTAATTATGCCACGGGAATTTTCTCTTACTCACTCTTTAATTTTCCGGGACAATCTAAAATGTTGAACTGGGATATAAGGTACCACCATGCAAAATTTCATTTAAATCGGTCCAACAGTTTCGGAGATTAGCCCGTCAAACAGACAAACAGACAGAGAAACAAAAAAATTGAAACTATTTCTCTTCTTACATTCCCCTGACTTGGTTTTTAGCATTTTTTTTAGTACATACATTCGACCTCTACAGTTTTATTATATGTATAGATTTTTTTGTTCAAACAATAATCGATTTGGCTCGAGAGACACAGGTGATATGTAATTTTTCAAAAGACTAGGACATAATAAAATATGTATATGTAATTTAAAAAAATAATTTACTTACTTCCGATTGTTTTGAATTCTCCGAAGACTCCATGAGATAAATCTTTTTCGTGATGAAGTTCTGCATCGCTTGTAGCTCAGTGGCGTCTGATATGATTTTGTCCGTCCTGTCCATAAACTCGGACGTTCCTGTCAAACTGAAATTAGAACTAACAGGTCCTTTGGAATGATCTGTAGTGAGACTGTATGGGGAATCCTTGTTTAGCATTATACGTTTTCTGTTTTTATGTCTCCCTCTCGCCGCGATGGTGACGGGGCTGGGACAGGGCATCGTGATCACGCCCTTATTCTGTATACATTTTGTATGGTAAAGCTGTTTGCAGTCGATACACCGCTGGCCCTGCGTGACGAACGCGTCGATGGCTTGGTGGCAGTACACGCATTTGTCGCCTTTTGCGAATCTCGTACCTTTGCGAAACCTGAAATGGAGTGAATGTAAAATGTGAAAATATAACAAAAAATATAAATGCCAACAAACACAGCTTTGATTATTATCATTCATCTATCATATTATATGTATTTTATAATAAATTTATGTGTTACTCTTAAAGCTATTTAAAAACATAAAAACTTCACCATTACCTGTGTCCTGCGATCCCGAACAACCCGTTCCCAGTATGGCCGATGTAGTCGGGCGCGGGCGCGCGCGGGTCCGGCGCGGGGTCCGAGTTGCGTCGCCGGAGCGCCTCGACACCCCCACCAACTGACACTTCCGACACCGCCCTGTTGATTTTATTCATATTTTTAATTTACAGTCAATAGAAAACATATTCTTTGGCCTATTTAATTATTCTTTAATTTTCAACTTACTTTTATTTCTCGGAATTTGATATGACAAAAAGTAAAGGTAGAGGAGAAAGTATTTACTATTTGAGAAAACTATGACACAATACGAAAGGTTCCTTTCGTATTGTGTTGGAGTTTTTTTACTTAGATTTATTTTTGTAAAATAATAATGTTTAGACGCTAATAACATAAATATAGATTTCATATTCATTACAAATGTAGGATAAGTTATTATATTAACAAAACTGTCGTTTTATTTGGCGACGCCCCATTAAGACAGGGGAGGTTCTGTTGGGTTTTAGTGAGTAGCTTTGCGCGTGAGTCCCACACCTCGTGTATTTCCCAACGTTAAAAAAAATCTGTAAGGTGTGAATCTACAAGTACATTGACTTTTGGTGGCACATTCAGTATAGTTACGGCCTGCCACAGATACACATTACAGATATGATATTCCCCCAATGTCATGTGCTATTTCAGTAAAGGCAAACAAGTCACGCGATAGAAACAGAAGCAACTTTCTAACCGAAACGTACTATATACAGTGGGTCATAAATTATAATAAAGCTTTCATAGCTTTTTTTTCTCTCCATTTACATAATCAGTGGTTACTCACCGTTTAATATCCAAATGTTCAGGGGGCAACGCCAGTGGCAGGGGCAGCGGCGCGATGTGCGGCGCGTCGTCGGGGCGGTCGGGCGGCAGGCGGCGCGGCGAGCGCCGGGCGGCGCGCGCGGGCGGCGCGGGCGGACCCTCGGCGCGGAGGCACGCTGTTGGCAATGGGAAATCTTAAGCTTTGAATCATACAAATAACTATATATATATATATATATATATATATATATATATATATATATATAAAGTAACAAAACTGACTGGCTGACGATTCACTGACTGATCAATCAACGCACACCGCTGAGTCTAGAACTATGTGCACAAATGTTCTTTAAATGACATAAGTGTGCACTAAAAAGGAAAAAGTTTTTGAAAATTAATCCCCTAATGGGTTAAAAAAGGGGATATAAATTTCCCCCCCAACGTGCGTTCACCTTGTCGTTGTGGGGGACTCAGTAGTGCCCGGCAATACAGCCGGGCGCGAAGCCAAGAAACGCACAGGGAGGTGGCCCACTTCGGTGGACGGTGGGAGGTGGCCCTCTTCGGAGGGCGATGTACCATGCGGGTTGCTCCTGGTACTACTCTGATAGCAGAGTGGACTTTGGAGCAACCTCATGGTCGTTGTCGAGTCGTAGTTGAATGCGTAAGCGATCCTGCGACGCCCCATTAAGACGGGGGAAGGTTTTGTTGGGTTTTAGTGGTAAGTACTGGCTTTGCCGGTGAGTCCCACACCTCGTGCGTAAATGCATTTCCCAACGTTAAAAAAAAGAGGATAAATTTGCATAAAACTTCGTCATTTTTGTTATTAAGAATGTAAAAATTAATATATGAGCACTTGGTTAGAGAAAAAAGTTCACAATATCACTTTTTTATGAAAATTCAATCTTTAAGGGCATAAAATAGGAGATGAAAGTTACTATGAAACTTTCATCTCCTATTAATTAATGATATAAAAATTAATGATATTCAATTAAATAGGCACGTGTTATAACATTTTTGTGATTGTGATAAGAGGGTAAAAATGGGTGGTAAAGTTGGTAAGAAAATTCGCTATTTTTATTGTTAAAACTAAGTATTCAAAATAAAAAAATAAACAATACGTGTTATCAATCAGATTATTCGAAATTCGTCACCTGTGAGGGTAAAAATATTATCGAGGTCGAGTTGACTTAAAAATCAGCATTAACGATATTGACGCTTAATTAACGAAACAGTAAAATACATTAAAAGTTTTTTTTTTTAATTAAAAAAAAGCTTTTGGCTATATTAAGTAATCGGGGAATGGTATTACCTGTGGGCAAGTTTTCGAAAGACAAATGGAGTGCGCCAACCCGCTCTTGACGAACGTGGTTGAATATTGCCTGATCCAACTCGTATTGTAATTGTAAAACAGCTAAATACGACCTTGATAAATTAACGTAGACTTAACAATGCAAAAGCAAAACGTGCGATAATCTTTTGATAATCAATTATATTTTAGGTGAACGAATCGCTAAGGTAATAACTAGGCAATTTTTTTGACACTCACCATAGTAAACTACCAGGAACGGTACCAACAGATTACAGTACGTGATAACAAAAAACGATACAGAAACTCCTAAAGCGTACACAAAATATTTTCTCTCAAAGTTAAAACAATCTTCTCTAAAATAAGCCATCTGAACAAACTGGAGAGACACACATCTTATAACCGCGAACGTCTAAAAAAGAATGTGTCATAAACCAATAAACAATAGACCAGTTAATTATGATATTTGACTTCAGACATTGATGTAAACAACATTCTTAGATAAACAAATTAGCGACTAGAATGGAGAATACCGGTTAAAAACCTTTTTATTCTAGGTATCATTTAAAAAAATAAAAATCATGAGTATTAAACAATGAAAATAATTAAGGAATATTTATGCATAACATGTTAATGATAACATGTAATTCAATTCTTTTATTTCGTGGCTTCTTGTACAGATTACATGTAAATACAACGTTTTGAGATATTTAGCTTTTATATTATTGTAATGTCACTAATATGATTCATTTAACTAAAGTAATGAGTTTGATGCACTTGCAATTAGCGGTGAAAAAGTTTTAGGTAACTGTAATAACAACACGAGCATTGGCTATCGACTGACTTTATTTAAAAAAACTTATATTTACCCACCAAGAACAATATACAATATAAACCTATTATTTCATACTACCTTACATCTTTCCCCCTCTAATTACCTAGATTTTATAGAAAAACTAAAGATACTTATAGAAATCATAAATAACAATATAAACAAAAGATATTTGTAAAAATAAACACAATTTAAGCGTTGCTTTGCTGCTAATAATAACTACATTAAACTCCTTTATTAGTTTATTTAGGTTTTTTTGTCCTTCTGTATTATAGCTCTTTTATAAGCACGTATAGCTCTGGCAGAAGCGTCCGGTGGGGGTGGAGGCGTCGCGGGCTCGCCCGCCGGTCCTGGAAGACCCGGGGAGCGTAGTGCCCGCCCCGCGTTAGCACCCGTCTCGGGCGCTTCACTACATTGATCATCTGCATCGTCATCAACCCCAGGCGTCTGTTCCTCATTCGCGTCCGCACTAGCTGTCGCTGATGTTCGCGCCAATGAATATCGATTTTTTTCTTTTCTATTACCTAACTGTATCATTTGGTCTTGGTGACGTCTCCACTCTACTCCTCCCCCTACATCAACCTTGAATGACACGGGCCCGGTTTTCTTGGTGACCGTCCCCTCTGACCATTTTTCCCCTTTAGTGGTATAATCCCTAGTCAATACTGTATCACCGAGCTGCAGCTCGCGATTAGTACCTCCTGCCCTGTCGACCTGTTTGCTTTGTGCTTCCAGCACCACTGCCCCCACGTCTGGTCGTAACGCGTCGAGTCGACCCCGCAGCCGTCTCCCAAGTAACGCGACCGCTGGCGACACTGCCGTAGTAGTGTGTTCACAATTACGATATTGAAATAAAAACTTACTTAATGCTTGCGATATATTCTCCCCTAAATGTACCGCTCTTTTAATTACTTTTTTAATTGTTTTAACCGCGTTTTCAGCAGCGCCATTCGCCTGCGGTCTATACGGTGCAGATGTCGAATGCTTAATACCATTTTTATAACAATATTCTTTGAACATTTGGGATGAGAATGGAGGGCCATTATCGGTAACGAGCTGTGAAGGAAGTCCGAATCTGGCAAAAATCGATCTAAACGCCTCAATAGTGGAAACAGCGTCCGTACGATTCATTTGTATGACCTCAATCCACTTAGAATACGCGTCTATAATAATTAAAAATCGCTTGCCGTCACAATCTGCAAAGTCGGCATGTAACCGCGTCCACGGAGACGCCGGAAACTCCCAGGGGTGTAGCGGGGCGCGCGGAGGGGCGTCGCGAACAGAGTTGCATGCGTCACACGCGCGACTGACATCTTCAATGTCTTTATCTATACCCGGCCAATACACGTAACTGCGTGATAAGTTTTTCATTTTATTGCTACCTAGATGACCTACGTGTAACTCATCAAGTACTTGTTTACGTAAGACCGTGGGAATAATTATTCTATATTTATAAATTAAGCACCCTAACTCTAATATTATGTCCTGTCTACGGTTATAATACGGTTTTTCTTCATCACAGCTCGCTCTCGCTGGCCAACCAAACATTACATAACCACATATTTTGCTTAAAATGTTATCTTTTTTTGTTTTTTTACTAATGTCTTTAAAGTTAACCGGCGTACATTCCTCGAGCAGCTTAACATAACTCACTGGGTCACTTGGGTCACACTCGCGTAGCAGTGGTAAGCGAGACAGCGCGTCAGCTGGGCCGTTTTGACTTGATCGCACAAACTCCACGGAAAAATCGTACGCTGCGAGATGTGCCGCCCACCGCTGCAGGCGGCTTGCTGCTGTTTGTGGAATCCCCCCTTTAGCTCCAAAAATATGAGTTAATGGTTGGTGGTCTGTGCGCAGTACAAAACGCCTGCCAAATAAAAATTGATGGTGTTTCGTTATACCAAAATATATAGCCAAAGCTTCCTTATCTAGCTGACTATAATTTTTTTCAGCCACATTTAACGTCCGCGAGACACAGCTGACGGGCCGCTCGCTGCCGTCGTCGTACCGGTGCGCTAACACTGCGCCCAGACCGTACGCGCTGCTATCCACCGCTAACACGAGTTCGCGTCCTTCCTCGTAGTGCGCTAGTACTCGATCGCTTAACAATATGCGCTTCGCTTCACAAAAAGCCTCTTCGCACTCTTCCGTCCATAACCAAATGACCCCTTTTTTTAATAAATTGTGTAAAGAATGTAACACAATACTCAAATTTGGAATAAATTTTCCGTAATAATTAATTAACCCAAGAAAACTTTTTAATTGCGTTACATTATCTGGTCGTGGTGCATTTGTTATTGCTTGTAATTTTTTTTTATCCGGATGTAAACCTAATTTATCAATAACAAACCCAAGATATTTAACATATTTTTGTAAGAATAAACATTTATCTAATTTAATTGTAAACCCCATGTCACGTAACCGTCCAAGTACAGCTCGTAAATTTTTTAAGTGGAGAGTCCTGGACCCTCCCGTGCAACATATGTCATCCAAATAGACCACGCACCCTGGAATGCCTCGCAATGTCTCTTCCATTAATTTTTGGAATTTTTCTGGGATACAAGACAGTCCAAAGGGCGTGCGACGGTATACAAAGGTCCCTACGTGTGTTGTAATTGCCGTATAGGGTTGGGACTCTTCACTTAAAATCACTTGTTGGTAAGCCTGCCTCAAGTCTATTTTTGAGTACTCCTCCCCCCCGCTCAGGACCGCGAACAACTCCTCAATACGAGGCAACGGGTAGTAATCACGTTTTAACTTAGGATTTATAGTTATTTTATAGTCCCCACAGATCCGTATGTCACCGTTCTCTTTGATCACAGGAACTATAGGAGTCCCATACTCAGAATGATCCACCCGGTATATGGTACCCTCCGCCTCCAACCGCTCTAGCTCACGCTCAACACGCGCCTTCAGCGCGAGCGGCACGGGCCTCGCGCGTACATATACCGGCTCCCTATCGGTCAGCTGTAATTGGATGGTTTTTTTACAAGTACCTAGCTGTTCACTAAACACTTCGGGAAACTCCTCCCTAAGGCAGCTCACGAACTGATCGTCCGTTATTTCATTAAAACTAATTTGTTTAATTTTTAGAGCGCGTATCCTCCACTCCCGACCTAGTAACGGCCTGCCGCCGTTCTTTATAATATATAAAGATAAGTTATTGGCCCTCTCGTTACCGAGAGACACGTCAACCGATATATATCCGAGCGATTCAATTCGTGAGCCGGAATAACATTTTAATAATAAGTTATCCGAAACAATATGTTTGTGTGTGAAATTTTGTTGATAAAACTGTTCACTCATAGCGGAGATACGACTACCTGTGTCTATTTCACATTCGATCGGTCGTCCGTCCATCTTCACAATAACTAAATATGGTTTATTACCTTTAGCCGCCAACTGAATGTTGAAAAACTCGTCCTCCGATTTGTCGGTCTCACTCACATATTTATGTCGCCCGTACGATCGATTACGCACCTCTTTACACATAACCTTTAAATGGCCCCGCTGATTACACTCGTCACAATTATACTGCGCAAACCGGCACCTATCCGCGCGATGTCCGCGCCCGCACCGCCAACACCGCAGCTGCGCGTCGACGCTGCGCGGCGCAGCCCTCGGCGCTTGCGCCGGCGCGCCGCCGCCGCCGCCGCCGGGCCGCGCGCGCCGCGCGCTCGCTGCATGCAGGCCCTCGCCCGCCGCGTCGCTGCCCGCACCCGAGGTCCCTGTCGACGTTCTCGACCCGCTCACCTCCGCGTGCCTCTCAGCAGCCTCTAGAGCCATAGCCAACTCGACTGCTTCTCGGTATTTAATATTTCGCTCGGCAAAAATACGCGACCTCATCGCGTCACTAGCCAGGCCGGAAACAAATTGGTCACGTAAATTTTCCTCCAATGTAGTTCCAAAATTACAAGTGGTCGCTAAGTGTTTTAAGCACTGTAGGTATTCTGACAACGGTTCGCCGGTGCGCTGTCGCCGGAGACGAAATACGTGGCGCTCGGCGATCTCGGATCGCTGTGGCTCCAGATGTTCACTCACAAGTTTAACTAATTCGTCGAATGACTTTGTTTCCGGGTGACTCGGAGAACACAAATCACACATAAGCGAATAAGTCGCCTTCCCGACTACCGTTATTAACAGTGATACTTTTAACTCCTCTTTCACTTCGTTTAATAACATGTATTGTTTAACGCGTCGTATATACGCTGGCCACTCTTTTGAATCTAATTCGAATTGTTCTAATTTTCCGATAGGCATGATTTATTATTTAACACTGAGCACAACCGAAACACTTAAAAGACTTTTTTTTTTTTTTTTTAACCCGCCTCGTCGCCAGTGTAATAACAACACGAGCATTGGCTATCGACTGACTTTATTTAAAAAAACTTATATTTACCCACCAAGAACAATATACAATATAAACCTATTATTTCATACTACCTTACAGTAACAAAAAACAAGTAAGCGTCGCGCGGTGAGTGGTTAAGTTAGAAACCATCAGAGACAGGTGGAAATATTATATTAGTTTGATTAAAAATGGTTTTTATTTGATTTAAAAACTCATCAATAATCTTTACCTGATGTAATTTGCCTCAACTTTCGACCTATCAGTTTTATTATAGTTATCGTTAAACGTTCTTTAACTTAAATCGTTATAACGGTCATGATAAAATTAATTATACAAATACAGAGAGATGGTCTACGTTTTTGAAATATAATATATACATATAAAATTTAAACGTAAGTGAAAAAATGTGTAATAGAATGAGTGAATACGTCTGTTTGTTATTTTTTCATTCTTTAGGCAATGTATTTAAAAAAATCATTTGGTTTAATAACATATTCTTATTCTTGTTAATTGTACAACATATAACATATTATTTATCGACGTAACTACCGGGCGGGTGGTGCCACGGGTAAGATCAGTTTTATATAGTACTAGCGGCTCACCCTCGCTTCGCTCGGGTTCACCTCTAGAAAAGCACAAACAGGTCTATCCCACGGGAACCGTTCATTTTTCCGGGATAAAAATAAGTAACCTGTTGTTTGACCTGCAATATAAGGTATCAGCATGCCAAATTTTACTAAATTAGGTGCAAAGTTGTTGTGTACTGAGCTGTTAAAAGTTACTATAATTATTTAACTATCCCACGGGAACTCTTTAATTTTCCGGAATGAAAAGTATTAAATTTCATTTAAATAGGTTTAATAGTATCGATGATTATCCCGTACGAACAGACAAACAGACAGAGACACAAAAAAATTGAAAAAAATCTGGATTTGTTCTATTTCTCTCCTTACGGGATGTAAGAAGAGAACTGACTCGTTTTTTAGCAATTTTTTCTACCATCTATGTACAGACATTCGACCTCTACAGTTTTATTATTCATATATGTACCAATATTCAGATAGAATAAATAACGTATAATAAAACAGAAATATATAATAATGAAAATAGTTATAGCGAGTGTACCTTAGGAGATAGACATATACTATGTAGAACTTTTCTATAGACCTTTTTAAGACTTACAATTTTCTTGTACAATGTTTTGATCTATCTCTTAAGGTTGAGCCAACGTTAACCATATAAATTTCTAAGGACAATTCGATAGAACCAGTAATTGTATTTTCCCGTGGGAATGAATAATTTGCCTGTCGTAAAAAGTATTCTAAATGTTGACCCAAGCACTAAGTTTTATCACTATACAAAATGAAGTTAAAATTGGTTGAGTACTTTTTGCGTGAAACGCGCACATCGATTTGACTAAGTTTTATTATAGGTAGAGATAAGAATAAATATTGCGAGTGTAACTTAGGAGATAGATATATTCTATTCAGAACTTTTCTGTAGGACTTTTCAAGCCCTACAATTTATTAGTATATTGTTTCAATGTATGTATGTCTTAAAGCTTAGCCAGCGGAAGGTTTCTAGGAAGTACTCGATAAAACCAGTAATTGTATTTTCCCGTGGGAAAGAAAGATTTTCTTGAAGTAAAAGGTATCTAGGCAGTGGTATCAGAGTGGTAACGCGCTCGCTTGGGAAACCGAGTGAAGCAAGTTCAAATCCCGGGTCTCGCACCGCTAATATTGGCCAGCGTGGTGGACTATGGCCTGATCCAACACGTACTGAGGAGAGGCCCGTGCGTGTGTTAAAAAGGGCTGAATACAACAAACAAACAAACATACATACATACATACATACATACATACATACATACATACAAAAGGTACCCTAAATGCTGACTCGAGTAATAAGTTACCACTTCACCAAATTTCGTTGAAATTGGTGCATTACTTTTTGCGTGAAACGTGCACACAAAAACAGACAAACAGACATACAGGCAAACAGACAAACAGGCATTTTTTTTAATAACTATTGTTTTGGGGTCTATGTTGTGTACATAATACGTTACAAATAAACAAAAACATCTACCCCACGGGAAAAGTACATTTTTCCGGGATAAAAAGTTACCTATTTGTTATTCTGATGTATGAACTATATTATTGTAAAGTTTCATCAAAATCCAATCAGTGGTTTTTGTGTACTAAGCTGTATAATTTACTATAGTTTTTTGACTATCCCACGGAAACTCTTTAATTTTCAGGGATGAAAAGTAGCTGATTTGTTTTTGTCATGTATGAACTATATTATTGTAAAGTTTCATTAAAATCCAATCAGTAGTTTTTGTGTACTAAGATGTATAAGTTGTTATAGTTTTTTTAACTATCCCACGGGAACTCTTTAATTTTCCGGGATGAAAAGTATCTAAGATGTTGCCCGGGGATATAAGGTACCACCATGAAAAATTTCATTTAAATAGGTCCAATAGATCCGGAGATTAGCCCGTACAAAGAGAAAAACAGATAAACAGCTCGCTCGGGTTCGTCCATACATACGAATATGTTGTATTATCTCTTTAACCATTTGTCCAAATTATATGCAGTAAAAGGGAAAAGTCTTTTATTTTAAACATTTTAGACGATAAATTTACTTATTTTGATAAGAATTCATAATTGTTGATAATATGACCAATAAACATGACCTACCGATTTAAATGATTTTTTTAATATAAAAAACTACTTTTTGTGACTTAAATATAAAAGTTAGACATATGCTGTCGCTGACTTTTTTGTAGGTATTATTAAGCTCTACAACCTTTCTCTAGAACATAATCATATATCTCTCATCGTTAAGGCAGCGTTCGTAAGAAACGTTTTCGATCGACCGTTTTTTCTCAGACTTACTTTGCAAATCCGACTACCACGAAAAAGCCTTTTCATTTTTCGGGTTAATATATAGCCTATGACACTCAGAAAGAACGTGGCTTTCTATTGGTAAAAGAATTTTGAATATCGGTTCAGTAGATCCAGAGATTACCCCCTACAACGTCACAAACTCACAAGATCACAAACTTTACCTCTTTATAATATTAGTATAGACTAGCTACTAACCCTCGCTTCGTTTGGGTTCGTCCCTGCTTACGTTTTAACGTTTAGTATCAATTTCTCAGAGATGAGATATTTTCCCGCAATAAAAAGTATCCTATATGTTGACCCGGATAACCAGCTATCATCATACCAAATTTTATCCAAATCCCTCCAGTGATTTTTTTGTGATGCGGTAACAGACAGACAGACAAAAAAATCTAAAAACTATAGATTCGGCCCCTCTGGATCGATAATAATGTCTATTTCAATAAGATTTTCCAAAAAATATTTAATGTACAGATTCGGCTCAGAATTTTATTATATATATAGATTTCAATGGTCATCAACATTCAATCAAATATATTTCAGAGCAAAAGAAGCGATAAAATATATGACATTATATAAATTGACAGTGTAAGCGTTTATTACATTCTCAGCGAATTACGTAATAAACGTTTGCTCTTATAAAACTATAAACTTATGTACGTACATAAGAAGTTATACTTCTTTAGGGTAACAGAACAAAAATAGCTAAAGACTTCATCCTGTATGGCACAACTCTCTGTTTGTAAAAGGAAAGCAGCTAACTTCATCATGACGCTTTTTGGTTGTCGGTGTGCGCACGCATCGTAAAAATGTTATTCCTATAATTTTTTCCAAACATGCAAAAAGAAGTATGATTTCAAAAAAATAAAAAAATGCGTGTATGAATGTGTACACGCGCAAGAAGTAAAACTTCTGTAGGTTATCGGTACTCTTTATGCAATTCAATTTATGTTTTAAATAATTAGGATAGGTGAGATACTAAAAAAACGTGTTTGTGTGTGTACTAATGTACGAACGTAAGAAGTTATACTTTTTTGGCGTAACAGAACAAAAATAGCTTAATATTTCATCCCGTATGTCACAACTCTCTGTTTGTAAAAGAAATGACAAATTTTAATAAAAATAATTATATAACGCATATTAGGCAATTATTGCAATCATTAAATATGTTAAAACATTAAAACACAGAACCATCTAGTTCCATGGTAAGCTACGAGGCTTGAGTTATGGATACCAGATAGTTGATACACTACACATATATAACTTTAAATGCATACATATTATAAATATAAACACCCATGACTTGAGTACAAACATTCATGCTCATCACACAAATGAATGCCCCCAGCGGGCATCATATATTTATAGAATATCACTTAAGGAAAAAATATGATTTATATGCATATCATTTGCCAGACAATAACAACGGTTTCCATGGCAACAAACGTACGTACATTTTTTCGTAACGCATTCATTAGCTTACCCCCCAAGTCAAGCGTGCGTAAAGAAGTTTTACTTCAAAAATAAACAAAACACAAGCACACCTGTCTCTACAACGTCGGAGCGGTGCGCGGCGGAGGAGTCGCGGCAGTCGCGCGGGTCGCGCGGGTCGCGGCGCACGGGCGGCAGGCTGTGCAGCGCGCGCGCCGGCTCCAGCGTCGTGCTCGACAGGCTGCGCTGGTACACTTGCGGGGACGTGCGTCTGGCGACCGCAGTATACGTTATACGACAATACACACACAAATAGATTAACGGACATAGTATTAATTTAACAACATATAGAAAATTTTTAATTAAACTATCCTGTCGGATTATTTCGTGGATTTATTTTAATTTGATACTTTATAGCAATCATGGTCAAACCATAGAAATAGTTTTATTTAAAATATCAAATATTCGCGTAAATCTAAGAAAGTATTAACATACCGAAACACAAATTCGCTCTACTTGCGTCGGTCGACTTGGACTTCGAAAGTATCATTTATCTATTATGGCCCGTTATTTTTTTTTACTATTTAGACGTGTCTTAAAGTCTGTGATATTTATTATTTTTTAAGTTTTTATATATAACTAGCATTGCCCGCGGCTCCGCCCGCGTTCAGATAACCAAAAACCAAATTCTTAGGTTATACATATTAGTATACATATATCTTACATTACGGTTTTTGTATTTTTCCTTAGAAATGAGATATTTTCTCGCGGTAAAAAGTATCCTATATGTTGACCCGGATAACCAACTATTACCATACCAAATTTTATCAGAATAGTGGTTTTTCCGTGATGCGGTAACAGACAAACAGACAAAAATTCTAAAAACTATAGATTCGTCCTCCGTATCGATAATAAAGTCTAATTCAATAAGATTTTCCAAAAAATATTTCATGTACAGATTCGGCTCAGTTAGAATTTTATTATATGTATAAATTAAAGTAGAATTAGCGTTTGACCAACAAACTATATATATAAATAATGTGTTTTTCCGACGACTATAATTACATTATCACTCAGAAATATGTCACAGTAAAATCTAAGCTAGTTTTGTTTCATTACGTTTTCGCCTAAAGGGTTTTAGAGTTATTTAAGTAAAGGTTACCTTGAACTACTTTTTGTAGTATCTGAGCTTTCTCCTGGACTCCAGTCGCCCACTTGTCTAAGATATTCTTCACTACTGCTCGCTATTGATTCTGCCAACTCGCGCTCTCTTATCTATTAAATAAATTTATTATAAATAAACATATCCATGCACCCTTGATTTATGTTAAACACATGAAAATAATAATCAAAATATAGGTATCATAAACAGTCCCCTGTGCAGATTCTGCTTGAATATAGTGAACTGGAACTGGTTTTTAAGCGCGTAGGTAACGCGCAAGAAAACTAGGCACCAGGAAGATTACTCCCGGAAATTTTTAGGACACCGACAGCCTGCTAGACTACTGGTATACCCTAGGGTGAAAAGAATGCACACACTAAATAGCACAAGCTCACACACACCGGGCAAAATTGCCGAAGTGCAGAAAAGAACGTACACAAAGAAATAGTCATCAAAAAATATTATGAAAAGAGTTATAAGCGGTGATAATACCTTGTTCTTTTCAGCCATTAAATAATTCTGATCTATCCTTAGCCATAACAGTTCATTGGCTAAGTCTTCTGCTGTGATTTTGTTGGGCCACGCTACCATGCCCTGGGTGTATTTGGCTGAGTTCACGTTCCAACTTTCATCTGGCGACGATTCATTTGCTTCTTGGTGTATTAAGCTGAAAAATATATTTCATATCTTATTTGAAATACAATAAATAAATTAAATATTATCTATTATTTAAAAAAAAAAAAAAAACAAAGTAAATACAAACACAAAAATGTTCAGTATAAAACATTATAGAAAAGTAATATATTACTATTATACTAATAGCAAATTGTAATAAGAATGTCATAACATGAATTGTTCATAAAATACATCAACCTGCATACCTTGGATTGGACTGTTTGAGAGGCAGATCCGTGATATTCTGCGTTTTAGAAACCCTTCTTTTATTGTAGGTTTGTGCAGTGGAACTTTCCAATAAGTTATCTCGTTTTTTCTCCAAACTAAAAAAAAATCATTAGAAAATTAATTGCAATTTCATATAAATATTACTTTTGTTTTAACATTTTCTTCACTGCTCACTTCTGTTACAATAAAATGTGTAAAAAATTAAATGTAAAACAAAATCTATCCGTAGTTTTTAAAATATATAATTATTTTTTTCTTGACTAATTTTATAGAGCTGGACTTAAAAAAATCGTTTACATTTTTTCCAATGTTAATTATTTTATTAACCCCCGACGCAAAAAGAGAAGTGTTATAAGTTTGAAGTCGATGTCTGTCTGACTGTGGCATCGTAGCTTTCAAACGGATGAACCGATTTCGATGCGGTTTTCTTCATTTGAAAGCCAGTTTCTTTGCGGTGTTTCTTAGCTGTTGATTAATATCGGTCCAGCGGTGTAAGAGTATCAGCTTTTTTCCAAAATGATCGAAGGCATTTTGGCGTATGATTACTCTATTAAGTGCTTCACGCGTGCCAGTGTAATCGTTAAAAAACAATTAATTTGCGTAGGGGGTTTTTTAAAATTTTTTATATAGAATTCGATAAGTTCACCACAACTATTACCTCGCTAATGGCAACGATTGTGTAGCACGAAGTTGTCTTGTTTTCTCCGCCTCTTCTTGTATGAGCATATTTCTGAAATACAAAATGTATATCTTTATAATACACTGAAAATATTGAATTTCCACAATTTACGAATATGTTGTATGATAACAAAAAAATATTAGTACATTTAATTATAGAACATGCATAATTGATAACAAAAATCAAATTGAAATTACAAAAAAAAACCAGTCAAATCTTTATTATTAGTATGGACTAATTAAACTAACATTACTTACAACTGTATATCAATTATATTCTTTAGTTGTTCAATGCTGGGCTGCCTCGGCTTGAACACTTCGTCGGAGGGGATCGGCGTTTTACTCTCATGCTGTCAACACGACTCATATATATATACACGTGTGTTCCACAACACTTTATTTGAAATTATTATTTATTAGCACATTATTACATATGTTAGAAAATCATACTAGTTAGAAACATTAAAGTTAATATGTCAATGGGTTTCATTTTACCATAACGTAAATGATATTGTTTTATTACTATTTTAAAATGACAATACTATCTTAATGATACATTTAATTTAAGCATTCCTGAGCTCAATCATCTTACTGTATTAGATTAGTTTTACAATTGTTTATAATCTCACTATTTTAATATATATAACACTAACTGAATGTTAAACAGGTAAATAATCAATTTGTAATAAAATATTTTTTTATATACCCAAATATATATCAAAATTTGCAAAATATACTAGAACTTTCTAGAATGTTTTTTCAAGTACTTCAATGGGTAAAGGGTTTGTTGAGCAAGTACCCCTTTGCCACAACCTAGAAGAGTGTGGCTACGGTGCACCTTGCTGGTACTAGAATGTTCTAGAATTGTCCCATATGCCTACCTTAGTCCTAGGCGGCACGAGCTCCCTCGACTTCCTGATCTCAGGTAAGGTCTTCCTGAGCAGGTAACCCCTTGCAGCAGCTTGGAAGAGCGTGGCGGTGTCGCGCAACCGCAAGTACCAGCGGCGCACGCGGCTGCCGCGGAACCAGGACTGCACTTTGATGGCTGCTTCGTGTCGCATTAATAACCATTGTCTGTGAACATATTTGCTTTATTCACTGACCTTCTTATGGTTTCATGACACTTTATTTAAAAAAACTCGTTTATCACACTGTTAATTAAGTATATTCAATCATATAAGCAAAGAAACATACTCTTTTCCTTCTATTCAACCAATGATATTACTTTATATCAATACAATAAGTTTGATAAGAAAACTAAGTCCAATGTTATAACAATAACGAGTTAATATGTCGTGTTTACCACACATAAATAACTGCATGCTAAATTCCTCAAATTGTTAAAGAACATATAGAAAAAGCAAATAATTTTTTTAATCTTTTTTTTTTAAATTACGCTTTACTATACGAAGACATGAAATGTAACATTAGAGCGCCATGACAATAGCTTCAATCCAACTAGAATTACCACCATCCAAAAAGGCAACAACATAGGCTCAGACATTTTGTACAAAACATTGAAAATTATTTACACAAACCTCCCTAGCTTATCGTTCTTTCTATTAGTGAAAACCGTATCAAAATCCGCTGATTGGTTTAGAAAAAGTAAGCGGAGAAACAGACCGCAAGTTTGATTTATACTATGTATATATACATTGTAAATGTATAATACCTGCAATATCCTTGTAATACGAGAGATGCTCTCCGCAACGCCAGGAAGCGTCGCCTTTCTAACACAGCTCTGAACCAACGCTGTATCGTAATAATTGACGCCATGATTTGTTGATGCAGTCTGTACTCTAGTTTTGTTTGTTCGCTTTCACGCATGAAAATTTTTGTACCGCCTGAAACATAAAAGTTTTAGTACTAGTGGAGTTGTGGAAAGCCAAGTTTTTCAAGAAAATTTCTTTCGTATATTTTAAGTTTATGTTTATTTTAGCTATTTGCAAATCTCGTATATGTATTTATTATTAGAATCAGTTATTAGAAGCATTTATTTAATAAATTAACAGTTAAGTAAACTAAACCGCGCTGATCGCTCGCGAAGGTCGGATGAAAGCTTACGAATGTAGTAGTGTTTACAATTTGAGATTTTGTTTAGAAGATTCGTTGGCCACTACACAGTATTTTTATATATCTCAATTTGTGTATTACGACTTTGGATTAATTCTTTGATATTCACTTTCTATTCCGAATAATAACGATGTATAATTTTTTTCCTATAAAATTTAAAAAAATTAATCCCTTCCGATATAGTATCGACAACATACGCATAGATAATATCAGGCGGACCTTGATTAATTGTTAAATTACATATAAATATTTATAAATACAAGTGTTAACATCAACAATTTCAATACTGACCTAGTTGATAGTTATCTCTATCTAGATTCAACGTAGCTAAGAAATGCCGAACGTCCGCCTGCGAGCTGAGCAGGCCCTTCGGCAACAGTATCCTATACAGCTGTATGAACTCCTCGTACGTGAGCCGCACGTTGTACCCGGCTTGTCTTATCCGTACGGTCTCCAACATCCCCGTGTATCGCAATTGACGCTGGACAGTTTCTTCGTCGAACACATTTGGCACTTTATCGCTATTTGATTTTATACATCTGAAGAACGAAATAAATCATTAAAATAAACATATGTGAAGCTAATCATATACTGTTCTGATATGTTCAAGTTAGTTAATAATTATAAATTTAAAGACCCCCTACGCAAATTAACTTAAACCATTTTGGAAAAGTACTGGTACTCTTACATTGCTGGACCGATATTAACCAAACATAACCACCGCAAGGAAACTGGCTTTCAAAATAAAAAAACCGCATCGAAATCGATACGGTAATTACGATCTTTTTGCGCCGGGGGTTAAAAATACATTAGGATACATAGAAATTTTATTTAAAAAATCGTAATATTTGTTCAAACGACTAATACTTATTGTACTTTACATTAGAGCTTTTTTCCTCTATTTTAAAAACAAAGCTTTGTTTTCTAACATTTATATATATATTTAGATAAATACATTTTTCCAGCTTTATTAATGTAAAATGTGTTTTTAATACCAATAGAATTGACATTTAAAAGTCAATAATTATGTACTAAAAACTCTTTTCGTAAATCGGTCCTTTGGACAAATAAGCAGTGAGATGATGAAACGTAATAACTATGGATAGGGACATTTTCAACCTTAAAAAAATATTTGGCTAAAATTATGAATGCGATAGTTTCACTGATGATTCCTGTGCGTGATGTTTTTATTCCTTCACGCTGAACCGGCTGGCCGAATTTGGATGAAACTTAATACTCGGAACTTGGGACTTGGACACCTTGGGAATGAAATGATCGCCTCCAGGCTATTTGAACTTGATAGAAATATTGTAAATTATAGTTTAACTTTATAAAAAAAGATAATGAAATAATATTAGTCCCGATGAGTTTCTTTCGCCAGTTCTTCTCAGGTCTGAGGCTTCTTGTTTCCGAACTAGTAGTAGACTCATGACGTTCAGTAAAAAATTGTAATAATTTAATGCAGAATAAAATATTTTGAATTTTATCGCAACACAAAGACATTCGTTAGGCATCCGAGCGAAGCGATGGTAATTCCTAGTATAACATAATATTACATATATTTATTTACACGTTGCATCCTATAAGTAAGAATACCTTATAAAGAAAGGATTGGCTTGATTCAATGTCTCCATGAGAGCTGCCAGTGAGTGTTGGAACTGTGCGGCCACTGTAAGCGGCTGTTTTCTTTTCCCGGCGGGCGCGGCCGTGCGACCCGCCAGTGTTTTCACACTTTGTAAATTTTTTAAACCTTTCTTAGCACGTTCTCGGGGCCTGAACGACTTGTTTTTCCTGTTAATTCACAAATCTTTTAGAAGTTTATCGATTTTTACCAAGAGCCCCGATCACCAAATAAAACATGCGTAAATAAAATCATAACTGTTGACAGTTGCTAAATAATAAAGCCGTGATTTATTAGTAAACTTATTTTTTTATAATAACAAAATTTCGTTTAAATTAAAAAAATAATAAAAAAATAAATAATAAAAACAATTCCCATATAAAATTAATTAATAGAAAACAATGCGAAGAAAATTATAAACAAAGATCCATCACCGTATCAGAATAACCCACCAACCGATATATACCAAAATTCATCAAACAAATTAATTGGAAAAAAATCATAACATAACACAATATAGCAGCAATAATAACAACTATATCGACACTAATAATAATCCAAAAATAGCATGCATACACTACTCATATTGTGTAATATAATCTCACTCTAAAGTAAATAAATATCAAAACATAACACTGCATACCCAAATAGCTTATTCACAGCGACAAATTAACAAGCGGAGTAGTGTATATATGCAATGATGATAATGATATGAAGTAAAAACAAATGAAAGAACAAAACAAAGCCGTCGCGTTAGAACCGCCGCCGCACACATTTGTTTGATGAACGTACTACTATGTAATAAGGCAGTAAGTAGGCAGTAGATAGAAAGAGAGAGAATAGAGAGAGAGAGAGAGAGAGAGAGAGCTATATAGAGTAAAGAGAGCGGGTGTCGCGTTTGGCGTCGGGTCACGTACATGACGATCAGGCTGGCGCGCTGCAGCACGTCGGCGTCGTCGAAGCGCTCGTCGCGGTCCGGGCGGCGCGCGCGCGTGTCCGCGAGGCGGTAGGGCTTGCCGCGCTGCTTGCCCTCGCGAGCCTTGCCCGCGCGCGCGGCCGTTCTATCGCGGGGCGGCGCGGGAAAACAATGTGTCATACTGGTCTATACGTCACATGGCGTCCGGCTCTCATAGAAGATGCCACACGAAACGTTATTTGTCACGCGATCGCCGGACGTTTAGGTGTTGTTATTTGATAGATACTTGTTATATATTATATAGTAGGTTATGAAATTATATACAGCAATTTCATTTGTGTTTATTATATGCTGTTTAATAATAGTAAATTTTTAGTACTGAATTACTATTTTTTTTCAACATAACATTATTAAGTACAGCTCTTCTTATGATAACCGGACTATCACACCCGTATTTGTAAGTTTCTTTTAATACAATACTATTATCATATTATTTAATAACTAATGAGATTATTATGATTCAAATTTATTTGTACAATTTTTTATAATTTACATGAAACAAATAATTATAAATACGGGCAGATAAAACATGTATTAAACAAAAGTAAACAAATAAAAATAAAACCGATTGATTAGGTGCCTTCGTCAAAATGCATGCATGACCGTGTGACATGTGACTATAATAACGACTCTAATCATATATTAGTTACAATGACGCTAACAGCGAGATGTTCAAACTAAAATAATTAGGCTGTGTTTACATGTACAATAAACAGTTCATATTTAATCTGTGCCACTTATTACATATTATAATTTTTACTCTATGAACGATCTGCATGGGAAACAGTTAAACACAGCCTCAGAATATAGCAATAATGACAAAAAGTAGGTAGTAAATAAAAAAAACATCGATATCATCATGCGTGTGCACATAGAAGTGAAGCATGCCATAAACGGTGACTTACGCAATTCGGTTGATTGCGAGATTGATTGACGATACAGTCACCAGTTGGCTGAGCAGAGGACATATCATTACGTCACAATACAGTATTAGCGAAGCTTATAGTATATTATAATATATCGAATTTAATATCTTTAAGGAGTTGACAAATTTTAAATTACGTTGTCATGCCTCGTATATATGTTAATAGGACGCATCTTCGAGGAAAGTTGGTTAACTGTAGACAGAAGCGATCTTTGTTTATTGTCGATGCAATTTGGACACAATCACGTTTAAGATATGGATCAGTTTAGAATAACGGACGTATGGTTACCTGATGATGCTGTCATTAGGAGCGTGAATCGACGCCCTTGGTACTCTAGATGCGCCATCTACTCGATTTACTCGATGTCGTCTGCCAGCTTCTAAGAAAGCGAAGTAGCCTCTGTAAAAAATGTACGAGATATATGAAAGAGACTTTATAAACATCCAATCCAATAACTTTAAACTCACACATTTCCACTATTTTTTATGATCTTTTTAAGTATAATCGCTAATTGCTCTACTTTAAATTGTGTTCTAAAAAAGAAGATACTAAGGTTTCCCATATAATCTTCTTTGACGTAAAGCATACCGTTTTCAAGAACATCAAAAAAAGACTCGAAATCTCAAGTATGTAAAACAAATCTGATAAGTAGTTTTGATCTACTTATAATTATTATATTTGCCACTGAGCACAGAATAATCTAATAAAAATTCTTAAATCTTGTAATTTATAGCAAGATTCATACCGAAAGAAAGCGCGTACAATGGCCCATCTGAACACAGCCACGGGGTCCACGCCCACTAACTCGCGAACAAACGCCAGCGATGAATTCTTCAGAACGCTCACTATATCCTGCCGCATTAGATCTAAATTCTTTTCTCTCATCGCCGTCACCTGTAATAATAATAAAAAATCAGGTAAAACTAATTTAGTATAGTACAGTAAGTATTAAGCGCTTTTTAACAACCCACTGCTGGGCACCTGCCTCTTTTCAATGCGAGGGGGATCAGGCCATAGTCCACCACGCTGGCCAAGTGTGGGTGAAAACTTGCTTGGTTCTCTCAGACATGCAGGTTTCCTCTCAATGTTTTCATTCACCATAAGAGAAGTGGTAATCATGTTCGAAATGATATAGCACATGAATATATTAGAGGTGCGAGATCCGGAATTTGAAAGCGCTTCACTCGGATAAAAAAAACGTCTGTTTTTTTTCTCTTTTTTTCGACTTTGTTTTTTTTTTAAATATTAATCTTTCACGAACACTACCTTAATAATTGAATTCTGTACTCTTGAGAAAACATGCACCAGAAAAGAACGTGTTTTTTTCACGGTAGATAAAAAACAGTTTTTTTGCAAGCTATATAAGACTAATTTATTTTACTAGAATTGCCTGCGGCTTCACCCGCGTTAATTATGCGTAATCAGAATAACTAATCTTTATGTCTCTAGGACTAACAACGTTCGACTTTCATACGATAGACAGTCTTTAGACCCCCTGAATTATAACGTCCTAGCATTAGCTAACCTACCTGTTCAATGTAAGCTTTATAGGTCCAGTATTTATATAACTAGTTACCTATCTATACATTTATCTATATTAATATTATAAAATATATAAGACGTAAAGTTTGTGAGTTTGTGAGGTTGTAGGGGGTAGGGGTAATCTTTGGATCTACTGAACCGATTTAGATGAAATTTGGTAAGGAGATAATTTGAGGCCCTGTAATGGACATAGGATAGTTTTTATCCCGAAAATCATCCCTTACGGGGGATCTAGGGACAAATCCGAGAGAAGCGAGAGTGAGTCGCTAGTAACATATACAAAGAACACAACATGCGTATAATATGATAAGCATTAGCAAAGCAATATATTATCTAAATAATATGATTATAATTAACTTTTAATTAAAGTTTTAATAATAATTTACATTTATCGTGATCGTGTATTAATGCTTGAGCAGATTAATAACACTATAGTATGTTATCATTGGCTATTTTTTTATCAATTAAATTAAATAATGATATAACAGCTGTTTAAACAAGTTGTCAGATGTTATTGTGTTTACCTGATATTTAACTTTCCCGGCGTAATGTTTCACGACAAACGCAGGTTCTCGTCGCTGAGGTTTTTCGTAGAATTGATTGTCTTCGTGTACTGAATTGAATTTTTGTAATAGTGTCTCGTTTGTCGCCCATGGAAAGCTGAAAAAAATAGAAATTTTATTTATAAATAATAACACCTATATGTTATAGTGAAGATAATACAAATAAAAAATAATTTATTATACAAGAAGCCTTAGTAAAATTACACTTAATGCAAAATTGTGACAACATTTGGACATTTTTAATTATGCTGTAAATAAAATTTTCATCTTTTCATACTAAATACTTAAAAAAATTGGCGTAACTTATAAACCATTTATACATCAAGTATTTTTTTTAAATTACCATGACGTTCAAGAATCATGGTTCACTTTTCCATTATTTAGAATAAAAATGCTTAGCCACCATAGAACAACTCATTAAACAAATTAAATAGAACTATATTGCATAATAGGGAACTGAAGATGTTTTCGAAATTATATTTCATTTCTTGTAGGTACATTTCTTGAAGTTTCATTAGACAGGCCGTGCTCACCTTGCTATCTTACAATTAATGTAAAACATAAATAAAAATGACTGAATGCGAAACTTACTTGCACTGATCATCCAACAGACACAGCAACCCACCAGGCTTGCCTTCAATAAGCTGCAAGCAGCCAGTATTGTCTGAGAAGCCGATGTCCGTCCATCGGATGCCCTCGCGCCGGTACTCCTCCTGCTCGTACTTGAACACGTGCTGGTTGAAGTAGTACTGCAGGTGTTCGTTCGCGTAGTTGATGCACAGTTGCTCGAAACTGTTGCTCGGACCGAAGTCTTCGAAGCCGAATATATCGAGGACCCCTGTTTAATGATTTTAACAATTCATTAGTGACAAGGTGACTTTTTGATTTATCCCGCGGCAAATGCTAGAATCTAGATGTATCGGGGTGAATTATAATAATGAATACGAAAATGAGTTCGCAGTTGTAATTTTAATAAGCTACAATCAATCATGATGAAATTTAGGTAAAGCTTATGGATATTTTTTTCCCTATTCCAAACTTGTGGTACTCATGATGATAGAAATGTACAAAAAAATTAATTATGTTGTTATTGCTATTCAACTATATTAGAAATAAAATTAAAATTATTACCTAATGCTCTATTTCTATCATATTTTTAGGAATAAATGCATGAAAAAATATTAATACATTCATATAAACAAATATAATTTTCCTGCTAACTCTAAAATCAACACTCAATGGCCATATAAGTATAAGATGACAAATGATGTACATTTCTGAAAATATATTATTTTTCTATGAATAAATAAAGCAACCAGTATTACCTATACTATGTCCCTGATGTTCCCTAAGAGTGTCCTTTTTAGAGAGCAACGCATGGTTGACCTGCATCACTATCCAGTCGAACAAAGCACCATACAAGCACTTCGCCATAGCATCCCTTGTCGCTATTGCTTCTGGCAGCCTAGGAGTAAACAAGACATTCAAAATATAGAAAGCTAATTTTTATCATACTTTTATTAGATTCAATTTTAACATACTTGTAATTGTTGCATTAAAATGAAATTTGTACGTACATTGTACATATGTATAGTTTGGATGACAATACTATAAATTTAGTATATTGGCTGATTTGAGGGTGGAGCAAAGAGATGGATTGTACATCAATGGCTTCTAGTAAACCCCCTCATGTTTGGGCTTATTTAAGTGTGTTTTAAGTTTTTCAAAACCATATTTATTTTACTTGTACTTGTGTTATTTGTAAATGTAAAAAAGGAATTTTATTTTTATTTTTTCTCATATCAATTAATAATCATATAATTATTACAAAAAATATGTAAGTACCTATAATTAATAACGAGTGTTTCTCCAGACGCCCTAGCCCTTTTAGAGGTGAGGGCAGCCAGTAGTGTTTCTTGCTTAACTCGTAATAATGAAGATATAAGTGACACCACTTCTGGATTGCGGACACCAACTGCCTCGTCATGGTGGTATGACTTGCGTTGTGGTTGAAATTCAACATTGCCTATAATGAGAAACTATAATAATAAAATCTTATACTATTAGTAATTAAAAGAAAAAAAATATCTATATTTGGACAAATATGCTGTACTAGTAAGATGCATAAATTCTATTAAATTCAATTCAATTTTCTTGTTCAAAGTGTGCCAGTTGATTAATTGGCAACTTAAAAGAAAAAAAACAGAATATGAAACGTGAATGTCATATATTGAACGATACTAATTAATAATTCATTTAAAGTAAAGTTACAACTATAAAGATATGATCCTGACCATATCAAAGATATTATTATCATGAATTATATCTATAATTCTACTTTTACGAACTAAGAAGTAAGGGATGATTGCTGCTTACAATAACTTTTATAAATAATAATTACTATTACATATATGTGTATGTAAACCACATGTAGATTGTATTAAAAATTATAGCAGTTAAAAACAGGAAAAATAATCATAAAATGACTACTGCATTGTTAATTTTTGTAACTCACAGTATTAATTATGTTGGTTAAAATATTACAATAATAATGGTAACAATCCATACTAATATTATAAATGTCAAGGTTTGTGAGGATGGATGGATGTTTGTTACTCTATCAGACCAGAACAGCTGAACAGATTTGGATGAAATTTAGCACAGAAATAAATTATAGCCTGGAGCACATAGGTTACTTTTTATCCCGGTAAATATATGGTTCTCGTGGGATAGATTTCTTGTCCAGGGATAAACCCGAAGCGAAGTGAGGGTGGGTTGCTAGTAGCATGCATAAAGTTCTTAAAATTTCAAATTTAAGAACTACATATTACATACTTTAATGAGACGATAGACAGCATATTAGCCAATTTATGACTTAAAAGGGAGCTTTTAGTACTTAGATTTTAGAATGAAAATGATGATTTTCTATGATGATTACATTCAGTAAGGGTCAATTAACTTTGATAATATTAATATATTGCTTCTTATCATTGAATATTAGTTATATATGCAAGATAAACATTACAAAAATATCATAAATTTGATTATTATTTTATCATTTAATTGATAATAGTGATAGCTGATAATGTTAAGCTGTTTCAAAATTTTAATTACACACATATACATATTAACATAGAATGAATACCATTTCTAACAAAATTTCTACAAATATCCACCGCAAAGTTGTAACAAAACTTACCCAATAGAAGCACAGCAGACAGAACGGCAAACAATCGCCGTTGCTTGTCCAATGTAAAACCAACCATATCCATGGACTGTTTTAAACGAGAAAACTCATACTGTTCATCAACACCAGGCACTACACTACAACCAGTTTTAGATAAATAATTATATTTGTCAACACTAAGTAAATGCAACTGCTCTTTTTCTTGTTCAGATGCACCGGCCAGCAGATAGTAAAACACATGATAGTTCCTCTCGTTGCGACCTTGACTGCATATCCTGGATTTTTCCAACAAATATTTCTGCACCACCGCGCCATGAACCATACCATTTTCCTTATAATTCACTTGAATAAACTTGCCAAAACGGCTGGAGTTGTTGTTATGTGCCGTTTTCGCATTACCAAATGCTTCTAACACGGGCCCCGCACTTAATATCGTCTGTTCTACTCCGCTACCATGTGAGCCTTTCTGACTGAGAGCTGTAAGGTGATGTAGGAGAAAATTTGTACTTTCCGTTTTCCCTGAACCACTTTCGCCACTTATCACAATACATTGGTTTGTTCTCTCTCGCAACATACAATGGTACGCTGCGTCGGCTACTGCGAATATATGTGGAGGAAGGCTGGAGCCGATTCGCTTGTTTTGGTACAATTTTACGTATTTTGGATTGTAAATTGGGTAGAACTTGAAAGGATTGAGAGCTATTAGTATAGAACCTACGTAGGTATATATATATCCAGCGGCAAATCGTGCTCTCAGATTGTCTAACAATGTTTGTTCATTTAATTCTGGCAGCTGGCAGAGGTCTGGATATTCTCGGTCTTTTGGCTGGTACAGGAACCTTTGAAAATAATCTTTTATAAGTTGCGGGTCCACTGAAAAGTTCTCCATCCATGGCTCGTCGGGAATCTTTTCACGTAGATAGAACCTGGCAACAAAAGTAAATTCTATTATCTATAGAATAATAAATAATATAGTTGTTATGTTTTCGTTATATTTAAGAATTTACCAAAAGCAGCTTTTAGAATTCATCTTTACTCTGAGAAGTAAAATTTCAGTTTGAATTTGATTGGCAGGATGGTTGTTATCACACGGCCGCGGCAGGAAGAGTGAGTCACTAGCATCAACAATATACCCCGACCAGTGGTAATATTGCCCTTCATTAAATCGAAATTATTTTAAACGTTTCTTAAATGTAGTGATTTAGTAAACTGGGATAATTAACGCGTAAAACTATAGTTGTCTATACTAAAACATACGTTTTACTGTTTATATTAAGGATACGAGAGCAAAAATTACTATAACAATTATATTACACGTAAATATATAATTATATATGAATCACTGCACAAATATAAAGACCATTGTCGTCTACAAATACTTGTCCAGTGACAGGATAATTTAATGGACCAGAAAGATATCAAGAATCATTCTCATACAAAATAATATATTACACATAATATGTAGATCTATTAATAAAATGTACATATAGAGGTAAAATATTTTTTTATATAGCATATTAGGTTTTTTTTATATTTGACACAAATATATTACATATTTGCTTTAATTTAATCATATTCAAATGCTTTACACGGTACATTTGTATTCATTAAACCTATAACAATAACATCTAGTATTCTCAAGAAATAACCAAGTGACGCTAACGTGATCGTTACCGTATACGTCTATAAGTAAAGATATCGTTCACGTATTGAATGTAAATAAATATGTTGGCAAGGTTAAGTTGTATCGTTGTACTTCGATAATTATTATGCAGCAGACTGGATACTGCATTGTTGCTAATTAAGTCGTCGAGGAAAATATTTGTTTCGAATTTTTTCATCTAGACCTTTTTAGTTGTTATTTTTAGACAATATTAACTTGTTGGATAATTTTAGGTTCTATTTAAAGAAATACAATCTATACATATAATAAAATTGTAACTGAGCCTAATCTGTACATTAAATATTTTTTGGAAAATCTTATTGAAATAAACAATATTATCGATACAGAGGCTATAGAATCTATAGTTTTTAGAATTTTTGTCTGTCTGTCTGTTACCGCATCAAGGAAAAACTACTGTAAAGATTTTGATGAAATTTGATACGATGATACCTGGTTATCCGGGTCAACATATAAGATATTTTTTATCGCGGGAAAATATCTCATTTCTGAGAAAAAATACAATAACTGCAATGTAAGAGTATACTACTATGTAAAACCTAAGAATTTGGTTTTTGGACATCTGAACGCGAGCGGAGCCGCGGGCAATGCTAATTTAAAGTATAAAATGGTGCAGCAGTATATGAAAATAAATTAATCTAGTATATTTAAGTAGTCTGATTGGATTAACAAGCGAAGAGGCATTTACAAAATTAGTATGATTTCTGTAACACTAAACGCTTGGTTGAGGTTAACACAAATAAGATTTACAATAATTAGTAAGGGGCTAATCTAAAGTCCCTATATGTGGCTGTGATGGAACAAAATTCGCGGTATGAGTCAGCAAGATTTTGCGAAAGGAAGTACGAAAGTAGGGCTGATAAAATGAAGACATGCAGTCTAATAGAACACGTCATAAAAATTCCAAATACATGTATTGGAAGAGATAGCACGTGAATAATCTTATTCTCCACGTATTTTCTATTAAAAATTATTACTAAATACTTTATACGGCACTATCCGTCATCGCAGCCGAAGAAATGTTTGTTTTCAAAGATGACTGGAAATAAATGCCAAGGTGCCAGCAGACGCTCTAGTTATTGAACATGGAATATTTTCGCGCCATTAAAATTTATATAAACAAAAGCTATGAAAGACATTTTTATGAATGATGTGCCTTCACAAGGTGATTTAGACATATAGTAGGTATATAAATTGAATAATGAGATTCTGAGTTTCATAACCATTGGCTTACTCTAAAACTTATAACTAAACAAAGTGGGGTTCAAATATAACGAAAAGATGACATAAAATTAGTAGCTAACTAGCGACTCACCCTCGCTCCGCTCGGGTTCGTCGCTACTTACGTTTTAACTTTTAGTATAGATTTCTCAGAAATGAGATATTTTCCCGCAATAAAAAGTCCTTATCCTATATGTTGACCCGGATAACCAGCTACCATCATACCAAATTTCATCAAAATTCGTCCAGTGGTTTTTCCGTGATTCGGTAACAGACAGACAGATAGACAAAAAATCTAAAAACTATAGATTCGGCCTCTATATTGATAATAATGTCTATGTCAATAAGATTTTCCCAAAAATATTTCATGTACAGATTTGGCTCAGTTAGAATTTTATTATATGTAGGTATAGATAAATGATTTAGTTTAAGAAGTTAAACAATAAAATGTGAAATACTTGTACAACATACTCGATTTGAATTAAATGTTATAAATAACTTCCTGTTTACTATGTATGTATATGTAGCGATAAGTTACTCGATACTCTTTATAATCTATGTATGTAGTAAAATATTTAAAATACCTGTAGTATTGACCAGAGTTATTGTTCGGCCACAGCATCATGACGGCTACCGGCGACTCATTTGGTCCGAGTCGCCTTTCTTTGCATTCCCCGCTAACCATGTCCCCCACAACCTAACAAAATATAACAATTTTAAACTACATTCTTTACTTAGTTTTCATCAATATTAGTTTTCTTGTATTTATTATTTTTTGTATCCCTATATTTTTTTAATTAAATCCTTTCTATAACTAAATAGGTGCATCTTATTTCTCTCTCTCTCAGTCCTTTTTAACGTCCCACTGCATGCCACGGCCCTCCATGCTTGGTTCTCTCCGACATGCTGGTTTCCTCACGATGTTGTAAGACAGTGGGTTGTCATAGTGGAAACGATTCGCACATGAAAATATCAGAGGTGCAAGACCCGGGATTTGAACCCGCTTCACTTGGTTTCCCAAGCGAGTGCCGTATTACTAGGAAATAAATCGTAATTTCATTTATGAAAAATAGCTCCCACTTTAGATAGAATTTAAACGGAAACTTAGTTTTATAACATCTATAAAGAAGAGGCAATTGTGCGGAATTCACACAAGTAGCTACTTGTAATGCAGCAAAAAATTAATTGATGATATTTATCATCAATGACTAATCTCGTTTTACACTAAGGTTGTATTGCTATTGTTTCTAGTACAACAAGTTTACATGTACTGTTTTTTTTTTTATTTAAAAAGTTATCAAATGAAAGGCCTTGCTATGTCTTAAGTCTTAACCTATAATGAAATGAAGGTTGAAAAAATTTCGAGACACATTTTAAATTCCTTTTTACTTTAACACCTTGAATAATTTCTCCATCAATTTACATACTTATCGACCATAACAATCCAAAATTATTTATATTAAAATAAAAAATATTTAAATTTATATTAAAACAAAAAACAGATGTGTGAAGAGCTTAAACATATTCTATTTGTTTACTTTACATTTACAAAAATATTTTATTTATTTATATATAAATATTTAATTTTAATAACGATTAATTGCATTAAAACAATAATATAAGTAATAATAAAAATATTGTGGGTATAAATATCAACTTGCATCAAGTTTGTATTTAATTATTAATGATAGTTATATGTTAGAAAGATTGAATTAGCTAAAATTATTAATTATAACATACCTCTGCCAGCTCGTATGGCCCTCCAGCTCCATCATTTAAATTGAGTTTGTCAGCAATACAGCAAACTATTTCTTCAGAGCTTGTCTGCTTTGAGGCTTCTACTGACAAAGCTTCATATTGTGCAGAAAGTGCTCCCACAAACACCTAAAAATATAGACTTTATTCATATATGCAAAATCAATATATTTCATAAATTTAAGTTAAGTTTGTGTTTGTTCAGGCTTATCCCAGACACTAATTTGTCGCAGTTTTCGAATGCTTTAAAGCAAACAAGTCACAACTTTCCAATAAATGTATTTGCTATTGTAAAGCATTTAATGTCAGGAACAAAAATAATAAAGTAAAAGTGCAATAAAATCTGAAAGGTTAGTTTCATTTAAAACATCAAATATTCATGTAAATGTAAGTGTTAAAAATGAACATCACTAAAGCATTCTAACTAATTTAGCTCTATAGAAGGTAAGTTTTATACTTTATAAAGATAATAATAATAATTGAATTGATTTCAATTTAGCAACTACTACATACATGGAATGTTTTTGTTAGATGATCATAAAAAAATCTTTATAACTATTTTTTTTAACTTTAAAACAATCAACTTTATTATGTTATTATCTTCAAGCAATAATAATATATTATATAAAACTGAAAATATTTACATTTGTAACATACACTAGACTACTAACACATGATCGAGCAATGCAGGTTTCGATTCAGTTAGCATTTCCATACATATAGTAATCTCTGGGATAATAATAGTAATCTCTGGGATTAAAAACAGAATATGGTAAAAAATTTTCTAATATATTTATTTGTAAATTTGTATTATTTGTAATGTTGTTCATGATATATGTAGAATTCATTGAATTATTTATAATTTCAGTCCAAAATTAAAAATTTCTATGCTAAATCAGAAATAATGTTAAAACATAAATAATACATAACAATAATATTATTATTCATTTTGTAAATAAAATAATTTTATAATTAGGACATAAAACATTGTTAACATATTAGTTATTTGAAGGCTCTGATAAAAAGATGAACAAAGGTCAATTTAAAAGTTCATTATCAGTAAAAGTTCATTCAAATAGGACAAAATTTTTAAAATACAGATACAATTTCAGTCCTTGTTTAAAAAGATAATGTATCTATAAAGTTTAAGATACAGATTTAGTTTAAATTATGTACTTTAAGTGTAACAAATCTATACATTTAAAATATATAATTTTTAATTAAGACGGTTCTACAAACCTGCACAATATATCTATGATTTTCAGCATGCGCCATCCTGCTTCATTGTATATACTTTTTTGAAACGTTAATTAAAATTTGTTAATCTCATTTTGGTGCACCACATCACTTCGCGGTAATGTCTTTAAAAGAAAGTAGTAAGAACCACATTTTTCCTAAATAAATTATCATCAGTAAACTGAGCACTTCGTTCTGATTATAAAAAAATTAAACGCTTCGAAGTGATCTTCAATGTAAACGATATTTGCAGAATTCTTGCATTATGTATCTGACCCCCCGAGAGCTGCACGGGTTGTAGTCAACCGTGACAACTTTGATAAATGTCATGTCCACAAAGGTGCACACAATTATTACAATTTTTCAAATTAAGCCGGTGCACTGTCGGTGTTTTTAAATGTAGAGTTAATATTAACAACAATATACAAGGAAGAGAAATCTCAGATGTGGGTCACATGCTGATTGAAAAGAAGTCTCTCAACTTGCCTCCCTTGTAAAATAAAGATCTTTCTGATACAATTTGATTGAGCACTGATAATATTTTATTTCTCACTTGTTAAAATATCTTCATCAATAATTAAAAACAACACAGCAATTATTGTATGAAACCTCAACCAAGTCGGTATATTCAACAACCTGTTATTTGTCAAACACAACTCTTGCTTACGCACCACGTAATCGCACCCAGATGCACAATTACAATATGAAAATACTGAATAACAAATATAACTTTTAATAAGCTTACATTACTTTTATATCATAATTCAATTTACTTAGTGTTTTATAGAAATTGAACCACCATTTTTATTTGTATGTAGAGTTGAATTGAATCGTGTATCTATTCATAAGTCTATCAGTTTAAATATCTAAAGGTTCCATAATAATTGTATCCACTAAAATGTCATCCTAACTTGGTCGTATTTTAAGTAAGCATAGAGTATTTTTTGCTATACTATAGACAATATTTACTTTTTCTATTAAAGAGAGGTTAATAACTATGCAGCAAAATAGAATTCCTTTAAATATTTTTTTTCCATTATGTATACTTTGTGAAACTAAGTATTTTTTATAATTCATGACTTTGTTTATTTCTGTATTTTTATATTCTACATTCTGAAAAAGTGAAGGGCATGAGGTAATATGGGCAATCTTGAGATTAAAAGGGTTTGCTTATATATCAAACTAGCGAACAGTTAGAATTTTATTATATGTATAGATTATCAATTCAATTTTCTTGATAACGTTATAAGCGCAATATCAAATTAAACATTTTGCCGAGAACTACTTTAATCATTTAACTCTGAATTAAGTAGTAATTATATACCTATTGGATTTTCCTTTGTTTGACGTTAAGCAATAAAGAGCACAATAATAATTATTATAATACAGATAGATTAACAATATTGAATAATATAACAAAGTATCACAGTGTGAGACACTAATTACTTCTTATATATTTTTTTTCTTGCTACCAGATTGGTCATGTGCATGCGTTGCAAGTTGCAACTCTAATAGCCGGTACAGACACGCTCGGCTGTCCACCAGTTTCATCAAATCAGACCTCACCTGATCAAACCTCATCCTGATCAAATCAGACTCGTGTACAGCAAGCACCGCGCCCAAGTAGAAAGAACAAACTTGAAATCTTGTAGTATTGCGTAAGCATTGGATTTAATAGATAATATATATATTTAAAGTGGTATAGTGACATCCCCTTTATACTTGATCAAGATCCGGCTGCGAGATTGCTAGGTTCATAGCGTATTTAATCAAAATCATTTTTTATATACAATAATAAAAGGTACAATATGTTTTGACCGGGGTGCCTATTACAATGTGCCCGATAGTATGTCTAATTAAATAAATAATAATTGACTTTTTGGAACAAATTCGATGCTTACACCTGGCTGTGAAAACGTTGCGGCCAAGTACGCAACGGCAGCTACATTTTTCAAGATATTTACGTATATATGTGAAGTGGAGTATAATTCATTTTAATAACAAGTGCATCATATCATGAAAACACGTTACAATACCTAAAATTCAAGGGCTCCAGAATAACATGCACACTTCTATTACCCGGGCACAAAGATTAGAAGCTTATCATATCCTTCATTTATGATTTATGAATAACAGATTCGTCTACAAAAATATTAATGTAATAAAAAAGCCATGTATTGACATTTACTTAAACATTTCTTTTTTTTTTTAAATATATCCAAATGTTTAAAATATATGAGGAGTCGGACAGTAATCGGTATGAGAAATTATAGATGAAAACAGATTATTTATGAAACTTTTATTAATCTACAATCTCCAAATATGACCCAATATATCCATAATGATACAATATGAACATATATTGTCGTAACTCTCCTTAATAAAAATTCGGATCTGAGATTGCGAGTTTCGACCAAAATATTTAAAAAGGTGATTTTTATAATTTGTATAGAGGCTGTATACAAATTATAAAAAATTTTTAATTCAAGTTTTTTTGATGTGGTTCGCCTTGGCAGTTAAACCGACTCGTATGTCGTGACGGCATACGGTAGCGTGACGCTGTCATGCCATCATGTCCCTTCTACGCCTTCGCTCTATACAGTCCCTGGGCCACCGAGCTTCGCTCGGAGTTTTTGGTTGAAAAGTACAATTTTCTTTAAAAAAAAAACTAAAAACTTGAATAAATACAAAAAAAAACAAAAAAAAAATATACCTTTGTATTCGACCGGGATTCAAACCTGGACACCTATGATTGTCAATCTTGCGTCTTTTTTTAAAAAAAACAATACAAAAAACTTGAATAAATATTAAAAAAAAATAAAAGTAAAAACTTTGTATGTGACCGAGATTCGAACCTGGACACCTGTGATTGTTGATCTTGCACCTTGGCCGCTTGAACACGATGCTTATTACCGAGCGTGCAAATTACCGACCATATTTTAGTGGAATAGCAAAAGAAAACTGCATGAAAATTCAAAAACACGCATTTTCCCAGACATAAGACTAATCTAGATCGATTTATCGCCCCCCGAAACTCCTTGTATACTAAATTTCATGAAAATCGTTGGAGCCGTTTCCGAGATTCAGATTATATATTGGTATATATACAAGAATTGCTCGTTTAAATATATGGCACCGATTTCGAAAATATCTGATTAGGTTCATTTTAGTGCCTGGAAGTCGGTTTTTTTTTGAAAAAAAAACCTAAAAAAAATCCAAATCGGTTCAGGCGTCTTCGAGTAATGAGTGAACATACATAAAAAAAAGATGCCGACGAATTGAAAACCTCCTTCGTTTGGAAGGAAGGAAGGAGGAATTTTATACATTTTAGATTTAAAGTCGGTTTTTTTAAACCTAGTTTATTTTTAAATTAAGATTCCATTTCTGTTTAAATTTGATAAGCATTTAAAAATGTATGATTAATATGCAAAACAAACAATTTTGGCTTCGAAAACAAATATTTATTTATAGTTTTTTACCCGATTACGGCAAAGCCCAAAGAAGTGTTATGTATTTGACCTATATGTGTATATAACTCTTTCGAAATTACTAAACCGCTTAACCGATTTTAATCTATACTAATATTATAAAGAGGTAAAGTTTGTGAGTTCGTGAGGTTGTGAGTTTATGGCGTTGTAGGAGGTAATCTCTGGATCTACAGAGCCTGATGAAATTTGATATTGAGATGAAATTTGGTAAGAAGATAGTTTGAGACCCAGGGAAGGACTTAGAATACATTTTATTCCGGAAATCATCCCTTAAGGAGGTGAAACTGGGAATGAAAGTTTGTATTGGGAAGCAAAAATAAAACTTTGGGTTCAGGATTCCGATTGAACTAAAAACTAATAAAAAGTTTCTAACAAAAAAATTAAAACCCACCTCAAAAAAGTCCTAAAAAGTAAAAAATTACTGATTGATAGTTTTCATTTATACATACAGGCTAATCAAATATTTTCGAAGTCGGTGTGCTTTGCTTTGTATCGGCTGGCACTGACTTCGAAAATATTTGATTAGGTATGTATAGTAAATCAAATCTACCTATCAGTTATTTTTTAACTTTTTAGGACTTTTTTTGAAGTCGGTTTTTTTTTCTTAAAAAGTATTTTTTTCCTTCTTAGTGTAGACATAGTAATAGCAAAGTAAGAAGAAAGTATTTTAATAAAATATTCGCTTAAACCGTTTAAGTTACTTTGATGCCAATTTTTATACGAACACTTACAAACTAAAATTCGCTTTTATTAGTAACACTAAAAATTCTGGCTCTAATATCCGATTCTGACGTGTTAGGCTTGTCAAATGAAACAAAATAAACCCAAACTCAAAGTATCTACTATTAGCCGTTGAAGAGTTCCACCTATCCACCTTCTGGCCTTACCATCAGATCAGGTCAAAGATACCGAACCACTGCACTATCAACGGAAATAGAAACACTTGCAAAGTTTCAAGTCAATATGATAATTAGAAGTAGGTTAAATTCATAATTAGCTATTTTTCCACCCCTGGGGGTGGTATTTTTTTTTTTTAATTTAAATGGGACCAATCTGGACGTATACATTTTCAAACAAAACAAAAATTGTCCAAATCGGTTTAATAAATGACAGAGTTCTTAGGTAACAAACATAAAAAAAATAAAAAAAAACCATACAGCCGAATTGAGAACCTCTTCCTTTTTGAGGAAGTCGGTTGAAAAGTTGTAAATTAACAAAAATAATAGTAGCCGATTGCGTAAAAAGTGAACTAAAAATACAGTACATATTATGCAGTCAGGAGAGAAATCTTGTATAATTCCGATTTATTTTAAATCAATGCCTTATTGAAGACGGTTCAAGTAAGAAGACGAAATTAAAAATAAAATTAAAATATTTAATAATATCTTATGTAAAGTAGATAGTATTAAAGTTAAAATCCTTGTTACATTCATGATTATTTTATGAAGTCACAATATAAAAACGAACGATTACAAGACAGATAGAAGTCGTGAATCAGAAGTCTAAAGTGACACATTATATTTATTAGTGTATCCGGTCCGCAGCTACTCATAGACATTTTAATATCCTTTGTAACAGTTACAAAGATTGTAGTGTAAAAAATAAAAGATATAGTATTATATATTTATATGATATTTTACAGGAATATTTAAAAATTTTAATCATCTTTATTAGGCTGACTTGTAAATCGAATTCTTACAGTAGTGGATTTAGGTTCGATGGCGCCCTAGGCCCAAGTCGATATGGCGCCCTTTTTCTTTCGTAACAGTATATATAGATTAAATATTTTAACAAAAAAATTCTACTATTGACTGTGTTTAGATTGTAAGAGCGCAAGAAAATAAACTTTATAATTTGATTTTCCAGTTTACAGAAAACCCAATCGATTTTTAATTTTAGTAGTCTTAAAATTTGCCGCCCTAGGCCCGGGTCTCACGAGCCTAAGCCTAAATCCGCTACTGTCTATTAGTACAAATACAATAATACAATAAACTTGTTCTCAATTGGCGTTTTTTTAATTCCTATTGGTACAATTAAAATATTTATTTGAGCTAAAAGTATAATAATCAATTGCCTACCTACGTACTTAATTAAAAAGCAGAAAAATCATAACATAGGTACGTATTTAAATTTTGATTCAAATTCTATAAAATATAATAGCTACCTATTAAATATTAATCAAGTGATTAGCTGTTTTAAACATAAGTTTATTTTTAGTTTCGCACTTAGCAGGTAATCTAGTTTCATATACTTACCAAGTAATAATATAAGTACAATGTAGAGTCAACATTATTTTATTATGGTTACTTATCTAAAAGGTAATTAACAAAACAGTTTATTGTTGTTTTTCTGTTCTAGTGCATACAATGTGCTAGATATCTTTGGAAATTATAGCAAGAATATGATTGTAAACAAAAAATAACCAGACTCTTGGTAGGCAACTGAACACACAATGACTATACTCATCATATAATATGTACCTACGTATCTTGCTGACATTAAGTTACCTAGGCTATACACGGGTTACTATGTAAATATTCTAACTTACTCTTTTATCAAATCATTCATTAGTATATTCCAGAATAGTTGGACACAGATATATACAAATAAATTACAATATAGTTTTTTTACATAATACTCTACACCATATTTAACACGGACGTTTATTGTAAGTAATCAGTTAAGTTTTATATCCAACTAATATTAAAGTAACAAAATAAAATAAATGATTAAACAAGACCGCAAGACCAGCTATTACAAAATTACAAATAATAAACTATGTATTATATATAAATCACCTTGTTTCCTAAAATTTAACACTTTTAACTATAAAACTATTTACGCGCCCGCGCGATCTTTGGATCAATTATTTGAGTATATGACTTTAAATTAGGTATCACACATTTAAAACAGTCTTCTGGTTCGGTGAGAATGCGAGGATGCTCTTTTAGTAGCTGCGGCGGCGGCTGCAGCACGGCGCGCGTGTACGCGGCCGTGCTTCGCGAGATGATCAGAACGCGCGAACCTCTTACCGCACTCGCCGCACCGGTAAGGCTTGTCACCTGAATGGCTTCGACGATGTCGCGCCAATTCGTCGGATCGTGCAAACCGCCAACTACAGCCTCCCCACGTACATTGGTAGGGCTTCTCGCCACTATGGCGTCGTAAGTGCGCGCGAACGTGCGACGTTTTTGCATATAGCTTTCCGCACTCCTCTACCGGACATCGAAAGGCTCCGAGTTCCGGGCAAAACGTAGGCTCGCCCCATGTCTGAATTTTAGTCTCTTGTGATACAAGGTACCGCACTTTTCCACTTTTACTTAAAGCAGCCGGTCGGTCGGTGTGTTGAACGTTCTGAACGGACGTTGTCTCTAAATCTATTCCAAGTACAGAAAGCCCACCTAGAGATGTATCATCACCACTCTGTGAAGTTTCTATCCTCGATTGCAGCACGTCGTTAGACTTATCACTAGTTATGGCTTCCAGAAGATAATCGTCTAAGTCAATATTTTTGTCCAAATCATCGAAATCGAAAAGTATCGGTGAACTATCTTCAAAATTAGAATCTCTGTTTGAACTGTCCAGGCCATGAATAAAAGTATCACAATTGAAGTCCAAATCACTAAGTTGCCAATCAACAAAATTACATTCTGCATTAACGTTCGATGGTAATTCGAAGTTGATAAGACTTTCTGCAGGCGAAAATTCGAACATAAGATGATCATTTAGGAGAGCGTCATCCAGAAGCAATCCGCCGGTATCGCGGTACATTTTAACCCTGAAATCATGAAAATACATATTTGAAATAATCAGCTTTATTATATACTAGCATTGCCTGCGGCTCCGCCCGCGTTCAAATGACCAAAAAACAAATTCTTAGGTTTTACATATTAGTATACTCTTACATTGCAGTTTTTGTATTTTTTTAAAAAAATGAGAGATTTTCCCGCGGTAAAAAGTGTCCTATATGTTGACCCGGATAACCAGCGATCACCATATCAAATTTCATCAAAATCCCTCTAGTGGTTTTTCTGTGAAGCGGTAACAGACAGACAGACAGAAATTCTAAAACTATAGATTCGACCTCTGTATCGATAATAATGTTTATTTCAATAAGATTTTCCAAAATATATTTAATGTACAGATTCGGCTTCGTTACAATTTTATTATATGTATAGAAGATAAAGTTAATATATGATTTTAATTATATACTTACATACAATGCAAATAAGCCGCGAGTTGCAATGAACTTGAATAAAATACTATTTCAATTAAAAAAAACCACAGTTAGTTAAACAGTTTAGGATCGACAAGCATGTGCAGTGCGTTGTACAGACCGAGTGAGCGGTCGCGGCCGCTCCGGACAGCGCAACGGACGCGCGATAACAGCCATCGACGATTATCGCCCGGTCTGCCATGCGCGGGAGTACCGCTGCCCGCATCTACACCGCACAGCTCGAGATCAACGATATGTTCCATATTACCACCGCTCATCAAAACGTGTCTGAACTTACTGTTATATGAAACAATGTATTTTATGCATCCAATATCGTTCAAAGGGCTCGTTTGATTCACTTTGCAATATGTAAACGATCAGTTGCAAATAATAAAGATAAGCACGTATGTGTTATTAAATATGAAATATTATTTAAAAAGTTGTTTATTGAACGCAACGATAATATGTGGTTTACGGATCATTCACTTCTTTCACTCTTATCGCTTATTTGCCCGACCTGCCCAAGAGTCTTATATCTATTGAATTGAATAAAATAGTTAATTAAAATGTAAAAATATTGTTATATTTAACCATAGACCATAACGGTAAAGTTTTTACATAAAGAAAGTTTTTGATCACATCAATATAATCAGATATAATTATTTCATCATATACTTCATTATTTAGATTGAAAGATAATTACTTATTATTTATTATCTATACTTATTATAAAAATAAGTCCCCCGGCCGCGTCTTTCTGTCCTCCTGTCTGTCTGTACGCGATAAACTCGAAAACTACTGAACGGATTTTTATACGGTTTTCAACAATAGAAAGAGTAATTCTTGAGGAAGGTTTAGGTATATAATTTATTATGCTTTTATGTAAATTAGCTGAAATACGGGGACAAATGTTGAAGAGGTCGCAAAAAATCTCGCCAAATGGGAACTTTCCACGCGAACGCCGCGTAAACTAGCAAAGATACAGTTAAGTAATGTACTAGAGAATTCAAAATCTATAAAAATGCTACAAAAAAGTCCGCGATAGCATATCTCTATCTCTTACGGTTGACTTACAATAACCACTTTTATGTTAACATTTTTAATTAAAAACATTACGTTATTTTCAAAGTTATTTTCTTTAGTTCGGTATTAATCCTTATCCAAATGAATATTTTAGTTAGCTTAGTCATTTAATGCAGATTAAAATTGCTCTTTACACTAAATCAATCAGATGAATAGTTTTTGAGATATCGTTGTTAGAAGTAATTAGTAGCGAAACATTTTTAATGCTTGGCGAGCATTGAGATGCCTACGGCGAGTCCATCCCCTCTGCCCCGCATCGCTCGACCGCCTGCTCAAGCTATATAAACCGGGCGATGTAGCGCGCGATCCTAGGATACTTTTTACCGCGGGAAAATATCTTATTTCTGAGGAAAAATACAAAAACTGCAATGTAAGAGTATACTAATATGTAACACCTAAGAATTTAGTTTTTGGTCATCTGAACGCGGGCGGAGCCGCGGGCAATGCTAGTCTATACATATAATAAAATTGTAACTAAGCCGAATCTGTACATTAAATATTTTTTGGAAAATCTTATTGAAATAAACATTATTATCAATAGAGAGGCCGAATGTATAGTTATTAGAATTTTTGTCTGTCTGTCTGTCTATCTGTCTGTCTGTCTGTTACCGCATCACAGAAAAACCACTGGAGGGATTTCGATGAAATTTAGTATGGTGATAGCTGGTTATCCGGGTCAACGTATAGGATACTTTTTATCGCGGGAAAATATCTCCTGTCTAAGAAAAAATACAAAAACCGCAATGTAAAAGTATACTAATATGTAAAACCCAAGAATTTGATTTTTGGTCATTTGAACGCGGGCGGAGCTGCGGGCAATGCTAGTAAGATATAATAATTTATAAGAGAAATGAGGAGGATATAGGTATTTATCAGAATAATAATAAAGGTGAAAAATATTCATTTCTCAAAATTTCTATGATTAACGTTTATAACTCAAGTGAATTCGAATATTAAAGTTTTAGTAGAAAAAACTTCGGTCAGAAGATCTTACCTGATTAATTTGCACGTCACCTAACCACGGTAAGATACGATACGTACGGTAAGAAATAACCACGGTACCGTAGGGCTTAAAGGGTTTAAGTCGCGTACTATAATGATGTGGCGGAAATTCCGTTAGGAGCGGAATTGATATTATTTTTGCAATGGTTACATCCCTTGATAAGGAAACGATAAAATTCCTCGGAAGTGTTGGTGGACAATGGAACAACAACAAACCCATACGTAATAAATAACGAATCTTACATGATTTCAACGTCAATACTAAAACGGCTCTACATTTCAAAGTTCCAAAGGTGTTAAGTAATAAAATGATCGAAATATTTGTCGTGTATGTAAAATTAAAAAAATAAATCTCATATACTTGACATTATACATAATTTAATTCATGTTTTTTACTTATAAATAATATTACTAACATTGTTTGTGAAACTTTTTTAACCGGAAACATCAACGATATTTTTTTACATAGATACATATTTGTATAATGTTTTTGTGAATCCTAAAAATAAAGAGTGAGTAATCAGGGTTTTTACTAATTTTATGACAAAATTTACACAGTATTAGTTGTAGCAGAGTAAAGCATAAAGGCATAAAAATGGCGACGTCACGGCGCGGCGGGACTATCGCACCGACCGGTGGCTGGCACTGCCGGCATCTGGTGTGCGCACGTTGCCTCTCAAGTTACATCGCACACTTGGAACATTTACGCATACGGCTATTAAGAAATATTCACACTATAATTTAAATAATCTTAACTACTAATATTAATAAAAATGGAACACTTTGTAAAGATGTTTGAGAATTTGTTAATTGTTACTGAATGATACGATAACCGTTCAAAGGATTTAAATGAAACTTGATAGGTACACAGGTGGATCAAATTATGCGTTAACACATAGTGGATTTTATACACGTTTCACTTGATTCCAGTAAATTTTATACAGTAATTTAACAAAACATTAAACTCTGGATCTGCAAACTACGTTCCCTCTCCTGTACAAAGCCCGAACATCTCAAAGGGTTCTGATGATAGGGATAAATAAATTTTATTGCATGTTGATGCATCCTTAATAAAGCAAAAAACTGTACAAGCAGGTGAATATGAAGCTAGTAATTTATAAATAAATATTTTATCTCAAAATAGAATAAGAACATGAAAAAAATTATATTAGGTACCTACTAAGTTAATATTATGGGAAAATTAATTCTTAAGACATGAATGAGCACATGCCAGGCTTATGTTTATAGCTAGGCAACAAGTAAATAATAAAATTTAATGCTCGCAATGGCATAATTCTGAGATGCATGTTGCATAATGAGCTAATATTACGTAGGTTACCATAAAGGTCCATGTAACACGTATAAGTAATTGCAAACCTGTGTTCACATGATGGCGATAACGTGCGGTGGCTGGCGGTGCCAGTGTCTGTTCAATGAATCTATGTGTGTAACAACATATTATTGGCATTCACAGTAATTCTTAGTTTTTCTATAATAATCACGGAAAATATTGTAATAATAAATAAAACTAATCGTTGATCTATGTTATATAAGTATATCAAGTAAGTACTATTTTAAAAGAACATTTTATATTTTATTGTTTTCCGCCGATTGATGTAGGTACTAGTCTTTTTGTTTGTATTTTTACAATTTATTTTTTCAGTAAATATTATAATTTTGCTAATCTAACTAAAGTCAATCCGGCTGGATTAAAACGTTCAATCTTATATGCAAATTTAACCTCGTCTATACTAATAAATGGAGAGCCGATTTCTTTGTTCGGTTATGCTGCGATAACTACTGAACGGATCGAAATAATACTCATACCATAAGATGCAGCGTGTTTTGGAGAAGGTTTTAGTATAGGTATGACATGTTGGTAATTAATGTACTAAGCGGGCGAAGCCGCAGGAAAACGCTAGTTTATCTATAATTTGGGTAATATTTTTCAATACATATGCGGTTGTACAATGTACAGTATACATAAATGTATTATGTACCTACACAGACAATAAAAACTATATATGTACCTACATGCAGATTTTTTTTGGAAAAAGGTATTATCTCCACATTATTTTTCTCTTGGGATAGACACTCAACAGAGATAAAATGACCCACCAACAGAGATGAATGAATTCTCGACCCATAGGGATATTGCAGGACCAAATATACTTTATTACAAACATTCAACCTTAGACCGCCGGCGTGACAAACTTTTAGAAACATGATAATGGCGGAGTGCCGCTACCATGATAGTCGTTATACATAACTAGCAGAGCCCGCGGCTTCATCTGCGTTCAAAGTACAAAAACCAAACTCTTCCTTTCCTTTACAATAATGTACGGAAGTCTGCCCGATTTGTTGACATTTATATTTTCTGTTCCGCTCCCATGTGTAGTACCTACTAGTAGCATGATGATAGATATGATATACCCTATAACCTTTTGTTTAAACAATTTTCCAAATCGGATTAGCAGTTCCTGAGATTAGCGTATTCAAACAATCAAACAAACACTCCTTCTTTATAATCTACACATATAATAAAATTCTAACTGAGTCGAATCTGTACATTAAATGTTTTTTGGAAAATCTTCTTAAATTGGCTTTATTATCGATGCAGAGGCCGAATCTATAGTTTTTAGAATTTTAGTCTGTCTGTTTGTCTGTTACGGCATCACAGAAAAACTACTGGAGGGATTGTGATGAAATTCGGTATGGTCATAGCTGGTTATCTGGGTCAACATATAGGATACTTTTTACAGCGGGAAAATATCTCATTTCTGAGCAAAAATACAAAAACTACATTGTAAGAGTACCTATACTAATATCTAAAAACTAAGAATTTGGTTTTTAGTAATCTAAACACGGGCGGCGCCGCGGCAATGCTAGTATTAGTATAAATATGTATAGTGTTATAAAATATGACTTATAGCAAAATATTATGTTTTTACAGGTTTTCTTCTAGCTTTCAAAACTCAATTCAGTTTGCCTTTATTAACTCTAACCTTGAGTATATCAAACTTTTAGTTTCATACTAGTAGATTAGTGTAAAAGTTAAGATAGAAATAACAGATAAGATAAATCAGTCGAACTTTAATAAAAACAAATTTCTATGATGAGCACATTGTTGGTGCATGGTGTGATAAAATCATCATTAAGCGACCATGTGGTTTTTGTGATTCTAATTTACGGCGAAATCCATTGATAAATACGATCTCATATTTCAGCTTTTGGAATTTTGTAACGTGTTGATTGACGCGCATTTACGAGATAAATTACGGACAAGTGCGAATAGGACTCGCTTATCGACAGTTCCGTATTTGTTGGAAATCTATTTAACTTTAATTTTGAACTTTTTTATTTTTTGGAATTTGTTCTTCATTTGTGCTGTAAGACCTTGCTTTTTGCCAAATTTCGTGATTCTAGGTCAAAAGGAAATACCATATAGGTTTTCGACCCAAAACCTATAGAGTATTTCCGGTTGACCTAGAATTCTCAATATTGATTAAAAGCAAGGTCTTACAGCACAAATAAAGGGAAAATTCCAAAAATAAAAAAAGTTGAAAATTAAGGTAAATTTTGGTAGGCACTTACAAGTTTTCGCGAAAATCTAAATTTGTCCATATCTTTTTATCGTGTTGACTCATGACTTTGATTATACATCTAATAGGGAGTATCTGGTATAAATATCAACTTGCTAGGTCTACCCGTTCCTGAGAAAATCAGTTGTGACAAACGGACAGACGGACAAGAGAGTGATCTTATAAGGGTTCCTTTTTTTACCTTTTGAGGTACGGAACCCTAAAAAGACTAATTCAATGTATAAGCATATAATTAATACATACTTTTATATGAAAGGTAAATACTAACACTAAAAATTATTGATAAAAATTAACCTATACAGTAGATACTTATTTTTAATTTCATTTACTTATTTATTCTTGGCCGTCTCTCTCGTAGCGCTATAGGTTTTTTGCCCTTTTCAACTGTGAGAGAATATTGTAATTATATACTTATATCTAACACGATGAATGGATACTACATAGCAAATCTAAATTCGTTACCGATTATTATTTGATTTTATACGCCACAAGCGTTTTCCCGCGGCCCCTGCCGCGTAGTTCAGTTACGTATAAATATTTAGGTACCTGGTTTTTTGCTTCTATTGTGTTCACATCTTACCTGTGCAATGTATTGTACCTGGAAGTTAGACCAGCTGAAGGAAGAATTGAGAAGGAGAGGTGCATCCTGTGGTGGACCCGACTGACTGATCGAACAACTCACAGCCTTAATTAACCATTGGTCGTAGAAACGTGAAATTTGGAGAAGGTATTTCTTATATGATGTAGGCATCCAATAAGACAGGATTTTTCGAAATTCATCCCCGAACTGGGTAAAATACGGGGTTAAAGATTTTATGAAACCCTGTCATATTTAATGTGAAACACACAAAAGTGGTGTTTAGCTATAAAATAAAAAATATAATTATTAGATTTTTTCAAAATTCATCCCTTAAAGGGGGGAAAAGGGGTAATAAAGTTTATTTGGGCAAAGAATTATTTATGATCAGAATTACTTGAAACTTGGTATTAATGCTCTTCAATACAATTAAATAAATATGTACATGTTTTAACATTTTTCGAAATTCAATTCCATAAGAGGGTAAAATTGGAGATGAAAGTTTGTATGAAACTCTATAAATAATATGTAAAAAAGAACAAAAAAATAAAAAAAATATATTCATCTGTAGACAATTTAAGAATTTTAATATTACTTTCTGCAAAATGATGTCCACATAGCCTAAAATATAAAGATTGTTCGCCAATTTTGATGGTCTTATTGCTTTAGCCCACAATTTCTTCAGTTTTTGTCTTTTGGGACCAAATGATATCGATTTTCTTTGCGTCATAGCACAATTTGTCATTTTAATTAAATTTTAATTAAAATGAAAAAAAAAAACCATCCACGCTATAGAGCTTTACAATATACAAGAGAATTATAGTGGATACGACATCTGGCAGGAGAAGAAGGCAAAATTCCCGATCGAAAACTAGTTCAAGAACATCTCAATGTAGCATTACTTTTCATTTTTCAATAATATGTATGAAAGAAAATTCTAGAAAATATTCGATTTATTTACTATCGTAACTTATATAGTGTCTCAGTTAGTACAAGACATTAAAGTACTGCAAGGCCTTTAAAAGATAAATATTAGTAGTATTTATCAATGATTGTTCCCACCTTTTTAATTCATAACAAGACTTTGACAAAACTATTTGAATCTATTGATTTTGATTTTTTTATGCTTAGATATGTATAGACAATGTAATATAAGGCACGACAATAAGAAAACTTCTTCAGTAATATTACACTTTTTTAAAACAAAATAGTATTTAGTAGAGCTTTGTAATGACACGTTTTACGCAGTTTTAGGTAATTTACTACAAATAAACTTAAAGGTGTCTTTGAAATGATATGTTGCTGTGTTTGATTTTTAGGCAATATTTTATATTTTTTTAAGTAACATTTCTAAGTTTACAACAAAACTTTATAACTTTACATTAAAAAAAAAAAATTTAATACTATTAAAACTTTTGTGCATTTATTTCGTATTGACAGACTTTTTAACTATTATAAATATTTTGGCTATTATGCTTAATAATTATATTATTCTTACGAAATGTAGCAAATTGTTAATGTTAAAACATTTACTTAATTTATTGGTGTGAAATAAAACGAGAGAAAATATAATTTGCGCATATTTTTTTCTTTAATATGAGCATTTTACAACAATATTGAAACGAAATCATCATTTTGAGATCTGCTGCCAACATACACTACGGGCGCTCAACAAATAAACATAAACCGCGCACACTAATCTATATAAACAAGTCGCATAAGTACATACAGGCTTCCCAATATACTATACACTAAAGCTATATCACTTGCCACGCTACGTCCGAGAACGTCACTAGCACGTCACCAGCGCGTCACCAGCGCGTCACCAGCAAGTCACCAGCACGTCACCAGCACGTCACCAGGGCGTCACTAGCACTTTTGATCTGTTTTGTTCGAGTCCGTGCGGCGCGCGCGCACTAGTAGATCACTTCGTACACTGTGGCCTTCTTGTCGCCGGAGCCCGTCACTATGTACTTGTCGTCCGATGAGATGTCGCAACTAAGCACCGATGATGATTCCTTTGACTGTAAATAAATTTAATTTATTAGATAAAAGAATTTTACTAATGGAGGTAATGTTAAGTGTTAATAATTAAATTAATTTTTCGATCGCGCCAAATCACACCACGTAACTGATTCAATTTGCTTTTCATAATCTTAAACATTTTTTTTTGTAGTACTTAAGAGTTCATGATAAATAAAAACTAAACAACAATAAATAGTTTGAACTACTTAAGCGATGATCGTCCCACGAGGCAAATTGTTACCGCGAAAAAATATATCTATGTGAAAACAAATTACCTATAATAAAACTCATATTATGCAAGTAAATTCGATTGATATGGTTTCCGTTATTGAAATAGCCGAAAGCCTAGATAGCGATTTAGATACGCTAACAAAGAAAGAACTCGAACAAAATCATTTTAATAACACAATAAAAACAATAAGTAAAACAACTAGTAAGAGCACTTACTTGGAATATACTGGCACCATAAGGAGTGCGCCACGCATTCAGCAGGTTGTCCTTGCCGGTGGACACGAACCACTTGCCGCAGGAGGCGAAGCGCAGCGACAGCACGCAGGACTCGTGGAGGTGCAGCTGGTACTTGTCGGGCTTCACCGCGTGTAGCACTTCCACGTTGCTGTTCTCCATGCCTACCGCTAGCCATTCGCCTGGATGAAAGAATAGTAGTTGTTTTTTTTTTAGTTTTATTATAGAATGGAAAACAAAACAAACCTATCCCACGTGTGTCTATCCACATGTGTTATTCCAGACTATAATCTATCTCTGTGCAATATTTAATCCAGATCCGTTGAGCCGTGAAAAAGTAACAAACATCCATACATACTCATAAACTTTTACATTTATAATATGATAATAATAAATAATAAAGAATTAATTGTTATTATTCTACTTACTTAATACAATTGAGTATTTTAAACGTGTTTTAAAGCTAATAAAGTTTCATTTTTAAGTAACATCAAGTTTCGGAAGTTGATTTTAATTTATTTCTATCTAGCAGATGGATTTGAAACCTTGTAAGTATATGAAATCAATCAATTATAGAGTTTCAATCAATACCATTTGTACCATTGAATTGTGATGAGGGCAAGTGGTAGTTAGTGTAACTGTAAACTGTAGCTATTGTATACTTAATATACAACATAATATAAATCTTTGTCTGATTGCAAGCTATGATACAATAATCGGTACAAACATAATTCATGTCATAAATTAAAAAGCAGTTATAAAATTCTCTTTTTATGCAGATTTAGATATAAAATATTATATACCTGTTGGACAATATCCTAATGAGAATATTTGTGAACTGAAGTCATGTTGTTGTAATTGTCTTCCTTCTCTTAAATCCCAAGATCTGAAATTAATAAAAAAAAAGAATCTATTATAATAAGATAAAATGACATTATCAATAAAAAATAAAAAAATAAACGCTGATTTAACGCTGTAACTTTAACAAGCACAATTTCGAATTTATTTTTTATAAAAAATATTTTTTTCCGATTAATTATTCCTTATAACTAAGTTTAAGATTGGTACCAATCGGTCATAAATCACGGTTGAAATTTAAAAAATATAGTGAGGTCAGATGAGTGGTAGAAAAGTAACAGGGAAGAAGCATTGCGAGAAAGATTCACTGTTAAAAGAAAATTTAGCACACCAGCTAGTAGTTCCTATGCATGTATATAAAACATCAAAAATGATCAAACAACCAAAAGTATTACATGTCACTAAATGAACCCTTCCATACTTCAATAGGCAAATATAAAGCATATAATATGTATTTGTTATGTATATATAATGCATATATTTTATAATTAAAACCATATTCTAACAATTAGAAGTATTATTTAAATAAACGTGTAATACCTGACAGTGTTATCGAGTCCACCGGTCCATAACTTAGTGCCATCTGCTGATATATCAATGCAGGAAGCGCCGTCTGTGTGCCCTTGGAATTGTCGCACAAGCGTCTGATTGTGGAGATCCCATACTGCGATGTTGCCGTCCGAACAACAGCTAAAGCAAACCTGTAATAACAAATAAACAAATAAAATTAACACATTCTATTCATGGCATATCTACATATATTATTACAATTTACTTTAACCTATTATAATCTTAATAAAAATATAATATTAAGCCATTTTGTAAAATTTATATACTAACAAAATTATATTAATATTTATTATTTTTTAATATAAAAAAAAACGATTTTGCTTTTAGTTTTTTTGTTTACAATAAACGAATTATTTACCGAAGTCTCTCGTCGGTAATAAAAACCAAAATATCAAAGAACGAAAAAGAAAAAAATTGTTTTATTAAACATATCAAATATTCGCGTAAATTTAACAATAAGAAAATATTAATAAAATAATGTTACCTTAGAGTCTGGGCTAATAGCCAGCGCGTAGCAGGCGGGCGCGGAGGAAGTTAGCTCGGCCTTTATACGCGGCGTTGGTGACGCCAAGTCCCATATAGAAAGGTTCGACGCTTCACCCCCAACGATAAGTGTACGTCCGTCGGGCAGAAGCTTCACTGATCTTATGTAATTGTCCCTTTGCTGGAAGAGATATAGTTATGAATGTTACGAGATTCTTTAATTCATGGTTATAATAATTAATAAGAATTTTATAAATGTGAGATTTAATGAGCGAGTGTTTGCTACTTCTCCTACACTTAATAGCTCAATAAATTTTAGTGAAGTTTGAATTTGAAATACCTTATTTTGTAACTGTGTTAAAGTGTGGCTAGCTACCTCCATATTAGCACATAGGCTATAAAAATAACCCTTTTAGAGATATTTTATTGTATTACAAAATATTACAAATCGTGTAATGTATGTGAAGGACATCAACCTCATACATAATATATTAAAAAAAACCTCTAACATCTAACAGACAATCACAGTATATAAATAGAATATGAATCACCGACAGTTACCCACTCACCAAGCAATCCAGCTGGCTGACCGGCGCCTTGCTAGGCTGACTTATGTCCCATACTTTGACGCACCCCTTGCCTCCAGTGTATACATATTTAGTAGGCGAGGAGACTGTAACTGCGCATACGACTTCACCGTGCGCTAATGCTGACACTTGTCGCGCGTGTCGGGGAATCCCCGGACCCATTAGCGCGTCGGGGGGAAAGGGCACGGGCTGCATCTGTCCTTCGGCGGATACGTGGAATGAGTAAGCTCTGAAAATTAATTTAATTAACATTAAATTAAAATCAACATGTATGTAAGTTTCCTCTATCTAGGTAAATGAAGAATACGAAACGTTATCAAAATTTCAATTTCTTTAAATAAATTAGGTTATTAGATATATGTAAATTCATATTATAAAATAAATAAAACGAACAAATCGAAAACTTACGGTTTGCCGCCCGGTATAGGTGCTAATGCAGCCGGGCCGATGGGGGGACGTAGAGGTTCGTACGCGAGCGCCGCCCTAGCAGAGTAGCCCGCAAGGCCGTATGCGTCATGTGCTCCATTGCCTAAGTACGGATACTGAAGTGCTGGAGGTTTGACTGCGGCTTTTAGGGGAGCTCCCGCGGCACCAACCCCACTGGCACCGGAAGTTGGAGTAACTGGTTTCGAGATTGGCGTGCTTGGCTTCTCATCTAATTTTTTTGCTGATGGCGTTGATGCGTTACTCGATGTACCTGATCTGAAATTGAAAAAACAAATGAAGTTAATTATGGTTGCAAAAACCTAATCAATATTACGTATTTTTAATGGAAACCGGCTATGAGAATACTTAAATAACTAATTTAGAGATATATTTTAGACCCTAAGCAGCATGTATTTAACAAGCAAAAACTTATGATTAGTGTGCTCCATGTAATAACAATTTTTCCTACTTTAATAATGTTAATAGAATGGTCATGTTCATATAAAATTGTATTGTGGCAATATCAAACAATATAGAGGGCTCAGTTTGCAATACTCGTAGTTACGCTTGAAACGTTTAAACAAGTAGTTAAACAATAAACAGTAGGTACACTCTGATTATAAAATAAAAAAAGCATAACATAACCGTGTATTTTTATTTTATTTCCTAACATTATTGTTTCTACACGGTACTTACAATGAATAAAAGGAATAAACGCAAGTGAAAACGTATTTATTTATTCAATTTTTTATCACTGAATGACATCGATTAAACTGGTTCGTAATCAAATATCCCCCTCGAGGTTTCAAGTTAGTAAGCGTAAGTTTGACTGAAGATTATTATCATCAGTTACCCGTCAAGCGTAACCAATCTCGCTGTCGTAACAGGACTATTTCTCTGCGTTCGAAATTGATTTTAATGCTCAGCACTCCTGCAGTGATATTATTCGAGATGTTCTGAGTCAATTTTTAATTTATAGGTACCTATAACTTACTAGCGACTCACCCTTGATTCGCTCGGGTTCGTCCCTAGCTTGATTCCCAATACAAACTTACATCCCCATTTTTACAGCCTTAAGGTATGATTTCCGGGATAAACAGTATCCTATGTCCTTCCCAGGGTCTCAAACTATCTTCTTACCAAATTGCATATAAATCAGTTCAGTAGATCCAGAGATTACCCCCTAAAACTCACAAAATCACAAACCCACAAATTTTACCTTTTTATAATATTTGTGCGTCGTCTTCTTATTTTATATTACTTATAGATATTTTTCGAGAATATCAGTCTGTTTTTTGGGGATGATAGGAACTATATGTGCTCAGAACAAAGAATATACGACTATAAAGATACGTGGTCATTATATTACTAGAGCGTCGTAAATTAGATCAACGATAACGATTCATAGCGGTCAAGCTTAACCATGAGTAGTAAATTAACTTTCGACTGTTCAATCGTTGTACGAACATTGAACCTTCCACAACAAATGTAACGGATAGTTTACAAACTACGGCTTCCCTTAAATGGATGGAGCGATTATCATGAATTTACACAACATCGAACTAAGGCGCGACTGGCCCCAATACATGTTTGCTATACAGATTATCGTGCGCTATAAATGTTTTACGACCTTTTGTGATTATAATAAGGGTCGTGCTTGGTTTTTATGTATTCTTAAATTGTTTCTTTTTAATGGCTTACTTATTAATGTTTTGAAACTTATAATTTGATCAAAATATTGTTATAATTCTACAAATAGTATAATATTGTATATGAATTATGCAAATTACCTAGGGCTATGTGGTGGGTGTTCTTTCTTAGGTTGTAGTTTATCTAATCCGTTTTCCCGCGGCGAAGGCGCCCCATTGTGAGGAGACGTCGGTTCTTCGCTTGCGTCGTCAACTACCAATTCCTAAAAAATAAAATATTTTAATAAATAAACATTCGTTCCCCAAATGTTATTGTTAGTTCCTATTAAAAAAAAACAATAAAGTTACTTACATGGCCCATATCCTTTTCCTCCTTTTTTAGTTTTTTATGATCAGGCTCTGCTGGACTTCTTGTTCGGTATTTTTCCCTTTCTCCCGGAGATATGGAATTTCTCTGTAACAATAAATATACAATATTTAATATAATTCATAAAAAAAAGTTCCATTTTATATGCATGCGGTATCTGGTCTTGTTGATATAGCAAATAAGAGTGGGTAAACATAATCAAAACGTTTACGGGCGAGCTTACGTATCTACGTATAGCAATCAATCGATCATTGTTCGCAAATAAATCGGTGCGCAACGATGCGAGCGCTACAGTCAATATCAATATCAAAACACGCTGAGGCAGAACAAACTGACCGCATGATTAGCTCCGGGAGTGGTCATCGCCCCCCTCGCGGCTTGTCAGGAGAGTGGGGTAGAGCGGGTGCTACATTCGGATGAACGCGCAAATACGAACTAATGAAATAATCATATACGTGTCGAGCGATCGCAGAGCTTGCTGATTCAGCCCATGTTGACATTGTGATACACTATGTCTCAACCAAGTATGGTTTCATGCTTCAATTAGATAAACGTTTAATATTCAGTCGAATTCAGACACTCGGTTTGACGATTTTAAAGAGCGTGCAAAAATCTATCCGAATATAGTAGGTATAGTTTGTGTTTGACCATTAATGGGTTTAGAAAAAAAGTTGTAAAAATATTCGATTATTTTAGGTAAATTATAAATATTTATTCAAATAGAATTCGCTGAGAAATATTACCTAGTTATATCAAAAGTTTATAATAGGAGGGCTTTGTCCGAGACCCCTAGAGGTCTGAAGACTAATTTTATGAGGCACTAAGTCAGAGGATAGTGGCAAGTTGTTAATTTACTCGCCTCGCCGTCAACCTGTCGCCGCCCGCTGTGACTTACAGCCGCCCTAGACGATATCACTTTAGGTGCGATGCTAGTAGCAATCACAAATTAAAATTATACCCACTGTAATAGGTTCGTTTTATTGTAAAGATTAATTATATGCTTTTGTGTCTTAAATCTATACATATAATAAAATTGTAACTAAGCCGAATCTGTACATTAAATATTTTTTGGAAAATCTTATTGAAATAAACATTATTATCGATACAGAGGCCGAATCTATAGAAGTTTTGTCTGTCTGTCTGTTTGTTACCGCATCACAGAAAAACTACTGGGGGGATTTTGACTTTTTACCGCGGGAAAATATCTCATTTCTAAGAAAAAATACAAAAACTGCATTGTAAGAGTAGTGGCAATTCTAGTAATAACACACAAGTTACTGCTCTTACAATTTATATAAATAATAAATATACACTTTTAGTATAATTAACATACTTTTATATTAGTGTAGTTATGTATTCTAATATTAAAGTCAATATGTACTGACTTTGGCTACTGAGTTATTAAATTACTTATAGAATCAAAAATAATAACAGTTTCTTTTCAAGTTGGCATTTATTATTTTGCCTACATGTAGCCGAGGCCCTAATTTTACGAGCACCCGCTCTCTACGGCATTGAGTATCGAATTTCAAGTAGTGAGTGCTATTTCGAGAGACCCACGGTGCGCGCCATAAAGCGACGTGTCGGATTCGATTCAATGTATTTTATGTTGCCCCTACGAGTCATTCGCTCTGGGGTAAGCTCTTGTGGCTAATCGTTAATTTAATAGAGTTTGCGGTTGGCTGGCATTATAACATAAATGTGTAATAACGAAGGCCATTTGGCCGAGACTCTGAGAGTAAACTCCTGCATCGTTATGGCAATGATAGTGATAATACTTATTTTGGTAGCGGATAGGTTATAACTTATAATATACGAATATATTTTAGTTAATTTATGACAAATAAAAAAATATATCAACCTACACTTAAGTGCCAAACACTTTGTATATACCTATATGTATATGTATATATACCTATATGTATATATATTATATTTAACTGCCTCGGTGGTGTAGTGGCTAGCATGTACGGCTGCACACCCGGAGGTCCTGGGTTCGAGTCCCGGGTCGGGCCAAGTTTAGTTATTGAGTCCTCCTGTATAGTAAGTCTCAGTAACAGCCCGGAGTTGGGAAGTTGGCGGTGTTTCACCCCCGTGCCTCGGAGAGCACGTAAAGCCGTCGGTCCTGCGCCTTAACTCTCACCGGTCGTGTCGAGTGGTCGTCCCACCGGAGTATGAGAGTGATAGGAATAGAGAGTGCACTTGTGTCTGCGCGTACACTTGTGCACTATAATATCTCCTGCGCAGTTGGCTAATCTCATTGAGATTGGCCGCCGTGGCCGGAATCGGCTAGGAGAACATCATCATATTATATATAAGTATATCTATAAATACCTAATTCTTTCTATACCGATTACCAACGGACAGATAACAAGTTTAATACTGAAAAAGAAACAGTATTGTGGAAACCTATTTCATTTTCGTCAGGGAAACGAATAGAGCTTATCTGTACTTTATCCCATTACGTGGGTCGACGGCAAGAAAAAGGCAATCGAGCCGACAACAATAGTCGAGGGTAAGGCAACGAGGACTAGACCGCTAAACAAGGCACTACAAGCTCCGTCAACACGACTTATCGGTCACCGTCCGCGTCAGCTTGGTATAGGATGGAGGACGAAAGACGGAAGCCGTTCTAGTATCGCATCGGACACAATATGTGTTACGGAGTGAAGTGCGAGAAGCGGGTACTGAGAGCATAGCGGAGGATCTGACGTAACGTATAAAGTGGCAACACACAGGCTCGCTGTTAACGCCGCCCGGGCTTATTGTCTGCGGTCACGCGACGAGCCGTTTAGCCGCGCACGCCGCGCCGCCCGGTTAACCGGAAGGGGGGCGGTTAACCGGACGCTTGGGGGCGGAAGCGGGGGAAATAGATAAATAGACCGCCCACCGCTCGGAAATGTACGGATTGAGTTCGGACTATATTTCAGACACAATAGTTTTCAAAAGTTATTCGATTTTCTGCTGTTATCGTGACTGCCGAATCTATAGGAACATTGCTTTATAGTCGATGAAATTGTTATCTCTTAAAGTTTGTATTTTATTTATATAGAATATATATAATAATACTATCGGCTCACCCTCGCTTCGCTCGGTTCGCCTCTAGGGGAACAAAAACAAACATATCCCACGTGAACCGTACATTTTCCGGGATAAAAAGTAGCCCATGTATTATTCCAAACTATAATCTATCTCTGTGCCAAATTTTATCCAGATCCGTTCTGCCGTTCTGGCGTGGAAGAGTACCAAACATCCATACTCATAAACTTTCACGTTTTAATTCTATTTATCTGTATAGGTAGATAAAATATTAATACGGAGTCTAAAATATAAATTATAGTTATTTATTACCTAATTCTAACGTAAGAGGAACCTGTTTACATTTTAGTCAATATTTCAGAAATAGCAGTCATATTAAGAGATAAAATAAAATGATTATTTGCAAAGCGTCTAATTTGAAGCATGGTCAACAAACGTGTTACAAAAAACATATCTTTTCCGAATACGATTACCGAGAGGCGCAGCGCGAGTTTAAAATTAACTTCACCGGTTCATTCGTATACATAAATAATGAAGGAATTTCTGAATACACATTAAACTCCTATAAAGAATACATTAGCATAAATTTATGGTAGCAAGTCGGCATTTCGAGCGTGTTTTTACGTGACTCGTAAAGTTTATAGTCGCGAGTGGTGGATTGCGTTTACTGCGCTCGCTATCGGTTTATGGCCGACCCCAAATAACCAAATTGCCTGATGCTCGTTGTCGAGCTGACGTGTTTCGCCACCCACTCCGCTGTTGCTGTTACCACCGCGCCATGAGCCAATCAATCGACCACCAAATTAGTGTACTCTCTTTACCTTACACTCACAGCACCAAATTATGATCGACTAGGTAGCTACCTTTATCTAGTACCTATATCTCCTATTACTAGATACTCATAGTTCATTAGGTACTATGATTACTTGAATATTATACAGATTACAGATCAAGTGGACACGATTTGGCTTTATGTCTATTAAATATTGTTATTAACAAGATACTTATTTTTAAGAAAAAATATTAAGTTAAAATATTATACGAGTAAGAATTATTTATGTCATCTAAACACATTGTGGAAAATATGTAGTTTAATTTAAAAAAATTAAATAGGTAAATAAAAAATATACCTACCTACAACAAAACAATTTATTTTAAACATCACGTATATTATTAAATATTTTTTAGTAGGTATAAATGAAATCAAAAAAAAAAAAGATCGTAGGAACTGTTTATTACGTTTAAAACTAAGTTAAGGTGTATTATGTATATATAGCAAGGGATAAATTTTGTGGAAACCGTCGATAAGTAATCTCACTCTACCCCTACACCATTTCAGGAGTAATTAGCACAATTAACAGGAGGGGGGCCAGGGCAAGAGGCCACGGGGAGCGATCGCTTTCACGCACGCAAACAAATGTCACGTGGCATGGCAGCGCCTTAATTAAAACGATAATTGAGTTGACTTGCGAAACTCGTCTGCCATTTCGAAATTCTGAGAGAAATTTCATGGAACTCCCCTCGAAACTACGAAGCCCTTAAGTGTCGACGACTTTAATTTTGTGTTAGCGTCTACTTTGCGGTCGCGACTCAAATTTTAATACGGAGTACGAGGGCTCGCTTTGTTTGAAATTACTTAAATAAATTACCTCGAATCGAGTTAAGTCACCGTGTTCTGAGGTAACTCGTTTGGAAAATTGGTACTAAAGAAATAAATCATCTAAATCTGTGGCGACAGTGACTTTTGTATAATTAAAGCGTCCGTTGGAGCATAAAGCTAAAGATAGATATTATATTAATAGCAACATACCAAGGTTAAAATATATCTCTCATTTCATTTTTTTTATTGCAATAAAATAATATGTCAATATATCAAAACTATGAATTATGTTGACAAATGCCAGCTCATTTAGTCGTGATCCTGTGTGGGGGAGGGCGCGTCAATCCCTCGGAGATTCCTTCGTCTGCAATATGTGCGTCGACACTCCGCTACGACTTAATACCGGGGATAAACAATTCGTTCCACCTCTAACGTTTCGCCTTCACGAAATAATACATCGAAAAATTAATTTGTCAGGGTGAGCAGCCGTTTAAAATACTAATACTTATTTATCATGTAAAAAAACGCAACTGTACTTTTAAACTTTAATAGATTTCTACAGTTGTATTTCTTGTTAGTATGATTTTAGTACCTATATTTAAATGTAGGAAAAGCAATAATCCGTATTTTTTATTTTAATTTAGTGACGTTTGCAATTTTATGTAGAGCATCTATCGAATTAAAAAGTCAATAAAAAAAAGTTATTTACAGTAAATAAGAAGGTATAACGATTTGAACAAAAAATATGTATATATTTATAAAAAAAACTTCTAACTGTTTATAAAATTGTAACTAGAATTAATAGTCGAGTAATAAGCTCTAAGCTCTTACTCAACATTAATACGAGTATATCTACGAGATTGTAGAAATAAAAGTTTACAATGTGGACGGTCAAGCCAGTAGGTCATGGTTCAAATGACGCGAATACGGGGATTATTCAACTGTTATTTAAATGAGAGCTCCCTCGCCACCCGTCAATAAAACATTAAACACGTAACAAGTTTATGCGCGGCGACAACCCTAGCGGATTCCGCCACTTCGTTAATCCGGGGCGGGGGCAGCCCTAAATTAGGGTCGAGACAAGCCTTAATCCCCCGCTCGGCGCGACGGGGGATTTATATTGTTATTGCTCCGCGTCCGGAATTATACGAGGGTTGAGGGACTAATGAAAGGGGAAATTTAATTCCTAATGATTCTCGTCTTAGCCCGTAACGAGGAAACTCGAAAAAGGGCTACGATTCGCTCTCTTTTTATGACGAACCGTTTAAAGTGAACCGGAGATTATTCCTTTCAATTCTCTTTCGCCCGTTATTGTAGTATCTTAGAGTTAGCTTTCATTAGTGACGATCCGTGTTAGCGTCTCGTGTCGATTGAGTAAAAAGTTAAGCCTGGAATTGGATTACAAATTTATTCATGAAACATTTTCAATGCTCGAACACGGTTACGAGAGGCGTAGCATATGTAAATGTGTGATAAGCACGAAGGGAACGACGCGGCGTGCATAGGAGGTGAGCGGCAATGCGACGATCCGGCGGCGGCGGTGCGACGTGCGAGCGTGTCCCAAGTACACGAACAAGTCGTGTCGAGGCAATATGGGACATACCGCACGTCGCAGCTCTCCGCTCGCCGCATGCCCGCCGCATTGTTAAACACGCCGGCAACGACCGCAGACCTACACTCCCATACTCCACTATACGACGACCTCCACCTCTCTCGCCTTTGTCGTTTCGAACTAATATCATCGAATGCAGCAAGTGCTGTGGGTGAAATCACAAACCGAATACACAATGCCTTTCCAATATTCCATAGTTAAATTAAAGGACGAAGACCTCATGTAGAAGAACAATAGCTTTAAATGACTTCTTAGTTACGTTCACTTAGCATTATAACAAGTATTCAAATTAAATTTTAAACTGTTTTTGAATACGTAAATAATAGAATAATGACGTAAATAAACATACAGCTAGATCGTATAAACAGTGAGTACGGTGTAAGCGCGTCCGCCGCCCTTCCGCCCATTACGCTGCCAACTAATTGAGATAAATTATGAAGACGTGAGCCGAGCCGAGAGCTATCGCGCCCGCCTAACTGCTAATTACTTGCAGCGATTTCAATTATCCGAATGCTGTGTTCTGTTTATTTATTTGTTTATGAAATACTGGTTGTAGGAATTGAAACGGTATTGTAATTAAATGAAAATAAATATTATTAAAGTATACATTTACATAAGTAGATACTATTTAAGTGTTGTAGGTTACAGTGGTAGTTTTTTTGTGAGATAAGACCTCACACGATGTAGTGCAGGCCGCAACCGCAACTCCGCAACACCAGAGAGTACAACGAGTGCTGCGTACGAAGCACGCTCATTACACTTGTGGTCTACTGCCGTCTTCATGTTTTAGACATGTCTTCATCGGGCAGATTCAATCTCACTCATTATTACTCAATTACTCAAATTACTTAAAAATATTATAATATGTACCTAATCTGTCTGTAATCAAATCAAAAATTTAAAATACAATTATAATTTCTAATTTGTTATTTACACATACCTAATGATAATATTGTTATATTATAAAATGCGTTCATACGTTAGTTATTACGTTATTATAAATAAAAACCGACTTCAAACAAAAGCACTAAAAAGTAAAAAATAATTGATTGGTAGTTTTCATTTACTATACATACCTAATTAAATATTTTCGAAGTCGGTGTGCTTTGGCTTTCGTATTGAGAACCTCCTCCTTTTTGAAGTCGGTTGAAAATAATATATTGTCATAAAGTGCGAGAAGAGAGCAAAAGAACTCTATAAACTACAAACATAAAATATTATTGCTGCACTTTCGATTTATGTCAGTGAAAGCATATTGGATATTTGAGTGGGAATATTGAATCGCGGAGAGTACCAGTGTCGTTACGCAGGCCACGCTCTGCCGGCTGCCGTGCAACAATGAATTGATAAGCCATGATTGCATTCACAAATGGAATTTTAGCGCGAAAGGTTGGACTTACCGTAGCGTGTTTTCAATTACAGGGTGTTTAATTTAATCGAAATTGCGTTGATTGTAATTTTTAACTGAAAGCCTTTTGAAAGTTTTTGCCTGATTAATAATACTATCAGCCAATATAATTATTAATTACCTTTATTAAACGTTTGAATCGACTTTTCATGTAAAATATTCATTTTATGAGTGTTAAATTTTCGAATATTTATTGCTTTAAGGACTTAAAATTAAAATAAATTTGCTTTACAGGAAAATAAATAAAAACTTATATAAGAGCGTTTGCAGGTGAATGTGCCAAGGAATGCAATAACACTTTTGTCATGTATGTCGCACTGTGCAGCGGAGGTAGTGGCAGAGGCGCGGGCGGTGGGCGCGATTCGATCAAGCTTGCATAAATCTATGCGATACGCTGGATCAGAACAAAGCCGCAGAGCCGAGACGAGCAATATCGTAGCATCCTACCTCTATATTGCTATGTAAACCCACCAACTACTCACTTATCAAAGCTCTCGAATTTCCAATAAAACAAGCGTGGTTTTGATCTCAAATAGTCGTGCCGTTACGTAACTAAAAGCTGCCAATATTAAATATTTAGACAATAGTAAATGTTGCCTTAAAGTATAAAATCATTTAAAGATTAATATTATATACTCTAAAATTTTAATCTTGAACGCACTCTATTGTGAGTGGTTAATAAAACAAATACCTAAGTACAAATATTTTCATGAGAATGTTTCAATAGGTATCTATTAAAGTACGTAACTATAAGGGATATTCCATCATTGAAATATTAAATGCAATATAAATTAGCATAGCATTAGCATAAAGCTTTCGCGTAAAAGGTGCGATAAATACTTAGTTTATTTGTCTAAGTGATTTTTTTATTTACCTACTGTGTAAGAGATATATGTCTCATTATTACCTACCTACCTATCTTATAAAATCGTTATACTCATAAATAATAATCCTAGTAGAAAGTATATTAAGCTTAGTGCCTAACAACATATTGCCAGTTACAATATATATGTATTTGACAAACAAAAACATAAAAGGACAAAAGTAATTCGCTTTAAAAGACGAATTTCTATTTTTAGTCTAAAGAGAAAAACAAAAAAAAAATAACGAACACTTCTATCGTGCAATCTGTTTCACTTTAGGGCGTCTTAATAATTACAAGTGGCCATTCTTTCCAATTAAGAAAAGTCTCGAGCGATAAATTGCGAGGGTTGTCTCGGGCGAGAATGTACACCGGCGGTGTAGAATGAGCACGACTCCGCGACACGCCGACTACGCGTAAACATGTTTCGTAAGGTGGCCACCCGTGTAAAAGCACCTTTATATTTTGTCTTTCTGGTTTAATGAAGTACTAAACCCTGTCGGCATAAATAAACCGCATGATAACACACTGTATGACGCTACTTAATTAAATTTGAAGCTGCTATAAAAAAACGAAACTATATAGGTAGGCAGTATCAGGAAAGAATCTAAAATTTATTCTGATCGAACATTTTCGGCTATCTATTTAATAAAGAACTCGAAGAGAATGCTAACCAAGGTAGAGCGGTCTTTGCCCTGTGAGTTTTCACTTGAAGTGGTGAGCGAAAACTGGGCGGTTTAGGGGTCACGGGGGTGGTATTCAAAGTAGCTTTGATAAGGTAAGGATGGAGGAGGCGAGATGCGCGTCGTAATGAACCGGCTCCGAGCAGTTTTTGTGTGGTTTGGGCGCTAAATTGAATGTTAGGCCCGATTCAGCCGCGAATTAATGCGTGGCAAAAATAAATCCGCTGTTATTTTGCTACCAAATGAGATTGTGAGAAGGGCTGTGCAAGACCCGTTTAATTTCTTTAGGCAGGTAATAAATGAGCAGAGTTAATTCACTATACGAAAATTTAAGACACTTTGTACCTAGACCTTTATGTTAAATCTATCATAACCTAAGTCGACTGCAAAATATATGTTTTATATTGATATGTTTTATGTTGAATATATTGTTTTTTTTTTTATTTATTAGTAAAAGTACCTAATATACCTTTTAATATTGCAACAATGTAGCATCTTTGTGATTTGTAGTAATAACATTTGCCGGACAAACTAGGCACGAGCTAAGAGAGTAACATAACGCCCCCTTGCCTCAGCCATAATGGATTATGTAAACTTTATTAAATCTTGCTTTCTCCCCGCCCTCCCTCGCCTCGAATTGTAAGACGCGCCGGTGCATTACTTAGTTCACCGCGTGTTTGCACAGATCGACGGCTCCGTGAACAGACTGGCAACCCAGTCCGCCATTACGTATCGGTTTCACACCACGCCGCTTCTTATAGCCTCAAGTCAACTTGCCGGAATAAGTTGCTCACTTATTTTATCATTGAAAGTTTTCTTTTGCTAAGAGATGGAATTGAAAATTTTCTTTACAAAAATATTTTCGTTACTTCACATTTAATCCGGAAGTTTGAGGAGATCAAAGTGTTTGGAGTATCACTCTATTTTTGTTAGGATTATAATTTAAATTTAACTTATGGTGGAATTATCATAAATTGAAATGTCAAAACGGAATACGTGGAACAGAATGGAAGTAGGTTAAGCAACAAAGACAATGTTATGAAGCGGGGGCTTGATATCGATTCGCATGCATTTCGCTTGCAGTTGCGATGGCGGTAGCGGTGGCGGATGGTGAGTGGCACATCTGTGCGGCGCGCCGCACGGGGTGACGCCACCCACTGCCGCTGCCACCACCGCGCTAGCACGATAGCCGACATTCGTAACACCTCGCGAGCGACGCACTCGGTCGCAAGCTCACTTTAATATAGGGTTGACAAATATATGTATTTATAGGTATTAATCTTGTTATATAACAGCTAAGATTGATAAAATGTAGATTGACCACTATATTTGTATTTTTATGTAAAGAAGGCATATTTTTTTTTTACGCGCATAAAAAATAATATCTAATAATAAAACATTAGAAAAAAGTCATAAATAATAATAGAATCATAATAACATGGCATTATTCGACATTAAAAATACCTCAAACTTTATACTATTTAGGTATATTATATTAATTTTTTACCTACAACTTATTATTTAATGACCTAGATTTTTTTTGTAATTTTGTACTATAGACAATCTACATGTAAATGCCTAAGAACTTATGTCAATTTAAAATTTAAATATATTTTTGTATCGAAATCATATTATTATATTATGTGTTATATATAAAAATAATTAGAGTAAATTTAATATCTTGATGTGTAACTGTTCGGTATGACAGCCCTAGGCGGGGTGTGCCACTTGCACCACCCACTTGTTTCAGTCAGGGCCGTGTTATGAAATCAACGCGTTCGAGCACAACACTCCTCTCCACGTTCGCATTCCCAAATGGAAAAAGCAGAACGTAGAGTACACCTCTACGAGAATTTTTCAAAGCGAAATTTTGTCGTTGAAATTTTAACAACTTCAACTTTGTGAAATTGGAATTCTGTTAGTACTCACATGCCGTTCTTCTGCTGAACTGATACCTGTGAACAATAAGCACCATGTTAGACACAAAGGTTTAGATGGTTATTATACTTAAAAATAGTTTAAGTTTCTCATTATTAGATTTTAGAACGTATCTAACAATTTCTAACTCTTTTTACTAGCGATAGTATAGATATTAAGGATAGGTGGACTACGGTTGCAAAAAAGATTTTTTCTTAATTTAATCGAAAACAATTTCATAATAGACATTATCATAATTAATACAATCATTTTACCAATGCGACTCTACGTAACACGTAATCAAACCCGTGAGTAACAAAAACAAACATTTTTATACCATCCAAAAAGGAAATAACGACTAAGTTTAAAGGAATTATAAATGAACTAAAAGAGCTTAAGCTAAAGAGATTATCGGTTCATTGGTATAAATGTCCTGATCAGCGGATGGAGTGGCGAATAAATATTGCAAGAGCTGTCGGCGCGTCACGCAACTCTGGACGAAGTGTAATTTAATTTGTACTACAAACCTTTGGGAAGTAAATATATGATATTCAAATACGACACATCTCTTTTATTGTTATTAAAAATGAAAGATATTTATTATCCAAAGTAAGGTCACAATTAGTAGTACGGTATAGTACAAAGATACTCTTATAAAAAGTTTTAATGTATACGAATATTAATTTTGGCTTATGACAAAAATATTAATTAAAATAGCCTGATAATAATTGCAAAACTACTGATAATAACAATATTGATAATACTGATAATTAATATTTAGATGTTATACAGGACTGGCTTCAGGAATAGTTTTTTTAACTTTGTTATTTTATTAAACAATAAAGGGAGTAGATGTTTAACAAAACATAATAATCATTCAAAGAGAATCTTAAACTATATATATATATATATATACATATATATATAATATATATATATATATATATACATATATATAATACATATATATAGTAATATACCGAGCTATTGCTATGTCAAATGATAACAGCGCAATTCCCTGAACATATGCAGAGATTATGCAGCACACACGTCACTATAATTTAGCTTTAACACAAGCTAGGCCATGTCTACTACGACCGACGAGTCAAATTAGTCTAAGTCTCTACCATCGGTAATTTATTGTGTTTTGCCACTAACGTTCGAGTCAATTTAGGGTATAATGTGAACGAATACGATTAACTCTATCGTCAGGGACGGAATACAAATGATATTATAATACACATGCACACAGCCAAGCATTTTATACGCCATTAATATTCATGATATTCTCTAATTTACATGGAGGAAGCACAATCTAAAGAAGCGAATATAAAACATGATTGTACAACTTGAGCACGTTTACCCAACAATGTGTGTTAATTCCATCGATATTACGTTTTCCTGTGCACGGCCGTGTATATTAATACTGAGCATCAAAGGCATTATCTTCAATCGGTTAATTCGCTAAGTTTGTGAGCAATAGCCGACCCAATATGTCTGTGATTATGTGCATATATTGCATAGATATTACCTTGTTAATACAAAGCAGAGGGCGCGACGGAGCATGCATAGTTTCAATTAATTTAAATGCAATAGCCTCAATTATTGGCCATAGAGTCGCTATCTATCGATACACGCAAATTCGGAATGCGCATTGGAACATACCGCAACAATAGTCAAACGAGGGTAAATGTGGAATTTATCATATCAATGTTGTACAATAAGTAATTAATTTATAACACAAACTTATTATAAGCACATTATAAAATGTAAAGTAATATTTTCAATTTCATATTAATTATCTATACATTTTATACTTAATAAAATTGTAACTAAGTCGAATCTGTACATTAAATATTTTTTGGGAAATCTAATTGAAATAGACATTATTATCGATACATAGTCTGAATCTATAGTTTTTAGAATTTTTGTCTGTCTGTCTGTCTGTTACCGCATCACGAGAAAAGCACTGGACAGATTTCGATGAAATTTGGTATGATGATAGCTGGTTATCCGGGTCAACATATATTAGGATACTTTTTACCGCGGGAAAATATCTCATTTCTGAGAAAAAATACAAAAACTGCATTGTATATTGTAGTATACTAATATGTAAAACCTAAGAATTTGGTTTTTGGTCATCTGAACGGGGGCGTAGCCGCGGGCAATGCTAGTGTATCTATATAATCTAACAAAAGTTAATAGTAAGAGAGAAGTATGTAAATAATAAAGCATAACATTTACAAATAGTCGTACCGCGAGTACATAGTTGAGTACACATTAATCATTAGAATCCAAGTAGGTATGTTTAATTTGAGCATTAAAACGTAGCGCTTGAGCCGGTCCGCGGGGCGCGGGCGTATACTCAAGTCACCCGCAAAATTACGTTACTAATTGACTAAAACACGCGACGCTCACACCAGCAAGGAATAATTAATAGGGCGCGGGCAAGGTGCGGGTAGAGGAGGGCGAAGGGGCCATCTGCACGGTAACTCTTACATCAGTACACCGATAATGGCACAAATTAGCCAGGGAAGTGGCAGGCGGAGGAGCTTGGGGTGGTTGAGGGGGCACTAAGCCGGAACATCCCGGAGCGCAGATTACCGCTTGCTTTTGTAATTAACCGGAGCGACGGGTGGCTTCCAAATCCATTTCTGTGTTACATTTTCATTTGCGGCGCGCCCTTGTTCCCAGATTTCACGTAGCATTCGTTAAATGTTTGAACCTCGTGTGTAAAACTATTTGAACACTTATCTCAATATAGAGTTCAAAGCGACAACGACATCGAAAAAAACATTTTATTCAGTTTGTCAATACATACGAGTATATCTAAAATGTGTGTTTACCTACATGTCCTATGTAAACATTAGGATAGGTAGGCATCAGTTCTTAGAAGTGACTTATTCATGCTCTCAAAGCAATATCGAGAGAGTCATAGCCGTCAGCGATCCGAAAACACGCAAACAGTGAGTTCAAAAAGGCTCTTGTAGGTGGTAAATATTGAAACAGAAGTGGGATCGGAGACGTCTGCTCTGCTAGCGAAGGTGAATGGGGGAGGGCGAGTGTCTAATAGTCTCCAGTGAGTGGCGCATGGCAAACAAGACGAGCATCACAAACACACGACAGCTTTTAAAATATTCATCTTATGTATTGATCCAAACGATATGTTACCTTCACACACCCTATAATGGTTTGAGCGTTAGTATTAGTAAAATTGCCAAAATCATTATAAATAAGTACATACCTAGTAATAATTATTACATTATAAAATCAAAAGAACACTAATATAACAGAAATACTTCCAAAAACATTCCATCCAGGTTTCGGATATTCAAACACATGAGAGATTATATTATGAATTTTTGATGAGTCAATTTCCGGGCCAACTTTGCCACTTTAACTTTTATATCTAGCGAATATAGTTATGATGGTGGCAATTAAACCGTGTTACAGTAGATTTATTAATATTGGATAAGATATTTAAGATATGTTACCGTTGCCTTTATCGTCCGGTCGGTGTATGTCTGGAGGTTTCGCGAGTACGGAAAGGGGATGGTGAGGCACGCCGAGGCCCAAGAGACCCGCTGGCGGAAGGGCACCCTGGCCTAGCAGTGGCAGTGGTGGCGCCCCGTGTGCAGGTAAATGTGCTGCATGCATTTGCTGCAGTAGCCGAGGGAGGTCAGGCCTTTGTTGCTGCGAACAATTAACATTATTATGAATATTTAATAATTCCTTTTAATAAGTTGAAAATGTAACTTGTAAAAGTAAGTTACTCTATATTTAAAGCTGATAGATAGTAACATAAGAAGATATATGACTACTTAAATAATTTTTCAGCGTGCGTTATTAAATGTAAATACCGATGCATATTTAGCTTCCTATAATTATTATTTGTAAGTGAGAGCTACTGTAATTAAAATGGATACTAGTCTCCAGTAGTCGAGTTTACAATAAATAATAATTAAATCTATTCAGCGTAATTGCAATAACATACAAAATATAAATTTCAATTTTCTTGTTAATGGCTTCAAAGAGTGACAGTTGAGCACAGATTACCTCGCGAATGTCACATAGCATGGACAAGATAGTAATATACCTACATTTAAAAAAAAAACAATTTTTTTTATAGACAAGGTTCCCAAATCATTAATTCCAATTCATCAAATAGGTATATGTTATATACCCACTTAGTCATTAAATAGGTATATGCAAGATCATTAAATGTAGGTACCTATATTTAATCTCGTTGACATTAAAGAAAACTTGTTTGTACCGAATCATTCGTAAATGTTAACATCTAATTACATACATGTATGGACTACTTATTTTATTTATTTACAAGATAAAATTAATGTTTATTTATGAAGAAATGATCCAGTTTAAGGTACATAAAAAAGGTTAATATCGTTCAGTATATTATTGATAACCACTCAATACTAAATAATCTATATAAATTATATTTTTTTTCTCAAATAGAATATATAATACGTTGTTAGAGGAAAAAGAACATGAATAAAATTCTACACATTCGAAAGCTCAGAGTGTCGACGGTCAAAGTGAATTGATGTGTCACCGCAGAACGCCGTGCATTTTTAAAACAGAACCGAGGCAAATTAAAAAGTCCTCCACGGACCCCCAGCATCGTGGCGTTTTAAAATTTAAATGAGAGCTTCGCCGCCGCCGGCGACGACTGTGCGAAATTGATTACTCCTTCTCCATTATTCCCCTTTTTCCACTTCCCTCGTTTTCCCGCGCTTCCCATTTCTATCTCGTCACGTTTAACTTTATTATTATACGGAGCTGGCAGGTCCCTCATCTGAACTTCAATGGCTTCCCCCGCTAACCGCTTCCGCTCCCGCGCCCGTTCGTTCGTGTTCACTCCAGCTAGCTCGATTTTTTCCCGCTCGGGCGGTCACGATCTTTTATTTAGCTGCCGAAAATTAATTGGTTTTTCGCCGAGGGTGGAACATATTTTTTATTGGCCGCTCATGGCTGTGATTTATTGTGTGTCAAAAGGTGGCGAGCGCCACTTAGCTCAAGTACCTACGTTTTTATGAGGAAGATTTTAAATTAAATTAGTACTAAAGATTTCTTTCATTTCGCAACAACTATTTTATTATGTACTAGCGACTTAATTTTGTTTCGCTCGGGTTGGTCTCTAGGTACATTTTCAATAGATATCAATAGTTATTGCGAATGTTCCTTAAAGAAAGACTTTGCTATTGCAGATTTTTCTGCAGGCCTTTTTATGATTTACAATTTTCTAGTAGACATATTGTTTTGATGTAGATAGATATCTCTGAAGGTTTCGCCAGCGTCAGTCATATAGAATTTTAATGACGACTCGATAGAACCAGTTATTGTAAAATAGTGTTTTCCCGTGCGAATATAATAAGTTATCGCTACACAACATTTAGTTAAAATCGGTTTAGTATTTTTAGCGTGGAACGCGCACACACAAAGAGACAAACAGATATACTGACAAAAATTTTTAAAGCTATTGTCTTGTAGTCTATACTTTTGTTACAATCATTGTTTTTAAAAAATATTTCATGTACAGATTTCGCTAAGTACGGTACGTATCATTTTATTATATATATATATATATATATATATATATATATATATATATATATATGTATAGACTAAGTATAATAAAGTAAACTTTATATATTTAATGCATCTGAATATGTATATTTTTAAAATGAAGAATTAACGAAAACTGGATTTTTTCAACGGGTATAAATATTATTTAAAAATATTTATTTTTTATATAATAGTAGGTACATATTATATGAGCTACTAACATAGGTAACATTCTTATAATTTCATATTTAATAATAAAAAAAAAGCGTGCGCAATCTAATGTTGATATAATCAGCACAAGATGTAGTTAAGAGCATTCACTTGAAGTTTAAAGGTGTTGCTTCTGAAAAGCCGGGTGGGAAACCAGAGGAATCTAAACAAAGCCGAGGCGCGTCGAAACGGCTGGCATGACACGACCCGAGCTATTGAGACTCACGCCTCCGCTCTCCTTCCTCTCCCACCACCTCGTCCCCATACCTCTCAACTCTCTTGTTATTATGAATGACAATAATATGTCGTTCATATCTCACCGCGATATTTTTTTCGAAATGCATTTTACTTTAGAAGTGATTAAATACCAGCGGGTCGTGGGGGATCGAAACTCGTTACTCTTAACGACTTTGCTATCTGTTTACTTATCTCGCCGCTGACTTTTGGTGTTTGTATTATCTACGAAATTAAAGTTTGCTGAAGTTTCGGTTATGTCAACAACTGGAGATTATTTTTCAATATGCTTTAAGTACTTATACTTGCGGATATTAAAATTTGTAAATTCATAAATGTATCTGCTAAATTATTATTCATTTATTTGTTGTCTTTATTTTAAGTAGGCACTATTCATAAATAATTTAAACAAACATAAAAAAAATGTTTAAGTAAAGAACTTCATTTTGAATACGACCAGACTAAGGGTTTGTAACTCTATATTACGTATCACGCTGTGTATAATGTCGTTTATTCGTTGCGTGAAAAGCTTTTGTCGTGAAAAAATGCTCGTACGCGTTTGGGTTTTCACGGCACATTTACTCTCCCCATATACCCGCGGATAATTCTTCGTTTATAAATGGATAGTGTTCGAGCGTGGATTTTTACTCTAAATATTTCCTTTCGCATGAAACCTCGCTGAAACATTTTACGAATATTAATACGCGTTGGATATATGTAAAACGCTACCACTGAAATGTGTATTTCAAAACATTTTACGCTTTATTTTCGTGTGTGATACCACTTGTTTCATTCATATGGGTTATCAAATATTTGTCGAATGTTAGGTGTTTTGCATATACTGTTTACATTTTGTTCACTTTCACACTCGTTATAAAAATCATTGAATGTTCATTTTATGAAATAGAAATAAATAAATTTGTGTTAGATTATTTTCATTTAGCAAATAGCATTAGCTACTGGATTTTTTTGTTCGGTTATTTTTTATTTATTTATTTGGATTCACTTACTGGTTATACTGCGATAACTACTGAACCGATCGGAATAATACTCATACCATAAGATGCAGCGTGTTTTGGAGGTTTTAGTATATGATATGCTGGTGATTAATGAACTATGCGGGCGGAGCCGCATGAAAACGCTAGTATCTCTTATGTACACTTAAGATCAACTAGATTAAATTGATTTTTCTTAATCATTCACATTTTTTTATTAACTCTATATTATTTAGTATCCACCTATAAGTATTAAAGTCATTGTATAGATTTCCACTTCCTCACAATAACAGTAGGTACCTACCTTAATCTAATTCAAAAGCATTGCTGTACCAAATTAAGTTAAAAAACTTGTAAGTCAGAGGGCTGCACATTGTACATCAAGACTTGATCAAATTATAGACTGTTGTATTCGCTTAGAGAGCGGTGTAATCTACAAAGAGGGTAAAGGATGAGGGGACGGAGGGGTGAGCACGCACCATTAGGTACAGAGTTCGATCCCGACAGGCACGCGACGCCAACACTTGTTACAACATAAGCTTTCAACATAATTGCGTCTAATCACATACATATACCCGAATGCGGGATCGAATAAATCAGAGGCATCGCATTTCACATCGCTTAATGGATTCATGCCTATTATGTGGTTCGAGGTTTATTTGAAATAACTCAATACACAATAGATTTTGAATATCAAATGTTTTACTCACTATTATTAATGAATTGACGTAATATTTTGTTTATAGTTTCAGATAATGTAATCAATGAACAAAATTATTACGTAATAATTACAAAAGAACGCACATAACTATCTTAATATATATATATATATATATATATATATATATATATGTATATATATATATGTATATATATATATATATATATATATATATATATATATATATATATATAATATTTATAAGTGGAGTTAAATGTTGTTTTGATAAATCTAAACATATTAAAATAAACATGTTGTATGTTTGTAATAATTCAAACATTTTAATGAAAACATCGCTATTTTATAAAGTATTTATCAAAGATAAAATATTCACACTATCACACTTAATGCAAAGCTAATGGGTATAAATAACACAGAACAAATGCAATGCAATATTTATAGCTGGGCCACGAACGTGCCTAGGAAAAATGACAAATTCATGCTTCCCCAGCCACCCACGCTACTACGTTCCTTGATTTATTCCTGTCGTAATTTTTATCAGAGAACGCGGGACCCGCTCGGCGTAAACTAGATAGAAACGTTTTCACCACTCGCTTGTTTATAAAGTCATCGACGGGGAAACAGATATGGTCTATTTGCACGGCGAGCACTCGTGTTTGTTCACATAATATCTTTTGAGATAATATTGCATAAACTACGCATAATATACACTTACTTATGTAGTTTATACTAACGATGAGGCATTTAAACTACTAAACAAATAAGACATTTTGAATACTTACTCGATTACTCAGTAATAATGAAATTTCTTATCCGATTCGATACGCGTAACTGTGACACGAGGTCGCACGTTTTACCGATCTGTTGAAGTTACGTGAATATTGTTTCAATGTGAACAATTGTGTCATAGGTGAACATGAGAACGAGATTGTATCAAAAAGCCATTACCTCGGGAGGGCGCTCTCCCCACCCCTTCAATTTAGTGATGCGGAATAAAATCCAAACGAGAATTGATAAACCTCCGAAACGTATCGATAAAGTTGCCACGTAGGTAATTTATCTATTGTTAAAGTGTTTACGGATATTAAAGATCTGGTATTTACAATGTATATATGATCTATGTGTTTATATTTCTATAAGTATTAATATATTGAGGAGATACTTAAGATTTATCGTGAGAGATATAAAATAATTTCTCTTTTCATAGACAAATTATTACAAGTTATAAAATGTAAAAAATTAAATGAAACAACAAAGAAAACGAGACGTTTTGGCGAAGAAATAAGTGATTTTAATAGGCAAGCAAACAGTCCCCAATTTGAGAAGTATTCCCTCTTCACAAATCGGCGCTCTACGGAATGGTCGCAAATCAGACAAGGAGGGCGAGGGCGTACAGGCGGCCGCTCTCGAGGGAATCTCCCTTTGATCCCTAGCTGACCCGAAAATAAAAAAGGTTCGCAATAAAAAAAGGACCGACATACGGAAGGTGGCGCCGCTTTTTTATTTAAATTAAAGTGTTTTATAGGGAGAGGGCGATATTACGTTTTGCCGGTTCCTTGGGGGCTGTTCAGCAGTCAATACGGATATACATAGGTAAATTTTATATTCCCAATAGCGACCTGAATGAATACGAACCCGACAATCTGGATTAATCTTTTAATGTAAAATATAATTCTGATATGATATACTTTTTAATTGCCTATCATAGATAGGCACGACGTTTTTCGTCATGTAAAGGAAAAAATCTAACAAAGTCCGTCGACCCGCACTTGGCCAGCGTGGTGGACTATGCCCTACCCTCCTCGTAATGAAGGGAGAGCTGTACCCAGCAATGGGACGTTTAAAAGGGCTAAATATAATACAAATTAAAATATCTACTAAATGTGTATAAGATACAGTCGTTGCGTAACTTTAAAATATTCTCCTTTCCATCGCGTGACCTATAATTGAATGTCTTAAATAATTCATGAGATTGTTGATTCACGGCCAAAAGTTACAAATCGCATTCAGCTGCTAATATTCTAAAGCAATATTTTTGCCAACTATTTGGCTAATAATATTATAACTATTGAATGACACGAAATAAATGGGTACGTTAATTTTTTAAATTGTTTAAAATATAAAACAATGTTGTGCAAAGGTGGAAACGTTGTCGTCAGAACGTGAGCTCTAAGAGTACTAATCGAGTTGGCTCGACGCCCGGGACTTAAGATTAACAAGAGTCTATCGGCCGCACTCTGATGAGAGACGAGCGAGTTTCACTGCTTTATTTTCGAACTCATTATGTTTGAAGTGATATATTTTGGGAGTCGTCGCCATAAAACTATGTTTAAACATTTTAAACGTTTCGAGATTAAGTTGTTTTTTATCACAAAATGTGTAACTTTAACATATTTTTAAATGAATAGTAAATAGACTAGCGACAAATATTCTATACTAGCGACTCATCCTCGCTTCTCTCGGGTACCATTGAACAGTTAGTATGAAACTATATATTATTATTTTTTTAAACTTAAGCTTGAGGCATTGTTGTAGATGATAGGTTTGCCGCCACTGACGCCATTTATAAAGTTTAATTTTATTTTAAAGTAATCCGAAGTAGTTATTCACATACAAAATAAACATCTCTGAACTTTTCGATTTTCCAGCAGTTCTTATGGGTATTCCTTATTTTTTTTATACTTAAACCACCTCTGACACATCTCCAACGAAACAAAGAAAGAATTATTAAATCGGTCCAACCGTTTTTGAGTTATAGCGAGACTAACGAATGTCAACTGACTTTTATAAATATAGATAGATAAATTCAATGAGAAGACTCTGAAACAAATCCTTAAATAAAATTCTAAACAGAGTACTGCGTCATGTAAATTTTTTAAAGATTTTAAACAATAACAATGTTGTTATTGTTAAATAGAGCCTGAACATTCTCGTTTTCAGTTTAAAAATGACTTTTCTAAACCCGAAGAAGATTATCTATTTAAGATCATTAAAATATAATAAATCATTGCAATAAAAAAAAATGTTAATAAATAACAAACAGCATTATAAACATGAAATAATTTCAGTCTGTAGCAATTTTATTAATTCGCCGATGTTGGCCAGCAGCCAACTCGAGTAGCGCGGCTTAGATTGTTTAATTAACGACCGTCGAACTTTCGACCTGTTGAAAGCCGCGTGCCTTTACAAAATGAACTTACTTTACACGTACTTGTTCGTTTTAACTAATAAAGTTTTATCGCGTGTATTTTAACATATTGCTTGCTACTGAATTGTATTAAAATGATTTTATGACAGACAAACGATTTATGATTTATTTTAAATTACAATATTATTTTATGGACATTTAAAAATATATTACTTCGATAATTTTAGTTACACGTGTTATAATTATTCTAAAATTAATGAATAAGTACCGAAGCTATGAATTTGTTTGGACAGTTGCCACAACACAGCGACGAGCTGACGATAGCATTGCTAAACATTTCACAACATAATATTGACAACACTCTCTTATATTTCAGTAGAGATGTATTAACAAATCTTTAAATTCACTCGAGTTCTATGTTACTAAGACAGCTCACATGACTTCGTTCAAGGCATACCTACTTACAGAAAATTAAATATATAAAAGAAAAGTAAATATTCTAATTTACAAACCTAAACAAGGCTACGTGCGTCGACATATTATTACCTATATGTGGAATTTTTGTGAGGATAAAAAGATCACGCATGTTAGTACAATGAGCAAATATATTCTTGTACAAAATATCAAAGTATCGAACATTTATTTTGACATACTATTTATATTTTAAATTACATACATATATTTGCTAATATAATATCTACTTGCGAAATATGTAGATAGATACATACGTACATTGTGTACCTATTTAAAATGCCGCTTAAATTAACGTTAACTAGTAAAATAACAAGGAATACATTTTTAAATATAAATAAGGAATTATATAGATTTAATATATATATATATATATATATATATATATATATATATATATATATATATATATATAAATATGCTTACCCCAATAATGGCGTTAAGTTCAGTCATGGTGACCTGTTTCGCTCTCTCCACGGCTGAAGCAACTTGCTGTTGGTGTTCTTGTGAGAGGAATGGTAGTATTTGGGCAATTATTGCATTTAATCTCTTCGCAATCTCCGTCTGCAATACGAAAGACCGGTTTAAAATTAATAAGCCGTTGCCATGGGACACCTCATACTAAATAGCTTTCAACATGTTAATGTTTATTATACTATCGTGATTAAAGTAATTTGAAGGCGTATATTAATTGTAAGTATATATCTCATTTTATTATCATGAAAGCTATTTAGTTAATGACAAAAAGGCTGTCTCTTATTAGGACCTACTTATTTTTTTTATTAAATAACGAGTTCACATCTTTATATATATAATTCTTCTGTGAGTGTGTATGTCACTGAACTTCTCTCAAACGACTGGACCGATTTTGATGAAATTTTTTGTGTGTGTTCAAGGGGATATGGGAATGGTTTAGATTCACAATTTGAATAATAATTTTCATCAAAAAAAAATTATTAAAAAAAGTTTGAAATTTTCAAATTAAAGACGTGTAGACAGGACAACGTCTGTCGGGTCCGCTAGTATCTATATATATGAATAAATTGAACATTAACATTCAATAAAGATGAAAGCAATCAATTATTATTAACCGACCGCTAACATCGGAACGCGTTTTCCATATAAATAGATATTCGAAAATATTTCCACATTCCGACTCGGTCGGCGGCGACTCGATTCAATAATAGCGTTTTATAATTGTAGCCGATAAGTTGGCCGGCCCTGACTAACAAATAAAATTAACACGATAAACAATATGCACGCGGTCAAATGAAATGATAAATCGCCGTGTTACCCGAGCCACTCGCGTTTATTGGCTTTGTTCGTATTTTCCGTTTAAATGCACATTAATTTTATTCACAGATTCGCAGTGAATCGAGAACGAATTATCATAATGAGCCTTTTGAATATCAAGCACTCATATCGGTGTGTTGATTTCACAAAAGTGGTTTTTACAACATGACACCTTATTTTTAACGTCAACTTGTGCATTTACATTTTTAATAAACGATGTAATTTTTATGTGTTAATAAGTTGTCCGGTACTTATCTACATAAAGTTAATATAGTGCTGAATTCTTGATTTTAATGTCTTTTATATTATCTGTTTGTTTTTTGTTGACATTTATAGGCTTATGTAAAATAAACAATGTAGAACGTTTTACAGCTCTGCAATTATTCTATAGCGGTATTTTATCACAATTTACCTATTATTGGATTTTTACCTACAAGTTAGGTTAATAAATAGCTGCAAAATTATTTCAATATCAAAAAATAATTAACCTTTACCTAGAATTAAGATATCATACAAAGCTATAAAACGTGAGAGAAATGCAGTCGTATTGTCACAAATTATACTTACGAGTACATTCTGTACTGAATGGTCTGTTTGACTTCTGACAATTTATATTCCCCCTTAAGTTTTGCTTTACTGAGGGATACTTATATTACTTTGTTAAAAGACAAATAATTCTTATAAAAAAATATAAATCTACGACATGTTTGCCTCAGTTTGTAGTGTTGCTGTGCCAGCGGTCGCGGGTTCGAGTCCCGCTGGGGGAATTCATTTGTATGATGAGCACGAATGTTTGTACTGCAGTCATGGGTATTTATATTTATAATATGTATGTATTTAAAGTTATATATGTGTAGTGTATCAACTATCTGGTATCCATAACACAAGCCTCGTAGCTTACCATGGAACTAGATGGCGCTGTGTGTTAATGTCTCAACATATTTATTTATTATTATTTATTAATTTATACTTTTACAACCTACCTATTAAAGGATCTACCTTTACTTCTTTTTAATAATGTAATATTGATATTTTTGTTTTCTTTATTCGTAATAAGCGTATGTCTAGAATCTAGATATAATAACACATGATAATAAAGATTCATAGTAAATTATAGATGTTAACAATGCAAAAGAGAAATAGAGATGAAAACATTCAGTTAAAATGTAAATAAATGTATCGTCGGTCGTACAACGCGGGCAAGTGACGCGAACAAGCCGCGACGCGCCCGAATTACCGCAAATTACATTACATCCGCCATCGCGCCGCATCGCACCCGACAGTCGACACCATGCGATATTACGATAGCGTGAAACATCTGCGTGCTAAATGTTTTTTTTTTCTTATAAATGCTTTACTCTACTTTTACTTTTATTGTACAACTATATTAATATTTATTTAAGTTTATTTCACTTGACAGCTTATTTTGTTAATACGTACTCAATGAAGTAGATACTTACTTCTTCTCTAAAATATCTATATATGATTTTTGTTACATGTTTGTTTGTTGTACTTTTCCTTGTACGATGTCAAAAAAGGAATTATCTGCTTCTTCAAATAATAAACACGATTTTTAGACATATGTATTTATAAAATAATATCTTATCTACTTATACATATAATAAAATTCTAACTGAGTCAAATCTGTACATTAAATATTTTTTGGAAAATCTTATTGAAATAGACATTATTATCGATACAGAGGACGAATCTATGGTATTTAGAATTTTTGTCTGTCTGTCTGTCTGTTTGTTACCGCGTCACAGAAAAATTACTGGACGGATTTTGATAAAATTTTGTATGGTCATAGCTGATTATCCGGGTCAACATAGGATAATTTTTACCGCGGAAAAATATCTCATTGAGTACTGAGAAAAAATACAAAACACTACAACGTAAGAGTATACTAATATGTAAAACCTAAGAATTTGGATTTTGGCCATCTGAACGCGGGCGGAGCCGCGGGCGATGCTAGTTCTCTATAAGTTTACAGTGATGTTGTTATTGAGTTATATCTGTTTCAATAATATTGATATGTATATAAATAAAAAAATAAATATAAATAAATATGAAAAGTAAATGTACCTACATTTAACGTATTTTTGTGCTAAAAATAATTTAATTCAAATTATACTGCTTGTCAAACTAGCTAGCGAAGAAAACAACGTTAAAAATGTATAACTTATAACTTATTCATAATTCTTTAAATTTGGCAGCGTAAAAAGTGAAACTTTAATTGCATAATTGAACAGCACATTCGCAATGCAGAATAGCGAGATAAGCGTAGATAACGAGTTTTTATTGTCTTTAATTGTAGATATAATAATAGGTGTGCAGAAAATTATTCACAAGCAACAATAATTATAACAATAATACCAATTATAACTCTAATATATTCTCGTATACTTACTAAGTTAGGTACTACCTAAATATATGTAAAAGATTTAGTTTTCAAGACAAAAACATTTTCTTATATTACAAAACATAATATTCTTATATCTACTCTGTATATCTGCCGCACAACAGCTGCGAACAGTGCGGGAATAAAAAATACCGTACAAAAGGGCCGCAAAATGCGTACTTTTGCGGGTTCTCAACAAAAGATATAGTAAGGTTTGTCATTAAGGAGTTCATCCCCGCGCGAGAAATAAAAGAGGTACGTGGGGAAGAGGGGGTTGGGGATGAGAAGAGGCGTGGGAGGGCGCACTAATGGCTCCGACACTCATCCGCTAATGCCGCGGGTGACTTCTCTTTTTGCACGATTTTCACGTGGTTTAGTCGGTCGAGCTTTTAATCTGGAGTTGCATCTTACGGTGACGCTCCATTTGTTCACGAATCTATTTCTCATCTACCCTATATTTTTGAATATATTTTGTGCCGATTTTAAATTACTGCGCTATTTACTATCGAACTATAGATATACCTATATGTATGTATATTGTATATATACACAAATATATGTAGGTAGTTGTGATTATTCAGGTTATATGTACCTTTACATTGAAGAAATACATTTTTATTTACGTTATTAATCTATACATATACCTAATGAAATTGTAACTAAGCTGAATCAGACATTTATTATTGATGCAGAGGCCGAATCTATAGTTTTTACAATTTTTGTCTGTCTGTCTGTTTGTTACCGCATCACAGAAAAACCACTGGAGGGATTTGGATGAAATTTGGTATGGTGATAGCTGGTTATCCGGGTCAACATATAGGATACTTTTTACCGCGGGAAAATATGTCATTTTTGAGAAAAAATACAAAAACTGCAATGTAAGAGTATACTAATATGTAAAACCTAAGAATTTGGTTTTTAGTCATCTGAACGCGGGCGAAGTCACGGGCAATGCTAGTAAATAAAATATAACGCAATAAAATATGATTCTTTATAATACCGATTTAACTATTATATTTGATTATTGATTACATGAGAATGTAAGTACATCAAATAGTAGTGCAGTAAAGTGCTGTGGTAACCGATGCGGTGTGGTGTGACGAGAGCATGGATAAGACCAGGGCGCGGAGTGGTGCGGGTGACCTAAATGCGGGTCGCGTCCGTGGTTGCACACCGCAATTTATTGTCTCTCAACTTTCATGGAATATTCACGATGCCGTCTGAGCCAGAATGTCGTGGTCGGAAGAAGCAAGAGCGAAAGTAAAAGATACTTTGATAAGAATAATAAAAACAAAATACCTATATACCTATCGCTATATTCTCTTGACTTCGTTCGACTATGTATTCATATCTATATATGTACATTAACACTAATATTATAAAGAGGCAGAGTTTGTTTGTTTGAACGCGTTAATCTCAGGAACAACTAATCCGATTTGAAAAATTCTTTTTGTATTAGATAGCCCGTTTATTGAGGAAGGGTATAGGTATATCATCATGCTTCTACCCAAGGGAGCGGAGCTGTAATATAATATATTGTCTAGCTAGGCTAGTATTCCATGCTAACCCTTAAAAGGTGCCTGGGAATGAAACCTAGGGAAGCGAGGGTATGCTGCTAGTTTACAATAATTTGACATAAATAAGATTATAAAACGCAAAGTAAAAATTATGTGTTTTTTACCTCTATAATATAGGTACTATTGTAAATTGAAAAGCAGACTTTTATTATTTTAATTATTATGATTAAAATATAATAAAATAATATTATCATTTCAGACTTCTTGTTGAAAGTTCTATTATAGTAAGTACCTAAAATAATGCAGAAAATATTCAAGCCAAAGACCAGTGAAGGAAAAAGTTATATTTTGTATGTGATTCTCATTTAAACGATTAGTAGGAATATAAAAGTAAAACTGATACCACCTATTATTTTCTTAATGTAATTATAATAGCTTTGTGGGAGATTATATCCCCAGTTATTGGAACGTTAATTATATAAAAGATAATCGGTACTCGTAAGATACTACATACCTACATATATATAAACATCTATCACTCTTGCGTAAGCACATATAAACAAAATTTATGAACTTTACAGTAATAGTGTTCAACATATACACCAAACTGGTGCGGAAGTGGTCGCGGTCGCTTCCACTGCGGTTTGGACCTTCATTTATGGTCGCCAGCACTTTTTATGAATTATTTATGCACACCGCGTTCAGCTTATCTTCCCGCAGTGCTCCCGCGAAATTTCCACTTTATTAAACAAAACAGTTGTCTATAGAAGGCTCTATTGTATTGAAAGCAACATAGCTCTTACGTGAGGTAATAAATAATTCTCCGACGAAATGGCAGTCGACTCGATAAATGGGCTATTATTGCAGCAGACAGAGGCCCAACATTATCATCGATTCGTATCGCATTCGCAGAGTAGTAATTGTTTAAGCATATTTAGGTAATGTAATAACGAACCTGCATATCGTCTGTTATTTATTGCCGAATTCAAAAACGAGGGAATTCAAAAACCTAATAGTATTATATATTTTTGTGCACATCTTTGACAATTGTGAAACTATTATCTAATTCTTTTATCGATGAATAGTTTATATCTCTCTATTATTAGCATTAAAAATGGGTAATGGCCTTACGTTGTTAATATATTTGTAATTCCTATGCCTTTAATAAAAAGTATTCTATTAAACCTCAGTGGTTTCAGCTAACAATAGGTAGGTACCTATTTAAATTTAAAAAATGAACAAACTATTTAAAAAGCAGTGATGTTACACAAATTAATAACATTCAATTCAGTACGAATTATTATTCGATGTCTACAATTTAATGGAATCCAAGTCTGTGTAAGGGCTGAAGCGTGACATTAATATTCATTAAAAACAAATGGATAATATAATTATGCGGCAAGAACAAGTTGATTCGAGAGCCGTCGAGTGGGTGAGTGGTGCGGCGCAGCTCGGGAGACATCGTTATCTTAATATCGAGAGTATCGGCTGAATGGAGGAGGTACTCGCAGTCGCAACTTGTAACAGCGCGGTACGGTGGCGTTGCCGCGTAATCAGGCCGTAATTGCTCGATATAGAGGGCATGACTAAATAAAAAATGTCTACTAATTTGTTATTAACAGTAATGACATGGTCTAAAATATAAATTATTACTTTTTAATCCATTTAGAAGCCATATTGTAAAGAGGAAAATTCCAAATTTATTTATTGCTTTTTAATTTAATTAAATTAAGAAATGACCTAAATCATTATTTACTTATAGAAAATTTAAAAATAATTAATTAAGCTATCAATATTAAGGATCAATTTATTTTATATCAAAATGTAATTTCAGAAATGATTATTTAATGAGGTCATATTACACATTGATGATTAAAACTTTTGTTATGACATGATCGGTGAGTGGGTAATAGGTCGGCGAGCGGCGTTCACAATTGAACAAGTCTGCGCTCAATGTTGACTCGAATGTTTCTCGTCAAACAAAGAGCCAGCTTCCTAGCTACCCTTGTTTGTTTAGGTCCATACCGAACGTTTACTGCCCTTTGTATATCCTGCCTCCTGCCTGCTGCTAAGCGTGAAGCCTTTTTGACTCGGCACTTTTTTCAAGAGCGCTTATGAGCGCGTATGAACTAAAGCCCCTCCTAATTGTTTGCGATCCTATCTTATCCGAAGTGTAAAGATTACAAAGGTTGTTTATTGCTGTATAAAAGTTAATTAAATAAATATGATAACAGCAATTTAAATAATATTCATAATTTCACATAATCATATAACATACTATCGACTCACCCTCGCTTCGCTCGCGTTTGTCCCTAGCTTGATTCTTCATACAAATTTTCATCCCCAATTTCACCCCCTTAAGGGATGATCTCCGGGATAAAAAGTATCCTATGTCCTTTCTAGAGCTTCAAACTATCTTCTTACCAAATTTCATCTAAATCGGTTTAGTAGATCCAGAGATTACCCCTTACAACGTCACAAACTCTTTATAATATTAGTATAGATTCATAAGCTTATTTAGATAAAACGATGGCCTCTCATAAAAAAAAACACGTTTTTGAAAGCAATGAAATCTGACAATTTGCTAACATTAGAAATCGATATGTTCCATAAACAAGTCAATCACCGGACCATATGCGGAACTTTTTGTTGGCATTAACGAGCCGCCTAAGCTAATGATGGCACGATTCTGCCGCCTTGTGAGTTGTGAGAACATTGTGTAGCGGCACAATGGGGCGCCAACATAGTACCATTGTAACTACAACTCTATTTTACTAGCGCAATACCAGCAATTAGTGTAGTTAATACAGAGTAACTTATACTTTCTAAGCAAACAAGAATACCTATGTACATACAATGAATAGATACTTAAGTAGATACTAGTATAACATGAAAATAATATCGACAGAGTAAAAGTTTAAGAGTAATATAGTAGCAATATTTTTTCTGATAGATTTTACCAACTTAATATTAATAACTTTAGATTTCTTTGCACTATCTGTATGTCACGATAGCAATGTTATCATGGATTTAGACTTAAAATTGATTGGATTGATTACACCAAATCGTAATAATTTTATGTGATAAATAAGAATGATAAACATGGTATTATGAGATCAGTGTATGAATGATAAAGCGCCTGTGATAAGGCATGTTGACTTTAGATAAACTTGATACATAATATATTCCTATCAAATATCCTCTTAATCATGTTTAGAACATAAACATACAATCACGAATCCGGCACGTTTTGTATTAAAAAATATAGTTAGCTATGTCGTAGTAGATACTTGAATATCTAATCAAGGAATAGTTTCCAATCCATCACTCTTTGAAAGAATTTTAAGTAAAATAAAAAAGAAGGGACTGTGAAGTTTTTCCAGCAATCGTTGCGACGAGATTGAGGAACGTGTTACGTTTGTATGCTGTTTGCAACTGCTACCGTACAAAGCGAATAGCAATCTGTCTGCATTCAAAAAGAAATGCCGCTTACCTACTACAATTTGTATGATAGCAAAGTTAATACAAAAAAGTTCGATTAAATCACAAGTTTATTGATTTTTCACGTCACATTACTCTTCTATACCTTATAATAAAATTGTAACTAAGTCGAATCTGTACATTAAATATTTTTTGGAAAATCTTATTGAAATAGACATTATTATCGATATAGTGTCCGAATCTATAGTTTTTAGAATTTTTGTCTGTCTGTCTGTCTGTTACCGCATCACGAGAAAACCACTGGAGAAATTTTGATGAAATTTGGTACGATGATAGCTGGTTATCCGGCTCAACATATAGGATACTTTTTACCGCGGCAAAATATCTCATTTCTGAGAAAAAATACAAAAATTGCATTGTAAGAATACACTAATGTGTAAAACCAAAGAATTTGGTTTTTGGTCATCGGAACGCGGGCGGAACCGCGGGCAATGCTAGTAGAAAATAAAAATAAAGGCACAAACTTTAAATTAAGTACGTGTCGCTTATAAATTGAAGTAATAAAAAGAATTACTCGTATGTATGCCGGTCCTAGGTATATCTGAAGTGTGTAAATTAGATAAATATTTCATGAGTCATACAAGACGAAACATAATAGACGCAGCGCGGGCGGCAGGGGGCTGTACTGAGAGGGTGAGTTGGCATGTTTACTCGGTGTGTTTGCGCAGGCTGTTTGTATGCCCACCGATGCTTATTGTGTGCGCTGCTCCGACCTGCGCTCAATGTTGTTTATTTTATCCGCCAGTGCACTAGGATATGAAATAAAGAATGCGAACTTGCAAATTCAATGTAAAATGTCTTTTATATATCTTACCGGTAAGTAAGATATACCTATTCGAATCTGCCTGAATAAATAACAATATCTTTTTCTGCACATTTGATAAGGTATAATATAAATGTTAACAGATCAATCTTCCCAATTATCTTCCCAATACGTCGGTTATATGTTAATAATTATGTTAATTTTTAAAATGTCAAAGTATTCAACGCACTAATGATTGTATTATATGACTATCCTTACAAGGAATCTGATTAGCATAAAGAATTGCATATAAAAATAATATTTATGTTTTTTATAATTAAGTTAGTGATTTAAATCCACATTATGTTCTATCTAAATAAAATTTACATATAAAGTAAAATGTTGAGTGGATAACACATTTGATTGATTTCTACCAAGTTTATAGTACGTACCTACACTACTACCTACAGGAACTTATTATTTTTATTTTACAAAAAAAAACCGACTTCAAACAAAAGCACTAAAAAGTAAAAAATAACTGTTTGGTAGTTTCCATTTACTATACATACCTAATCATATATTTTCGAAATCGGTGCCAGCCCATACAAAGCAAACAAACAAAACAAAAAACTTTCAAACAAAACAAAAATTGTCCAAATCGGTTAATAAATGACGGAGTTCTGAGGTAACAAACATAAAAAAATACAGGCGAATTGAGAACCTCCTCCTTTTTGAGGAAGTCGGTTGACAAGAATCTGATGAACTAAGAAGTAGATCTATGTACTGAAAAGAAATAAAGCTCTATCTTATTTAAATACACGATTTACAAATGCAAAATACAAAGTATATATTCGAAGCGGCGCGGATTGGGCGACCACGACCGCAACCACAGCGCTGCGGACAGCCGCGGCCGACCCACCCCAGTCGCCCCCACTAAGCCTCACTTGCCTTTACATTCGCGCAGCGATAAAGACTGAGCCGTGTTAAATTGTTACAAATTCGTTTGTGTAAATAATACACTTACACCGATGTTCAAATTTAAATTTTTTGATCTTTTAATATCGAATTTGAATAAACGTATTAAAAACAAGAAAGCTAATATCTGGCTTGTATGTACCTATATGTAATATTTATGGATCGAGGAATCAAATAATTAACATATTTTTATCGTAAATCGATAAATTATAATTAATAAATTAGTCTTATAAGTTATTAAAAGTAAATTAATTATATATTTTTTATTTGAAGCTTATGAGTATATTGCTTTAACATTTTAAAAAATGACTTTTCTAACGAAGTAATTCTAAAACAACGAGGAAACCAGTGTGGCACAACTAGTTTCCTAGTTGATTTAGAATTTCTTGTTTTATAAAATACACTTTTTTATGATTTTTTCTTATCTATAGAGATCAATGATATATCGTCTATCACTATTTTACAAAAAAATATTATTGGCATGTACTAAAATGATCATTTTAGTTTTGCAAAATCAGCAAGCAAAAACATCGAAACGGTCATCTTTTTTAATGATTGAACCTCTTTGTCCGAGATATAAAATAAATCAAATAAAATCGATTTTTTATTTTAATCTATTTAAAGCTACGCAAAAAATGTTTGAGATGTAGAAATTTTGTTTGATAGTTACTTGTTGGGTCACAAAACTATAAGAAATGTGGGTGGGGGTTCTGGGTTTGAACTTTCTCAACCTACGTTACTAACTCGGTCCTGTCACACAATCGAAAATTAAAACTTACAAATAAATAATCTTTTATACTGCGTATAAAAAGCATCAATCATTTAAAAAAAGACCAATAATTAAAAAGTTGATGAAATATTATTTTTGAATACCAAATATTAATTGAGTATGCTTGAACATAATTATCGTGTTATCTTGAATGCATTTATAACTTATCTGTAGATCAACTAATATAGATGCAATCTATACTAATATTATAAAGAGGTAAAGTTTGTAAGTTTGTAATATTGTGAGTTTTTGAGTTTGTGACGTTGTAGAGGCTAATCTCTAAATCTACTAAACCGATGTAGATGAAATTTAGTAAAAAGATAGTTTGAAACCCTGAGAAGGACTTTTATCCCGAAAATCATCCCTTAAGGGGGTGAAAATGGGGATGACAGTTTGTATGGGGAATCAAGCTAGGGACGAACCCGAGCGAAGCAAGGGCGAATCGCTAGTAATTAATATAAATATAAAAAAACATCATTTTATATATAGTGCCTATTTACAATAGATCGATTAGATTTTAGAGGATCAAATAATATTATCTCTTTATTATTGAGTACCTACCTACCTACATAGTTTAAGCATAAAAAGTCGAGAATAAAGCTAGATTCGCAACAATGTATACTTAACATCTTTTGCGTCAATAATGTGAATTCGTTGAGAATTTTTCATAATTTTTTGTTACATTGAATAATATTTATTGTTAAATATAAAAAAAAATATCTCTAAAAACCTACCTACCCGCATGTCAATCAAGTAGGTGAGCAAAATATTCAAAAACTTTTTAACTATTTAATAAAAACCTGTACTTAGTAATTAATATGCATAATAAATCTTTAAACAACTTTGTTACACAGGTGTATTTCATTACAATTATTACCTCGATATAATGCGAACATCACATCGATGGTGCCTTTAGCATGTTACAAACGTAACCAATGTTTTAGCGCTAATGAGACATCATCAAACTGAGTATTGCGCTTGGCAGTATGGTTGTGAAGTGGCGTGGTTAGGTGGCAGGGAGGCACGTATCATAAAGTTTTAACAGGAAACCTCGTACAAACTAGCTTAATAATTATAATATATATTTTATATTGCACTTTGTTAAAACCTTATTTGATACCTAATTGAGTGAAAATTACCATATAATCAATAACGCAGCTTAGCTATGATTGTTAACTATAGTTTTTAGTAAATAAGCAATTACAAGACTAATATTAAATAGTACTTACTTTCTTATTAATTGTATTTACTAATCTATACGGTGAAGGAAAACATCGTGAGGAAACCTGCATGTCTGAGAGAACCTAGCAAGTTTTCGAAAGACATGTGAAGTCCGCCAACCCGCATTTGGCCAGCGTGGTGGACTATGGCCTGATCCCTCTCGTATTGAAGGGAGGCCCGTGCCCAGTAGTGGGACGTCAAAAAGGGCTGAATACACTAATCTATACATATAATAAAATTGTAACTAAGTCGAATCTGTACATTAAATATTTTTTGGAAAATCTTATTGAAATAAACATTATTATCGATACAGAGTCCGAATATATAGTTTTTAGAATTTTTGTCTGTCTGTCTGTTACCGCATCACGAGAAAACCACTGGACAGATTTTGATGAAATTTGGTATGATGATGGCTGGTTATCCGGGTCAACATATAGGATACTTTTTATAAAATATCTCATTTCTGAGAAAAAATACAAAAACTGCATTCTAAGAGTATACTAATATGTAAAACCTAAGAATTTGGTTTTTGGTCATCTGAACGCGGGCGGAGCCGCGGGCAATGGTAGTTGATTAATAAATGACTAAGTTTAAGTAGTAACATAAAGCAAACGGCAATAGTTTTATTCAAGTAATTTTTAGTAGGTAATTAGTACCCATCTAGTAGTATCTAATTAATATTATTGACGTAAATTAAAAATATTAGACATGCCATATGTACATGTATCTATGTATTTAAAAAAGGTTTACATTAGGTATGGTGTTATTATTTTTTTTTTTAATGAGAAATGAAACAGCTGGAATTGGTAATAATAACTAACTTAATTACAATAAATTGTGTTTGAAAATTTAAATACGAAATAACCTCGAACGATAGAACGATTTAGATCAAAGTAGGTACAAACCTAAACATATAATTTATTTTAAAATTTAATAATGACTTTATATGTATTATAAAAATATTTTTTTATAATATTTACATAAATAATATTAAAAAAAAATTTTTTTATACCTTTACTTTTATTTTTGACTTTGACGTCCCTTAGTTCGGTTATGTCAGTGCAATAAAATTCTTAATTACTTAATATTTCTAATGAATAATAATATCTAAATACTTATTATCTTAACAAAAAAAAAAGAAAAAAAGTCTATCCCACGAGAACCATATATTTTTCCGGATAAAAAGTAACGTATTTGTTATTCTGATGTGAGCTATATTATTGTAAAGTTTCATTAAAACTCATTCAGTAGTTTTTGCGTGAAAGAGTAATAATTTAATAAACAACTATACATATACATAAATATATAATTTCATCCAGATATCCATACATTCTCACAAACTTTTGCATGATTATATAGTATTAGTAGGATAATATGATATAAATATGGTTATTAAAATTTTTTTTTAAAGATTGCAAAGATATTCAAGACCATTTGAGTAAAATTAAAAACTTGGTGCAAGCGACCTTAGTCGCAAAAACTAGGAATCAAATACCTAATTTAAAATATTCAGTAGGTACCATATTCATAGTACAAATTTTCTTAATTATACACCTATATAACTAAGTCTTATTAAACTTGAATGTGTCATTAATAGTTATAATTCAACTTATCTCAAATACCGTTATTATACCAACAGCATTTTTAATTATATAATTATCGTCCGTAAGCCACCGCGAATGCTTATTAATAATTCAACACGCCTCGCACGCAATTACTGTTAAATAAACATATCCTCTATCGAATTACCTTGTAAATAGATACCTTTTTTTAATATAAAGTGCTTACTATACTTTAAAAGTTAATTGTTATCAAATACGTTGTCCCAGTACTTTTATCAATTTATTTTTATGCGAGTTGTAAATCTATACATATAATAAAATTGTAACAAAGCCGAATCTATACCTAAATTAAATATTTTTTGGAAAATCTTATTGAAAAAAACATTATTACCGATACAGAGGCCGAATCTATAGTTTTTAGAATTTTTGTCTGTCTGTCTGTCACAGAAAAACCACTATAGAGATTTTGATGAAATTTGGTATGGCGATAGTTGGTTATACGGGTCAACATATAGGATACTTTTTACTGCGGGAAAATATCTCATTTCTGAGAAAAAATACAAAAACTGCATTGTAAGAGTATACTAATATGTAAAACCTAAGAATTTGGTTTTTGGTCATCTGAACGCGGGCGGAGCCACGGGCAATGCTAGTCGCTTAGTAAAATTATTGAAGAAAAAGAAAGTCATCAATAAATTAGTGTCTTTAAAAAATGATGTTTTAATTGTTTCATATTCTAACAGTACATTCGAGACATAACACTCAAGTAGTTAATACGTCTAGATATAGGTATGTAGTTCTTGATTAGGAAATGACGACATCATGACTTAATCCCATCACTTAAGATTGTTATATAATATTTTACAGATTATTTTTAAAGTATGCATGCTGAAACTCTTGTACGGCAGATATTTAAATTCTAGCAGGACTCAGGCTGCATTTTTACAAAGTATGATGGTGAATGGTAAATGAGTGAGTCACGGGCGTGTGGTTTACGAGTGGAATAGAAATCGTCTGTTTAAAATGAAGAGTCAAGGAGCGAACAAGGCGTCCATTATTCATGAATGCCGTTTCACGCCCGACCACCGCCAGGCCTGGGGCCGCGCGGCCCTTCGAATAAGCTGGCATCAATGCTAACTGTTTCGAAATCAATATTTGTGTCTCAATCAATGCAATTAAAGCGGCCACGAATAGAGGGTATCGTATTTTACGTAATTAGTTTCACGCCATGACAGACAGACAGGTCATGATGTCGAGGAATATCTATACATATAATAAAATTGTAACTAAGCCGCATCTGTACATTAAATATTTTTTGGAAAATCTTATTGAAATACACATTATTATCGATACAAAGACCGATTCTATAGTTTTAGAACTTTTGTCTGTCTTTCTGTCTGTCTGTTACCGCATCACGGAAAAACCACTGGATGGATTTTGATGAAATTTGGTATGATGATAGCCGGTTATCCGGGTAAACATATAAGCTACTTTTTACCGCGGGAAAATATCTCATTTCTGAGAAAAAAATACATAAACTACAATATAAGAGTAAACTAATATGTAAAACCTAAGAATTTGGTTTTTGGTCATCTGAACGCGGGCGGAGCCGCGGGCAGTGCTAGTAATATAAATTAGAGAGGATAAATACTAGAAAAACGTTAACGTGTTTAACGCCTGTCCGAGCACTACATCGGCTTCCATGCAAAGCCTGTACATGTTTCTTCTCACTTTCAACCTAATCTAAACCAATTATAGCCCACACTAGCTGTATTTTCAAATCGATGTCACAGGTATATTTAATATAATCGTCTATATCTTTGTAATCGACATATAATATACGAGTATCACAATATAAAAATACTATTCATACAAATCGTTATCGTTATTACCGAATACACATAATCAATTAAACCGAATGAAACTATATTAGGGACTTTGATAAATCCGGAGGGATGGATACGCCCTATTTTTTCACATGGCGAACATAGTATCCCTGATGTCATTATAGGGTCCGAATTTGAAAACACAATTAGACTTAATACAGAGGTGATTGTTGTCGGAATAGGGTCGCAGACGAGGGGTTACGGTAAATCCTTTAATTTGACTCCCCTATCAAATAATAAAGCGAAGGGGCAGCGAGCGCCGAGCGAACGATATCGCGTTTAGTGGTTTTATTGCAAACGCCATCTGCCGCTCGGCGCGACGCACTCTGTAGATGGAGAGATAATTTCGCTTTTACAGTGAGGGGCGACGGAGCGTTCATTGTGAGTTGTTGCGTTCATTTAGACAATTCACAACGCGGTATCCGCTTGTAGATATAGCGAGATAGCGCGTCCATTATTTTAGTACGGGACCCTTAACGACACAAGGTATTATGTTTATGTGAACACTAAACATCTATAATTTAATATGATACAGTCGGATACACTACATGTTATTTTAGTGTAAATTATGTATGCATGTACATACGTATTGCTAAACACTTGTTAAAAGACAATACCTCGTCTTATCGTCTCTACTGATGAAAAGAGAGCTACCTCGTTTATTGCCGAAAGAAATGCCGAAAGAAATGGCATTGCCATGCAGCTAACATTCTTGCCATAATTCCACGCAGAAATAATTAAACGTACATTTATTTTGTAATACCTATTTGTAATTTCAATGCATTTCCTTTATAAAAAAAAATACTACAATAATAAGTATATATGATTAAAGATGATTTTAGAAAGTGTGCGAGGATTCAGACCAAACTTGTTATATAACAATGTTTCGTAGAAACATAATATCCATATTTTTAATATTATAAATGTGAAAGTGTATTAGTTTGTATGTTTATTATTCTTTCACGTCAAAACAACGGACGGATTGGCATAATTTTTGTGTAGAGAATTAGTTGGAGTGACATAGGCTACTTTTTACTACGGGATATAGTCTCATTCCCACAGGAAAACACGTAATAATTCAACCCACAACAACTCATCATACCTATTACCTATGTAATACATATTTAATAAAAAAAATAGTCTATCTATTCCATACTAACAGTTAAAACGTCCCTAGTGACGAACCCGAGTGTAGCAAGGGTGAGTCGCTAGTAAATAATAATTCTTAAACTTTTTATTGAGTAAATTGGATTTGATATGTTATTAAGAGATTAAATAGACAAATAATAATTAAATCTATGTTCGTTAAAATATAAAATAATAACAGCCATTTTCACATTTGATTAAACAAAGGATTATAAGCTGAGTGAATAAAAGTTAATAGGTGCATGCTGCAACAGTATTGTAAAACAAACAGGATTAGGGACATCTCGAGCGAAACGGGTTGCCCGTCCCCTGTTGTTTCATTATAAATAGTAGCTAAGCGGATCGGGCACGTGCAATGTTTTTATCAACGAGAGCCGACGCGCGGCGGACGACCCTAATGCAAGGGTAAACAATCCTCCGCCCCGCATATGAATAATTTCGCAACAAGGGTGAGAGAACACCAGAGAGGAATTGTTATAATGCGTAAATTACTAAATTATACAGACATGGACTTTTAATATTTTTATTTGCGAATTACGATTATCATAGATTTCGATAAAAATTGCAAGTTTACTTTTAAAAATATTTTATTTAATTATTTATTATCAAATAAAACTATCTTTTCGGATTATTTCGCGGATTTATTTTGATTTTTGGTTCCCGACGTTTCGTTTAATATTTTTCATTTGTAAAAGTATATATTAATAGTGTTGCTTAGTAAGTTGTTTTTAAATAATAGCAAACTAAATTAAAATGATTATCCGTAATTAATTTTAACTTTTTAAATTACACATAGAACAATCATATGGCTTTAATAATTAATACTATATTTTTATATTTTTATTTATGGTTATAAATATAATAATGGCAACACTAAATATAGATTACTAATTAATATTTTTAAAATTGTAATAATTATAAAAATAATAGCAAAAATTAAATAAATAATTTTCCATATTCAATTATAATTAAAATTATAAAAAATGTTTAAAGTTAAAAATATTGTAATGTAATTGGTGCAATTTTCATTTTGTTAATTGTGGGTAGGCTGTCTGTAACAACTATATCTTTAAGACATGTAACACCTCAGTCTCTCCCGTGACCATGGATGCTGTAAAGCATTCGAAACGTCGGGAACCAAAAATCAAAATAAATCCGCGAAATAATCCGAAAAGATAGTTTTATTTGATAATGTCAAACATTCGCGTAAATCTAAGAAAGTATTAATTATTTATTTATATTCTCTTCACAATATACGGCACCACAATACATAATATAATATTGTATGCATGAAAACTTGTTATATGTATCTACCTACATGTTAGTAAATTTAATAATGGTAGAAATAACATTTGTTTTATGAGCTTCTTCTGAACCAATTTACCAGGAATGAAAGAAAGTAAGCACTGGAGCATGTAGTGTAGGGTGTAAAAGCTCGTAAACACGACAAAGTATTTTATCGATGTCCTATGAAGCGTAGAGAAGCTTGCGTTCGGCACAACCCTATTGTCTCGCTGTCGACACTTGTGACACTTCATGAAATCACTCCAGCGTTATGAATTTATTGCTCTTCAACTATTGACTCCTATTCAAAGCGCTTTATCAACTCGACACATAATAATTTGTAGTAGACTGTAAATGAATTGAGTTTAGATAATCATCATTGATATAATATAGCTTTATCTATTTTCTATATTAAAAATTTAAAATTTGTCTAAATAAATTTATTATTACTACTGATAACACACACACACACACATTATGAAGTTATATGACGAGGTGTGTATAAATTGTAACAATTACAAATTGTTTTTAAGTAACAGTTAAACAAGTAAAAATATAAATACAAGTTGTAAGACCTGCTGATAAGATATACATATACGGAAATCATTAAAATAATCGAGAACGTAAAGCCGGTTCAGGCGTATATAATGGGTAGAGGAACAGAACAATAAGACTCCGTGTCGATACAGCCACACAAAGACGAAACAATCAATTCACGACGTAAGTAGGTGTAATTCGGCACGGTTTAACTGCGGTCCGGCCCCGCGACTAACAAAAGAAAATCTAAGCAATTAGTCGTCGCCAGAAAGAGCGGAAAACGCGTTTTAGACGCGGTCACGCCGACCGACACGATGTGGTCACGACGCAATCTATTCAATCGCGACAAATTCAACCTTATTAACTCTTCTTATATTTCTTTTATTAACACTTCACCGAACAAATTTAACAACCTTGAACAGTCATCTATGTAATGAAATATCAAGTAAGTACGGTATTATGAACCGCATTTGAGTGAATGAAATGTATATTTTTAGAGCTCAATCTCTATTTATTGAGTGTTAAACTGACACGCAACAAAGTGAATAAAAACGAGCATGACGTGGAATAAAAACTAGAGAACAACCGTCTGTTGTTCTAACTCCTAACACTGTAATATTATTTGAATCCATACAAAATATAAATAGGTTTAGTTCTCGGTTCCCGCTCAACTAAGCATGTTAAGTGCTAATGTAATAATTCATTACAATAAACCATTGCACTGTATTCCACAGCACAGCGTTCACTAAATAGCGCATTCAAGCATTGAAGCAGCGAGCCATCTGTCCGCCGCAGCACAAACAACGTGGCCCTTCTAAATCACCCACCCTCCTTTCTACTTTGCCAGACCCTAAACAAACATAAGTTTTGTAATTTCTGAACTTCAAATTATTTACAAAAATATACAATCTTTATTATATTAACTATTAAGTAAAGCAATATACAGACAGCCAAGTTAACTCTTTAATGATTTAATTATAATGGTCTCAAGGTGCAAATGCAGAAAACTTCCTACACTAAACCGTTTCACAAAAAAAAAATCAACTCAAATAATTTCTTCCCGCTTTAAGGACAAGTTATTGTTGAATCATTATTCATAAAAATAGGGTATTGAGTATGGCAACTGACAGTAGAATCTGGCGTGTTGTGAGAATAAAATCAACAGATTACTAGAGAACCCCCCATAGGCCGCCCCTTGCGCAAGAACCCCTGCAGCATATAAGTAATAACTATTCGTTACCATTGATGCCCTGCGGTTAGGGTTGTCGAGTGCACTATTGAAGAAATAAATTCATAAATTGAAGTTTCAATTTTGGTCAAGGGTTGAATTTTAAAGCTTTTTTGTTAATAATAAAAATTTGAGCACAAATATTTTAGAAATGACAAGTATGAATTTGTTGAGAAATATTTTTCGACAAACATAATAACTATAAAAAGAATATATATAGCTACGTTAATTGTATGCTTTAATTTAATTAAGATTATATCTAAAATTGTTTTTAGCCTCACAAATAAAGAGAAGCATAAATAAGGTCGTTTGCTCCCCTCACTTTGTTTCATGATAATGTATGGTAACACTTAATTGTTTAATTTTAGGGTTTGTTAATCATTATAAACTTATCAACTTGCCTTTTATGTTGACATACTTATATTTATGAGTAGATAGAATCACAAATCTTTAACGCCACGTAAACAAAGAAGGCTATAAATTCAAAAGCGAAATGTAAACAAAACGGCTTGACCATACTTTGCCAAACTGCCCCGAGCTCCAGCCTCCCCAGCGCCTCACGGGCCCCCCACGCTGTGGGTAGCTGTCAAACAACGTTTATCCAACAAGCGGGCGCAGCAATAACACCTTTTTTTTTCAATTTTACAACATTCATTTTCCCAGTGCGCCACTTTGCTACGTTGCTAATAAAATATCGCTATTTTTCACCTTCATCATACAATTTTACTTAAATGCCGGTATAATATCGAAATGTAGAAATATTTTTGTTTATCATACGTAGTGTAATAGAGAAATAAAACGGAAGTTTTAGTTAGAGTATTTTTTTTATAGTTATGTCATGCATAATAAAATGTCAACAACGTGATGTTACATACCTGTTTGTGCATTTCCACATTGAGTCCGTACGACATTTCGTAATACTGAAACAGATAATACAAATTAAGTAGAATTATTACATTTGAGACTTGAAACAATGTTTATGTGACACACAAAGCTTCTGGCAGGGATCAGCTTCCTCGAATCATTTGAGAGAGTGACTAAACATCCGCAATATCACATTCTGGACCGCCGCCAGAAGTGTTTCCGACACATAAAAACGCTCGCGAAAATTTCCTCTAGAGCGTATTAAAATAAATTGCAAGCGATTTGGCAACACTTAATCGTGATTCATATCAGACGGGAACGACCACGCGGGGATTAGGGACTGCCAAATATCTATTCGGTTTGCTGAAAAATGTTGCCAGTTACTTATTTTTTGCCACCGCGCGGAATGAATCTTAATAGCCATATTATTTTGTTCTTTCGGTATTTTTTTCTTTAATTCATAATAATACAATAAATATTTTAAGCGTAGCATTTCAAAACAAATACTTTACATAGGTACATTAGTTTAGATAAAATAATAAATTTTAATGACTTCACAATATGTTTGTTGGCTTTAATATGAGAAATTCCATATAGTTGTTAACATGTCAACTTATGGCTAATAATAGACAGTAGACTTACAAGCGTAATTTATGAGAACAGACGGTCTTGTAAATTGTACGCGATATCTATATATAATTTACGTCAGTGATTGTTTCTATGTAACAGAGGGGCATTAAATGAACTGTCTGTACGTATACGAGAGCATCGGTTTTGGAATACGCGATACGGGTGTCGCACTTCGAACAAAAGATATAACTTTATCGATTGTGAATAGTGCATACCCCCTATTACACGATAATAATCTAACAGCTCGTTAAAACCTACATCAATAACAATACATCTTTACTTGGTCACGTATAAATAAAATGCTATAATGTTTTTACTTACCATAACATAATGCCTTTGTATTTCAATTTTTTCACTGGCCAGTTTCTCACACTCTAATTTTAAACTGAAACAATACAAATTTAAACTTTAATTTCATTAATAAGTCGTTTTTAAATATTTTTAGGTAGGTAGATATATTCAAAAATAAATATTTTAATTTGTTAAATTACTGAAATAAACGTATGTCAACATTTCGTGAGAATTATAAAGTATTTAAAATATAGAAATAGCTGTTATTAAACCAAAATTCCCTCATACTATATAATATTTAAAGAGCACTCCATATATACTACAAGGCGATAAGCGGTTTTATAACAAATAGCTTGTTTTATTGCCGTTATCGCCAGTAATAGGTCAAACTTGTAACGAACTTTATCAATACTCGACTGGTCCACTTAAGTAATTCCTCTGAAGTTTAAGAACATGCTACACTCATTTAAAATTCTAAAACATCACAATTTGTAATAGTATCTGATACTAATAGATTTTTTATGTTTCATTAATTCTTTTGCTCCTAATAGATATTTATCGTTTTATTTTGTATATGAAAAGAAGTGTAAATTCGTATTTTTACCTGAATATCAGACGGATTTTTTAAGTTAACATTAAAGGGTCACAAAGGGTCTGCTTGTAAAAGGGACTACTTAGTTCACAAAGGGCTGATAAGGGATGATTCACTGATACTCAACGACAGGAGAAATCCCGGATGAGCCCTTTTTAGCTGATTTACTTTTATATCTTTTTCAAGTTGTATGCCTAATGTTCTACTTTTGTAACACCTTTTGTTTGTTTTGACAGATACAGTGAGACTGTAACAACGGTGTAACAATAAACCAGAGGAGTAATAATATAACTTATAACAAAATTACTTACTAAAAGCCTTTTAATAGTCAAATTATTTAGCAAAGTTTCCTGTAATAGTTAAAATTTGTCTATCTACAAATTATTTGCTTTGTGAAAAAATGATAAAAAGGTGTTGGCAGCAAATTTTCATGATGAATTATGTAAAATAGTACTCACTTGTGATATTGAGCCTGAAGAAAATTAAATTCCTCTTTGATCCGGTCACACGATTCACCCACCGTGAATTTGATCGGTTGCCCGGGTTGCGGTGGACCCTAAAAGAAATGAATAGGTTATTAGTTTAGCATAACATTAAAACGTATATCTATACATATATAAGTAATATAATTGTAACTAAGTCAAATCTGTACATTAAATATTTTTTGAAAAATCTTATTGAAATAAACATTATTATCGAAACAGAGGCCGAATCTAAAGTTTTTAGAATTTTTGTCTGTCTGTCTGTTACCGCATCACAGAAAAACCACTGGAGGGATTTTGATGAAATTTGGTATGGTAATAGCTGGTTAACTGGGTCAACATATAGGATACTTTTTATTTACCGCGGGAAAATATCTAATGTCTGAGAAAAAACACAAAAACTGCAATGTAAGAGTATACTGATATGTAAAACCTAAGAATTTGGTTTTTGGTCATCTGAACGCGAGCGGAGCCGCGGGCAATGCTAGTATTTCAATAAGTTAACGTATGTCAAACTAAAGTCATGATAACAGTAAGTACATACATCAATATTACCCTTTAATATTATATGGCACGAAAACATTTCTATCACGAAACAAAAATTACACGCATCCCAAATTACCATAATACAAATTATCCTTTAATGACTATAATTCAGTGTGAGGCTCGATTGATGAAAAAAACAACGTCGACCGCTCGCCTCTTAACACAAAAATAAAATATGAACACGCAAGCACCTAATAATAAAGAAAAAAATAAATAAAAAAGCTAACTCCATAATAAGAAGCAGGAAAATAAAAATAAAGCGAGGGACACAACAACACACGGTCGCCGGGAGGCCAGGCGGCAAAAAATAAATAACCGTCGCTCGCCGGCGCGCGAGGAACAAACGGACTTTAAAAATAATAAAAGGAGCGTAAATAAAAGCGTAAAAGGAACTGGCGCGGCGTGTAGACGTTGTAAATGGAGCTGCGGACAATCGAGCTCGGGAAAAATGTGGCCGGGAATTTTGTGAATGTGACCGCGGGAGATGGGCTGCGGTCGCGCTACACCCGCGACTCCGCCGTCTCCGGGAGAACTGGGTGATCACAATAACGTAATGCTCACCGCAACCGCAACTATACCAAGTGCGTACTTTATTATGCCTTAATATTTGTGATAAAAGTATTTTTATTAGTGTGAACAATATAATAAACCCCCACACAAGCATCATATACATACTTAGATATTTATTAAATTACATCTCTATACTTGACGACACGTGTGGCTCAGTATGTAGTGACCCTACTGGCTGTGCCAGCGGTCGCGGGTTCGAGTCCCGCTGGGGGCATTCATTTGTGTGATGAGCACGAATTTTTGTACTCTAGTTATGGGTGTTTATATTTATAATATGTATGTATTTAAAGTTATATATATGTGTAGTGTATCAACTATCTGGTATCCATAACACAAGCCTCGTAGCTTACTATGGAACTAGATGGTGCTGTGTATTAATGTCCCAACATATTTATATATTTATTATAGGTGGATACTAAATTCGGTAATAGGTTTTGTATAATCGATTTGAGGGACTACAATAAAAGTAAAATGCCTGTCTCGGTAGCTGTTAGAGCCGCGGTACGACCAAACGACATGATACATTGCGACTCCCCGTAGTTTGGTATTATAGTTTTATTAACTTTACCTTTATTTTTATATTTCTTAACTACTTTATTTACTAATTAAACTTGTTATAAATATTTTATGCAACGTATGTATAGATATTAGACATTTCTTTATCTATCTAGTTGGATATATTTCGTTTTCTTATATTTAGATATTAATTATTTATAAGACAAGATATAGGTAGTGAGTCTCATGTTAAATCAATTATCATATTGATTTTCAGATAAGCCCATATTACTTTGTTGTTTGTTGTGATTTGTAAACACAAATAATTGCCGTTCACAGTGTTTTATCAATAAATAAATGTGTAATTTTAACATTAAAATTTAACTACTCATTCAAATAGTTTTATAAAAACTAAACAAAAGTGATGATTAAATTAAACATTAACTCATTACTATATTGAATTTGGTTTAATTCATATTGCCTTTGCAATTTTATATGTTTTACTATGTAGACTATTATAACCTTTATAAATAGACCCAGTTATGCAAAAAACAGCCATGTGCGTAAAAATACTAACAGAGTTATAAGCATTTTATAATAAAAAATAAAATAATTATAAAAAATAAACACTACTTATATAAATATTGTTCAATTTTAAAATAACCAAAAAAACAAAATATAACCCAAGTGCAACTATCGACAGAAAAATGCTTATAACTCTGTTGGTACTTTTACGCACATGACTGTTTTTTGCATAACTGGGTCCATATATTATATAGAATAAATAGGCATATGGTTTAAATTATTATAGCTAGGTTAAATAAAGTTACCGGTTAACCGCAATTATATCACCGATATATCAATTTATGAAACACAATATCAAACTAATTGGCGATTTAAAGTAATTAACATTTGATAAATTATATTTTAACTGTAGATAATAAATAGCATTTCTATTGTATTTATTAGGTATATTACTTTGAACCTAATTTACAGCAAAGTAGGTAAATCCAAATGATGAGACAAACTTTCACGTAGGAGTTTTATTTTATAGCAATAATAAATATGTTGGGACATTCATACACAGCACCATCTAGTTCCATGGTAAGCTACGAGGCTTGTGTTAGGGATACCAGTTAGTTGATACACTACATAATATAAATAACTTTAAATACATACATATTATAAATATAAACACCCATGACTGGAGTACAAACAATCGTGCTCATCACACAAATGAATGCCGCCAGCGGGACTCGAATCCGCGACCGCTGGTACAATAAGTAGGGTCACTACAAACTGAGCCAAACGCGTCCTCAAAAAATACATCCCTCGAATCACTTACAATATTTAATCGTCCCTAAATTTGATCGTCCCAACTTTAAATCGATCACAAAAAAATCTTGACAATAATAGGCTGAGTAAACGCTCCCCTCAAGAAAAAGATTCTCATAAATTATCGCCGAAAAGGTCAAATTAAAATACAATGAACAGTTTTTGAGTGGCAGTATTGTGCGGAGGGCCGGCCGCCCGGATGAAAGGCCCGCATCCACCATCCACGCTCATAAAAACAAAACTAAACAGAATGCGTTTAAACGGATATAAAAAGAAAATACCTACGTGTTCTTATTTCAAATTATTGAATACGTCTGTCTGCCCACGTCTACCTGTTCACTCGGCGAGAGGACTTCTTTTGTTGGAATTTCCAATGAACTGAATGAATTCAAGCGAAATTTTATCCCTAAAAATTTGTTGAAGTGCATTTTACTGGGTTTTTTTTTCTAAATCGTTTGGAACATAATGAATAGACGCGAAACCTTTGTTTTGGAACATTTCTCTTCATAAGAAATTAGCTTCTCATATTGAAAAAGTTTGTTGAAATTCTTGAAGGCACGTCGTATTATTCTATGCTTGCGATACTTTAATCTTTATACAAATCAAGTAAATAGCTCTCAAATTTATTTTTTGCACAATTCAATTTACAAAGCAAAAATGTAGGTAATAAAGAATAATTCGCCAATTATTATTTATACTGAACTGAGTAAAGAATTTGCATAATTTCCCATTGATTGAAAAAGTCACGCGATGTATACAGTGCCTCACGCGTATTTGTTATTTCTGTCACGAACTCATTATCATCTCCGGATTCCGAGAAACAGGAAAATAGATCGATGTCAAGTGTTTATTAGTAATATTAGATGATAACTCCGAAAAGTATACAGGTTCGGCAGCACTGTAAACAACTAAGCACCATTCGCACTTATAGAGCAAACACGCGTAAACAAATATTTAAACGCAGAGATTGCTTTTGAAATGTTATTGCCTCACGCTAAATTTGAAGGAATTTAAACCTTATTCGTGTTGTTAAAAGTCTATATGACCGTGGATTTTTTGAATTTCATTGCAAAGGCTAAAATTGTCAGTAAAACTAATATGGTAGCTAGAGTACGGTTTGGAAAGCTGATTTTGCTTTCCGAGAACAGCATTCGTACGAGTTCGGTTACAAAATTATTCTTAACAAAAGAAAATGCAAATCCGTCGTTCCGATTTGGCGTTCCACGAACGATGTGAAATGTTTATTAAACTTGTTTAGTATATTATCTATCTACTTATATTGTGCAACAATTGTGTTAATAATACTCATGATAAGTAGGTAATTGTACCTAAGTATTGATGTGATAGAAATTATTTACGTATTTCGATATAAATATAAATAAATATTAATAATAAAATATGTGAGAATACGTGTTTTAAAAGACAAATAGCAATTTTTATTTATAATAATCAATACAAACTCAAAAACCGTAAATATAATAAAAAATATTAGCTTATTATTTGTACATCATTATAATTATAGATTAAATATACTTGAGTATAGCAATTTAATTTACGGCATGTTTATTATGACGATCTCTGTTAGCATACTCCAAATGTGATGTTTGTGCGAACTGATAACGTTATCATACTGAAGTAGGGAATTATTTTAGAGCATTGACTCAAGGCACTTTTTCACTAGCCCTGATACGTAATCCTAAGATATATTTTCATAGATATCCAATGTAATAAAAATAATGTAAAAAATAATATATAAGTAGGTATAATACGAAAAATTCTTGTGTATTTAGGTTATACTTAGGTAAGGTAAGTAAAATTTTGGGATACGTAAAATGGATTGTTAAAAAAACTATTATTAATAGATTTATATGGTTGGTATACCTATATAAATTACCTATGTATCTATGTATAAAATTTAGACCAACAGGTTTATAATTTATATGTAAAATAAATATCCTAAACTACTATATTTAAAGTATATTTACAAGAAGCATATAATATGAAATTAAACAAGAAATAAATACCTAAGTAGATAGGTAATTAGGGACCTGAATGGTTTGTTTTTCTTGAGTGGTTCACGTATTATTATACGTTTACAAAATAGTGTAAATAAGAGCGGTTATTTGTGAAGACGTGAAAACGCGAGACGCCATCATTTGTTCGTAGCGGTAATTCTGTCAGTCAAATATTGACCGAGCGAGAGTACCTAGGACGCGACACGGATTTCGGGCAAACACACAAATAGGCATTTACATTAACACCCCTCTCTCCCCCACAACCTCAACCCCCTCGCACTGTGCCAGTCATAAAGCGGAGTCGTAAAAGAGTAAAAGCCTTCTGTCATACGTAATACGGTTAACACTCTACAAATTCAAGGGAATAGCTGTAAAATTTTCTAGGATTTAACTACATTCGTATTTCGTTTTATGACTACGAAACGATCTTTATAAATACATATATAAAATTATAAACTACACATACTGTTCTAGAACATGTAATTTAATTTATATTTCTATTTAAAATTTATATTATTAAGATTTCCAATTAAGTTTTTTCGTTGCATTAATATGTAATCAAGATAGCCTTGTTTTGTTAGTCTACCAATTCTTTGGGCTTTATTATATGATAAAGGTATCATCTAAATCATTTTCAAAATATAATATGATAAAAAACAAATGTAAAACCTACATTGTAAATAACAGTTTTTTTTTTTGGTCATTAAAATGCATGTAGATAATCTCCGTCGGAAGGGACGACAGATGTAAAGCGAGTTGTCGGTTATTTTATTTAAAAGAAAAAAAATTTTCGCCTTTAAAATTAAATGTTATTGATTGACTGCCATGTTTACATCTTTTTCGATTTATGCTATTTAAAATGTTTTAAAACAACATGTGCATGACATAACGTGTATGTTTCATATCGTTTATGGTTTATTGTGACTATAATTACTTAACAATACCATTATTTATCGAAAGAACACAAGAGTGATATTAAAGTATTAAATTTTACAAGCAATTTCACAGGTAATTGAGTGTGTCCGACATTGCTTCTACAACGAACTCGGCGGGGGAGCAACATTTGTGCTTTTGGATTTCCTTGAATATATCTTTATCTACTTTGTTATAACATAATAGAAAAAAAATCTTATATTGTTTACGTTATAAACTATTGAACTATGTAGAAACTTTCTAAAGGAAAGACTTTTAACATTAACGTCGAAATAATGAAAACAGTTAAATATGATTTCTTCTTCTAAAAGTGACAAACTTTCCCCTAAGCTTTCACACAGTAAGCGGTTTATTATAACAATGCAACATGATAATAGCGGGCAAGTTGATTATCTCGAGAATGATTTATGTAAGTAAATGCGGCTCACCGGATGCCTGGCGGCCGCCACGGCAGCAGCGGCGGCGGCGGCGTTCATCGCGCCCGCGCTAGGATACATCCCCACGTCAAACACACGCGGTCATCGTCTGAAGCACAAAAAATAAAAGGACACAGCACACACTCCACTGAAGCCACAAAATCAACACTAGTACGCGCGCCAATCCGCGCTATTCACACGCGACTCGTAATAGCAACAAACAACACACAACCACCTCGCACGAGAGCTGCAAGTGAACTGACAAGCGGGGGGACCCGGTCCCCCGGTCCCCCATCTCCTCGGCCACCCTTCGCATGCCGTTGCCATACATATTTTCTCCACTCGAATTTTTCGTCGACTATCTTTATGTTTGAGGAATACTTAGGCGAATCGGAGATATACGCTCTAATAGATACGTATTATTTGGGGATTTCTAGAGGCTTCGAGGGGTCTTGGGATCTCGATGTAATGTTATAACTGTTTCACAACTTCCATTACACGTCTGATTTGTGTAAATATTGTTAAATAGAGTCGAGTAGAGTCGGAATATAAAAATAAATTGACAAATACACAAATGGGTTTTAGTGTGATAACAGCTTCTTTTATTTCAAGTCACGCGGTAAACTTACATCCGAATAGATGAGTCGGCACTCCGAAGCGCCAAGAGTAGGACCAAGTTTGACAGATATCTACTTTGGCGAAAGTTTAGAGTAGATAGGTACCTGGGAAACAAGGACAGATGTACACCTACTTAGCTTTATTGTTCTCAGCAAGCTTTTTAAATAATAGACCAATTTATGTTAGATAAGATTAATTAGGTAGAAAATAGAAATAATGTCAGATCTAGGTAGAAATGCATTCTATAGTAGGTACTGGGTGTTTACAACAAAACTATATTTTTGCGGTCTTAGTTACCTTTTTTTTCGACGTTTCGAATGCTGTAGTGAAGCAAACATGGTTTCAAAAATCAAATAAATAAAATAAATAAAAATTTAATAGGTGCCTAATCAATATTATCTCCTGTTATTCCATTCAGTAACTAATAAGGAAGGTATATCCTGCTTAACAATATTTTTATAACATTACGGACTTGTAAATATTCTTAATATTACATCATCACACCAACTATGTCAATAAAACAATTAATAACTATTATAAACTGAAGATTATTTCTAGCAATTCTGCTATAAAAAATCCCTTATGTTACAATAAGGCAATCACATATACCGCAAGATGAGGAGTTAATAGATGCCATGCCATTTCAATATTTATTGGAATAATAAACTTAAAGCCACTTGAATACATTAAAACTTTATATTGAGATTTTATAAGACGTTTCTGTACAGTAGGTTTAAACCTAGGACAACTATCTTATGTTTCATTACGGCTAGATACATACAATTCAATATAAAATAATATAGCACTTCTAAATGCATCTTGTTAACTTAACTTACATACTTAATGCAAATTCATACTTGGTAGTTTTTCAACGAGTATAATACTCGTAAAGTATTCGTACGTCCCGTAATTTACGTAGCGTTTACAAGTACGGGAAGTAACGAGGCGCGACAAAAACCTTCACTCCCTCATTCTTGTCTCATTTATTTTTATATACCCATACCTACAGTTTTTTAATTCTTCTGTCCTTTTTCTGTAGCAGAGATATGTTGCGCCCACAGAAGTGTGGGATACGACTCCTTGACAATGGACGCTATGTATTTTATGGCCGATATCGTCTGTTTGTCCACCTTTATCTTTATTTTTTTTTTTATTTCGTTACACTAAGCTTCTCGATTACGACTCGATATAAAAACAACCATTCGATCGGGCATAAAGCGTAGCGTCACAATGTGGTCCTCTAAAATAAAGTTTATAGTGTTCTCCCCCGGAATTGGTCCCTCGGCACGATACGGAGCGCGATCGTCATGATAACAAATTAATAGCAACCGCGTCGTGGAGACGTCACTATGTTGCACCCTTAACTCTACTTTATCGTTAATGTTCAATGACAAGCTATTTTTGAAACAAGATTTACTTCAATAAAATAAACTATAATAAACTTTTCAGTTTGCGCATTCTTTTAAATAGGTACGTAGGTATACTAATAATTTTATTTATTATTGTAAAATCGATGAGATTGGTTGACTACGCAAAATCGATATTAAAATCTATATAAAATGTTATTATGTAGGTATTTATAGATATAAATGTCGGTAGCATTCCTTAGAGGCGATCAAAGATCAGTCAGTTCATTACTGTAATGTAAACAGGCGATTAATTGGCAAGTCTGCATAACAAACGTGGGCGAGTCGGGATAATATAGCGCACCACGCGCTAGTGCTCCGATAGGGTTGCCAGGATTGTCGTACTAAATAAAGTAAGTTTTCCTCTTACGAATTTATCCTTAATTAGCATGTTTGCTCAATGTTTGCGGTTAGAATGTGGTTGACTTCCTCGCTTAGTAGAATACAAAATTGTTAATAACAGCTCAATTAGTAGGTAGATGGCTGGTACTACGCCTATTTATATATGTACGTATGTATGTCTTTCAATAAATAAAATTAGTCAGGGGATAGGTGCAATTTTAAATCAGATCTATATTATTCTAACTCAAAAAGTAAATTAAAAAAAAATTGTTTTGGATATGAATATTATTTATTCTATGAAATTATTTGCTTGAGTGCCTAAATAATATTATTTATATTTTATACCCACCCTATCATTAAGGTTTTACTATCTAAAGACATTTAATCACATGACAAATCTTTACTGGCGCGTATTCACACACGCAAGCAAACGAGCTGCTGCATTATTAACTGGCGCGAACAATTAGTTGTATAACTCGGCCATTGTGCCAGTGCGAGCCTTTGTAGCCGTCCCGCGATTCCCAGAAGGCACAGATTCCATTCCATTCTTCTTACATTTTTTTTTGTTTACGAATTAAGGCTTAATAGCTGCCTAAATTATTTGATTTATATTTTTATTTATTTTAGAATTCAGGCGGAAAATAATAATTATTATATAGATAATATTATTATTATTTATTTATTTATGTAACATTAAATATATGTTATAAAAAATAAAGTAACAAAATGTTAACAAAGGATAACTTATCTCTTTAAGAGATTTCTTTCAGAAACCCTTCAGAAGTGAGAAAATAAGTTAATTTAGTGCGGTGTAGGTGCAGTACAGCATTAGATGGAATATTAATAGGTAAATATAAATACTAATCTAAGCTATAAATAGTAATATAAACAGGTACCTACTTTAAGATAAGTGTATATCACTCAGTAATTATATGTGCAGGAAAAGGTTAAGTTCTTAATATATTACAGACAGACTTAATCTCCTGCTTTCGTAATAAACGCACAAGGAGGGTGCCCACTTCGGTGGGCGGTGGGAGGTGGCCCTCTTCGGGGGGGCGGTGTACCATGCGGGTTGCTCCTGGTACTTCTCTGATAGCAGAGTGGACTGTGGAGCAACCCCATGGTTATGGTGGTCTGCTTTGGCAGACCTGCCGTCGGGGCGTCGTAGTTGAATGCGTAAGCGATCCTGCGACGCCCCATTAAGACGGGGGGAGGTTTTGTTGGGTTTTAGTGGGTAGTACTGGCTGTATTACGCCGGTGAGTCCCACACGTCGTGCGTAAATGCATTTCCCAACGTTAAAAAAAAAAAAAAAAAAAAAAAGGTAGATACAAGTACAATAATTGAAAAATAATTGTAAGTAAATTAGATACGCTTCTAAAAATTATGTTGAAAAGTGTGGTATTTTTTACCTGAGTCTAGGTACTTAAGTTACCTATTAATTTAGTATCTTATACGGTATACCTACAAAATTAGAGTCACTTGTACCAAATTCTTAATTTGATTTAAATGTCTGAAATATTATGTTTAGCAAATGTCAACCATTACCTACAATTTGACATTTGCTAAATATACCTACCTACTTACCTATATATTTGAAATATTTAAATTTAGAAAAATAAGTGTAAGTGCTTTTACTATAGGTAGGTACATACCTACATGTGTGTTTTTTTTTAGAAACAGCCGTCGTATCTAAGTTACTTTATACATATACCTACCTACCTGTTTTATAGGTAGGTAGGTACCTACCTAATTATTTTTATCTTCAATAATAGTATGCAAATAACAAATGGATCTATCAATATAATATGTTAAAATAGTTTGTTATAATCCACGCACTGATTACTGATAGGAACTTTATGTAATATTGAACTTATGATCTTGTTATCGCCCAATGTTCACCTTCATTAGTATGGAATTTGGTAGGCCAGTTAAGAGGCTTTATAAAAACTGTAAGCAACAATACAACTTGGTTAGATATTTGTTAATAAACTCTTTATTTAACTATTTTTATATACCTTAATGGATAAAAAACTTAAGAATACATCGACAAAACTTTACCCACGCAAAAACTATGTTAAAAGAATAAAAAACAACAAGCTAATTTTTTATTAGGTACCTACACTTAAAAATTAATAAGGTGCATTACCGTATATCTACAAATAATTAAATCTATACTTATAATAAAATTCTAACTAAGCCGAATCAGTACATTAAATATTTTTTGGAAAATCTTATTGAAATAAACATTTTTGTCTGTCTATCTGTCTGTTACCGCATCACAGAAAACTACTGGAGGGATTTTGATAAAATTTGGTATGGTGATAGCTGGTTATCCGGGTCAACATATAGGATACTTTTTACCGCTGTAAAATGTCTCATTTCTGAGAAAAAATACAAAAACTGCAATGTAAGAGTATACCTACTAATATGTAAAATCTAAGTATTTGGTTTTTGGTCATCTGAACGCGGACAGAGCCGCGGGCAATGCTAGTTGTATTATAAAAATACTTAGCTAATACCTACCTATACATATTATGAATCTGTAATCGCGACCTGAGTGAGCATTATCAAGGTGCCAACGAGCAACATTAAAATAGTGTTGGCATGAAGGGGAGAAATATGTCCCTACCTAAGTAGGTAGGTACCTAAGTGTGAATAATATACCTAATAATAATTTATCGATAAAAGCAATTTGGACTTCCGTGATATACGAATGAATGATTTGATTGCAAAGTAACGATTAAGTAATAGAGCTTTTAAATTTTAAACCTCGGTGGAATTCATTCAGGTGGGATATTTAGACAAATTGATAGATTTTTTATTCATTGTTTAAATAAATGTGTGTTTTAAATTAAAAGACTAAGTTATATCAAATGAAATATTTTTGTTTAGTCGACACATTAAAGATTACTAAAGGATGTGGCAGGTGGCAGCTAGTGTAAGCATATTAGTCCCAAGTGTACACTATAGTCGAGTGTTCTGCACACTACCACTGTACAGTGAGTATAATATTGTTCGTGAAGGAATGCCATTTTAATGACCGCGGCATTGTTCGGGCGGCGTGCGTCATCATAGTTTAAGAGCTGCCCAACCAACTATTTTACTTGATTCTCTTCTCTTGGCTTAGCTTAACTAGGCGATTGTCCATTTTCATTAAATCAATCATACCTAGCAAGGTAGGTAAGCCTCTTAGGAGATTGATGTATGATTTGTCTTATTGTGACATTCGTTACCCCACGCACAAATTTGCAACTCCTACCTACTAATAGTAAACGTTAAATAGATTTAATGACTCATAATTTACAACGGGATGGAAAAGTCAATATTTATAATAGCCAAATTCATGTTATATTAAACAAGCTATCTATTGCAGTAGGAAAATGACACATAAATTAGGTATCTACTCTAAATATTACCTACAGAATGTTCTAAGAGAGTTTAAACTTTATATAGGTAGTACCAACATAATAATTTGCAATTTTTAGCACAACTTAGAGACGGTACCAATATCGAGGCAAGGCAAAGAGCAGGCAAAGTGAACGCAGGTCGCTGAGCGGTAGCGGTAGGTATCATTAATTTTTTAGACAAGACGCTTGTGTGTTGAATAGCGATTGCGGCTACCGGACAAGCATACTTTATCGGATGGCGGTCGACACAATACGCCTACGTCGATAGCTATCTATCTGGCTTGCGTTCCACCGCCACCGCTCGCTTTTATTTCCTTTTAGACAGGTTTTTACCTCAGTATTTTTCTTCCTATAGGTACGATAAGTGTCTTGTACCATTTATGTTATTAAAAACATGACGTATTTTACGAGCGGTGTAATGATCTCAATTTTCTTAAGAACCTATTCAAGATAACACCTTTAATAACAGATATCCATATAATAATGTAGTAAATGCATGCCGTCAAACGAATGGTGCTCGTCGTCGGAGGAGCAGGAAGTGCGAGAGCGGCGCGAGTCGTGAGCCGCGACCCGCGACCTGCGACGTGCCATTAGCGCCGCGCATTCAATAATAATGAACGAGCCGCACCAAAATATCCCCTGTTTACACCCACTCGCTCGCTCGATCCGCCGCCGCACCGACCGACCGCATTTTATTTTTTCGCTGTCGCACATTTCGCCGTCATAGCTATTTCCACTCGAGGCATTATACTCGCATACGTGTGTGAGTCGGTCCACGTGGACTGCTCCGTCGTCGTCGAGCGGAATCCACTGAATTCGCGTCTCTCATTGGTCCTAACGCTCGGATCGCTTATTAAGGGCGGAGTTACACGCGTTTCTGCCTCGCTATTGGTCCGGATGCTATACGGAATCGTTCCAATTGGCAGAGGTGATTTTTATAAGCGCGGTAGTCCACGTGGACTCGTTTATCTATTCAGACGCCGGCGGCGCGGTCGCGGGGGGAGGCCGGGGGGTATACGGGCAATCAGTAAAGGCGGGAGGAATACGGCCATATTTATAAGAGCTGCGGGGATGCAATCACGAAGCGGCGCGGGGGTCGGCGGGCGGCCGGGGGAGGGCGGCGGCCATTTTGAGGGCAGCTCTTTTTATTCGTTTTTCGCGCGGGGTGCGTCGGCGACGGGAGCGCGGCGTGCGCTAATTGCGGGGGTAATGAGGGCGCTCCACTCGGCTCGCTCACTCTATTAAACTCGCTCGCTATCGACTGCCTTATTGATTTGTCCTTAATCGAACCGCGGTGAAGCGGTGAGACAAGGTTCGGCGTAGTGTAAACAAAGCACCTCGCCACGGCGCGTCGCCTCGACCGCTTCGGTCGCGGCACCGCTACATCCGCGCAAATTGAATTGCAATGATTGGAAGTAGCGGCCACCGCAATCACTATCGACACTAATACAACACTAGCTCATAGATATATGCACAGACCGATTTACTGTTCATACCGACTCCATATGTAGGTACCTGTAAAGCTATTACGTTTTAAAAATTATCCTGCTCTAAAATATAACTAAATATATGTAATTATGGCTTATTTATTAAATACATTAATATTTAATTGGCCATTAATGTAGGCGGCAGGCATAGATTTTTATGTAGGTTTCTTATTCCGAGGAAAAAGACCTAAGTACGTTACGTAGATATTACGTACCGACTCAGTACCTATGAATGTACTACTTTTTTATTAAATTTTCTTTTTTTTTAAATACTTACATATACAGGTAGATACACTCATATATTGATTTTATTTATTATTTTTTTGTCGACATATACCTATAGGCCTTGACACAGACATAGGAATGCCATATCTGATTAAATCATATTCAGATAAACGAGAGCAATGTGACATTAAGATTTTTATTTGTTTCAGAATGTTAAGCTAATGAAATACTTAAGTGCTTAGTTTCTTATATTATTCAAAAGATCTACCTACTTGTAATTAATAAGCTACCTTTCCAGTCCGACATTTTTATTCATGCTTGATCTATTAAATTGCTTAACGTGTAATTTTTTTGTTTCGCTACTTTACATTTGTGATAATGGCAATGAGTGCAGTATAAATTACTATTAATATACCTATGTATAATAATTAATTAAGAAAAACGTTTGTATGGAGCCTATGCAAATAAAAAAAAATCGAATCATTCAATCAATTTTATTTAGATTATCATAACGAGAATTTTTATTCTTCATAGTCAAAGTAGCCAGTAGGTAGAGAACATTGTGTTCGAATTATAGAGTCGCGGTGTGGACGTAGAAGGCGCAATACGAGCCCGCATATTAAGCGGACGAGTGCATGCGAATGGCAAAGGGCTCTCGGCACACGGAGCACATGCGGTCGAACGCATGCGAATAATACGTGTATGCGAGTGAGTCTTCAAGTGGGACAAGCGGACAAACGTGTGAGAGTTGCCTTGCCTAGAATGTACCTAATTTAGACACAATTTATGATTGAATTTATATTATCTACTAAATAACCTATATCAAAAGAAAATATCTATATCAAAAAAATATATTGATATCCTTAAATCAATTCCTGGCATTGACATATTTTATGACTCTCCATCAATTTTTAGAAATAAGTTATTTAATTATTATAAAATGGATGATTGTTAATCTTAATTATTGTAATTTTTTTTCTTTTTAATAATGATTCTAATTTTATTTCTTATTATTATGTTTTATTAACGATTTCTTTTGTATTATGACATTTATCTATAATAATTATTATTATTTTTAAATTTTGTACTTTTAATTCATGAATATTTAAATGCTATGTAAGTACACTTATAATTGACATGCATATAAGGTATATTATTATTACATTAATTAATTTGGAAATGTTTCATATGTATGTTGTAAGTGTGCTTTTTACAAAAATAAATAAATAAATAAATAAACAAATTGCTGTTATCAAATACAATATTTTGTACAGTTTAGGTAGTTACCTACCATTTGGTTTTAGTGTTTTTCATTGATTTATCCAAACACTTCTACAATCTACATAATAATCTCTATTTAAAGACCCGCTAAAGTTGCCCATACGATGGTACGGTAAACAGTGGGTGGGTACAACTGTGTCAATTGTGAGCAATTGTAGCGCGTCATTGTCTCGCGACTACGTCACACTAGTTCATTGTTTCTGTTTCTTGTCGCCTGTTCAAATGTTTACCCATTCATTATGTTACTTCATAATTCATATCAATATCGATAATAATATCTATCTTGTTTAATAGTAATAATAATTGTACCCACAGTCTGAGCTCCGTCATGTTTACGACCTACCTACTCTACCTACATCGATAAATTCGGAAATGTTATGATGCGTTCCTAGATTAGATAGTGAGGCATTTAATATTTATAGGCTTTAAGCCCATTAAGCTTAGAGCCAAATTGATGTTCTTTAATGTGAAATCATAAAGTAGATACGTTGTATTAAGCCATGTTGTATACTGGTATAACCAACCTTATCGCTCTCAGTTCTATAAGCAACAATTGAAGACTAATTTCTATTCAAGTCGAACAAACATAATAATGTTTCTCCACAGTTCTAACAGTCAAGTGTAACAATTCGGTGAATTCAATAGGCAGGGAGTAGGGTAACGTAGCAAGTTAGACTAGTGAGCGGCGACAATGGAGCGAGACGTGGCGAGCGAGCGATATGAAATTTCATTAACGAGGGTCGGCGCGCAGTGTGTAGAGTGGCTACAAGACGGCGGACAAACAGCGCGCGTGAACCCACGGATAATTCACACGCGATCCCTACAAATAACGCTCCCCGCGCGTCCGCCTCCGCACGCCACAAACTAAGTTATTTATTGCACCCCCGCTCCCGACCCCGCACGTCTTGTGACAGGAAATACCCGCACGTATTTTTACTGGCGGCTGAACAACGCGCGAACCAGCGACATCTCTCGGGGGGCGAGAGCAGTGTCAACTGGCAAGTTCCACTTCGCTTGGCAGTTCTGCTGAATTATATATATCTACGTTCACATCTCGAATGCGCTAGTCTCTTTCCGCTTTATCAATTTACGAGTGCGCCCGACGACGCAAGTGCGCTCTATAATGTGAACCCGACTAATAGGTGTGTGTCATTATAACATATTATAAGTAATGTCGTAGATAGCAGCATCATATCGTAAAACTTGTTTTTCAATTACATTCGCACTTCGAAACTCGAGTGTCGAACTCGTTCAAACATTTTAATAAGCGGCAAAATTAATGCTCGATTAAAATTATTTGAGGATGTTATGTGTTAATTAAGATATCCGTTTTAAGTTCATTTTAAAAATATGTTATAAATATAATGCTTATGTTTAATACATAAATATTACGTACATACTTATTTATAACAAAGCAGAGCTCTATAAATAAGCATTTTAAGTCGTGGTTAACTACTACAATTATACTAATAATTGATCTTTAAACACCCTAGGCTATTAGGTATCTACATATTTACCTATGTATTATCAAATTATTATCAAATATGTATAACATGTAACCTATATTACAAGGTACGACCTCAGATTGTCGTATACCACCTATAATAGAGTTTACGTAATTACACGTAACTTTGGTAACACAAGCTAGTAGGGACCTAGGTACCTACCTGCTAAATAGCATGCACCCACTGAGAAGTAATAACATAACACTGTATAATCCAACATACCTATATAGTAGGTACTTGAAATAAATTCTATAGATTAAGTAATACTTAATAGTTAAGGACTAAGTAACATGAGTTGTTACCAATTAATTCATTACAATTTTCATTTTTCAGCCCCTTTCTTGATGTCCCACTGCTGGACACAGGCCTCCCTTCCGTACGAGGGGAATTAATATAATATAATAATATAATTAATATTACTATTTTTATAATATAATAATATAATAATTATTAGGTACTATTTTTTTATATAAAAATTTTAGACGTAGGCAAGTTATTGTATAGTTTTTAATGTACAATGTAGCACCTAAATGTCTAGCAACTTGGGAGAGCACATGGAACGCTTTCCCATTGTTTACCGCAAAGATGCCATGGATCAAATGAGTAATTTGATATATGAGTAGGTATAATAATTTTATTGGTGAAGCTAATAGGAAATAATTACAAATATGAATTAGGTACTACGTTCTTGTTTTAAAGCCTACCTGCTATTTATTAAGAATCAATAATAAATTTTCTTAGGAAAGTTTCATGATTGTTAATTTTTTTCAGTACGTATAAATCTACCTAATAAACAAAAATACTGATCATAACAGTCAAATATTTCAGTTATGTACCTACTGTTATTAATATTATAGCGTTATGGCCAAAGTTCTTTTCAATCTAGTGATAAATTGTCAAAGCTGGAACCGCAATAAAGTTTACGCTTACGTTTAGTATCCTAGCAGGTGTTACCTTACTCTTATTAAAAATCTTGGCGATCAAGGAATCTATAAGAAATATACTCTTAGAAATATATATTTTATAGAAAATATTTAATATTTATAACTATAAAATTAACAAATTGAAATGAAACTGAAGCACTGTACAATTTATCGGTTAATACCTGCTTATGTTCGTATAATTTCTGATAGATTACCGTCCTAGTGACTGCTACAATTTAGCTCTACATACGGTTGTGTGTCCAGAGACAAGAGACGAGTATGCACTATGGCCCTGCAACTGTGTCAATTGTGCGCAATTGTCGCCTGTGCCTTATTGTCTTCGTTGTTGACGAGCGACGAGCGAGAGACGGTTCGTCGGGCCAACAATTGAGCTGTTTGTTCAATTTATAAAGTTAGTCCTTCACAAAGCGTTCATGATACATATGCCTAATGACGCATAGAGGACTCTCATGCTCCTTAAAAGTCGTAAACTTTACAAGCAATATCTTCTGGTGCATATTTTATGAAATAAATTCAATGGCATATAATCAATGAATAGCCAACATAGGCTATTATAGCCTGTTATGTACTAAGAATTTGAAAAATATTTACAAACCATAAATATATATGAATATATACTTACTATGTAATATGTATAATACTTAATATAAAACAATACAAAGTAGGTACATTGATTGATTTTTCATGTTAGTCTTCCTTGAACAAATATCCGTCACTGTTTAAAACAAGAAAATACAATTTGCAGAACAAATTCAAGCTTTCGAGACATATGCAGTGCACTTTATGCTAGGTGAGTAATAGTTCAACAAAGTCTGAGTTACTGCAAAACTACGTAATGTCGGTTCAGCGTTCCTGAACTGAGATGATTTACTTTAGCAATAAAACTCCCAAGCTGTTGTATTTTTGTTAACGCTCTACACGTGGAGCCACAATGTGAACATCGCAGGGCTAGTTGAAGTACCATGTTGAGTCGATCGTCGTAATATTTGCTAATCTTCATAATATTTACGCATTATTAATTACATTTGTTATTATGTTCGAGTAGGTTTGCGAAAAGATACGATTAATTCGATCCATATCTTATGAGTCATTATTTAAGTTCAGAAATTGTAATATCACCATTTGCGGTCTGCGACTCTACACGCGTTCAATTAGTGACTTTATTATAGTAAACGCAAACCTACCGGAAACACGTTCGGAGATTATGCGAAGGTTAACAGTTAAATATTTAGTAATAAGTTATTTTTATGCGTAATTTGATATAAATCGTAAGATCGTAGCAGGTAGGTATGCAGTGTAGTATGTAGGTTAAGTGGTGCGCGTTAAGATTATCGAAACAATTGTAATAAATTAAAAACAAAATCCGTGCTCCCTGTGGTTGAGTAGCGAACGGCGAGGGCGTCGAAGCGCGGTAGAGCTCACCCCCTATTTTTTGCGGGTAGGTAACGTGCTCGGTGACACCTCGCGCGGGTCAAGTGCGGCGGGCGGCGGGCGGCGGGGGCGGGCGGCGCTAATTCCAAGCGCGTGACCGCACTCCCCCGCGCCCCGACCGTCCTCACCGTTTTCCCGCCGGATTTGCGTTCATGCAGTAAAATAAAAAGGGCGATTTGGCGCCCTCCATTGCCGCTGCCCGATTAGCGGCGCCCTGGGAAATTAAAAGTATTTTATTCCAGCATTTATTCCCTTTTTGTTTGCATTGAATAATGCGAGCGGTGCGGTGTGTCCGACACGCGCTCCTCTGTATGACGGATGAGAGCGTATTGATAGCCCTGTACCTGTATGTTATCGCGAGATGTAGGTACCTATTAAGTACACCTTTTCCACAGCGGGATTATTGCGTATGTAATAAACCTAATACCGATGGTTTTGTAGATTTGATTTGAACATTATTTAGATAATAATAATAAAAATATCAAGATAGGTTTAAATAGTGAGTGCATTTACATAATTTATTATTTGTTAAGTATGTAAGCTGTTTATTTTATTATTAGGTACTTTATTTTTATTAAATATTGTTAGCTTGACACGTATTAAAATTTGATTATAGGTACTTTTATAGATAATAGAAGCCAGGTAAAGGCGCAGAAATACTTTAGAAAGATTGGAATAGGTATACCTATTCACGAGTTTCATAATTTTATTTTGCCGCTTCATAACTTCGTATATTACGTTAAGCCCCCCAAATCTCGGATTCAAATAAGAAATTAAGTTCATTAGTTTGCGTAGGTTTTGCACCCCTGCCATGCTGTATCCCCCGACCTTAGGGACGCCAGTTCTGATTTTTCTCATTTATCCCCACCCGGATCAAATTCAGATGGATGTGATTAACAACGTTTCACTTCGTTTCAAATTATATTAAAAAAATGACATATTGAGTTACAATTTTCACCTATCTACGACGACCACGTTTGGCTCAGTTTGTAGTGACCCTACTTGCTGTGTCAGCGGTCGCGGGTTCGAATCCCGCTGTACATTAAATATTTTTTGGAAAATGTTATTGAAATAGACATTATTATCGATATAGTGTCCGAATCTATAGTTTTTAGAATTTTTGTCTGTCTGTCTGTTACCGCATCACGAGAAAACCACTGGACAAATTTTGATGAAATTTGGTACGATGAGCTGGTTATCCGGCTCAACATATAGGATACTTTTTACCGCGAGAAAATATCTCATGTCTGAGATATATGTAAAATCTAATGCTAGTCTATAATATTATGCAAACGTTCTCTCTGACTATGGAAATTAGAAATGCTTAGTAGGTATCCATCACATTAACCTATGTTTAAATTTGTCACTACAATGATCGCAATATATACTTATTTACGTTAGTAAATGGCTATCTTAAATTATACACATGGGCAAATTTCCATAAGCTTTCGTTCATCAACTCGATTTACTTTAAATTTGTATTTTAAAACTATGTTGGTATATTCTGAATAGGGATACGTATATGTGTATTTACACAGGGCTCGCTTGCCGCATGTGTTCAAACAAAACAGCCCTTGGTGTATTTTTGCATCGCTTAACCAAATAATAAAGATTGCTTGCGCACACGCTTGTTTAATATGCTTAAACATGCAAATGTATATTTATGTTTAAATTACAAATCTTACATTATTTTATAAGTACAAATTTTATATTATTAAATATTTATTTAATACACCTACCTACTAACTTATGAGTTGAGTGAGAGATGGAGTGGGGTAGTAGCAGTAGGTACCTGTACAGGTAATTTAGGGTTATAACAGATAGCTATATATTAGGTATATTAAAATCATATTTTTAAATATTTTATTATAATAATCAATATAAAAATTGTATTTAGTTATTATTTAATATTAATAATAATTTGTTTCTTAAAAATTAGGTATACCTACCTACCTACCTACCTACCTAATAACTATAATAACCCTTTAGGGATTTATGTCAATTAGATGAGAGAAACACGTCAGTAGGTACTATCGTGTCTTATGAATTAAAACCCGTTGTCGTTTAACAAGTTTAATAAGCAAATAGGTGGCTGTGTCACGACTGGCCCTCTATATCGTCACGTGAGGGGCGCTCTAATATTTCCGTCGCTACCCCAACGATCCCTTTCATTGAATCAAAAATACCTATAATCACGAGCAAGTAGACGTTCAAAGGACCCCACTTTATTATCGCTCGTTTGTTATTTTTTCCTCTTAAAGAAGTTAAATTGTTTTTGTAAAATGAATACGCGTTTAGCCCCTGTTTTCTCTATTCTGAACAAATGTAATAAAATACAAATGAGATTATGTTATTACAACGGTTATTATATTCATAATATTTTTATGTTTTCGAAACAAGTATTTCTGTGGTTTTAACAAAATGGAACATCAGCCAGCTACGATTTATGTTTAATGATATTTTTAGTTTTACACGTAAGTAGGTATAATAGATAGGTAGGTACTACTACTTTTTTTGACGTTAAGTGTAGATAAATTATAGATACTTAAATATAATGTTAATGAATTAGGCATTGTGTAAACAAAAAGTTATGTTCCGTCAGAATCAAAATAAAGTGTGCTGCCGCAGCATGCACCTCGCTACGCTATGAAAGCAACGTGCCTAAGCACAACAGTTGTCTCGCAACAGCCATACACACACGTACGGTATACGCTGAACTTACTACAATAAAAGCGGGAGAGCGCAGCGAGGTGGTCCGGGGGGTCGGGGGGCGAAAGCCGTTGTGACGAGACGATGCAGTTTGCACCGCGGCCTCTTCCAACCTTCACTAACTTGCGCCCGTGTTCTTGGGAATCGTTTTAAATTCAAGAGCCGCATAGCACTTCTCGAGCAACAATCTGCCTTATTTACAAGCCGTACGAACGAAAATGACAACAGCAGGATACCATAAGTCATTTCGAAAACGACCGCGCAGACACGATCGCGAAACTAAAAGCTCTAGGCGAGCGACAGAAAGTTGAGAATCGTATAAATAATTCAAGAACAGCAGGCGACCCGGGTGTGAGTGCGGAGGTGAGAAATACATTAGTGGTACCGTTTTCTATTGGTCGGTGCTCCTGTGTTGATATTAAGCAGTCCACGTGGACTGTTCCGTGGTTGCTTGTCTCGTTTTTTTCGGCGGGTGGCTCGCTATCCATCCCATTCTAATCTACAACGAAACGTGGAATGCCATGTCCGGAGTCGTTCAGAAAGTCGTGAGCGTGCATCGTGCTTCGAACTTCGTCCGTATGGCTAAAGGAATTACGTTTGAAGAGAGAATTTATAAATTGGATTGAATTTCTTCATGTTATGGTTGAATTTTGTATGGAAACTTTTTGTTTTTACGTTTCAAAAAAACATCGAGTATTGATAAGCATTTTTAAGTCAATTAAGGTTGTAAGCTAAAAGCGGTTGTTGCTACATTTAAATTATTGTCCGGCATTCAAATAACGCCATTTTTTTCGTGTCGGCACGATTTTATTTATAGTTATGTGTTATGGTAAATATAATAATGCAGCGTGGGCGATATCATACATCCCATAACGAATCAAATATAGTATTATTCATTTATATTCTTTTTTATGCTTATCGTTCTAATAAGCAGTTTTTAACTTTTCATTACAGATAATTAATTTTATGGGATGTCTTAATAATATGTAAATGACTGTTTCAAAATCTCTTTTATTGGATTGTTGTAACTTTAAAACCTGTCCCGTGTGTGTTCTAGTAAATGTGTAAAAAATTAGTTTGAAACAAGATAAATTCTTTCTATAAACCTATATTGTATTTCTTTTAAACATAATAATAATTATATGCTTTAAGTAAGAAAGTTAAACTAAAATAGAAAAAAAGTATAGTGATTTTCCTATTCGTAATTTAACTAACGGTTACTTTATTTTTTTGTGGTAATTTTATGCCATCTATCTGAATATTATTTATTTACAACTTAAAGCTTGTAGTAGTGCCATCTAGCAGTAGATGTTTCAAGTACATGAATATCTTTCAATTAGTTTAAAAACGACTAACAGATAGCAGTGCCATATAATAAACTTTATTTTCATTTTATTTATTAATTTCTAGCTAATAATACATTTAAAATTACCTAAAAGAATAATTTTACTATTTTATGTTGTATAAATAATATATTACAATATAAAATATATGGCAATGGATTTTTGCGTACTTACTCAATTACTAAATTGATTTCAAAATGTCATTTGGTATGACAGTTGACAAATTATAATTAAATAGTAAATATCATTTCAAGAAAAAAGAAAAAAAAAAGAAAAATAATTGAACAATTTAAAATAAGTTAAAATAAGACCTAAGAAAAACTAATTAAACAAACACTCATATTTATACAACTATTTCGAGAAAGTAAATAATAAAGAATCTGTGTATACTTTTAAGTTTCTAATTTAAATAAAACTTTTTCAGAAGACAATGGCACCAAAAATAATTTTATTATTTAGTGGTAAACGAAAATGTGGTAAAGACTTTGTGACAGATCATCTAAAGTTAATGTAAGTGTTGAAATATGAACGCAGTCCTTTATATGTATGATATATTTCGTATATATAGCTAAGCTTCTTGTATATTTACACACTATTTACCTACTATTTATAAGTTATTTAAAGAATAAATTTCTGCAGCTGTTATCGTTTTCACTTTTTTATACTTTTAAATAGTTTAGCTCAATTTACCATAATCATGTACTAGTTCTCATTAGTAGGTAAGTATTTATGTTAATAGATTACAACTACTAATTATTAAGTAGTTGTTGACACTATAGGTAAATTATAAAGATTTATTGAAGAAAAAGGCTAGAGGGAAGAATAGTAACACAATTTTTTTTAATAGCATGTACTTTTTAATATTTTTATTTCTATTTTAGATTAGGTGATCAATGTGAAATTATAAAAATATCCCAACCTATAAAGAGTCATTGGGCAAATGAGAAGAATTTAAATTTAAATGAACTGTTAAGTGATACAGAATATAAAGAACAGCACCGTTTAGATATGATAAGGTGGAGTGAAGAAAGGAGAGAAAATGATTATGGATGTTTTTGTAGAGCTGCATGTGACAATGGTAATGGTTTGATTAGGCTTAACTAATTAGACTTTATATGATGAATGATGGGGACAGTGCCCTGTACACTTGGTGAAGGGAAAACTGACTACCCTATAGAGACTAAATTAAAGAGTGGACTGTACTAAAGTGGTTTATTACTACACACAGAGTGGTAGCCCGACAATATATCATGCGCTTCTTAACGTGAGTTAAGTCATTCTCCAGGTTGTTCAGCAATCGGCAGCTTTTATATCGCCATCCCGCATCACCCGCTCCTAAAACTATGTGATGCATAATTGTTGACACACTAATGTCAGGTGCAACCTTGTCTTTACCAATGACTGAGACCCAAAACCAAATATACAACAGTGATTCAAGATTCCACATGATAGTATTCCCATTGTCAAGGTTTTAATCTTTGTTAACTTTTGCATGGTGTTTATTCAGTTCCTAAACTTTTCATTTTTGTTTACACATAAATGTGTTGATTGTGTATATGTGCTTGTATAATGATAATCTTATATTTTATATTTCTAATATAATTATTATAATTTGAATTTTAGCAGCAGACAGACCAATATGGATTGTTAGTGACATAAGACGGAAGACAGATGTGCAATGGTTCAAGGAAACATATGGTGATCTAATAAAAACTATTAGATTGGTGGCTGATGAAGAGACACGAAAAGAGAGAGGATTTCAGTTCAAGAGTGGTGTTGATGATACTGCCTCAGAATGTGATTTGGATGATTATAATGAATGGGATCTTGTTATTGAAAATGGCAAAGAAAATAAATCCATAGAAGATCTAACTAAAAGTATTATGGTCCTTTTACAATGAATTATTAAAATTTTATGTAATTTTCTTATTATTATATAATTATAAGAGCTTATGTAAGTATTTAATGACACAAGTAAATGATTTGTGGGTGGGGTTCAATTGGTATCATATTATATTATTATTATATTTGGTATATTAGATCTGAGATATAATTAAACTCAGCTTTTTAACTGATGATTTTTAAGATCTGATGATGATTATTAAGATCAAAATGTTTGTACAGATTTATTTATGTGAATAAGATTACACTCACACCACATCATATTTTAGTTTTACTCTGGAGGTAAATTTTTGTACTGAATTTTTGTGTGTGTGATATACCATCAAAACAAATGTAATATTTGTCTTAGCTTACATATGACAAAGCTTAGCTCTAAAGTCACCCTGCAGCGTCTGAATATTGTCACTTGTACCTATCTACTTTCTGCCAGTACCTTTTGTTCCTGCAGAAAATGAGAAAATATGAAAAGAAATATTTGTCTATGTATATGTTTCCTTAACTTTTAAAATTAATATCTTTCGAAAATATTCTCTTATTATACGTTATTTTATTACACTACGTATTCTAATACGAAAATAAATGAGAGAATAAAAATAATTTTTAGTCAAATTAAATTTTAAAATTATTTTTGTGCTATTTAGGGTTCTAACGTGTTTATTTTGTTACTTGCAATGATTCGATTAGTTTGGCCTAGGCCAAACTAGTTAAGTCTAAAGTATTTAGGCTTTACTCGTATATCTGGCACCCTTAGTATGAGTCGGTTTGGCCTGAAATTGGGTTTGGCCAGTATTATATACATTGTAAAAGACAAGAAATCAAAATGAATGTGCTCATTGCTTTCCGCTAAGGCTGCTTGGTAAATTTCCTATATAAAGTAATCAAAAGTTATTACTTAGCAATTTCAAAAAGGTGAGAATCGATCTAAAAGTAAATGGGATGGAGGCTTGGTTAGGGTAGTACTTAGAAAATTTAAATGTGAAATGTTATATCTAAAAACAGTGGTGGCAATAAGTTTTTTAATTAATGTTGTAACGTGTTTTATATAAATTTTGAATATTTACAATATACACTTATAAAAACACAAAAAGACTAAAATTAATTTATTGTAATTTAGAACTTTCTTAGATTTAAGCAAATATTTGACATCTATACATATAATAAAAGTGTAACTGATCGCTGTCTGCATAATAGAACATATTTTGTTTGTTTGTTTGTCTGTTCGTTTGTGTGCGTTAATCTCAGAAACGGCTTAACGGATTTGGTTGCGGTTTTTGATAATGTATTATGGTAAATTTCACTTAACATCTATATGTTAATAAATAAATTTATGTACTCATTACTCTTCAAGCTAACAGCTTCCCTGACTTTACCTAGTGCTAACCTTTTTTTCAATTGGTCCATAAAAAAAAAATCACAATATCACAATTTAAGTAAAATATCTTTAAATAAGATGAATGAAAACGGAATAATGCACCCGTAAATCTTTGTATATTTTACTGATTATTGAAATATCAGCGATTAAGAAATGGGGTATGACTTTTTATTTTTATGATTTTTTTATCTCGGTTAAAAACTGATATGATCACTTTTTGTTAGGTACATATTTTAGTTTATACATATTTATAAAATGATATAGTTAAACAGTTTGTGAATCAACGACATATTTATTGAAGTAAACAAAACTAGCTTGAACAATAGCCTTGTGTACTAGCATGTGATAAGCTGTGCTATCATCACGGGGTCTCAATATGAACAAAGAAGAATTAGTTCAAATAAATGTCAATAGATGGCATTATACATATGTACCGATTTGTTATTGAAGTCTGTGTGAAATAATGTAAAATAAAGGAAATAAAAAATTGATCCTTATTAGGTAAGTATGTATATTCATGGTTTAAAAAAATCTCTTACTAAAAGAACACGAAATAATGCGCTCGTAAATCAAATTAGCATAATTTTATTGATTATTGAAAAATCAGCAATCGGGCAGTGGTGTGTTGAGAATATTCACAAATCACAGTTGAAAAATGTTAAAGTTACTGGAGTTTGATCAATTAAATTCGCGATGAATTTTGCAATATTTATTACATTTTAGTTTTCACTTATCTTTAAAACAAAATGATTCGATATGGACAAAATTTCTCGAAAGGAGGGCGCTACACATATGATCTATTTATATTCAGTCTGAGGTTAAGCAATTTATTATGATATCTTTTTTATACTTATTTTTGTGCTTCTATTGTGTTAGCATCTTACCTGTGCAATATATATATACATATATATATATATATATATATATATATATATATATATATATATATATATATATAGGGGTAAAAGTTGGTAATAGAATTTATATAGGCAAAGGATTATTTATGATCAGAATTACTTGAAACTTGGTGTTATTGCTCTTCAATACAAATAAATAATTACGTGTTTTAGCATTTTTCAAAATTCCATTTAAGATATAGAGCTTTACAATATACTGAGGGCCATAGTGATCGCGACATCTGGCGAGAGAAAAAGACAAAATCTTCCCCATTTCTTAGAATGTTGTGTGAAATATAATACATATTATTTATGTTACTATTTACTATTTTACTAACAAGATGGCGCTGCTAGGATAAATTACGTGATTTACGACAAAATTTATAATGGGCGTGTAAAGGTTTTTATATTTGCAGTTTGTACATTGTCCGTTTCCCTACTACAAAACTTATACATAATGTGGCATAGTGACTGAAATATGTTTTTTAACTAACTTATATATAAAATTAGACTTTTAAAAAAGTACAGATTAAATGCCTTACTCATATTAAATAAGAAAAATATAGAACCCTAGTTGTTTAAATTTCCACAATGTATGGAAAATTCTTATCAATGTGTAGTACATATATATAGCATGTAGATCCCATATCATTGCGTGATGTTTCTTTTTCAAGGAACCAATTATTGCTCTTATCGGTTTAGACGATGTAATAAAACTCCAGTGTCGATGTTTTATAATTTCCCCCGAATTTTTATGGTCTATTTATATTTACATCAAGATACAAAATATTTACTTTATTAGAGTATTACTTAATATACTTTGAATGCTATCATGTTTGTCACTTGCCAAACTATTGTATGTCTGGCTCAAATTGATACTTTTTAAATTTATTAATGTTTATTCTAAAGCAGTAGGTAATGAAACAGCGGCTGGAAGCAATGGACTCTTTTGAATTTCGTTCTTTTATTTACTAATAGTGCTTTATAAAAGATTAGCCATTGTTTCTTTTCGCTTAATATTCCACGATGATGCTCTACGTTAAATCATCAATATTCATCTCGTGATTAAGCTATAATTTTATATATGACAGTCAGAATATTAGTAATAAGTTATGTAACTGTGTTTATTTTTATTTCAGACTTTTTTGAATAATTTTCAGTAAGTAGTAACCTAACCTAATAATTAACTACTAAAAGTTAAAAGCTAACAAAGAGATTTACATTTTAATAAATATATATCGATTTACATTTTATATTAATAAATATATAAATTGCCAACGAAATGATGATATAAGCATTTCTTATAAGTTTCTAGTTTGTTTTAATTGATATCTGTACATATAATAAAATTGTAACTAAGCCGAATCTGTACATTAAATATTTTTTGGAAAATCTTATTGAAACAGACATTATTATCGATACAGAGTCCGAATCTATAGTTTTTATAATTTTTGTCAGTCTGTCTGTTTGTTACCGCATCACGAGAAAACCACTAAACAGATTTTGATGAAATTTGGTATGATGATAACTGGTTATCCGGGTCAACATATAGGGTACTTTTTACCGCGGGAAAATCTCTCATTTTTGAGAAAAAATACAAAGACTGCAATGTAAGAGAAAACTAATATGTAAAACCTAAGAATTTGGTTTTTGGTCATATGAACGCGAGCACTGCTAGTTTTATTATATAGTAGTGAGGCGATTGATTACGGCGATTACCACAATATAAATATGATGCGAGTAGGTACTTGTATAAAATAATAACTATAACTTCTGAATCTGCGAGCGTGTAGGTAGATACTAGGTACGATTCTTCACATACACCACCTGCAGGTGCCGCTACTTCGCAGGAGTGACTATGGTGAATCACCCGCGAAAAGTGTTGCCATCGTTCCACATACGGGACGGTATCCTGTTCTTTCCTCACAATGTTTTCCTTTACAGTAGATAAGCGGTAATGATTTTGAAAATAATGAGCGTGTGTTCATGAGTAGATCAGAGGTGCGCGATCCGAAATTTGGACCCGTTTTATATGGTATCCCAAGCGAGCGCGTTACCACTGGGCTACCACTGCTTTTCTGCTTCTAATTAGATGTCAAGGTATAAATAATCCATTTATTCGGATAGCTATGTAGATCGAACTAAGAACTTAGTAGATGATATTTAATATTATACTATCGACCCGACAGACATTGTCCTGTCTAAGCAATAACAATTCTTATGTTTTAGTTCATATAAACATCCTGTTAATAAAATATTACTTGTATAAGTACACTTGTAGTTTGTATGTTTTTCTAATTTAACTAATAACTTTTCCATATTATCCTCATAAAGACTTTATGCGGACTATTATAATTTTTTAAAATAAAAATTAAATTTATTGATCAACGAATATCATTTCATTTTTATTGATATAAGATTAATGTCAAAATTTGACAGAGGGCTTAGAAAGCGTTCATCAGGTAGGCACTCTATAGTATCTTGTATCCGGATTCCGAAACTATAAGTTCATTAAAATAACTTTATAATTTTGTGACGTTCCTAACTAAAATTTATGGTTTTCGGATTTTCTTTTTACTTGTGCTATAGGTTGGATTCCATTTTGCGTTGACTTAGAAGTTTGATTTTTTCACAGCTTCAAAGGATTTAAATTAATTTCAACTTGATACCCCCGCGCGTTCCTGAAAAAAAAGGTCTTGACATACAGACAGACAGACGGAAGGAAACGAAGTGATCATATAATGGTTCCTTTTGAGGTAGGAATCCTAAAAAGTACAGGCAATTTCATTCTACAGATTAATACATTATACCAATTACACATTGTGTTAGGGCTCACACATAATATATAACTAATAAATAAATTTTAAATTATGTTTTGTTCAAAGGAAACATAAAGGAAGCTATATGAAGATGATTTAAAGAAAAAGGTTTTATGGGACATTAACATTTTTAATGTTCCACATTTGTCATTACTAAAATTGTAAATGTGACGTCTTTATTAGGTTTTCGTTTTTTCCTATTATATCTCGTAAAACAAGTAAAACATAAACTTAAACATGTACATGTAGTATGGAAATAAATAGAGTTATATAAAGCATAGACTATTGTTTGTTTTATATTATGGTCTCGAGACAGAGTTTGCTACAGACAGACGATCTCAAAATGTCTTTTTTTTTACCAAATTAAATTAAATATTTGTATAAATAATACAAATGTTTCTTTAAAAATAAACTACTATTACCTCCGGCATAATTTTTTAAATCTTTTTAACCGACTTCCAAATAGGAGGAGGTTATCAATTCCTCGGAAACTTTTTTTTTTCTTTTTTTTATGTATGTTCACCGATTACTCGAAGACGCCTGAACCGATTTGGAAATATTTTTTTTGTTTCAAAGGGTATACTTCCCAGGTGGTCCCATATAAATTTTATCGAAATCGGTCGAGCGGTTTTTTTAAAAATCAATAATAAATATATTTCTTAAATAAATTGTTTAATCGAATACGTTATTAAAAAACTCGCTTCTTACAAATTACCTGCATATTATGTCTACACTAAAAATGGAAAAATAAAAACTAAAAAAAAAACCGACTTCCAGGCACTAAAATGAAAAAAAATAACTAAACGGGGGTTTTCATTTAGAATAGATAACTAATCAGATATTTTCGAAGTCGATGCCAGCTGAAAATATTTTAAGATATGAATATCTAATAGCTAAATATGTATTTTACGTATCGAAATATATTAGATTTGCTTTGCATCGGCTGGCACCGACTTCGATAATATCTGATTAGGTATCTATTCTAAATGTAAAACCCCCGTTTACTTATTTTTTTCATTTTAGTGCTTGGAAGTCGGTTTTTTTTAAGTTTTTATAAAAAGTATTGTTTACAGGAGTGTGTGTAATAGCCTTAAGTTATTAAGATCGTTTCGTCATAAAGTCTGTTTCCTGATGAGATAATGCATAATAAAGGCGAGATTCACTGAGAAGTAAGTCATTGTTTTAAAGTGTTCACTCCTCATAATTAGGTATTTCCCGAGTATCTTGTTCGTGAGATTTGACTAATACAATTAGGTCATCACATGTTAAGTTTATTATTATTGTCCAGTCGAGGTACAACCTAATATGCTGTAAGATGGATTTTAAATTTGGTTTAAAATAATAATTTGCATAAAATTTTACATTTTTAATTTGTAAATAATGACGTCAAATACGAGTAAATAACATTTTTAATAACCTTTTTTTCCAATATGATTATCGTCTTGAATAAATTTTAACTTCTATTTAATATAATACATTAAAAATTAAGTTATATAGCATAGTCTGAGGTATCACATGAAAGTCTTGAGACGTCGAGGTAGGCCTTGATTTGCATAAAGGCCTTTCTGAGATAAAAAGTTTCTGTGCTGAACAGTAACCTTCAGTGTATGGGCTTTTCTTATTTCAAGCTGAGATGTGCTTTCGTCGAACCTTCAATGTCTACGACGTAATGTCAATTGCGGGTAGTGGTCGGCATGCGAGGCCGGGCGTTGCGGTGCGGCAGGCGCCGTCGGGCGGGGCGCCATGCACCTAGGAACTTTTAGTATCGTTCCTGAAACTATCGTTTCTGCAGACAGAGGGAGACAGAGCTAGCGCACAGCTCGACAGAGACGGCGGTGTGTAACGATCACGGCTACGAATTCGCAGAAGCGCGGCGAGCGAGGTCGCCTACCTACGGCGCGTCCTCGTCTTCGTAGCTCTACGGGCGGGTATCGATGCGGTTGCGCGCGCACGCGTTCGATTTTCCAGTCCGGGCGACGGTGGCGGCGCGTTGCATAACCGTGCGGCGGCACTCCGCGCGCGAACCTGCCCCGAGCGCCCGCGAGCGCGTCACACGCGCCCACACGCGCCAACACGCGCCAACACGCGCCAACACGCGTTAAGTCGCGCCCTTTACGTAACGCGCGACCATCGCGCGCTCTCGCGAGTCTTCACCGCCCGAAAGGATAAGGTTTGGAGTGATAGATAAGTGTGCTTCGTTTTGGCTTTCCTCGCTTCTGGCTTTTCTGAGACGGAGCGGCGGGCCAGCGGTGGGCCGGTAGGTGTCGCAGTGCGCGTCCTTTGTCCGGGCGGTGGTGACGGTGGCGGTGGTGGCGTCGCGTGCTGAATAATTGACGCGGAGGCTGGCCGGTGGCCGCTATCGACCCTGCTCGCGTGACTCGCGCGTATTACCGTGGCAAGGACGCCGCGCTGGCTGTCGCACTGCTGCGCCGCCGTCGCCGTTGCCACTGTCTCCTTCAATTTTGCTTCTAAAACTAGTACTTTGATTTAAGATATGCATTCTTTTCATAATTATAGCATCATTGGTTAATGATATCCGTTGTATGTATATTTATCTACTTAACCTATGGTTTAGGTAAGATGTCATTTACGAGTACAACTTGATTTACACCTCAAACGCTTCAAATAAAATGTAAATATGATATGATAAACTATTTCTTAAATACCACTATATAAAAACAATTTATAGGAATAAAGACATTAGAGATATTAGGCGTTGTTTATCCAGAACGTTGGTTCTTTTTGTTTGTTTTTACGTAATATTTAATGTTACATTAACAACCATACAAAAGCAATAAAGGATAAAAATGTTTTTGGGTCAAGATAAGCCAAGGTGACTTATTTTGTCTGGTTACGTAAAAGCTAGAAATATGATAAGAAAAGTCTAGTGTTCATTACATAACTTCATTTAGGATATCAGTCTTAGTCAAAAATAGATAATATTGAACAATAAAATGAATTGGCAGCGGAAACCCGGAGAATGCTAAATAATAAACTTTTCGTAGCTGTCGTAGCAAGTCGTAGCAATTGTAGCAGCCGCCTACACCGGTGCTGTAATATTCGTAAATATATAGTACTCTCATTTTTTTTTCATTAATATTATTCATGGTTTTGATGAATGTTAATTTTGATAGAAGATATTTTCAAATCCTTCTTATAAATAACAATTATGTCATACGAACGGATTTAATATGGCTATAAGCTTAATCATTACAATTACGGGGCAAGCCTAAACAGTATATATACCTTTGTTATTCACCATTCATCAGTCTAAATATTGTGTAATGTTTTTGTAATTAAAACAAATGAATTTAAAGTACTGAAAGCTTATACTATTATATTTAATTTGAACTAACCTCCTTAAAGTAAATTAAAAACTTGATCTTTGAAACTTCTTAACTTTAAATTCTTTTCATAACTGCTTCAACAGTTTTTTTATGAATTAATATAAATGTTTAATTAATATAAATATAATATGACGTACATATATTTTATTGCAATCTTTTAAAATTCATTCTGGCTAATAACTATTATAATATTATTTGCGGGATAAAACTAAACACTATATATTCAAGTAAATAATTTAAGAGCTTTCTCGTATAATTACTCGTTTTCAATTAAATTTTTGTCACTTTAATGATCCATCAATGATATAAGGATAAAGCAAATATAAGCTATAGTATAATCATTAAAATAAATAATAATCCTGTTCCAAAAGAGATGGAAGAAAATAATTTAAGTAAAAGGAGACTAGTGCACTGAGTCAGAACCGTTAATAGAAAAAAATAACCTACCCATTTCCTCTATACTATTTTTAGTATAAAATATCAAGTAATTATTTATTTTATTGTGATTATTCCATTAAAATGCTATAACTTTAATGTAATATTTAAAGCTATTTAACACACTATTTTAGTTTCAATGAACCTTCTTAAATAATTTGCTGCAATTGATTTCAAAGGCTTACTTACAGTTTATAGTAAAAATATAATTACAAAAAATAAGTAAGAAAGATTTACTTTCTCTTAGATGTGTATAAGTAATGTATGTAATACAGGAAATAAATAGTTTTAATTTATTTTAGGCGTGTAATGTTTTTAACAATATCATTTCACAGAAGTACTAAAAATAAAAAATAAATAAGCGAATAATTGAGAAAAGTTCCAAATGGGCGCATGGAAAGGAGTTATGAGTATGTTTAAATTTTAACATAAATCTAAAATTTATCAATGGTTGAAGGTTTGTTCTTTTTCTAATTTTGTTTATATTTATAATTGCTGCATAAATATTATATGCATGTATTTTAATATTACTTTGCGAAGATGCTCCACATATTTCTCCTCGTAAAATCATCGAAATATATTTATCCTAGATATATACAAAATTAATAAGTATTAATCACATAATAAAATTTAGTTCATCAAACTTAAAGTAAAGTTAAATAAGCTTAATGTTTCATGTTCGATTGGTGTTTCTTTTATTAATTCTGAGTAAGTTATCTACTGTTTTAAATATTAATTTGTTATATTAAAGAAAAGCCTTTATATTTTATTGTTAGTCTGAAGTATACTAGCAACCTTTAAAGATGAAGTTTTAGGATTCAAAAATTATATAGCGTTCCCATATGTAGTGTCGCAAGGGATATTACGATGGAATTGTATTGAGCTGACAAAATTTAATGTTATTTCAATGACATTATAGTAACAAAGTATTATATTCTGAGAATTAATTTCAAGTTAAGTTAGTGCTGGACGAATCATAAATAGACTTTTCTTATTCTAATTGGACAATAAGTGTACGTTATTATGAAAAAAATATATGCATATTATCCAATAGGTGTGCAAAAAATATTTTTTACTGTAATGTTACGTTAGGCAACTCTATAAAAAAGATTATAAGGAGATATGATAATATATTAAAAAAAAAACATAATCACTATATTTTTAGAAAAAAAAAATCATTAAATTGGTTCTCCTGTAAAGTTAAGAAAATATCGCTTAAGCCAAATAGCCTTTCACCCGTCGATATGTAAAATGTGAAATTTATTCAACATAAAATAAAACCTACTGAATATTTAAGAAAAAAAGTAATACTGACAAATTTTTTAACGCTCTTGAAGGTTAAATTTTGTCTCGGCCTTACATTATACACTATAGAAATTTAAAGTAGCTTCTCACTTTAGTGCTTGAGAGTGGAATTGAAAGAGAAAGGAATTTAGTGAAACCGAGACTTCGATCAAGATAGCACATCACCTTCATCTTATGCTGACCTGAGTTGGCCCTTTTGATGGGCGTCAAGTGTCGCACCAAACCAAAGTCGGATGAGCCGAGATAAAAGCCTAGATCGATATATATCTACGTGCTAGCTACAGCTATAGCGTGATTTGTAGGCGTTGGTATTTTTAAAATGTTAAATTTTGCTTCGTTGCTTAAATCCGTTATTACACGCAAACAATTTTTTGCATATTTAATTTTTTTGCTTTGTTTTATACTGCATATTATGTATAGAAATACATTAAAAGCAGGGTTGGCCTTGCTTAAGTTGTTAAAATAATATAAAGTAATCAAACTGCACTTGGTCTTAATTATTTAAGTCATAATAGCCTTAATAATACTTTCTAAGCAGAAATTAGATTGACATAGTTTTAAACTTTAAACAAATTTATAATAAACTAGCATTGCCCGCGGCTCCGCGCGCGTTCAGATGACCAAAAACTAAATTCTTAGGTTTAACATATTAGTATACTCTTACATTGCAGTTTTTGTATTTTTTCTCAGAACTGAGATATTTTCCCGCGGTAAAAAGTCCTATATGTTGACCCGGATAACCAGCTAGCACCATACCAAATTTCATCAAAGTCCCTCCAGTGGTTATTCTGTGATGCGGTAACAGAAAAACAGACAGACAAAAATTCTAAAAACTATAGATTCGATTTCTATATCGATAATAATGTTTATTTCAATAAGATTTTCCAAAAAATATTTAATGTACAGATTCGCCTTAGTTACAATTTTATTATATGTATAGATGTTAAATCATTAACCTTAACAAACAAAAAAATTAAATGACGAGATATTGGATTGTAAGGTTAATGTTTTAATTACAAAGGCAAATAGTACGTGGAATATATTTTGCCGCAGTCAATAATCTCGTTCGTTAAGCGCATGATTAAATTGGCGGTATTTATATAAACTACTTGTTACTTATGAAATGGAAATTATCTTACACCTCTTCATAGTACTTAATTAAAACTGTAAGCACTGTAGATGAGCTTTGCAATAGAAACATATTGAAAAAATATATAAACCTTAATATAAAATCATTTAGGAACGTTATGCCTGTTTAGGTACTGACACAAAATAAAAAAATGTGTTTTTAGTATGTTTTTTTTTTGTGTATCCTTATACATATGCATACTCATATTATAAATGTGAGTGTAATTGTTGTATGTTTGTTTGTCCTTTTTTCACGTCGAAACGGAGTGACGGAGTTGCGTGATTTTTTATTAAGAGATAGTTGGAGGGCTGAAGAGTGACATAGGCTACCTTTTTATCGCGGAAAATTATCTAAAACCCACGGGAAAACACTTTATAATACAATCAAAACATTTATGATCAGAATTACTTAAAACTTGGTATTAATGTTTTACAATAAAATTAAAAAAAATATACGTGTTTTAGATTTTTTCAAAATTCATTCTATAAGGGGCTAAAATAGGGGATGAAAGTTTGTATGCAACTACCTTTTTAGAGATTTTTCGTAGTTTTAGCGCGAACGAAGCCGCGGGTTCTGCTAATATTTTATAATGCTAAAAATATAGATATATGAATCCACGTTAGAAACATTCTGACGTATGATAAATTAAAAAAAATACAATGAAATACCAACATAGTACAAATAATACTCTTTTATCGATGTATCCCGACTTCACAGTATGTAGTAATAAGTAGTTTAATTTAGAATATTAAATAGCATGCCGAATTAATTCATATATTCTTGGCAGGGTAAATGTTTTAAGGTATTAAGTTATTGGAGTTAGTTTAGTGTGATAACCCAATTTGTGTAGAGATTGAGATTGGGAATCACGTATTACGTACGTAATACGTACGTACCAATGCAAAAAAATACAATGGAAGTGACCCCTTTTTGCCTATTATGAAAACGAATGTGTAGTGAGGAGTGTTGGACGAGAAGTAGGCTGGTCGGCAGTAGATACCTAAAGGCAGGGTTTTATTATAGATGAATAAAAATTGAAATTGCAATTCTTTTTTAATTTCAAGTTGTAGTTTATACAACACACAATTATAATATAGAGCTTATGATAGTGGAAGAAAATCATTAAGTTAATTTCAAATAGTAACATAGCTTCATAGCTAATAATAATCTAATAATTATCTAATATAATCTCATTTTTTTCCAACTGCTCTCACAGAAGTTGATAGAGTAAAATTTAGTAAAAATAATATGCGGTTTAGGACACTTTTTTCTTGCATTTTTTTTAACTGCTGTAAGGGCCGTCCTTGAAAAAATGTTTTGACATAAAAAACGTGTGTGTGTACTTATGTACGTAAGAAGTTACACTTCTTTGGTGTAACAGAATAAAAAAAGCTAAAGATTTCATCCTGTATGTCACAATTCTCTGTATGTAAAAGTAATGATAAATTAATAAAATTAAATATATATTTTTTAAGTCCACTGATATAAAACACGTTTATGAATATTTGAGAAACTACTTTGAATACAGTTTGTTCTACAATATGTTCTTAATATAGTATATTTTTATACGACTAATATAAAAAAGCAGGGATAGTCTTATGAAGAAATTAAATATTACCTGGTGTAGAAAAATTGATAAGAAAAAAAAACGATATCGATAAGGTATGGGAAAAAATGTTAACAGTTGTATTTTTTATGTTTTTTTATAATAAAATTGATAGATTAGCACATATTTTTAGACTAATTGAATTTATTTTTATGCACTAATGGTAATGGTACATACAGAAAACAGTTCTTTTGTGGTTTTCTATGTACATTTACAAAAAATTGTAATTAGGTACAGATTTTCAATGCTAGGTGCCATGTTTTGTACATACATAATTCAGAATATATAAATGAGTTTTTTTTCAGATTATTAATACTTAAGTTAGTATGAAGACGTTAAAAAATTATTTTATTTTGGTCTTCATTAAAGTGAATCTTCTTTAAAGTTATTCTGATTATATATATATACATTGGTGACTTAATATCGTAACAGAGCTAATTTTCATTAAGAGTTATGTTTCACGAGATCCAAAAAATTATGCCTATGTGTCTCTATGTTAATATTTAACTTCTAAAGCTATTATCTTTGCCTCGTTTAGACGTAAAAAAAATATCAATATTTTTTTAATATTTTCTGATAGGGACTGGGTGAATAGACTACACAGTATTAAGTGTTGCCTATGTCTTTACGCGATCTGATGTTTCCGCCATCGCAGTTACCATTCAGATGGTCTAATAACGCCAGGATACGCTTAGATAGACAGGAAAAAGATGTAGAAATCATTATCATTGGTTGAAGCGTCATAATGTAACGAAATAACTCATTAACACCTCCAGGTAAATTTCTAAGAAATTAATTAAATTTCTAAGAAATCTATTGTTAACTGTAAGTGGAGGGATTAATAATGTATATGGTAATAAGGGTTTATAGTATATTGGCTATTTTGTTTTATAACATATCAACATAAAGTAGTATTTAAAAGCTCTTAATCATGGTTATTATTTTGAGTCAATTGAGGACAGGCGACCATATTCAAATGAAGGTAGTGAATACACAAATGAAATTGGGCGTAGGAGTAGGTATATAATATTTTATACGATCATGAAACGTAGTGAAGTTCTGAAAATATTTTACATGTCAAAAGGTAATTTATCAAACTTTTACTTACATACATAATACATATAATCTGCTAGTTTCTCAGAATTCAAATGTTTTGACAAGAAAATTCACGGTTGATAGCAGGGTGTTATTTTATATATGGATGATGCAACTTTGCTGGACTGCGAAAATGAATTACAATTGAAAGGGTACACGAGGAAATAAGAATAATTTATTTAATAGCTAAATCTTATTTGACCGGCAGCATCCTGCTCGTAATCAAAGCATAAATTCACCTAATATGTACAAATATAATGCAAATTAAGAGAGATTTAATAGTATAGGGATCGCATAATAGCAATATTATTATGCGATCTATTCTTTATTACATGGTATGTAATATGGACACTGAAATAATACAAAGTGTTTGGCGTGAATATATGAGTAGGTATCTATACATATAATAGAACTGTAGAGGTCGAATGTCTGTACATAGAAAAAAATGCTAAAACCCGAGTCAGGGGGATGTAAGAAGAGAAATAAAACAAATCTATATTTTTTTCAAATTTTTTGTTTCTCTGTCTGTTTGTCTGTTTATACGGACTAATCTCCGAGACCGTTGGACTGATTTGAATGAAATTTTGCGTGGTACCTTATATCCCCGGTCAACATCTTAGATACTTTTCATTCCGAAAAATTTAACAGTTCCCGTGGGATAGTTAAAAAACTTTATTAAATTATACAGCTTAGTACACAAAAGCTACTGATTTGATTTTCATGAAACTTTATATAATATAGTTCATACATCAGAATAATAAAAAGGCTACTTTTTATCTCGGAAAAATAAGCGAAGCGAGGGTAAGACACTAGTATTAAATAGCAACAAGGGTTAATCAAAGCTTCCAGTACACCTTTCTATTTATGTATACAATGTAAACATTTACGACATTGTAAATACAGTCTTGGTAAGAGCTTAGATAATGGACACCCCGTACAATACTCGTATTATAAGTTTGCCGCTCTGAAATTAGGTTTGACGCACATCTGCGAGCGATATGCTATTCGCGTATGCAAGTTGTTGTTTAGCAATATTGCCTACTGTGCAGCCTGCTTTAAGGCTCAATTAAAAAAATAAAACTTACAAAGCAGTATTTATCTTATCAGTTTATAATTAACAAAAAAATTATGAATGACTTTCAAAAGCTTTACTGTTTAAATTTGAACGTTATTTCAATAAGATAGTTTTAAAGTTAGGCACAAAATGTGCTTTCTTATAATATTTTTCTAATGCAACGATTGATTAAAAAAAAAAACATAGACGCACAATTACGCACTGACAAGTATCTCTTTAAAAGGTGGTGTCGTATCGTGACATTAAGTCAAACTAAAGAATAAAACCCAAACATCGAAAGTAAACACGAATTCATACAGAAAACAAAGTTATTTTTTAAACAAAACAACCATACTTCAATTCGTTTTTGTATTTGTATTCCGAAAAGAAATAATCTTCTGGAGTCAAGTAGAATAAAAGCTACAGGGAATAGAATCGTTGGTATATTTATATTATTTTCTAAGAAAATTTGCAATTTGATAATATTGCCGTAAAAATCCTATTATCATTAGAAATGTGTAAATATTATAAAATTCTTTTAAAGTAAAAATGGAACCACACTGTGCATTTATTCCTTTCAAATGAAACATTAAGTAATGCATTATTCGGTATAAATGACAAAAGATTATTTTTTTGCTTAAACATGTTTAAATAAATGAAATTAAATTAAATTTCACTTACAACATAATTAAAATGTGCCTAACAATAACGACTTCATTAAAATAATAACAGAGTCATGTATCTCTGTATGTATATTAGTTGACTAGAAAGTAGTAAAGAGGAGATAGTAGGAGATTGTAATATACTATTTTGCAGGAAATAAACGGTCATTGAAATTTGTCATCTTGAGCGACATGTGAATTAAAAGTCCACAGATCTCGTGTCTGTCACGACCTTCGGGTGCATTCAAAATGAATCTGTCAAATGAACTGATTTATTTTTTTAACATATTAATTGTATTTATTTATGAAAATATAATTACAAAGTAGGTAGCGGGTAATATAGTAAAATTATTAGTCTAAAATTACGCGTTGAAGAAATATTATTTTTACTCTACCCAATGTAGAGTAAATTGATTACATTTAGTTTTCTTGGTGTTTAATGCTAAGTTATTAATATTCAACCACTAAAGTATCACATATAATATATATATATATATATATATATATATATATATAATGCACTGTTTACTTTGTAAAATTTGTTATATTTCCATCGAGTTTAAAAATTAAAGAAGTATCTTAAATCTTAAAATATCCCAGGCGCTATAAATATGTTTAGGAAGAGCACCTTTAGTAAAGCCATACTGTTCACTATGAAAGAAACTTTTTATATTAAAATTAATTAATAATTGTTTTACAATAAGTTTTTCAAAATAAAATGTTGTTGGCCTAAAGTACAATTTTCTTTTTTCAAAAAAAAAAAAACTAAAAACTTGAATAAATATTAAATAAAAAACAAAAGTAAAAACTTCGTATGCGACTTATGCCCGAGCGTGCAAATTACCGACCATATTTTGCGTGGAATAATGCAAAAGAAAACTGCATGAAAACTCGAAAACACGCGTTTTTTTTCAGACATAAGACTAACCGAAACCCCCTGTGTACTAAATTTTAAGATAATCGTTGGAGCCGTTTCCGAGATTCAGATTATATATATACAAGAATTGCTTGTTTAAAGATATAAGATATACATATATTACAACCAGGGTCATTTTTATCACCGCTTTTGAAACAGGTATTATCTTACTAAATTCCATAAGATCAGGGAACGTTACATAGTTTGCACATTTATTGAAAATAAGGGATAAATTTGGTGCAATGTATGTTATTATTGAGTTGAGTAATTTAACAGACATACCCCATAAATCACCAGTTTTCTCTCGATATTGGACCTAGTTGAAAAGCTTCTCTATACCTTTCTCTACCAAGTATACGTATATTTATGTTCACAATTTAGAGCAAAGAATCATCCATGAAAACTGAAATAGTCGCAACATGGATATTCGATATATTTTCGTAAAATATTTTAAATCTTGAGATTTGTATTAAGAATAATAATCGTATAATCGATTGAACATGTTGCCATAAAAAACATAATTATAAATCATAATTTATGGTTTTTTATACCAACATGTTTGATTTATGGTGGAATATAGATCAAAAATAGATATAAATTTGACATTCAAAGATAATAAGAACTTTTAAATAATCTATTTAAAAAAACTTTTAATTGATCAATTTAGAATAACATTATGTCGATATACGTCAAGAAGATTTTTTTATGTACCTTCTATTCTATATCCCATGGGAGCCTATTTCTTTCCTGGGATAAAAAATAGCTTATGATTGCCTCTGTTATTCAAGTTATTATTATGCAAAAAGAATCATCTTCATTCCACGCTTCATTAAGTAACTTTATTGTGCTATCATGACCATTCAAATATAATTGTAACCGGCGATCCTCATCTCTAGATACCATCGCTTGCATGTCACGATTTATTTTGTACATATATAATACAGGCTACTCATACACTGCCGCAGGGGCAATCTAGGGAGCACGGCGGTCGCGGCAATATCGGAGCTGTCTCTACACACATGCATTCAAATCAATGCACACATGCAAACAAACACACATGCATATAAATCGTGAAAGCCAGGCCTTCAAGATCTGTGGTCGTAAAAGCTATGCAATAAAAAAAACGCTTTTTGTAATATAGTATACTCGTACATATACATTTTATGGAATTCTTTAAAGAATAATAAACATTGCAAATTAAAATGTATAACGTGGTTTTAAGGAAGTGCACAAACAAAGTACGGAAGGAAATAAAAGAAGAAATATGGTTGGGAAAGTAAAAGTTGGGATTAATTAAGGCGTAATTTTCTATCGCATAATGATACCCAAAAGCTGATTATAAAACTTTAGAGTAAACTCTCTGTGCTTTCAGTGATTGTGATGCCAGAGCGAGCGTAATTCCGTGGTACTTATATAAGTTTTTTCATTACGTAACAATAGAGTTTTTTGTTGGTCACTTTAAAAAGAAGATACAGGCGGTAAATATATATTTTAACATGGAATAAATAACGAATTATCGGAATTCAAATTTTTACAGATTTTATTCTATTCATTTGTAGGTATATGTATTGTATATTGGACTCGTTTTCCGTACTTAGACTCGCATTTGGTCCGTTGTACGTTAAAATTGTAGGTATATGTACAATGTACATATACAATGCTTTTATAGATGCATATAATAAGAGTATATAATTGATATATGATGATATGGTAGTTGTTGGTACAGAGTACAGATGACTTAAAATACGGCTAATAATGAAAAAGTAAATAAAAATACGTTGATAAAGGCTAGCATAAATAAATAGGTACAATTATTTATTACAATGATTTTTTTAGCACCTTTAATTTCTACAAAAAAAAAGTATTAATATTTTATCACATTCAAAATAAGAATATCGTTTGGTAAGATTTATTCATTACTTCTAAAATCTAGATCTATACATATAATAAAATTGTAACTAAGTCGAATCTGTACATTAAATATTTTTTGGAAAATCTTATTGAAATAAACATTATTATCGATACAGAGGCCGAATCTATAGTTTGTAGAATATTTGTCTGTCTGTCTGTTACCGCATCACGGAAAAACCACTGAAGGGATCTTGATGAAATTTGGTATGGTGATAGCTGGTTATGCGGGTCAACATATAGGATACATTTTACCGCCAGAAAATGTCTCATTTCTAAGAAAAAATACAAAACCTGCAATGTATGAGTATACTAATATGTAAAACCTAAGAATTTGGTTTTTGGTCATCTGAATGCGGGCGGAGCCGCGGGCAATGTTAGTATATTATATAAATACTTAATCTATGTATGTAAGTGGCACGTGCATATATGCTCGTCATAATACGTTTGTTCAATACGATATCTATAATAGTGTACAGAATTTTGCTTTTAAACTTTTCTTTGACATACATATACACTAACTATCCTAAATTAAGTAATACCTAATATGGAACTTTTCTCTAATATCAAGTATAATTTTTATCAGCTTTTTTTAATAATTCCTTATATTTAAAATTTGTAAAATAAAAAATAAGCAGCATGTGTTTGAGTATTATATAGCATACTTATTTGCTTTTAAATATAATTCTTTAGTTAGAGTAAGTACTGACATGATTTCAATCCGTCAGAGAAAATGTTCATCACATAAATTAAAACAATATTTATTGTACAATTGTTTGATACCTATTAATCGATTAAATTGAGTACTAAAAGTACGTCTTAAAGACCGTGGTAAAGTTTTTATATACTGTCCGTTGTTTCTAAATAACCATTCGATGTTGAGTTTGACTGAGCATTTGGATTAAGCATTTGCAAACAGCAACGACAAATAAATGTTCAGAAATCCTAAACAATTTTTATTTTGTCTATCTATGTATGTATGGCACTCAAAAAGGTGAGCTAATTTTCATTAGACTTACACGAGCAGAATGAAAGCACAATGATATATTATCGTTTTGATAATTTTATTAATGAAACCTACTATTTAGTTTATTATAAAAATAACGAAGCGAGGGTGAGTGAGTCTAACTGATGCTATTAAATGTTAGTATAAAATAGAAAAACTACACAAATAAATAGGTATGATGACTTGTCCTTGGTTGTATTATAACGTGTTTTACCGTCGGAATGAGTAAATCTCCCGTGATAAAAAGTAACCTATGTCACTTTCCAGCCCTCTAACTATCTCCACACCAAATCACGCCAATTCGTCACTGTGTTTCGACTCCAAAGAAGGACAAACAAACAAACACTTTTTTAATTTATAATATTAGTATGGATTATACAAAAGATCAATTTAAAATTGAGCTAGCGTAGCATTTTATTCGTTAACAGGAAAAAATGAAATTAAAATAGTAATATGTCACGCAAGTCTGTTTCCCATAAAAATGGTAAACACGTAAAATCACGAAGAGGTAATTCACATTAAATTCACAGATCTCCGTGAATGTTATACAAATAGATTAAAAAGAATATAATTGAGATTAACTGCAAGCTCTTTTCGGCTAAGACTGTGGGAACAATGTGTAGGTTTAATTTGGTCGGGTAATACGCGTAGATGTACGCATAGTCCCGCAGTGGCGCCTGAAACATGGAAACCTTGAATCACCCACCCCTCACCCCACTCGCGACCCCTTCCCCACCCGCCTCCGGCCTCGAAAAACCCTCCTTGTATTTTCTTTATCAGTCCACAGTACAACTAATTTCATGCAACTATTATTTAAGTATATTTAAATTAATACAATAATACCTAACACAAACAAAGTTCTTACTTTGATTAACAATTTCTATACATTATTAAATTTATAACTAAAGGTGACATTTAAAATATTGTGCGTTCGTCTAAAACAATATAATATAAATCATAAAATATGTATATAGATACTCTGTGGTACCATCGGCTCATCTCTACGTTAATAATATCTATTACAAAGAGTGCGTGTTCTTTGTTGATTTTATATTATAAGCGTCAAATTGCTCCTTTAACATTATCCACATAACATGAAAGCTAATACGTATAGGTACATGTAACATAATAAAGAACAAATACTACAAATGCAAAATTCTACGATTTCGACATTTTCGACACGGATCATGAGCCAAGAGTCGCAATATTGATTTTTCTGTTTCTGCTAGACGGTTGTTTAGCTTCATTAATATACTTCAAATAGTTCATGGATATTTTTTAGAATCGATAATTTAAGCACAATTGTTTTGCTGTAAATTAATATTAATTAATATTTTATCTACAATTTTGAATTATTTTATCAATACTAAAAAGTTTACAGTGGCAACAAACCAACCTATATAAGAAGCTTTACTCAAAAAGTACTTTATGGTACCATTATGCCGATGCAATGAATTGGCTGAAACGACACTAGCCTGTGCATGGTAATTAAAAAAAAATCACGAACTAGGGAACTCCCTTGTATTGCGGCGCGGTCGTCGGTGCGGCTGGCACGGTTCGCAACTAGGTCACAGATGTAGGCGAGTATACTTGCGGCCAGAGTGATTATCACCTTTTATTTTGCATTTATTTACATCAGGTTGTCTGGCTGGCTGAGGCCAGTCTTTTTTCTTGTTTAATATTATAATCACTTAAATCTATACATATAATAAAATTCGAACAAAGCGGAATCTGTACATTAAATATTTTTTGGAAAATCTTATTGAAATAAACATTATTATCGATACAGAGGCCAAATCTATAGATTTTAGAATTTTTGTCTGTCTGTCTGTTACCGCATCACGTAAAAACCACTGGAGGGATTTTGATAAAATTTGGTATGGTGATAGCTGGTTATCCAGGTCAACATATAGGATACTTTTTATTGCGGGAAAATGTATCATTTCTGAGAAAAAATACAAAAACTGCAATGTAAGAGTATACTAATATGTAAAACCTAAGAATTTATTTTTTGGTCATCTGAACGCGGGCGGAGCTGTGGGCAATGCTAGTTAAATAATAAAGCTTATGGAATAAAGGCGTGAAGGTATATAATAGTCGTAAGTATATTTGGAATTTCTCCGTTTGAATCAACTAATATTATGAAATATCTTTCATTTTTCTATAAAATATAAAATAATGTTTAGGTAAACTGAGTGGGAGACTTAGAATACAAATAACAATAATAACAAGTTATATTCACATCTTATATTACACATCATAATCTTATTGTGGGTTGTTGTTGTTGTTAAGAAGATTATTTTCCAACTATTATTGCATGTCTGATGACGACTGATGTAATATATGAATATAAGTTTTTTTTTAAATATCTTAGTTCTCGGTCTACGTCTTGACCTGTAAATATTTATTTTGGTTTTATCGACATACATTTACATATTCTATTTAAAATCAATTCTAAAAATATTGTGATTACTTGTGATATTGATTTAGTTATGTTATCAAGGCAAAATATCTGCAATGCAGAACACTTTGATGTCAAATGATTCAAAAGAAAGCTTGTTGGAAAAAATGTTTGTTCATTTATTTAGGTATTTTCTTTTCAGTATGAGATAATTTACATGTTTAACATTTACAATAGAATATTAATAAATTATATAGAAAGAAATGAAAGCTAGCTAGCTAGATTTGATTTACAGGTTTGAATTTGTGCGTGGGCCATGCTCCAGCTGTCTATTTGCAGGCGTTGTGCCTTAATAATACAATTTATTTAGTTCCGCCTGCGTTATGTCGATACAGACCTTACTTAACCAAGCACTAAATGGATAAATTTTTTGTAACTGTAAAAGATTGCATTTAAGCCTTATGAAACTAATTTCTGTAAGTACAATTGAATAGTTTATTGCATGTCGTTCATGGTTTATTGGTATCAATAAATAACTGAACAAGCCATTTCTATCGTTAAATAAAAATCATTGTTATTTATATACTTTTATGTTCCTACGACATAGTGATTCATTTTTTTGCGTTACGTATTAACAAATCTTATATACATACATATATTAATTTTTGAATATTTATTTATTTATTATTAGGCAAGCCAACGCAATATACAATGTGATATATAATTAAAACCAGAAAATATTAAAAAAGAAAAAAATATGACATTGTAGAGCACACTTACAGGCTAGCTCGACATGATAATAAAAAAGGAATTCTGCTTCCATTACCCCACACCCAAAAAAAAGTAAAAAAATAGTAAAAAACTGTGCAAAAGAAAAAAAATACTAAGAAAAAAACAATAAATATCCTAATTTAAAAATATATTCAGATGATTGATAACTAGGTTACATATCATCATCATCTCCCTGCCCATTTCCCAATTACTTGGGGTCGGCGCAGTACATCTTCTGTACTGCTGATAGGATTTGGCAAAAGTTTTACGACCGGCCGCCTGCCTGACATCAACCCTCTTTGGCAATGCTATCGTTTATCGCGGACGCCTTGTACTGTGCATATTCGATATTATTTTCTTTTGAAACAATTTTTGTCATGTTACTCCAAAGTTTTAATGTAATTTTTGATATATTTTGAAATAAATTATGAACACACAATCAATTTTGTTTTGACGTTGTCAATTTTTTTCTAAAAAATATAAACTTATCGCTGACTTAAACATTTTTTTTATCGTTGGTTAAATTTAGCTTCGATTGCAGTTACTAATTTTTCTGACGGCGACATCAATTATTAGAGGAAAAATCCTCTTGTTTTAATGGGTATTGTCTGCTTATACAGAATGAAGGCCACAAAATACGGCGCGGCATTGATCGAGCAAAATCAGCGTGGTCTTTATAATAGCAACCGATGAAGGTTTTACAGACGATTTTGTATAGATTTTTCTCGTGCACCGAATTGTTTTTAATAATTACTCTAAAGTATATGTAACATGCTACATTTATTAATAAAGTCGATTTTTTTACTAATTACATGTTTTAGTAATGGATACGTCGTTGCAATTTACTATCAATAAAAGTCAGGCCGAGTGCCGTAGCCTATTCATAGAAAGATATCGAAGAAATTTTAATACTAAAGTTTTTATTATTTTTTTCTATAAAGTAAGGGTGAGACCTTATTGGTGTATGTATTTTTTCAAAATTCCAGGCAAACGGTATTTTTTCAGATTTGAAAAACCTGATATGAGCACAATTTTCAAACATGATATTTATTATAATTATTTACGTCCTCATATTATGGTAACGTAATTCTATATCCAGTGCCGGATTCAACCTTAGCGTTGCCCCTGGACACTAAGAAATGCCGCCCTATTATCAAAATTTTGCATAAAATTGATAAAGTTTCGATAAAGTTTAGTTTCTTATAATTTTTTTTTTGAAAAATGCAAAAATATTAATGATAAAGGCTTTCAATTTATTGAAACTAGTACCTAATTTTTTTGGTAATTATTCATTTTTTTGGAAAATTGAAAAAGCATTTTCGATAACATTTTTTTTCTCACCCTTCGAATTTGCCACCCTTGAAAATTTGCCGCCCTGGGCACTAGCTGTCTACATATGTACAAAATTTTGTTTTTTTTTTTTTTATTAAGAAGGTACCTCGGAGAAAATAAGCTGTGACGTAATATAGACAAATAATCCGGTCTTCCATCCTAAAAAGAAAAACATATGAATTCTAGTTAATTCATTTATCTATTTTGGTTGGTACAAAACGTTGATTTATTTAAATAACACATTATATTATACTTAAAACACGAATTTCTAAAATGCATTTTGCATTAAGGCTTCGTAAAATCAAGTTTAGGTTAATAATTTCTAACCTATACTTAACCATACCTACGTAATGTAACCTACATAGAAAAACCGTAGCTGCAGATGCGGTCACATTCTTTTCTACAATATCCAAAAAAATGCAATTAGCGTGTGAATATGAACCGTTTCTTTTTAGTTATCTCTTTTTTTAGAGCGAAAAGGTCGCTCTTCAGGAATTACCGCACCACACCACGCTTCGTTGCTTTATAACGCCTAGCGTACTACACTCTACAGCAGCTATACTCAACCTGCGGCCCGCGGGCCGCATGCGGCAGCATCAAAAATCGCATTATAACATATCTTTGTTAAAAAAGTAACTACATCGTTAACTTGGAATTACGTTTTCATTAAGACCTAAATAATTTTTGCTTGCGGCCCTCGACACCATGACTGAAATGTGTTTGTGGCCCCTATAAAAAAAAAGTTGAGTATGGCTGGTTTACAGCATCTCTCTATTACAACCGCCTAGGTGTCACGGAATATGGGACATAGGCTGTGCCCATTGAAATGTATCTCTTTCAAACACCCTTTGAAATACAACCTTTTCATTTATTATATAAAGCGAAAAAAGCGTGGATGAAAACATTTTCCATGAAATTATTCGAGATTAATATTGCTTTAGTTTATTTATGTTTTAAAATGTTGTAGAGTAATTTATATAGTTTTAGAGTAATTTATTTGTACGTTAATGACTAAAATATAATTATATTAAATATTATTTATTAATAAAAAAAATACTAGGTATTTCCTTATATTCGTTGCTTAATCAATACATTCTGTTTCACCGATTGGTTTTTAAATGATTCCATTAGAGAAAATATAGAGAAGTTCAGTGATTTCCCAGTTACAAACACTCTCTTCTTAATAATTTTTCAACCGACTTCAAAAAGGAGGAGGTTCTCAATTCGACTGTATGTTTTTTTTTATGTTTGTTACCTCAGAACTCAGTCATTTATTAACCGATTTGGACAATTTTTGTTTTGTTTGAAAGGGTATACTTCCAGATTGGTCCCATTTAAATTTCAAAAAAAAATACCACCCCTAAGGGTGGAAAAACAACTAATGATGAATTTAACCTACTTCTAATTTTCATATTGACTTGAAACTTTGCAAGTATTTCTATTTCCGTTGATAGTACAGTGGTTCGGTGTTGTTGACCTGATCTGATGGCAAGGCCAGAATTCAACGGCTAATAGTAGATACTTTGAGTTTGGGCTTATTTTGTTTGATTTGACAAGCCTAACACGTTAGAATTCTTTGCTACTACTGTCTACACTAAAAAGGGAAAAATAAAAACTTTTTAACAAAAAAATAAGAACCGACTTCAAACCGAACAAAAACTTCGGTTTTTATTTTCAACCGACTTCAAAAAGGAGGAGGTTCTCAATTCGACTGTATTTTTTTGTTAAAAAGTTTTTTTTCACCGTAATTTTCATTGGATTTGAAATGTCGATATTAATTTAAAATGTTATAAATAGATCTTTGTGTATTTCAAAACTAGCCATTTGTAAAGTGTAAAAATTTCAATTTAAAGCCTTTATTGCGTACATGCAAAATAAGAATTGCTCGTTTATAGACTAAAATACTAAATGATGGAAGGTCAATGACACTGAACATGAATACTATCGGCAATATTGTCTCAAAGTACAATACGACCCACACCCTCTTCCCTGAGGTAAACACAATGCTATGTCTAGCGGATACTATGATTTAAAGTTGATTTATTATATTATTGAGAATTAAACTTAAAATATATGTATGTATTAACAGTTCTATAATTAAAACACAACTACAAGTATAAAATGCTTTCAAAATTATTACTCCTACTTATACAATATTCAGAGAATATTTTCATGAGAACTACACACGATAGATCAAGTACAAGTATGTATGTACAATTTTCTTTCTACTTCCGAAAATAATTTGTGTAAGATGTTCAATTTGATTCAAGCTCCACTTATACGTTTAAAAAAAGCCTTTCTAAAGTGTTTGAAACTGAAGACAGCGATCGATACCACGCCCACGTGTCTATTCCAAGCCTTTGCTTTGAGTGAACAGCGGTGTAACTAGTTCTTTACGGAGAGCTTCGTGAGATCTACTAACGAGAGGATTCGAAGGAAGTGTTTACATAACTAGAGCTGATAGATTACCTATATTTAAGAATTTATAGACTTTATACTATTTGGACTAAATTTATACATATAATAAAATTGTAACCAAGCCGAATCTGTACATGTAATATTTTTTGGAAATTCTTATTGAAATTAACATTATTATCGATACAGAGGCCGAATCTATAGTTTTTAGAATTTTTGTCTGTTTGTCTGTCTGTCTGTTACCGCATCACAGAAAAACCACTGGAAGGATTTTGATGAAATTTGCTATGGCAATAGCTGCTTATCCGGGTCAACATATAGGATACTTTTAACCGCGAGAAAATATCTCATTTCTGAGAAAAAATACAAAAACTGTATTGTAAGATTAGACTAATATGTAAAACCTAAGAATTTGGTTTTTCGTCATCTGAACGCGGGCGTAGCCGCGGGCATTGCTAGTAATATATATAGTTAAAATTGAATAAATTATATATTTTTATAATAATTCGCGAAAAAGAGAGCTGTTAAGCATATTGCGTATAAAGAAGGGTATGAGCATTGGCATAGGTAAGGTTCATATGGAGACGGAAGTCACAACTCAACATTTATAATTTTTCTTTTGTCCGGGATTACGCTAGCGTAGTTTATTTAGCCTTTAGCCTTTATTTAACAAATATTACTGGTTACCTGCTATGTAAGTTTGACAAAAGAACCTCAGTAATGTTCAAACTATATGAATTATGGATTAATATCGATTTTCTATCACGGGGATGTCACTAGTAGCTTTAAATAGAATACTAATATGATTTAACATTTGGTTGTGTTCATTTGTTCATTAAATAAAAATAAACATCAAAATTTATGCACAATATTTTTGTAAGCTTACTATTATTGGATTCAAAATTATTTAAATAGACCTTAACTGTCGGTCATTTTATAAAAAAATCATGTTATATAGAGAATCGCTAAAATTTTGTAATGTGTTTGTGGATTTTCAGATTAAACCTAGCAAGTAATCGTACTAAAAGGCTTTCAGTGTCGAATATAAACCGCGATTTTTAATATAAACCAAATATTTTCGACTCCTAACGTGTTCAATTTCCCAGGCTAAGATCAATATCGTGTTTTCAGTGTATTTCCTTTTCGCCTATAAATCATAATCTATAATGTCTTTATATGTCTTTATATAAAGGAGTTGAATACATTTTAACACATTTTTCTGATGGCCATTCTAATAATCTATACATATAATAAAATTCTAACTAAGTCGAATCTGTACATTAAATATTTTTTCGAAAATCTTATTGAAATAGTCATTATTATCGATACAGAGGCCAAATCTATAGTTTTTATAATTTTTATCTGTTTGTCTGTTACCGCATCACGGAAAAACCACGGGAGGGATTTTGATGAAATTTGGTATGATGATAGCTGGTTAGCTGGGTCAATATATAGGATACTTTTTATCGCGGGAAAATATCTCATTTCTGAGAAAAAATACAAAAACTGCATTGTAAGAGTAAACTAATGTGTAAAACCTAAGAATTTGGTTTTTGGTCATCTGAACGCGAGTGGATTCTAGCATTGTTTGCTATTATATCCTAAGTATTTACATTCGATTTTGTCATAGAATGTGTTAGGTACAACTTTTATTTTGTTATTTTTCTTACAATCGTTTCTAAATGGTTATAATACGTTATATAAAAATTAAAAAAATATATATTGCCTTGAATTGATCTTATTGACTTCAAACTCGTAGTATTTTTTCATCTATAGTCTTATACCATGTGTGGATAAGGAAGTTTAAAACCTCCAGCTAAATTCCTAAGAAATTTATTAAATTTCTAAGAAATCTATTGTTAACTGTAACGCCGGCGTGTTCGCGGTCGTGGAGAGATTAAGAACATTGAATATATGATAAGTATATGATAATTTACCTCAAATATATTTTATTTTAACTGTAAACACATTTCGAAATCATTGTTGTATCCAATTGTACAAGTAAAAGCTAGTTTATAATGGACCTACCATTACATAAAAGCAGTGGACAATCTTAATAAATTGAAAAGAAATCTTGAGCATGTTTTAATTTAATAATAAAACAATAAAACATATCAACGAAGAATAAAACAAAAAGGGCTAGTCAGATGCTTAGATATAAAAGAAACTAGAATTCTGCCCCGGATCCGCTTCCGCCAGGTTTAGATTTTTAAAAACACTGAAATAATACTTATTTAAAAAGCGAGCATTTGACATCTATACATATAATAAAACTGTAGAGGTCGAATGTCTGTACATAGAAAAAATGCTAAAAAACCGAGTCAGGGGGATGTAAGAAGAGAAATAGAAGAAATTCGGTTCTTTTTTAAATTTTTTGTTTCTCTGGCGTTTGTCTGTTTGTATAGGCTAATCTCCGAAACTGTGGGACCGATTTAAATGAAATTTTGCATGGTGGTACCTTATATCCCCGGTCAACATTTTAGATACTTTTTATCCCGGAAAATTAAAGATTTCCCTTGCGATAGTTAAAAAACTATAGTAACTTATACAGCTTAGTACACAAAAACTCCTGATTTGGATTTTAATGAAGCTTTACAATAATAAGGTTCATACATCAGAATAACAAATAGACTACTTTTTATCCCGAAAAATGTACGGTTCCCGTGGGATAGATTTGTTTTTGTTTGTCTAGAGGCCAACCCAAACGAAGCGAGGTGAACCGCTAATTTTAAATAAATGCTAGTTTTAAATATTTCGGACTCTTTCGTAGATTTATTTGATTATTGGTTCCCAAAGTTGTGAATCATATAACTTTTAAATATATACATATTATAAATATAAACACCCATGACTGGAGTACAAACATTCGTGATCAACACACAAATGAATGCCCTCAGCGGGACTCGAACTCGCGACCTCTAGCACAGCAAGTAGGGTCACTACACACTGAGCGAAACGTGTCGTCAAAAATTTAAGTTCATCAAAAGTTATATGTGTAGTGTATCAACTAACTGGTATCCATAACACAAGCCTCGTAGCTAACCATGGAACTAAATGATTCTGTGTGTTAACGTCCCAATATATTTATTTATTATTTAAATACATATGTACATAAAATTCCTGATATATTATACACAATACTGATAATGTCAGTAGCTGTAGCGTGGGGCTATTCATAGATGTTTCTAGATCAATACTATCTACTAGAGACTAACCTCGTCTGCACACATGCAAAACATGAATTTATAACTCTGGCAAGCAAGCAGAATACTTTTACACTACAACTAGATCTATCAAATAATTTTAAATTTATATAATACTTTCTTAGATTTACGTGAATATTTGACATTTTAAATAAAACGTCGCGAACCAAAAATCATAAAAAATCCGCGAAATAATCCGAAAAGATAGTTTTATTCAAATTTATACTTCTACTGTAAACCCTACACATACACTTACTAACTGCTTACTCAACACCCAAGCTCAGTCCAGTTGCTTCTTGCCAAGACTTGATTATTCAACAAGTTTTGAGTTTAGACAGCTTAAACTGATACCTGATTCCTATTTAACCCCTACAGATGTTGTTCTACAAATAATATTAACGTTCGTACTATAAATAATATGTCTTTAACTAAATTAATTTGATCTCTTTACTGTATGAAAATAAGAAATTAAATATATTGCAATATTCATTCAATATCAATTTTTTTCCAGTGCCATCTCAAAGTATATTGTAGGTTATTAATTAAAATGAAGGGAATAAAACAAATGACGCCTTAATTAGCAAAACCCTTCATAATTGTATGTATTCAGCCCTTTTAACGTCCCACTGCTGGGCACGGGCCTCCCTTCATACGAAGGGGATCAGGCCATAGTCCACCACGCTGGCCAAGTGCGGATTGGCGGACTTCACATGTCTTTCGAAAACTTACAAGGTTTTCCTCAGACATGCAGGTTTCCTCACGATGTTTTCCTTCACCGTAAGGCAAGTGGTAATCATGTTAGAAATGATTCGCACATGAAAATATCAGAGGTGCGAGACCCGGGATTTGAACCCGATTCACTCGGTTTCCCAAGCGAGCGCGTTACCACTGGGCTACCACTGCCTATCCTTCATAATGATTAAGGTTTAAAGTATCTATTGCAATGAATGTTGTGGATATGAAATATATTTTTTTTTCATTGCAAAACGAATGCGGCTGAAAGCGCGTCGACTTTCATTAGAAGCCCGGTCCCTCGACGCGCAAATTTAAAGAGCCAAGTAAATAAAAAGTTCAACGACTTTTCCCGTATGTCACGTTATGTTTGCTTCGGGAGACCATTCGTAAGTAATGAATATCATCACCTACATTTTATTGCACGCGTTAATGATAGAGGATTTTGTATAACATAAGTTTTTTCTTAGCCATTAAAAAACTATATTTACCTAAATGTTAAATCGTAGAATAAATATACAGTAGTATACAAAGCTGAGTAATTTACGTACGACATTTGATTTTAGGTCAGTTTAAATGCTATTAGTGATTATCAAGATAGACTTAGTGTCAAACAATTTACATGAATATCGTTTAAATCCAACCTAGCAGAGTAGACAGAGAAATTAGTTAAAGAAAATATTTTGATCCATCTCAACTTTTCAGTCTTTAAGTACTGTGTGTCTGTGTGTATGTGTGATACATAAGACAACAAGATCATTGTTACGAGTATCACTTTGAACACCGTAGATACCGTTATCGATCGATAGGTTACTCGATTTAATAAGGCTAAAATAGTACTTTTAAAAAGCATCCCAAGCGTTCTAAAAGATTGACATCTATATATATAAATGAATCCCTATTTCCCTTGGTCACGCCATCACGCGTGAACGGCTGGACCGATTTCACTATTTTTTTGATGTGTTTGTTATTGTCAGGAGAAGTTTCTTATGAAAGAAAAAAATTTAAAAATTGCGCGGAATATTATAAAATTTAAGAATACTTACCAACCATATTAAAATTCATATGGCTAACGCTGGCTAATAACTATTTATATCTATTTAAAACGTACCTAGCGACGAAACCGAGCGAAGCGAGGGTGAGCAGCTAGTTATGAAATAATATGACATGACATGGGAAATATGTACCTATATAACGAGTAGAAATTCTCATCAGCAAAAAACGTTGCACTGAATATATTTTAGCTGAAAGTAAAGCGGCAATAACGAAAGTAAGTTTCCTGTCCGCCATATCGAGCGTAAAGTGAACCCACAAATCGAGGGGTCATGCATCAGGTTATCTGCCAGTGACCGGGTCGGGGGTCGGGGATCGATCGACCCCATCGAGCTAAACCGCTACAACGGTAAACGCTAACATAGCATTTGTACCTAACTAGGACGTATGCGAAACACGAACAAAGGAATTATTGCACTTATAACCCATTATTGACCAGACGAATGATTGTAATGGCCTCATTTCGAGAAGTATTCTATTGATGAATATTTTAGTACTTTCTAGTAGAATTTATTGAACTCCAACTTAGTATTCTATTTCATATTTATTAGTCAAGTTGAACAATATAGTAATTTTTTTTGTCCTAAAAGTATAGCTTACAATATATTTTATATCTGACGGTAACTCACACTAGGCAAAGCCTGTATCGTGAGTACCACAATTTGATTTACAAATGAAATATTGTTGCTCGGTTAACAATGCTAGCAAAAGTTATATTATTATGACAAAGAAATATCTATACTATAATAAAACAGTAGAAGTCGAATGTTTGTACATAGCAAAAAAATGCTAAAAACCGAGTCAGGGGGATGTAAGAAGACAAATAGAACAAATCCAGATATTTTTCAAATTTTTTGTTTCTCTGTCTGTCTGTTTGTCTGTTTGTACGGGCTAATCTCCGAATCTATTAGACCGATTTGAATGAAATTTTTCATGGTGGTACCTTATATCCCCGGGCAACATCTTAGATACTTTTTATCCCGGGAAATTAAATAGGTCCCGTGGGATAGTTAAAAGAACTAAAGTATCTTATACAGCTTAGTACACAACAACTTATGCACCTAATTTAGTAAAATTTAACGTTCTGATACCTTATATTGCCGGTCAAACAACAGGTTACTTTTCATCCCGGAAAAATGAACGGTTCCCGTGGGAACTAATAGATCTATATTCGTGTTTTTCTAGAGTCGAACCCTAACGAAGCGAGGGTGAGCCGCTAGCGTAGAAATATAAAAAAGTGTTTTTAATTTCCATTAGTGATTAAGCGGACATTTGTAGCAGTGTGCTGTATGTTGACTTAGGGTGTTCCATCCATTACATGTTCGTATGTACGAGTATGTAGCAATTAAATAGATACTGATAAAGTCTAGTGATGTTTAATTCTAGATAGTATGGTCACGTTTATTATTCGATATATTTCATTATTGTCGCTTTTACACAAAATATAAATTATGTTAAAACATATCATTTTTACTTCTATTTAATAAAATTTTATAAATCGAGATTTTGAAAATATTTCTTTAAAATTTTTTTTAGCAAAGTATCAACTAATCTTGTTTGTATTAAACTACAGTTGTACGTATGTCTATCAAATAAGAGTATCTAAGTAAGGCAATGGAAATCAATCTTATTATGTTGTCTTGAACGTAAGAATTGTATCAATCTATACATATAATAAAATTGTAAATAAGCCGAATCTGTACATTAAATATTTTTTGGAAAATATTATTGAAATAAACATTATTATCGATACAGAGGCCGAAAGTATAGTTTTTAGAATTTTTGTCTTTGTCTATATGTCTGTCTGTTACCGCATCACAGAAAAACTACTGGAAGGATTTTGATGAAATTTGGTATGGTGATAGCTGGTTATCCGGGTCAACATACAGCATAACTTTTTACCGCGGGAAAATATCTCATTTCTGAGAAAAAATACAAAAACTGTAATGTAGGAGTATACTAATGTGTAAAACCTATAAAATTGGTTTTTGGTCATCTGAACGCGGGCGGAACCGCGAGCAATGTTAGTATTAACTAGGAACAGTTATAAATGAATTATCAGTAAGAATAAAATATGTAGTATTTATGCCTCAGACAAGACTTAAACAAAGCTAGTAAGTAAGCTTATAGTTTGTGAGTGTTTTCACAGTTCTTATAATATTATAAAATGTTTTAATATTTCAGATGCTCGTTTATGAGTGATTTTTATATTAAAATATCTCTTATTGTAGTTGGCGCCAAATTACAGTTTTTGCTTTTCAGTGAAAACGCGAGCGGTCGTGCTCAAGTGCGCAAAACATGCTCTCGTTAACCGACTTTAATCTGCATTGTTGCTAGTTTTAATTATCTGTTTTCATTGCCACTATATTTATGTACGATTCAAAAAAAAATTAAGATTAAAATTAATTGCTGAGCTTCATACTTAACGTTCATTTCTAATAACTAATACTCATTCACAAAGTGGACTGAGGACGTACTCGTATGTATAACAGACACTTCAATTTTTATATACATCTATACATACATTTAATAAAATTGTAACTAAGCCGAATCTGTACATTAAATATTTTTTGGAAAATCTTATTGAAATAAACATTATTATCGTTACAGAGGCCGAATCTATAGTTTTTTAGATTTTTGTCTGTCTGTCTGGTACCGCATCACAGAAAATCCACTGGAAGGATTTTGATGTTTGGTATGGTGATAGCTGGTTATCCGGGTCAACATACCTATAGGAAAATTTTTACTTCGGGAAAATATCCCATCTCTAAGAAATCTAGGTACACTAACTATTAAAACTTACGAACTTACGTAGAGACGAACCAGAGCGGAGCGAGGATAAGTCGCTAGTGTATATATGTATGTATTTTATTTTTTTAACGTCCCACTACTGGGCACGGGCCTCTTTTCAATACGAGGGGGATCAGGCGATAGTCCACCACGCTGGCCAAGTGTGGGTTGGCGGACTCCAAATGTCTTTCGAAAATTTGCTAGGTACTCTCAGACATGCAGGTTTCCTCACAACTTTTTCCTTCACCATGGCGTAAGGCAAGTGGTTACCATCTTAGAAATGATGCGCACATGAAATGATCAGAGGTGCGAGACCCGGGATTTGAACCCGATTCACTCGGTTTCTCAAGCGAGCGCGTTGCCACTGGTCTACCACTGCCCAATTTAATGTATATATAATATTTTAATGTTTCATAGCATTTGATGTCGTTTCCTTTTACATTCTATCCAATATTACGTGTGCCCTTTTTTACAGCCTTTTTTAATGCGACTTTTATGTAGTATTTATTATACTCTACGGTCCATTTCTAGTATATGGTGCATAATAACATAGACTCCATGTTACCTCTATATAGAGATCCCAATTTTATCCGAGATAGAGCTAGCTTTTACAATAAAAGTCTTACTTTACATGGACATGCCTCTTTTTCACTATAATGCGTCATGGTACCAAAGTTTTAACAGCATTTTGTATGTCAAAGTTCATTGCTAGTTAATATAAAAGGTCATTGTATTTGTTAGTAGCTGTCCTATGTTGTTTAAATAGTTAACGGATTTCTTGATTTCATACATATATTTGGTGTATGTTCGTTTATTTCACATAGTTTATTAGGTACAGCTATTATATTAATGTTTAAATATATTTTTATTGAATAATTTTAACTCCTTATACATGCAATAGTGCATGCACTAAGGTTGTAGGTCGTTCAAAAAATCAATAATTAAGGCCAGTTTAACTTAAAGCTATTATAATTTTATTTTGCACTTACAAAATCGTGAGTAACGCGCTCGCAGCTAGTTTTGGTTTGCCATAGTTATCACATGAAAATGTACGGAAATCTTTTTATAAATTGTTATTATTGTTTTTATTTTGTTTATTATCTCCTAGACGCTCTCTTTTATATTGACATATTCTAAAACTTTTATCGAGGATTAAATAGGTATTAAACATACGTTTAAATCAAAAATCTAAAAAATTATAATGTAATAGTATATAATTTTTCTTTTTTCGTTAAGCTTTTCATCGCCTACGTCACATATTTACATATTTTCCGGAACATGTCTAAAATGTTGATTAGTAAGTTATTAAAGAAGCTTTGACCGACTTTTATCACAAAGCAATAGGTATATATTTTTTTTAATATGAAAAATAATCTTTGTATCTCATAGCAACCTCTGTTGCCTTAACAGTTAAAACTTGACACTTTGTCTTTGCAAAAGCACTCCTATATACCTGTCTAAGAATGTTTCTTTGACTCTTACAGATATTGTTTCTATCAGGAACCTTAATGTCTGAGCTTAGAATTTAAATTATATATTCATATTTATTAACTTTTATACGTTTTGTGACCTAAATGGCACGTTTTTATAATTATAAATTAAGATGTGGTTTTAACATTATATTCAAAGTGCATATTTGTTCATTACTTTTTCTACCAAAGCTGGATTGCATAATTTTTAGAACAGTTTTAGAACTACAAAGCGTTAATTTTTTCGTACTCTTTATTATTTTATTTAGAACTAAAACTAGAAAAACAAAAAAAACTGTCCCACGGGATCCGTACATTCTTCCGGGATAAAAAGTAGACTATATGCTATTCTGATGTATGAGCTATACTATTGTAAAGTTTCTTAAAAATCCATTCAGTAGTTTTTGTGTGAAAGAGTAACAAACATCCATACATCTATACATCCATAAATCGATACATCTTCACAAACTTTCGCATTTATCATATTACTATTGTAGGATCCCTAGTAAAACTTCGAGATATTCCTTGTTTATATTCTTATATTCAGTACTTTTATAATCGTCAGTGACTTACATAATTTATAATTATAATTTTCAGTATTACAAACAATTCGTAGTAACCTACAGGATGGTACCGCTACCGACATCTGTGCCAAAGCGCGGGAAAACAAATTAATATCCGCGCCCTTTTTTTATAATACATTCCTATCGGCCAAGGTCACATAACGAAATGCTTTATACATAAATCATTACAAATATATTATTTTCTATTAAAACGCAATATATAAAAATGCAACCTTACACTATGATATATAATATATATATATATATATATATATATATATATATATATATATATATATATATATATATGTATTTAAATTATTTTAGAAGCCAACAAACTATGTTTCAGTCCTGTACTTGATAGTGGCAATCCACTCAGGTACTAGCATATTAGGATATTTCGGTATCTCGCGTTACTCGTCGGGATGGATCCCCAACAAATTACATAAGTAAACATAACTCAAGTTTAATCTATATTAGCACGTAAAGTTATTCTATGAGCAATAGGCTTGGAAGTAAAACCTATTTAAATCCTCTTACTCCTTGACACCGCTTTATAATCAGATCATATAGAGAAGTGCATCAAGTTACTTTATACTTATATTAAAATAAGAACATTAGCGTAATCAGCTTGCTAGCTCGTAATATACGAGTATATTTTCCTAAACAAATGAACGGGCACAGTTATGCGGGTTTAAGGTTCGGCTTATTAACTTACTTGTTGTTGTCTACTTAACTTTATTTATATTTAAACTGTGGCACGACATTTACAGTACTTTTCAACTGATAATTTAATTTTGCCGAAAACAATGTATAACAAGGGGCTTGTTCTAAAAAAGTTTTTATATAAGATCTATTTATGATTCTTTTTTCAAAACACATGTCAGATAAGAGCTAATAATGCAATTTATTTTTATAAGTAATTATTTTATCTCTTATTAATTATACTGTATTAAATATTGTATAATTGTAAATGAAACACAATTTCTCTCCAAAGTAAAAGGGAGTAAGCTTTAAATAAAAGTGACTTAGATTCTTTGTATTTCTTACGTTTTTACAGTAGAGGTTATACAAGCGTGACAAAGCAGTAACAAAAGGGTGTATGTTTTTTAACTAGAGGAACTCCTTTTCAATTTATATAAGTTTGTATAGTAAAAACAAGTAGATGTTGGTCCCAATAGGATATCGCTATCTCCGTCTGGCTAAAAGACAGGAAAATGGTGGACCGTCACAATGCAGGATTTAATAAATGGATTTATTATTTATTAGATTTAAACTATTTATTAGGTTTAAAAATATATATAGAGCAGCAATAATGCATAACGTCGAGTGGCCATTATGAATTAGCATAATTTTTTTCTTTCATTCGCTCACTTAATTCTCTGAACATATTTAGGGCAACCATGTAAATCATTTACTAGTAACAGACATATAATATACTATACAAGAAATAGACTAGATATAAAAGTAGGACAGTAAACTGTACGATAAAACTATGTTTTATTCTGTCTCGACTCCCATCGTCCGACGCCGAACTGTCTAGAAGAACTTGGCTTCTAACTCTATTTTGTCGATTTTACATAAATTTTACATGCTCGTTCCTTTTACGTACTTATAATGAATTCTATTAATAAGAATATGAAAAAAATAATATTTAGTGGAATATTACTAATATATTGAATGAATTAAGGATTTCCTACTATAATTACATTGGAAATGAAAATGGTATAGTAAATAAATGATCTCATTAAAACTACTATAATAAACACATTAACAGAGATTTTAATAAATATGGAAAAACTTTCCGACGTCCCTTGAAATTGAATGAGGAAATTATAACTTAACAGTACAAAATTGCTTATATAATTGTTACCGACTTTAGATATTTTTAGTATTTAATAGAGCGGATATGTGTAAATATTATATATAATAGATCACGAAACTATATATATTATGAATATTTTGGTATCTCAAATGACACTTTCCGCTCAGAATTAAATAGTTATTTTATTAAGAACTAGCGGCTCACCCTCGCTTCGCTCGGGTTCACCTCTAGAATAGCACAAACAGATCTATCCCACGGGAACCGTTCATTTTTCCGGGATGAAAAGTAACCTGTTATTTGACCGGCAGTATAAGGTATCAGCATGCCAAATTTTACGAAATTAGGTGCGTAAGTTGTTGTGTACTAAGCTGTATAAATTACTATAGTTTTTTAACTATCCCACGGAAACTCTTTAATTTTCTGGAATGAAAAGTATCTTAGATGTTGACCGGGGATATAAGGTACTACCATACAAAATTTAATTTAAACCGGTTCAATAGTTTCGGAGATTAGCCCGTACAAACAGACAAACAGAAGAGAAATAACCTCTACAGTTTTATTATATGTATAGATAGAATAGAATAAATAACGTATAATAAAACAGTAATATATAATAATGAAAATAGTTATAGCGAGTGTACCTTAGGAGAAAGACATATACTATGTAGAACTTTTCTATAGACCTTTTTAGGACTTACAATTTTCTTGCACAATGTTTTGATCTATCTCTTAAGGTTGAGCCAACGTTAGCCATATAAATTTCTTGCCCTTGCTTCGATAGAACCAGTTATTGTGTTTTCGAGTAATCAATAATTTGCCTGTCGTAAAAGGTATCCTAAATGTTGAACCGAGTACTAAGTTTTATCAATACAAAATTTAGTTAAAATCGTTTGAGTACTTTTTGCGTGAAACGCGCACATCGATTTGACTAAGTTAGTTTTATTATACGTATAGATAAGAATAAATATTGCGAGTGTAACTTAGGAGATAGACATATACAATTCAGAACTTTTCTGTAGGACTTTTCAAGACCTACAATTTTTTTGCATATTGTTTTAATGTATGTATATCTTAAGGCTTAGCCAGCGGAAGGTTTCTAAGGAGGACTCTATAAAACCAGTTATTGTATTTTCCCGTGGGAAAGAAAGATTTTCTTGAAGTAAAAGGTATCTAGGCAGTGGTATCCCAGTGGTAACGCGCTCGCTTGGGAAACCGAGTGAAGCAAGTTCAAATCCCGGGTCTCGCACCTCTGATATTTTCATGTGCGAATCATTTCTAACACAATTACCACTTGTCTTAACGGTGAAGTAAAACATCGTGAGGAAACCTGCATGCCTGAGAGAACCCAGCAAGTTTTCAAAAGACATGTGAAGTCCGCCAACCTGCACTTGGCCAGCGTGGTGGACTATGGCCTGATCCCCCTCGTACTGAAGGGAGGCCCGTGCCCAGCAGTGGGACGTTAAAAAGGGCTGAATACATACATACATACATACATAAATACATACAAAAGGTATCCTAAATGTTGACTCGAGTAATAAGTTATCACCAAATTTCGTTGAAATCGGTACATTACTTTTCGCGTGAAACGCTCACGCAAAAACAGACATACAGGCAAACAGACAAACAGACAACTTTTTAATAACTATTGTTTTGGGGTTTATGTTGTGTACATAATACGTTACAAATAAACAAAAACATCTATCCCACGGGAACAGTACATTTTTCCGGGATAAAAAGTAACCTATTTCTTATTCAGATGTATGAACTATATATATTATTGTAAAGTTTCATCAAAATCCAATCAGTAGTTTTTGTGTACTAAGCTGTATAAGTTACTATAGTTTTTTGGCTATCCCACGGAAACTCTTTAATTTTCCGGGATGAAAAGTAGCTGATTTGTTTTAGTCATGTATGAACTAAATTATTGGAAGGTTTCATCAAAATCCAATCAGTAGTTTTTGTGTACTAAGCTGTATAAGTTGTTATAGTTTTTTAACTATCCCACGGGAACTCTTTAATTTTCCGGAATGAAAAGTATCTAAGATGTTGCACGGGGATATAAGGTACCACCATGCAAAATTTTATTTAAATCGGCCCAATAGATTCGGAGATTAGCCCGTACAAACAGGAAAACAGATAAACAGCTCGCTCGGGTTCGTCCATACCTACGAATATGTTGTATTATCTCTTTAACCATTTGTCCAAATTATATGCAGTAAAAGGGAAAAGTCTTTTGTTTTAAACATTTTAGACGATAAATTTACTTATTTTGATAAGAATTCATAATTGTTGATAATATGACCAATAAACATGACCTACCGATTTAAATTATTTTTTAATATAAAAAACTACTTTTTGTGACTTAAATATAAAAGTTAGACATATGCTGTCGCTGACTTTTTTGTAGGCATTATTAAGCTCTACAACTTTTCTCTAGAACATAATCATATATCTCTCACCGTTAATGCAGCGTTCGTAAGAAACCTTTTCGTTCGACCGTTTTTTCTCCGACTTACTTTGCAAATCCGACTACCACGAAAAAGCCTTTTCATTCTTCGCGTTAATATATAGCCTATGACACTCAGAAAGAACGTGGCTTTCTATTGGTAAAAGAATTTTGAAAATCGGTTCAGTAGATCCAGAGATTACCCCCTACAACGTCACAAACTCACAAACTCACAAACTCACAAACCCACAAACTCACAAACTCACAAGATCACAAACTTTACCTCTTTATAATATTAGTATAGATATAGATATTATTTTGACTCGAAATTGAAGATAATAAGCGTCGGGAAACAATTGACATCCGTTGCCGAGATACGAAAAAGCAATGTGTGTTAACAAATAAATAATAGTTATAATATAAAAAGTCTTTAAATTACAATTCTGTAAATAAAAGAGTAGAACTGAAAAATAAGTATTCTGCAGTCTGAGACTACAAGTTTCCACGAAGAAGGCGTTTAACATAATATAAATAACTTATTTATTTATGATCAGCAGAAATATCTTATTGTATAGAAGGAGGAATATTTTAAAAATGTTACATAAACATGTCTGGGAAAGTGTACGCATGCGCGCTCGTTGTCAGCGACTGCGGGCACTCGGGCTGCGACGGCATGCCGTGTGTGTGTGTCTTACTTTGTTACCTCTATTGTATAGCATCATATACGAGTATAAACTATTTACATTGTTGCTTTAGTAAACCTGACAAAATGGACGACATTTTAGCGTAGCATATGGATGGCATTAGCAAATGAAACTTATTGTATCTATACTGCTACTACTTCTGTTTGTTTAGAACTATGTAATCATGTAATGTAAACATGTATATAATATATGCGTGTAGCTACGTAGGTATGTGTGCGTTTTTTTATATATACTTAATATTATAAAGAGGTGAAGTTTGTGAGTTTGTGACGTTGTAAGGGGTAATTATCTGGATCTACTGAATCGATTTTGATGAAATTTGGTAAGAAGATAGTTTAAGATAGGATACATTTTGTCCCCCCCCCCCAACGTGCGTTCACCTTGTCGTGGTGGGGGGGCTCAGTAGTAGTAGCGAAGCTAAGAAACGCACAGGGAGGTTGCCCACTTCGGTGGGCGGTGGGAGGTGGCCCTCTTCGGGGGGCGGTGTACCATGCGGGTTGCTCCTGGTACTTCTCTGATAGCAGAGTGGACTGTGGAGCAACCCCATGGTTATGGTGGTCTGCTTCGGCGGACCTGCCGTCAGGGCGTCGTAGTTGAATGCGTTATCGATCCTGCGACGCCCCATTAAGACGGGGGAAGGTTTTGTTGGGTTTTAGTGGGTAGTACTGGCTGTATTACGCCGGTGAGTCCCACACGTCGTGCGTAAATGCATTTCCCAACGTTAAAAAAAAAAAAAAAAGGATACATTTTGTCACGGAAATCATCCCTTAAGGGAGTGAAAATGGGACATGGAAGTTTGTATTGGGAAGCAAGTCAGGCATGAACCCGTGCGAATCGAGGGTGAGTCGTTATTTTCAAATAATATCGATAATGTATATGATATTATTTTTTATTTTGCATTACTAAAAAAAGAAATAAAAACACTTAATTAAATATGTCGTATTAAAAATGTAAAAGTCAATTTGTAGTTAAAGATATTATACAATTTAGTTTATTTACTACAGCTATTGTGGTAGTTTTATAGTTAAATAATTTGCAACACGTTATTCTTCCTATGAAAAGCACTAAGAAGTTTAATACAAAGGTTCAGTTCTGGATATTTTCCTTTATTTTAATTAATTTGTTGGACCTGTAAAATTAAATCTTGATCGACGTTTACAAAGAACCAAAGTACGCTTCATTCTTCAATAAACCCTACTTGGATCCTATAGTACCTACTTGAATTGAACTGAAAAATGTCGGAAGATTTTAAAATTTAATATTTGTCACTATGCAACTTGAAGTAAATTACTAAAATTTATAATATACCTTAATTTTCTTGTTTGAATTCCATTGATAAATCAAAGAAATAATCTTTTAAATAAAATATTATCATATTTTTGTGATGTTCTAGGTGAAAATGTTAAGTAGGGCTTTTAGCTCTCCGTGACCTAGTTTTCCATTACTACGTGATGTATGTCATAGTAAGCACGCTCATGAGCGTTCTTTAATTTTTAATAAACACTAACAGTTCCTCTTTTTCATGTCATAATTTTCAATTTATCTATCTATATACTATTTACAGTAAAAACTTAACACTTAGGAAAGTTTATGGATGTGTTAGAAAAAAAACTTAATCATAGGACTATTTTATTATCATTCTAGCAGAACCCGCGGCTACGTTCGCGGTAAAACTACAAAAAAATATCTAAAAAGGTAGTTTCATACAATCTTTTATCTCCTATTTTATCCCCTTATAGGATGAACTCCGAAAAATGCTTAAACACGTATTTATTTAATTTTATTGATTAATATCAAGTTTCAAATGATTCTGATCATAAATATTTTTTTGTATTGTATTATAACGTGTTTTTCCCTGGAAATTAGATGATTTCCCGCGGTAAATTAAATAAAAAATAGCCTATATCACTCTCTAGCCCTCTAACTATTTCCACACAAAAAATTACGCCAATCCGTCACTCCGTTTCGACATGAAAGAGGGACAAACAAACAAACAACTTTCACATTTATAATATTAGTATGGAAGTATGGATATCGGTCTACATCATAGTAAAGAGGTACCAATCAATGCAATACCAAAATGACATTAACATAATCGACAGATTACAAAAAATATTTATATTTTAGAAAGGTTACCATAGATAATGTTGTTAAGCGTTAGTGTCAATCCTCTCAAACTATTAGTTAATTCCATAAAGGTTCTATTGCAATCAAGTTCTTCGACTTATATACTACCTTTATAAGTTCCCCATTCAATCGTTAGATAGCTAGTGACGTCACGTTGTCATAATAATAGGTCTTTCATATTCCCAGTGAAGGCGGAAAATACCAGACTTGTCGCCGCCAACAGTGCTCAATGAATGAGTACATTAATGTGGTCTCAAATCTTAAGAAAACCTTTATATAAAGTTGAATTTCAAATTAAACAACTAATTAAATAGTACTAAGTTTTTGTTAATTTATTAACTTATCGCTGTTGTCGTAAAAACAAATTGACTATTTACGCGCTCTTCGTATTTTACGTATTCCATTGTTGATCTGCCGCGGCTCGTTACGGTACTGACTTCGTTACACCAGCGTGTATCTTTTAAGTAACGCTATTTTGGCTCAACAGAAGAACTTGTGTACTGTTCAAATGTTTTATGATAAATTTAACATTTATAATTCTTTATGTTTATATACGATATAATTTTACTAATATCTTAAGAGTGAATACAGGTAGTTTATGAGCCTGAGAGTGATATAGGTTACTATAACAATATATGTAAAAGTATAAAAAAATAGCTAATAACTAACCAATGTTAATATTAAAAATAAATATTTGCGTAAAAGCTGCGAGACATTCCTAATAATTAAATACTATAACGTCGTATGTATATTATAACAGACTAGCATTGCCCGCGGCTACGCCCGCGTTCAGATGACCAAAAACCAAATTGTTAGGTTTTACATAATAGTATATTCTTACAATGCAATTTTTGTATTTATTCTCACAAATGAGATATTTCCCCGCTGTAAAAAGTATCCTATATGTTGACCCGGATAACCAGTTATGACCATACCAAATTTCATCAAAATCCCTCCAGTGGTTTTTCTGTGATGCGGTAACAGACAGACAGACAAAAATTCTAAATACTATAGGTTCGACTTCTGTATCGATAATAATGTTAATTTCAATAAGATTTTCCAAAAAATATCTAATGTACACATTCGGCTTAGTTACAATTTTATTATATGTATAGATAGATTTAAACGTCCATACATATATCGGCTCAATACAATTTTGCAATTGGCAACTTAATGTATTCGAAAGTCATATCCATGGCCAGAACTGACAGTGCATGTTAAGTTTAACGACATGGCTCGAACGTTGTATGTAAATCTACCTTCAATTCCTTAATTAAATTGAACAATTAGATGAAATAAAGATTTTTGTACTGAAAAACAAGCAGTTATTTAACTTTTATTGAAACACTATTAGGTATCGTATACGAGTTATTGTAAAATTAGGCAAAATATATTTTTGGATTTATTTCAAAAAAAATATTAATCTTGTTTATATTCCCTCCATGAACGCGGACACGCCGGCGTTACAGTTAACAATATATTTCTTAGAAATTTAATTAATTTCTTAGAAATTTACCTGGAGGTGTGGTGTTAGCAGTTTGGAAACTTTGATATTTGTAAGTTGCATAACATGTCAATAGCAGAAGCATTTTTAGATTTTGGATAAGTGACAGATCCTTTAACAATAATACTATGTAGCATCTATTTTAAGGTACGTTTCAAGAAAACCTGGACTCTATTTCCTTGTTTAGCATCAACTAATTAAAAGACACTTTCGACTCAAGTTAACATATGAATTTAACCCTCTAAAAATTTTAAACCTATCATCTCAGTATATTTTAGCTTGTTCTTTTGTATATAGGTAATGTCCCATGACAAAGTTTATGAGTGATGCAGTTCCTATTAAGTTCTTATTTACCTAGTTTTTTATTAAAACATTTTTATGAAAGACAGTAGTATTAAAGCAGTCAATCAAATTGATTTAGAATTGAATATATTTAACGTGATATATACATACCTCCATTAAGATGGCTGTTTTTGTAAAATATTCAGCGAAGGAACTTATTACACTTAACATATTAAACTAAGCAATAAACAAACATATAAAAAACTAAAAAAATATATTTTAGCAGAAGTTGAAATTCAAAAGAGTAAATAATAGTAAATAATATATAAATAATAAATATATGTTGGGACATTAACACACAACATCATCTAGTTCCATGGTAAGCTACGAGGCTTGTGTTATGGATACCAGATAGTTGATACACTACACATATATAACTTTAAATACATACATATTATAAATATAAACACCCATGACTGACATGACCCATCACACAAATGAATGCCCCCAGCGGGACTTGAACCCGCGACCGCTGGCACAGCAAGTAAGGGTTACTACAAACTGAGCCAAACGTGTCGTCATAAAAAAAGATAGCGTGGTTAAACTCAAGTGCACTTTTTACACCTGTTTCGTCATCTTTTTACTTTGTAACAAACACTTTTAGAACTACCAACTCAAATCCTTTATTATAAAGTTGTGTAAATTACATGTGTACATATATAATATAATTTTACGCTATATCCCTTCCGAATACGCCATTCGGAGAGTTGCAATTGCTATAATCTCTCCATACCCTTGTCGCTTCTCTAATGTACATTTCACGTTATTTATTTTACTAAAAATGTTTGAGATTAGGTCTTTACGATGAACGACGAACGTCGTTTTGACTATCTCTAAAGGTTTAGCTAGTATTAGCCATGTACTCATAGGAAAAGAATTTTTTTGACAGAACACCGTCTAGACTCAGCCAGTTTGTACAAAATATATTCATAAACCTTCCTCGTTTAGTGCTCTTTCTATTAGTGAAAACGTATGAAAATCCGTTGCTTGGTTAGTACGGGGTCTCTATTGTGACCATGATTTCTGTAAAGCATTCGAAACGTCGGAAACCAAAAATCAAAACAAATCCGCGAAAAAATCCGAAAAGAAATAAAACTATTATATAAAATGTCAAATATTCGCGTTATTCTAAGAAAGTAATACATACATTAAATACATAGCAGATTCATGAATAAAATTACTTTCATTGGTAAAATTTCCATGACATTCCCATTAGGTTTTATAATGAGTAATCCTAATAACAAAAGATAGGGTTCAGAGATGTTTTAATCAATTTGAAATTATTGGTTATTGCAACATGAGTTCGTTCATGTTGCAAAACAGTGAATTGGAGTTTCTTTAGAGCAAGTATTAGTTTTCTTATAACATATCTGAGGATAGTGAGCCGCTAAGGCATATTCTATGTTTGATGAAAAAATATACATTAAAATTGAGAAGTCAGTGTAGGGGGAGGTCCTTTTACAATATTCTTAGGAGGAAATCAGGATATACTTATAAAAGCCAAAAAAATCTTGTTATTGTTCTGTTGGGCTTATTTTATCTTAAAAAACCAACTACTCGTACATTAATTTACAAGAATCATGTACTAAAATTACGTTTCACTTATTTAGATCGATGAGATAAACTCAGAAATACATATTGGGCTTTCCACTACGCAGTTCTAATGCGTTCTGAATGGAAATAAGTAGTTATGACATGACACAGTACAAATTGAGCCACTTTAAGTCACTTATTTATACGAGTATGTATGTATATGGATGTCGCCAATTTTAATTTAAACAGCGTTAAGGTACCTTGTTTGTCATCAGAAGATACATAAATTATATTCATGTCTAAGCTTCATTAACTCATCCTGTTTACATGCAATTTTTATTATTTTATTTATTTATTTATTACTAGCACTGCCCGCGGCTTCGTCCGCGTTCAGGTGATCAAAAACAAATTGTATGCTTTTATTAATGTCTATGTACATTTTGTAGGAATATATTTATATTAATACAGGACCTTTGTCCTTTACATACAGTTAACTTTTTCATTAAATCAAAGCAGTTATTACGTAGAAGAACGATCACGCTGCTTTAAAAATTAAGCATTAAATTCAAAAATATATTTTTGAATTCAAATTCAAAAATATATTTTTGAATTGAAATTACAAAATATATTTTTGAATTTAATGCTTAATTTTTATCATTTTTTGCATATTTTTAATATATTATTATTAAGATAGGGTCTAACTAAATCTCGCACTCTGTTAGTGATTTATGGTTTTCTTTTAGAATTTAGTGAGAATGCTTTCAATTTCAATATTGACGATTGTTACTTATGTATAGGTAATTTGAATTATTTAAAATAATTTTAACTTCTTTACATATATTTTAAATATAAAGTTAATATTACACATACAAAAATAAATATATATGTTAATATTAAACATACAAAAATAAAACTCGTCACGACAAAATCCTTCCTATACGATAATATATTTATTGATCAATGTTTTTTGCATTTCTCGTCTATGACAAGTGGTTCCTTTTTATTCAATTGTGATTGATTGCAGGCGCAGTTGGAGTTGTTAGGCAGATGTTGCGCGCGCGCCGAAATTGTAGAGAGGAGCGCGCGCGGCCTGCACGCGACGCGGCCACCACCCGGCGCGCCCTCTAGACACCACATTGTACCATTATACGGTATGTTATTTTATCTATACATATAATAAAATTGTAACTAAGCCGAATCTGTACATTAAATATTTTTCGGAAAATCTTATTGAAATAAACATTATTATCGATACACTGGTCGAATCTAAAGTTTTTAGAATTTTTGTCAGTCTGATTTTGATGAAATTTGGTATGATGATAGCTTATAGATGATGGTTATCCTGGTCAACATATAGGATACTTTTTACCGCGGGAAATTATCTTATTTCTGAGAAAAAATACAAATCTGCAATGTAAGAGTATACTAATATGTAAAATTTAAAAAGGTTTTTGGTAATCTAAACGTGGGCGAAGCCACGGGCAATGCTAGTTATATATAAAATATCGCACATTTATAAGTGAGGAGTGTATTTATAAACTAGATTTATACTTAGACGACATAAGGGAGTATTTAAGTTTAAAACAAATGAATATGTATAATTTAATGATATAGGACAGGTTGAATCCACCAGTTGTAATGTTATTCATATTTAACATATTTTGTAATCGTACAATTCAATATTTATTTTTGTACGCCAATTAATATAGCTTCGAGTGAATTTATTTACCGCAATTAATTTATATGAATAAATTTTCTTCTGATTCAACATAAATTATATATTTACCTGAATTTACTATTAAATGGCATGTGTGTGAACATTTTATCGCTAAAGTACAGTAGTAAGACAGTAGATATCTTTGTATTCAGTATAATTTTCAATTTGCACGATGTGATTACTTAATAGTATAAATATTATAATTTGAAATTGTTTATTAACTTGCTCTATCGTGATTTATAAATAAAAGATTTTATTTCCGTCTTTAGTAACACAGGAATTTATAATCTTTCGATGAAGCCCTTTATTGGTTTATACAATTGACTGTGGAATTACACTCGGATCTGTGTCATCGGCACGCCAGCCATACTTATTTATAGTGGCATAATTTTATTCTTTTGGCCTGTCGTGCAAGTTTATGTACTTTCTGAGGCTGTATTCAAATGAGATTGGTGAATTTAAAGAACCTATTTATCATTCATATTTATCTTAATCCTATAATATTTTCTTACTAAGCAATTGATAATCTATTAAACAACCGATAAAATGCTAATTTTTCAGTATTCATATTTTCATGACGCTTATTTTATTGCATGAAACAGGAAGGTGTAAGATTGATTTTCATTTTTTTTATTATTTCATAAAATGTAATGTTGTGAAAATTTACAAAAGGTATAATATAAATATGTGTTTTAGTATTTTTTGAAATTCATCCTATATGAAAGTAAGTTTGTATGAAACCTATCTTCCTAAAGATTTTCTGTAGTTTTAGCGCGAGCGAAGCCGCGGGCTCTGCTAGTACTATGATAGTTAATTATCTCTGCTACATCGATTTACATTTACGCCCATATATGTATATTAATATTAAAGGTGTTATGTTGTTTTAGGTCGGACATGAAAAATCTCGCTTATTTGCTGGCTGTCCCTATCAGCGAGTACGTGGTGACTTTCATCTCTCTAGTAGCCGCGGCCACACTGCTCTCGTGGACGACAGGTTGGTTTATTACATTAGATTAATCTTTCAAAATATTTCAATTGGCCTAGTTTTTCACTTGTGTGGCTACTGACTATGGGGACCTGGGTTTAAGTGGGTCGCCCAGTGTTGGGTCAAAAGAGAACTTTTCTGTTAAGTAATCTCAGTAGCAGGCAAAAGTTTAGAATTAGGTGGAGTAAAAGCAAATTACTTTAAAGAAGACGTAAGGATAGTGGTCCTGCGGCTCTAGTGGTAAACAGTCTAGTCACAGATTAGTCGTTGTAGCCGAAATTCAAGCAGGTATATAAACCTTTTTAGTATAAAGCCAATATTTAAATATAATTATAATATAATAAATATTTATATGTGCACTATATTAATATTTAAGAACGATATTTATAACAAAAAAATATATAAAAAGCAGTCATGAGGACTGCCGACAGAAGTGAAAGCTTAAAACTATAAACAAACAGTTGTTATTTTTGGATATTCAAATTAATTGTTTGATCTTAAATTAAAATTTCGAAATTAAAACTGTTTACATTTATCTCGCTTTGACATCTATCGCCACTCGCGTTAACACGTTAACACGTCACGTGACCATATCGATGACGACTTACATGAAACAAACCAAACCAAACGTGCCTATAGAAGTTTTCAATTTAAAAAATATTTTATGTAATGATATATTACGTGGGTGCAGAGGGGCGCTCCGCCCGTAGGTGGCCGGCGGGAGAACGCGGGCGCAGAGCGTACTGCCGCACGCGCTTTCCCTACCACACACACCCGCCCATTCACTGTTAGCAGGTATTTTTCAATTTATAATCAACTTTCAATAAACCTAGATAAGCTCTGGAATATTGCCAGAACTTATTCAAATTCAATACTTATTGTTGCAACATCTCAAAATCTCGAAGCCTCACTATAGACCTATTATTTAGTTGCGTCCATTAAACTTAATACTAAATTAATATTTCATTAAAGTTGTTTAACTGTGTATATTTGTGAACTATTTAAGATATTTCAGGCTCTTAAAATCCACAATATTTCCCTATTTCTATGTGAATGATTGTATTTTGTATTGTATTTCCAGTAGGCAGTTTACTCGGGGGGAGTTCGATAGACAATGTCCGAGGACTTGGACTCGATCAGCGAGGAAGAACGTAGCTTGTTCCGACCCTTCACCCGAGAGTCATTGGCCGCTATCGAGGCCCGCATAGCTGAGGAGCATGCCAAGCAAAAGGAACTCGAGAAAAAACGAGCGGAAGGCGAGGTAAGTTCTCACTCTATACTCATCCCACGCGGTGTGCTATTTGTCACACGAGTGTCTTGTGCTGACCATTGAAACCACTGAAATAACAGCGATAACTAACTAGGCTAACAGAAAGAAAAACAAACCAAAACTCATAGGCTTATACTGACATATGAATTAAACAAACAGAAAAAATTATTTATACATACATTATAAACAAGTATTAACAAACATTAAACATGGTAGGAAAGAGCATGTTGTAAAATGATAGTCCTGACGAATATTTTTATTTGGACCATTCCAGACCGATTTGGGGCGGACGAAAAAGAAAAAAGAAGTAAGATTGCTTGCTTGCCCCTTTTACCTCTTTTAAGGCTCGTTTTTAGAAAAGTTATATTTAAGCAAGTTATCGCTGATTCGAAATTCATATTATTGTTAATGTCGCTAATTGCGACAACATTGGCGTGACAGTAGTCAAAGTGCGATAACTTGCATTGCATTCTAATTTATGCATATTGATCGCATTTGAACACATCGCTTTGTCAACGAAGTCGTAAATATCAAGACTCCCCAAAGCTTAGCTGTTTCAATCATTTAGCCAATTCTTAAGAATAACTTATACGTAGTTATGAAAAAAGAAAGCTTATCATATTTATTTGCATTTCAAGAATATAAAGATATTTTCAATCGAATTTATAAACATGAAAATATCTAAATACAGATTATACAATGTCCTTTTCATTAAAGTTCAAGATAGTCCTATGTGTAACTGTCACTAGCAACCTCTGTTAGCAAAAGAACACAGAAATATATAGAAATCCTAACATTGTAAGAAATGGGCCACGTAATTGTCTAAACCTTAATATAATCAACATGCCACTTATTCCAAAATACAAACCTTTATATCATAAATACAACAGTAACCCAACTGCCAATTGTGTAATATGTCCTAAAGATATTAGAGTTGAAGAACACACGCACAGAACATACCATCATCATGCATTGCACACGATTGGCTCATGTTCGCAAAGTCATCGGCTGCTGTCATTTAGGTCTAGCATGGTGTTATCACCTAGCTAGTTTAGTGCAAATAAATGAACGACCCCCTATTTTGATACCTGTAATATATTCCACCCTGTATGACAACAAAAAAAAAATAAAAATGTATTGTTGTAATTTTGTTTATATGTATTGTTCGTTATGTATTACTTGTATTAATTTAGCTAATAACTATTTAGAAAGTTACGGACGATTAATATTCAAAATTGATTTCAAAACTGGCTAGAAAACTATATTTAAAATAAAAATATTAAAAACAGAGATTATCTTTTTTTGATCTTATATAATTAAACATTTACTGTTATAATTACTACAATTCGATTAATCTAATCGATAGAAGACAGGGTAACATGATAGAGGGCAACGTTCTGCAATCGCTTCTAGTTTTGCCAAAATTGCATCATGGCTACACCGACAGCAGCAGCACTAAAAGCCAAAAGCTTCGAACGCGCTCACGAAACATGCTCCAACACCGTAATAATACTAGCCGCCTAAGTCTTGTTCTCTAACGAAGATAAATATTACCTTTAACAAAAAACAATCAAAACTATGTACTTTAGAGAATAAGCCTGTCGAATCTATAGTATTATTACACAATGCCTTGATTGAGTAGAATAATATGATTATCAATACAATGCAGTCATAATTATCTTAAGTATTTTAACTAAACAAAATATACATTGGCTAGCGCTAATTGTAACAAAAAATAGTGTAGTAACGAATAGAGCAATATTTTTTTGTAAATATCGAAAAAGCACCATATAGAGCATAAGTATAACATTCTGATGAATATTCTACGAACATTGGTCAGTTATCATTCAACAGTAATAGGAAATGTATTGATAAAGCTCGTAAAATAATAGTATTGCGTATAATATAGGTGCGTTACGACGACGAGGACGAAGATGAGGGTCCTCAACCGGACGCGACCCTGGAGCAGGGTCTACCGCTACCCGTGCGAATGCAGGGCACCTTTCCTCTCGAGCTCGCCTCCACACCCCTCGAGGACATCGATCCTTTCTATCATAATCAAACAGTGAGTTTATCATCTACACTAATATTATAAAGAGGAAGATTTCTATTTTTGTATATTTGTATTGAATAACATCAAAAAATACTCGACCGATTTACTTAGATGAAATTTGGTAAGAAGATAGATCGAGACCCTGAAAAGGACATAGGATATTTTTTATTCCGGAAATCGTCCCTTAAGGGGGTGAAAATAGGGATGATAGTTTTTATGGGGAATCAACCTAAGGACGAACCCGAGCGAAAAAAAAAACAAGGATGAGTCGCTAGTGTTTATTAAAATTTGAATTAGCCTACTATTGTAATTGCGAAAGTTTGTATGTGAGTATGTTACTCCTTCTCGCTGAAACGGTGGGACGAATTTGGATGAAACACACATGTAAACTATGACTTGGAGTAGTAGAAGAGCTTGCTATTTTTTTTTACTAGCAAGTTGCTAGTAACAATATAAAACTTTAAAAAATAAAATTAAAAAAAAAGTTTTTATATCGTGCAATAATATTTATAATTATTTATCAATTGTTTCAGACATTCGTAGTTATAAGCAAGGGTAAAGATATCTTCAGATTTTCGGCGACAAATGCTTTGTGGATATTGGATCCGTTCAATCCCATACGAAGAGTGGCAATATACATATTAGTGCATCCTTTGTTCTCTCTGTTCATTATTACTACAATCCTCGTGAACTGTATACTTATGATAATGCCTACCACACCGACGGTCGAAAGCACTGAGTAAGTATCATTTTCAGATATTATAACTTGTTTCGTTTCTAAACGAATTACATAATATATAAAATTATAAATTTATATACCATCTAATCATTAGTAGAATGCACGCTAGTTTCAAAATTTTTAGTGTTCAGATAGATTTCGAATTGTCTAAACTCTTAAGATTTAGATAATCGGAAGTAAATTTTATACCTATATCTAGATTATTAAACTGCCTAGTTATTAAAATTATCAACATTAAAGTTTACGTCTGAAATGTATTACAGATATGCCCTAAAAATAGAATTAGTGTGTATTAAATGTGTTTTTTCATAGTTAGGCAAACTGTATACTATATCCATATAAGAAACTAGTAGACTTGCCGCTATTAAACTCAAACTTTTAAATCAGTTAGAATATGATTATGATTAATATAAAAAAACAAATGATAATAACTTCATGTATAATAATCTTTCATTGTGGTCTTCGGTATGTTCTGAGAGAACCGTCTTGAAAGAGTGCCATCAGTGACCGTAGACAAAAACACATCATTACCTCGACACAGTGATGCAGCGTTCCTTTATCGATTAGAAATTCATCTATTTTTGCAATTTTCTATTACAACACTACTTATTAATAACCATAAAAATGTATATACATAGGTATGTATCTCAATTTCATTTAGTTCATAGGTGTATTTAGTCATTGTATTGTTACTGCTACCTCAACTACCTACTACCCTTCATGAGTCAAAGTTAGATCTTTTATTTGATTTTGAAGACTAGAATTGTTTTATTATGACGATATGTCTACTTTTTGAGCGGCGTTCCACAATGGAGGTGAATTTTTACAGAGTTATCTTTACCGGCATCTACACCTTTGAATCGGCGGTGAAAGTAATGGCCAGGGGTTTCATACTACAGCCATTCACATACCTTAGAGATGCATGGAATTGGCTTGACTTCGTAGTTATAGCTTTAGCGTGAGTAGTAGACTATTTTTATTATATTTACGTAGCAAAATGTTACAACCGTTCAATTGTAGATTTTCGTTCTTATCTAATTAAATATATATTTTATAGTACATAGAGGAAATAAAAACTAGATATTTTTTATGTTGTTATGAATAAATATTGTATATTGATGAATAATGGGAAGCAAAATGGTGTAAGGAGAAATCAGCCTATAAGAGTACTTTTGATCGGAGGTCGAGCAATATTAATTAGATAAATAATAGTATTGTGTAGTTAGATATTATTAATCTAGATGTTGTGGTTGTGGGTGTGTGTTGCAGTTATGTGACGATGGGCATAGATCTCGGCAACTTGGCCGCTCTCAGAACCTTCAGAGTTCTCCGAGCTTTGAAGACTGTGGCCATCGTACCGGGTAAATTTATTTGTATAATAAGTTATATACTTAGCACAGCTTTTATTATATAATGAGTAACATAATTAATAGAATTATATCATAGGCAGTAACAAACAGCTTTTTAACGTAGTGAAATAGGTTAAATATTTTAGTAGCAAAAAGAATGGTATAAGAGAAATGAAAAAAACGAAAGTTCGTAAGTATCGGTTTGGTTTAGCTATAAACATTACAAAATTTTTATACAGCACTGAGTGATATCTTATTATGATTAGCTGTTTTGGTAGTGTACATTTTTAGTTTGACGATATAAATGCGACCCGCAGGCTTGAAGACTATTGTGGGTGCCGTGATAGAGTCAGTGAAAAATCTTCGAGATGTGATCATTTTGACGATGTTTTCACTGTCTGTGTTCGCACTGATGGGCCTGCAGATCTACATGGGGGTACTCACTCAGAAATGCATTAAAGTGTTTCCTGAGGATGGCAGCTGGGGTAACCTTACTGACGAGAACTGGGAAAGATTTTGTCAAAATGAAAGTAAGGTTTTTTTTTTAATACATATTGAATATATAAAATAGAAGACTAGGATATGTTACTATGGTTGTTATATTTCTAGCAAACTGGTACGGTGAAGATGGAGACTATCCTTTATGCGGGAATTCGTCAGGCGCTGGGTAATTATTTCATTTCTATAATAAACAAGTACAAAATGAAAACTGAATAAAAATATTTATTAATCTATTTTAGCCAATGTGAACCCGGTTACATATGTCTACAAGGTTACGGTCCGAACCCTAACTACGGCTACACGAGTTTTGACACCTTCGGTTGGGCTTTTCTCTCAGCTTTTCGACTTATGACCCAGGACTATTGGGAAAATCTGTATCAATTGGTAAGTTTATATTAACATTTATGCTTGTTCAACATTTTAAAATAAATTATATAACGTTACTTTGAAATCTATTTTATTCTTTTAGGTACTAAGATCAGCCGGTTCATGGCATGTCTTATTCTTCGTTGTGATCATCTTCTTGGGCTCTTTCTATCTAGTCAACTTGATTTTGGCCATTGTCGCCATGTCATACGACGAGTTACAGAAGAAAGCCGAAGAAGAGGAACAAGCTGAAGAAGAAGCTCTAAGGGTAAGAAAATATGTCATAAATTGCCTAATGCTCTTGTTTTTAAATGCATCAGGATCCATGTTTTCATACGTTATACCATTTCTTGTGTTCAAGCAAAAACACATGTCACTTATAGTCAAGTGTTAATAATCTTTTTGATATTCAGTAACTTATTATTATAATAGTTTGACAACATCCGGGGGGATGTTTTAAAGTTTCGAAGTTGAACTCTCAAGCCGTTAACTCCTCTAATAAAAATATTAAGCCCGTGACAGCTAATCATACAACTTAATCGGCAATTCTCATATCCATTACAATGCGAATGCAGGAAGCAGAACAAAAAGCAGCAGCGAGAGCAGACAAGCAGGAAGCTAGGGAGGCACACGCAAGAGAACAGGCAGCGGCAGCGGAGGCGGCTGCGTACGCGGAAGCGCACCCAGCCAAGTCACCGAGCGACTCCTCGTGCCAGAGCTACGAACTCTTCGTGAACCAGGAGCGCGGCAACCAGGACGACAATACCCGCGAGCGCATGTCCCTCCGTAGCGACCCCTTCCAGGACTCGGTGAGCACTCAGCCCACGCACAAGCCCGAATCGCACCATGAACCAGCGCGTCGACGGAAGGTCAGCATGGTGAGTATATGTGCCCCTCACGCCTTACAGTCGCTGCCAATGGTTTAAATACCTTATAAGATTTTAGCATACATACATATATGTTTAATATATGTAAACGTTCGAAATATAATATATAAAATTAAAAATTGAAATATTATTTGATGCTAATTGCTCGGTAATATTATTTAAAGTTATTTAATTGTGATCAATGATAACAATACCTTTCCTAACACAGTCGAAATTGAAGCAAATCATAATTTTTCTGACCACAGATTTTAAATATATTTCCGACATTAAATAAGATAAATAAAATTCATTTTTTAAACTAATATATTTACTAATATAAATTTAAACTATATTATTGTTTATAACAGTTAAATGATAGCAATAAAAGGAACTATTGGCAGCGGAGCACTTTCTTTTCAACTTGATTTATAAAGAATTCACGCTGCTTATACACAACAGTAAAACCTTTTAACTATAAAATCACGTGTTTTACGCATTCATTCATATCCATTTTTTAACACTCGATGCCACATAAATAATATAATATTCAAGTTGAAAAGAACGATCGAGAATATTGAAAATATTAATATTGATGTAAGCTTTTAACATTATACTTCTTTTGAGAAAACTTAATTTTGGTTCAAGTATTTAGATCTTTAGTGAAATTATGAATGTTTACAATACTTTGTAGATATCCTCTCTGTCTTGCTCTGTTTAAGATGATTATTTTTATTATATCTTGTTTATTATTATATTCCTTTAAGAAAATTTCGTTAAAATATAAATAAGATCTAAATATTGAATGATTAAGTTTTATTTAAATTTCTTTTCAATCATAAATTTGCATTTATTTTCAACATGATTCTGTCTGTTTATTTGACTATTGGTTTCGAGGCATGCTATTAGTTGAACCTACCATCTCTATTTTCATTTTCATTTGTAAAATATCGTTTCAAATTGCATAACATATACTAATCTTTCTAGTTGCCTCATTGTTAAAAATCTGCTCTGGCTGAATTAGCAAATATTAGGACCTTCATCATTTTTTCACTGTATCATTTAGTATTTGATTTTAGTTAAAGTCAGCGTTAAAGCAATAAATAAAAACATACTAATGTAGGGGTTTAAAATTATAGTAATTTGAGCATGACTTAGAAGAATTCTTGCTGTTAACATAGCTTCTAGAGATTGGATCTAGTGCACAGTAGTTATTAAATTATATTTTAGAACACCTGGATCTCCAATATTATTTTTTCGGGTAAAAATAATATCTTCGTATAAAACAGATGCTAGGGATTTTATATTTTATATGCGTGAGAATAAATACTATTGGAGAAAAAGAGTCTATTGTCATGTTAGATTGTTTCTTTCGTAATGTGAATGTACGAACGGGCCGAGCTGAGACTGAACATATCGTCGAAGGAGAGGTAGGTTCGGTCAATAGTAATATAAAACTTTTATTAATTATTAAGAAAAATATATTGAATAGATCAGTAATTCCTCAATTTTGATGAGTGATATACGGAGGCGCAATCTGGACCAAAAAGAACAGTCCTCATGACTATAGATGTAGACATATTAAAATATAGTTATGGTAGGATTTAGAAATATGCAAAAGTGCATGAAATTTAACCCCACATTACTTCATGTGTTTATAAACAAAGTTACTTGACTAACCGTTGCTTTTACTTCATTGCCATTGCTTGTTTTCAGTTTCTTCTATGTATTGTATGTACTTGCAATAAGAGAATTGTAGTATTTGATGTCATAATAAATTTTTATACATAAATAATTATAACTACACAATCTTATTGTAAAATGATTTCATTATTATTTGTTTCATATTTCTGTTTAGTTAGATTTACTTAGTAGTTTCTTTGAATCATTTTAATCATTCATGTTTTCTTGTTTCGTATTACGTATCTGCATCTCCCTTTTCCGAGTTGTTTTTGATTCCTTTATCCTTATCGGATATCTTATTATATATAAATAGTTACATTCTCGAGGATAATTACAAATTGCCTTTTTCTGTGTATTAAAGGTTCCCCATCCTGAACGCATAAATAAATACGGACAGTTATCATATGGGCCACTGCGCGAAGGCTCACAGGTTTGTCCTTGTAGCCACATTGGTGTTTGTGTTCCCCTTCCTTTCCTTTACAATTTTAAATATATTTTTCTTTTACTTCCTCTTCTAAATTATTTAATTCAAATATTAGCTGTATTTTTATTTACGTCATATTGCAGCAATCATGATGTCATGAAATCATCGAATGTAATTTGCAAATATTATTTAAGTTTAAAATCATAAAGTGACTCTATATCATGCATTGATGCAATTGGTTTGTCAGCACTACTCTGTACCTGATTTCCATTTTATTTTCCTCTTCTTAGTCGTTTTCTTGACTGAACGTTTAATTTACCTACTAATTGTTTATCGGCACATGAAAGTAAAAATTAAGTCATAGTAATGTAAAGATTTGGAAGTCATATTCGTACTCGTACAATGTTATAAGAAAGCTTGAATTACCAGAGCCTCTGCGAACCGTCTTCCGATCAGTATTAGTTCATTTGCATTTATCATACTCGATCTGAATTGAGGAACGTTGTATTTGAGACAATGACAAACTTTAGTATTTCTCGAATCCAATTAAAGTAGTTTACATAATGTTGAAAAATAAAAAATATGTTGTTTAACTTTGTCTAATTTACTGTAGTGTAATAAAAAGAGCTATTTTAAGATAAAGAATCGCTTTAGGCTTCACTGTCGCTACCTGGATCTCCGTTTAATTTACGTCGAGGATCTCGAGGCTCTCATCAAATGGCACTCAGACCAAATGGAAGGAACCGGTATCCACCAGGAGCTGATAGGAAGCCACTAGTTCTCTCCACGTACTTGGATGCTCAAGAACATTTACCATACGCTGATGACTCCAACGCAGTTACCCCAATGTCGGAAGAAAATGGTGCTATCATCATACCTGTGTATTATGCGAATTTAGGTAAAATATTTTCTTTTTTTTCTATTGGTATTAATTTATTAATCAAAACATTGTGCTGAGCAAGTAATTTTTGGCTAACCCCAAAAAGGAGGTATTATTTGAGTATATGTTTTTTTTTGTTACGCGATAACTCTGTTAATTGTGAACAAATATTGAAAATTCTGTTTTAATTCATGGGTTGATCTATGATCATCGATCGAACCACATATATTTCAAAAAACCTGGGGATTATTATATTTAAAGTAGTTTTAAAGTTTGCGTAGCTTTTAAGGTAAAAACCTTAAGTATTATTGAAGTTTTGTATTCTTTTCTTTTAGGTTCGAGACATTCCTCTTATACGTCGCATCAATCACGATTATCGTACACTTCTCATGGGGATTTGTTGGGCGGAAAGCCACAAACTAAGGAAGCGCGGCTGAGAGGTCGGTCGGCATCGAGAAACCACAGTGTGACGTCACAACCACACGCCTACCCACTGCCAAGACAAGATTCATCGCTCGCATCTAGGCCTCTAAGAGAATATGTAAGTAATTCCTTTCAATTTATATGTGATGGTAAATATAAAATTAGATAAATTATATCTATTTAATATATAAACACCTTTTCTAAATAAAAAATGAAGTTTATATCGTACAAAGGTGTCGTTAAGGCAGGTAAAGATTTCCGGTAAGGGTATCTCATGATTTTCCCATATGTATAAATATTATAAATGTGAAAGTTTGTGAGTATGTTTGGATATTTGTTACTCTTTCCCGCCAGAACGGCTGAACGGATCGGGATGAAATTTGACAGAGATAGATAGATTATATGACACATAGGCTACTTTTTATCCCGGAAAAATATACAGTTCCCGAGGGATAGATTTGTTCTTGTTTTTCTAGTATAAGATAAATATGTAAAAATTCTTACTAAATATCTCAGTAGCTGCCCGTTGCCAAAAACCAAACAAAGTTATGAATAATCATAGGTATATGTACATACATATGTACAAAAACCAAACAAAGTTATGAATAATCATAGGTATATGTGATACACATGTATCATACACTCAGATCACTTTAATATATTTCAGGAAATAAGCACAACAGAATGCACAGACGAAGCTGGCAAAGTACTGAAACAGTCAAACGACAACCCCTTCATAGAGTCGTCGCAACAGCCTAATGTTGTAGATATGAGAGGTAAATCGAAATTATTTTGTGTTTCTAAGATCCGGTTATAGCAGTCTTAGATTCTAACTATACTTACCTTTTAGTCTCCCTTAAGATTTAAAATAAGGTCGATACGTTATTTTATGAAACGCACTTTTGCAATTATTATAATAAACACATTATACATCCATACAAATATTATATATGTGAAAGTGTGTTTGTTTGTTTGTCCTTCTTTCACGTCGTAACAGAGTGACGGATGGGCGTGATTTTTTGTATGGAGATAGTTGGAGAACTGGAGAGTGACATGCGGCTACTTTTTACCGCGGGAGATTATCTCATTCTCAAGGGAAGAGACGTTATAATACAATCCAAAAAATATTTATGATCTAAATTACTTGAAACTTAGTATTATTGCTCTTAAATACAATTAAATAAATACGTGTTTTAGTATTTTTCGAAACTCATCCCATAAGGGGGTAAAATATGGGGATGAAAGTTTGTATGAACTCTACCATTTTAAAGTTTTTTTTTGTAGTTATAGCGCGAGTGAAGCCACTGGGTCAGCTAGTATTATCATAAAAATACTATTATTTAAAAAAATAAAATACACAAATAAAATAATTAAAAAAAACTGCGTTTTCAGATGTAATGGTGCTAAACGAAATTATAGAGCAAGCCGGAAGACAAAGTCGTGCAAGTGATCAAAACGGTAAGATTTTAAGTAACTCTTCATGTAAATGTTTTAGTGTTTTGTGGAACTACTTCAAAATAATGCATATAGTTAAGTGATTTCTGTAGAACTTCCCCTCAATGTGCCAATGTTTTTTTTTTTGGATAATACCGCTTTACTCGTATGTTAATCAATACTTTATAAGTAAATGTCATATTAATATTATATTAACAACATGTAAAATTTCATAGTCACATATTATATACATTTTTTATGTTTTAATACATAAATATTAAATACTCATTTACACCACACCACAAACGAAACACAAAGGTATTTGCTCATTATGCAAAATGCATAATTGGCAAAACGAACCATTTGTGGGTGTCATTTATTATAATAATATAAGGGTTTTATTGAGCACTCAAGTCACCATGTTGTTATCCTCTGAAGTTTGAAGAGCACGCACCAAAAACTAACAAACACGTTTGTAAATTGTAAACATTCACATGAAATATATACATATTTCTCTTAAAACAAAAAAATATACACAGATAATATTTCCAATGTAACGCTTGGGCTTTGCTTTCTATAATATTTATTATATTTATCTATTAGCTGAATTTGAAATAATAATTTATATATTCCAATTAAATATAACTTTTTAAGTTCATATTCAGTTTGTAAATACATTGCAAACAACGCTACTCTGAGCTTTATACACCGTACCTATTATAATTTTGATAGTTATATCCGTGCGTTAGCATATTATTTACTAGCGACTCACCCTCGTTCGTCCCTGCTTGCATTTTAGCGTTTATAGATTTCTATAGATATAGATTTCTCAGAAATAAGATATTTTCTCACAATAAAAAGTATTCTATATGTTAACCCGGATAACCAGCTATCATCATACCAAATTTCATCAAAATCCGTCCAGCGGTTTTTCCGTGATGCGGTAACAGACAGACGGACAGACAGACAGACAAAAATTCTAAAAACTGTAGATTCGGCCTCTATATCGATAATAATATCTATTTCAATAAGATTTTCAAAAAAATATTTAATGTACAGATTCGGTTCAGTTAGAATTTTATTAAATGTATAGATTTAACCATTTAGTGTTACACAAACCTCATTTTACTTTGCCTATTTATTTAATTAATGCTTAAATTCTTGTTAAATTAATGCACGTTACCTGTTTGTCTATATACATGATTAGTATCTCAACTTTACTTTTTTAGTATAAAATAGTTACGAATTTCAAAGGTCATCTTACTTAGTCAGCCCTAGCCACTTTGCAGTTATTGAAAACTCACGATATTCATATTTTTTGATCTTTTGAATTTAAAAATAGACTAGAGATTGCAGTAATATCTAACAGCATCATCGCATTCATGTAGTTATATGCAGATGTAAGCTTTGATGCGAGTTTGAGATTAGCCACTAGACAAAGTAAAGGACCGCCGTCGACGTGGTTTATGGTGTGAGCACAGTACATTGCACATTAACAAGTGAGTGTGGTATATAAATATTATTCTTCTACATATATTATTAAATTTTTGCAAAAAAAAATACTACTTAATTGTAATATATTTCATTCAGATAAATGACAGCCAACAAAATTCAAAAAATATGAATATTGGTGTCCAAAAATGTAAACAGCCCTTTTGATCGTACCATCATTAATGAAACTATATTCTTTTATACACGGGCTATTGGTTTAAGGATAAAAATAATGAGCGAATACTAACAACCTTGTTTCTCTCTCTCTCTCTCCTCTACACAAAAACACACGCTATCCGGTAAACGGGACACAACAGTGTCAGTGTACTACTTCCCAACAGCGGAAGACGATGAGGACGGACCCACTTTCAAAGAGAGGCTCCTCGAGTGTCTCATGAAAGGAATCGACTTCTTTTGTGTATGGGATTGTTGCTGGCTTTGGCTGGAGTTCCAAAAGTACGTGGCTCTTCTGGTATTCGACCCATTCGTTGAACTCTTCATCACACTATGTATCGTAGTCAACACCTTGTTCATGGCACTGGACCACCACGATATGGACAAAGATATGGAAAAGGCACTCAAGAGTGGCAATTATGTGAGTCCTTTACATTAATTATATTATGAAATGAAATGAAATAAACTTTGTTCAATTAGACTTATTACAAGTGCTTTTGAATTAGATAGAACATATTATATCATATTGTGATTATTGAGAGTGTTTATAATACCAATTTTTCTTTTCAGTTCTTCACTGCTACCTTTGGCATCGAAGCCATGTTTAAATTAATAGCTATGAGCCCAAAATACTATTTTCAAGAAGGATGGAATGTGTTTGATTTTATCATCGTGGCCTTATCATTATTAGAATTGGGTTTGGAAGGTGTACAGGGTTTGTCAGTATTACGATCATTTCGTTTGGTAAGTAACATTTGATTTATTTTATTATATACATACTCGTACATACTATGTACCTACTGAATATTGTGTTAATCAAGAATATACTATTAAAATACTCACATTTTCTACACTATAATATTGCAAAAATGTATAAAAATACTTTATATTTAAATGTAAAACGCATTTTTTTAATCATGTTTTTAAAATATTTTATAATAAATAACATGATGAACAAAGTAAGTAAGTTTACGTTTTTGTAATTATCACGGTTTGGTCACATGCATCACACACCAGTACAATAACATATATGTATTTATGTGTAATAAAATATTTTCAGCTGCGTGTATTTAAACTGGCTAAGTCTTGGCCGGCGCTAAACCTTATTATATCCATAATGGGTAGGACAGTGGGAGCTTTAGGGAACTTGACCTTTGTACTTTGCATCATTATATTCATATTTGCGGTGATGGGAATGCAGTTATTTGGGAAAAACTATACAGGTTCTCTTTAAAAACCCATTTAGCATCTCTAACGAATTTAGGCTTGATTATTAATTATTCAGCTTCACACTCCCCAGTATCTCACACAGGGCTTGATTGACCATTACTCTCATACGGGACCATTCGGTCCTCGCAGTGGCTTTATAACTCGGAATATGGCTCATCATGGTCATCATACCAATGGGCCTGAGATGAGACACGTTATAAAGCTATTCCACGCAGCTTGTGATTATAAGTTAAGCTTTGCATCAAGTAATATAGAACCAACATGCAGCTTCGCTTCCCGAGGGTATTTCGATGCATCAGGTCGACAACTGATGGGATCTATGTCAATAACATTAGGCCTAATAAAGAGAACTTCATGTGGTTGTAGTAAAAAAACTAAGCCACATTATATTAAGAATAGCCAATCGAAAAGCTCTCACAAAAATACAATAGAATGATAGATACAATAGAAAATAGAATAACATATATCCCACTCATACAGAAATAAGTCAACGCACATTTTTGATAGGTTACTCAAGCACACATTTGCTAACTCTAGTTTAAGTGATCTAGAATTGCTCAAACAATTCCGAATATTGCCGATGTACGATATTGGGTATTTGGAAGAGCTTGAGCGGTTGCGGGTCTTCAGAAAGGTGCCGCAGTAGCATAGGTGAAGCGCCGGTGAACGAGCTTGTGTGACGCCTTGTTTCACAATTTGTACTTGCAGCTTCGAGTATTCAAATTGGCAAAGTCATGGCCGACACTTAATTTACTCATCTCTATAATGGGTAGGACGATGGGTGCCTTGGGCAACCTGACCTTCGTATTGTGCATCATTATTTTCATATTTGCCGTGATGGGTATGCAACTATTCGGGAAAAATTATGTGGGTAAGTCGAATTGGTGGGAGTCTTGCATGTTCGTTGGTGTATGTTTAACGTTAGTGACGCGAATGCCCGCTGGACTTGCCGATGAATCTACTTCGAATACAAAGTAGTGGTTTTTATAGAATCCTGGAGTGAAAATCAATCACGTCGATTAGAGTGCTAGATGTGTTCTTTTGAACTAGAATTGCAAATCAGAACTAGATATCAGATCAAATAGAAAATAATAGGTACTATTTGTATCGAGGTAGATTCATTGATAACCAAGTTATTTGTTAAAGTGTGGATTGCGTCATAGTGTTGCGGTACATCTGTCAGGTGACATGTTCGACTCCACGCTTTAATTCGGGCTCCGGTCACGGTTAATATTACTATTGTGTTGATGTGCGTCACACTCTTGTGCTCATCTTGTTAGGAAATTGGCAAGAATCGGTATGATCCTTCCAAGTGAGCTTTGATAATTTATTTTTAAGTTAAATTTACATATTTCCTGTAAAAGCCCCCAGCAAAGGCGCCTCACTTGTGAGACATTCATTGCCAGCTTTTCTGATATTTTCAACTTTTAGCAAATATCTATCTGCATCCAATCCCTTCAACTCAGTCAATGCCATCAAGCTAATACATATTCTCTGATTACACTTCCAATTATAAAATATATAAACTGCTAAGTAGATGTTATTAATTGCATGTGTTAGAAATTAATTTTGAGTAATGAAAAAGTATTACAAATTATATTTTATGCATGAACGTTGTACACGTTATTATAATAAAATAACTGAGATCTCGAGTTATCGTTGCTCATAAATAATATTTTATTCTATAATTATATTTTATATTTCTATATTATCAATAAATAAATAATTTACACTGATTTCGTTAAAGAAAAGTCGAAGAATACTATCTATCAACGTTTATATAGTACACACGAAATCTCTGTTTTAAGTTTTAACACATAATTTAATTATTTATTAAATGATAATGTATCTAAAATCTTCTTAAGCGTTTTGATACAATAAACGTTTATCAAATCTTTTGACCATTAAAGTTTACTCTTAGAACTATTTTTATAATATATTATATTTGCAATATACATTCGCAAATTATATTAAATTAATCATCTTCTAAATCGCGATGTATTCATAGAAAAACATGCATAAATATATTTGTATAATGTGTATCAAAGTATACCACTTTATTTACATATTTATTCGCTTAATACTTTATCAACAAAAAAAATTGTTGTTCTCTGATTGCTAACAATATGTTAATATAATTAATTACGTATACAGACTACGTAGACCGATTTCCGGACGGCGACCTGCCGCGATGGAACTTCACGGACTTTATGCATAGTTTCATGATTGTCTTCCGAGTACTTTGTGGAGAATGGATTGAGAGTATGTGGGACTGTATGCTTGTGGGCGACGTGTCCTGTATACCCTTCTTCTTGGCCACCGTTGTTATTGGTAACCTTGTGGTTAGTATCATATATTTTGATTTATATACATAATAGCAGAACCCGCGGCTACGCTCGCGCTAAAACTAGAAAAAATCTCTAAAAAGGTAGTTTCATACAAACTATCATCCCCTATTTTACCCCCTTATAGGATGAATTTTGAAAAATACTAAGACACGTATTTATTTAATTTTATTGAAAAGTATATATACCAAGTTTCAAGCAATTCTGATAATAAATATTTTTTGGATTGTATTATAACGTGTTTTTCTGTGGGAATTAAGTAATCTCCCGCGATAAAATGTGTCTATGTCACTCTCCAGCCCTCCAACTATCTCCACACAAAAAATCACGCCAATCAGTTACTCCGTTTCGACGTGAAAGTAGGACAAACAAACAAACAAACAAACAAACAAACAAACAAACAAACAAACAAACAAACAAACACACTTTCACATTTATAATATTAAAGTACCTATGGATTATTATTATCTTAAAATTATCTTCTATTCAAGAATATTGTTTGATAGGTACTCAATCTCTTCTTGGCCCTGTTACTGTCAAATTTTGGTTCATCGAACTTATCATCACCGACGGCCGACCAAGACACGAATAAAATTGCAGAAGCATTCAACAGAATATCAAGGTTTATAGACTGGATCAAAAAGAACGTCGCCGAAATACTGAAATTAGTGAAAAATAAACTCACCAACCAAATAGCTATACACGCCCCCGGTAAGATATATCTATGAGTGTTGTGGCATGTTGTATGTTCGTATGTATGTATATGTGTTATCAATAAAAACGCTTGACTTGACTTTTATTGGACGCAGAAGACTATAGTATTTTCATTTTAGCTAAATATGTGATACTTAATTGAAAATTAATGTTACCTATTAAAAAAAAAAGACAAACTTGTAAGAATAAAATAAAATAGCATTCAATTAATAATAATAATAATAATTGAACGGCTGTTTACATGTAAATATATCAACAATTTTATTTGGTTTTTGTATTATATGTTGTGGCATGTTGTTACAAGAATCAAAACAAAGATGTGTAGGGCATGAGTTTTTGTGAATCCTTTATATTGTGTGAACACTGTGCGTTGCTTGTCCCCGTAGCATTCAAGTGTAGAGCTACAGACCTGTCGTGAGTTAGTTTATGGTGAAAAGAACTTGTTGTTACTGTGTTTTTAATTTTCATACTCGATCGATATGTTTATTTGTGTGTTACACTATTATCATGTGAATATATTTTTGCTTTTGTCATCGTATTATTGTAATATTTTTGCTTCATATGTGTTTTGCATGTAGATGGAAGTCATGTTCTGATAATTTAAGTTTTCATTAATAAATATTCTAAGTAAGACAACTTGAAACTGCAATTTATAAATAAGTAAGTTATTTTATTTAATATACATTCATATATGTTTACTTTAAATAAATATATATATCATTATATCACAATATTATATTTATTTAATGAAGAAATTGTTTTTTTTTAATTGGAATTCGTTTTATATAAATTTACTTCGAGATCGTTTACTAAGTTTCTCGCTCGGTCTGATTCCTATGCTTGGGTGCTGCGCCTGCGCACTGTGGACACGTGACACGCGACATTAGGCTTAAAAGCGGCTTTATGTGGCCGCTGTGTCTCCTCAGAACGTGTGGACAACGAGCTAGAACTAGGCGCAGATATCGACGACGGAGTACTCTACAAAGACAAGAAACTAAAAGACCAAGTCGAAGTTGCTATTGGCGACGGCATGGAATTTACGATACCTGGTAATAATAAAATTTTATGCCTCATAACATCATCAGAAATTTTTAAAGAATTTTACGTGTTTATTTCTTAAACTTGTCTTGTGTTTATAGGTGACAATAAATATAAGAAAGGTAAAATGTTAATGAATAATATAAATGCAATAACAGATAATCACACTGACAACAGAATTAATTTCGAACTAAATCATCATGGATACCCAATACAGGTAGGGACTTTGTGAGTTTTTTATTATTTATTTCAGCTTGCCTTAACTAAACTTTTAATTAAAAAAATAATATCACAGGATGATGACACAATCAGTCAGAAGTCGTATGGAAGTCATAAAATAAGATCGTTTAAAGATGAAAGTCACAAAGGATCAGCAGACACGATAGATGGCGAAGAAAAGAAAGACGCAAGCAAGGAAGAATTAGGATTAGAGGAAGGTAATTATTAAGTGTTCAGTATATATACATATAATAAAATTGTAATTAAGCCAAATGTGTACATTAAATATTTTTTGGTAAAACTCATTGAAATAAACATTATCATCGATATAGAGGCCGAATCTATAGTTTTTAGAATTTTTGTCTGTCTGTCTGTCTGTTACCGCATCACAGAAAAACCACTGAAGGGATTTTGATGAAATTTAGTATGGTGATAGCTCGTTATCCGGGTCAACATATAGGATACTTTTTACCACGGGAAAATATTTCATTTCTGAGAAAAAATACAAAAACTGTAATGTAAGAGTATACTAATATATAAAACCTAAGAATTTGGTTTTTGATCATCTGAACGCGGGCGGAGCCGCGGGCAATGCTAGTATATATATATATATATATATATATATATATATATATATATATTATATATAAAAATGTGCATTCAAAAAATAAAATGCAACTAAATCAGTTAAATTTTGCTGATATTTAATAAAATTATTAACCTTATTTTTTTCCAGAAATGATTCCAGACGAAGATGCCGCCCAGTTGGATTTAGCAAAAATGGATATAAAAGTAGTAGAAGGAGAAGGCGTGATTGATGACACCCCATCAGATTGCTGTCCAGAGCCGTGTTATCAACGTTTTCCATTTTTGGCTGGTGATGATGAATCGCCCTTCTGGCAAGGCTGGGCCATGTTGAGACTGAAAACATTCAGATTAATTGAAAACACGTACTTTGAAACGGCTGTGATAACTATGATCTTACTCAGTAGTTTGGCATTGGTATGTTTTTTTGTTATCTATACATATAATAAAATTGTAACTAAGCCGAATCTGTACATTAAATATTTTTTGGAAAATATAATTTTCTGTCTGTTTGTCTGTCTGTTACCGCATCACGGGAAAACCACTGGATAGATTTTGATGAAATTTGGTATGATGATAGTTGGTTATCCGGGTCAACATATAGGATACTTTTTACCGGGAGAAAATATCTCATTTCTGAGAAAAAATACAAAAACTGCATTGTAAAGAGTATACTAATATGTAAAACCTAAGAGTTTGGTTTTTGGTAATCTGAACGCGGGTGGAGCCGCGGGCAATGCTAGTTTATTATAAAAACGCTATACTTAATACCCTATGTTTTTTTTTTCGAAAATTAATCATTTTTAATTTTCAGGCTTTGGAAGATGTCCATTTACCACATCGGCCGATTCTTCAAGATATCCTGTATTACATGGATCGAATTTTCACTGTAATATTCTTCATTGAAATGTTGATCAAGTGGCTTGCCCTCGGATTCCAGAAATACTTCACAAACGCTTGGTGTTGGCTTGATTTTATCATTGTCATGGTAAAATATTATTTATAATATTTCTTAATAGTTCTATTAACACGATATACACAGTTGTTGTGTTAATTAAAAGTAATAAAAATTACCGATAAAGTTGAAAGGTACCTTTGAGCTTAAATCGTTTTAAAAGTTTCATGCAAAGTTTGAATATTTAATTCAATATGGTCTTATTTACTCATATCAAAATATATTGCCTATAATGTGAAACTTGCACGATTCAAGGTATTTTTGATCATATTTACTTTCTATTTTTATATGCAATGAGTGTGACCTTGCTATATATATTATACATAAAAATAACAGTCACCATAAAAATATGTATCTTAGCTTGTAAAGGTATTTTAAATAAGTAAAGTAATATATCATATGAATGATGAGTGTCGTTAGTTATCGCTCGTAAACCACGGCGCCGTGATGGCGGGCGCGGACGACATCCCGGCGTTCCGCTCGATGCGAACTTTGCGCGCGCTGCGGCCTCTTCGCGCCGTCTCCAGATGGGAGGGCATGCGCGTGAGTACGCGCGGTCAACGGTTGCTCTGACCGTCGTGCTGCCTGAAAATATCTTGTCATATCATTTAGAACAAACTTTTATTAACACTGAATTATTTTTTAGATTGGTATTATTAAAATAAAGTATCTCCAAAAACCTTTGTTGCTGGACAGAGCTTCTTATTTACAATATTTATAGAAAGTAAGAACAATTTTGTTTTAATACTGTCCTAGAGAATAATATGGCATATAGTTTTCAGGCAGTGCGATATTAAAGCGTGAGCTTTTACTGTTCAGTGTCTACAATGAAGACCATGACCGGTCTCGTTGATACCAGCTCTCGATGTCGTCCTTGTTTTTTTGTGGACATGCTTCTATGTCTTACTCAAAACTGTTATCAGTATCGTTTAAACATACTTCAAATATAGGGTGCTGTTATCCTGCATGTAATGGTGACTTAACAATGTTTTAGCCTTTACTGTGCCTATGTTTTATTTTAGTTTGATTAATAAAATAAAAGTGTAAATTAAAGCTCATTACAAAAATAACACTTTTACTATCGTTGTCAAATATTTATAAAAGAAAAGTATAAGTGTGCATTAAATTTGATGTAAATAAAATGAGAGGTCAAGGAAATATTTAATTTCTTTAAATATTCTTTGACTTCTTATGCTTTGTATATTTTTTGAATGTTACCTTTTACCTGATATATTAAAACTATATCTTCTACCTTTTTTATTTCGGCGCTTTCTCTTGGTCTCAATAGCAGTGGCTGAAGCAAGTTTATTCGTCTTGACTTAAAATGTCTTTTTTCATTGATTTTATTGGTATTGTAAGTCTTCAAATCAACATCAGTACTCAAATTTGTTGACAGAGTTACTCGTTATCGTATTCGTTCTTTAAAATTCCAGGTGTAATATTGGAGATTTTTAACCTTTACCACGTATAACTAGTATGTATTTTCAAAAGTTCTACTGTTGATTTCATCAGGTCTCGCTTATAAACTTCGTAGCGGCGCTTTGTGGCGCCGGCGGCATTCAGGCGTTCAAAACGATGAGAACGCTCCGAGCTCTTCGGCCGCTCAGAGCTATGAGCCGCATGCAGGGCATGAGGGTACGTACCTCTGCCGCGCGCGCTCTCAAACTGTCTCTATAGCTATATACTTCATTCCAAATATCAATTCACTGTTATTTATTAAATAAAAATAATTGTGTAGTAATTAGAATTTTACCAATATGCCTCCATTCGACACAATATATATTCAACTATGTATATAAGAGTTATTGATTTTAGGTATGATACTACCTAGTATATATCATGATGATAATTTGTGTGGTTCTACATCAGCTCCTTTCTAGCCTTCGGCTAATTTTGTTATATGTTTTATTAAAAGTTCCCACAGAACGTTTGCTAAAGCGATTTGATTTTGGAATGAATTATACGACATATTTATCACTACACAGATCGTTCGACACCAACACAGTACAAACTCATGATCACAGTTCTCGTTTTAAATAATTAGATTCCACTCAATATTACTTTGACATCATTCGTGTAAGGTTTACTTTCAAACGCAATCTTATTGGTAGCAATTCATTTTGAATTCGTCTTCGATGGCACCCCTGTATGGCTTAGTATCATCATGACTCGTCACATCCCCTTTTAATGCAGTCGGGTTAAAATCGTCAATTTATTTAACAGCCATGTTTTTGGTCTAGTTGTATCTTTGATCTCAAGTTTCTTTAGCTTAGTATTTTATCCTAGATTTTTGAAATGTTATTTTAGAATTCACGCCTTAGAATTTACTTGTATCATTAGTAAGATCGGCTGAGGAATATCCTGCGTGCATGCGATCGATTAGTTACATTCTCGTTAATATTGGATCAAAATCCATTTCAAATGGTAAGGCTAAATTGCGCTATGCTCCATGTATTTTATTGATGTGTCATAGTTTCATTTGTGCTTTTTCTGCATGATTTGTGTTTGAAAATCTTAGTACTTTTACAATGTTAATTTTTTTTGTAACAATACCTTAAATGTTACTAAAACATGTAAGTCAGTAAAAAAAATATACAACACATTTACTGGTACTATTATTTTCAAGTTTTCTTTGTTGTATGATTGTTTTTACCTATAACTAGCTTTCTACTTCAATTTTGAAATAAAAATATATTAAATGTACATTTATCAATATCAAAATCGATAAATATTTAATTTCTTCATATAGATTCTAAATTAAATAGTTGTAATAAAAACTTAAAATTCCACAGGCAGTGGGAAGCTAGTAGAAGACAAGTAGCAGAAATACCACCGAACATAGTTTTAGATATCATTCAGTATCAATAGTAACATAAATAAATGGCTTTTTCGTTTTATTCATGTATCAAAGAATGTAATTAAAAAGATGTAAGATAAAATTTTAAATTCTTAAACGCTGTCAAATTCTAGGTGGTAGTGAATGCTCTGGTACAGGCGATTCCATCAATCTTCAACGTGCTGCTCGTGTGTCTGATATTCTGGCTTATCTTTGCTATTATGGGTGTGCAACTCTTCGCTGGAAAATATTTTAAGGCCAGTGTAGTCATTTTATATACATATATACCTATATATCGCCTGAGTGTCTTATGCCCGATTTCACCAACAACTCATAAGCTACCACCTACGTATAAGATCCTTAGCTTAAAAGTCCCCTAAACTAGCCCTTAAATTAAATTTCGTTTTACCATCGTCAGTGCCAGTATTTCTAGTACCTATATTTAGGTGGTATTTTAACATTTAGGTGACCCCTAACTGTCGATGAAACAGAAACTGTCCCCTAATAGCCCCCATGCTTAGAGGATCCCTTAAACTTAGGTGACGTTGGTGAAATCGGCCATTAAAGTGTTGTTTTTTTTATATTTTCATATAGATTTTATTGTGATGATATTTATACGTTTACAGTGCGTCGATATGAATCACACAACTCTTAGTCATGAAATAATTCCGGACAAAAATGCTTGCATCTTAGAAAATTATACATGGGAAAATTCTCCCATGAACTTCGACCACGTCGGCAAGGCCTATTTATGTCTATTTCAAGTTGCTACGTTCAAAGGCTGGATTCAAATTATGAACGATGCTATCGACTCGCGAGAGGTATGATATAATAACTTAGAAGTAACACTGTAAGTTTACTGAAAATATGATGTTCTGTAAAATATAGCTATCAAATGTTATGTCTTAGGTTGGCCGACAACCCATCAGAGAAACCAACATATACATGTATTTGTACTTCGTGTTCTTCATTATTTTCGGATCATTTTTCACTCTCAATCTATTCATTGGTGTGATCATCGACAACTTTAATGAGCAAAAGAAGAAAGCCGGTGGAAGTCTTGAAATGTTCATGACAGAAGATCAGAAAAAGTATTACAATGCCATGAAGAAAATGGGATCGAAAAAGCCACTGAAAGCGATCCCCAGACCAAGAGTATGTTCACGATTTGTACTCTCATATTATGTAGATTCATATAAAAATGTACTCTCTAACACATTTCTTTCTTTTTCAGTGGCGGCCGCAAGCGATAGTATTTGAAATAGTAACAGATAAAAAATTCGATATGATTATAATGTTGTTCATAGGTCTTAACATGTTGACCATGACGCTCGACCACTACCAGCAGTCGGACACGTTCAGCGCTGTCCTGGACTACCTTAATATGATATTCATCGTAATATTTAGTTCAGAGTGCCTATTAAAGATTTTTGCTTTAAGATACCATTACTTCGTGGAACCATGGAATCTGTTCGACTTTGTAGTCGTCATGTTTTCTATACTTAGTGAGTATAATAATATTACTAAATCATTTCATAAAACGATAATTCAAAGGTATAAATGGAAGAATAATTAAATTCATTATTATTTCAGGTTTGGTACTGAGTGATATCATAGAAAAATACTTTGTATCTCCGACTCTACTCAGGGTTGTCAGAGTAGCTAAAGTCGGCAGAGTACTTCGACTCGTTAAAGGTGCAAAAGGCATTAGAACCTTATTGTTCGCTTTGGCCATGTCACTGCCAGCACTGTTTAACATTTGTCTATTGTTGTTCCTTGTGATGTTTATCTTCGCGATTTTCGGCATGTCATTTTTCATGCACGTAAAGGACAAGGGTGGTCTAGATGATGTGTATAACTTTAAAACATTTGTGCAGAGTATGATTCTGCTATTTCAGGTAAGACTTGTACTACATAAGTTAATGTTCTTCACACGCTACAGCTTTGTGACAAGTAATATTTTACTACTATAATGTGAAAGTTTGTGAGTATGGATGTTTGTTACTCTTTAACGCCAGAACGGCTGGACGGATCTGGATGAAATTTGGCACAGAGATAGGTTATAGTCTGGAATAATACAAATGCTACTTTATATCCCGGAAAAATATACTGTTCCCGGGGGATAGATTTGTTTTTGTTTTTCTAGAGGCGAACCCGAGTGAAGCGAGGGTGCACCGCTAGTGATTACTAATTTATTAATAATGATCCCTTTTAAATAAAACTACCTATCTTTTTATACAAGAGCTAAGTTAGAGAGATTTATGATTTATCGATATCTCATCTTTTAATGAAATTTATTTTAAAGATGTCAACATCAGCCGGCTGGGACGGCGTGTTAGACGGAATAATAAACGAGGAAGAATGCGATTTGCCAGACAACGAACGCGGATACCCAGGAAATTGCGGCTCCGCCACAATCGGCATTACATACTTACTATCTTACCTCGTCATATCATTTCTCATTGTCATAAACATGTACATCGCTGTCATTCTCGAGAATTATTCTCAGGTATGTTATCTTATTCAACTACTGATATTGTCCGTTTAAACAATACAAATTATAAAATAATACAATTACGAAAAAGAAAAATTGTTAATTGAAATATTTCTCTTTTATCAATTAACAAAAAAATATCGGCCACACGAAAATATAAACAAAGAAAAATAAAATAATATTTATACAAGAGACTACATGGATATAATCTTTCAGGCGACTGAAGATGTACAAGAGGGCCTTACCGACGATGACTACGATATGTACTACGAAATTTGGCAGCGATTTGATCCAGAGGGCACGCAATACATCAGATACGATCAGCTATCTGATTTCTTGGACGTGCTGGAACCTCCGCTGCAAATTCACAAACCTAACAAATACAAAATTATATCTATGGACATACCTATCTGTCGAGGCGACATGATGTTCTGCGTGGACATCCTGGACGCGCTGACGAAGGACTTCTTCGCGCGGAAGGGTAACCCGATCGAGGAGCCGGTGGAGGTGGGACGGCCGGACGAGGTGGGGTACGAGCCGGTGTCGTCGACGCTGTGGCGCCAGCGCGAGGAGTACTGCGCGCGGCTGATCCAGCACGCGTGGCGGCGGCACCGGCGCGCGCAATCCCCGGGCGGGTCGGCGGGCGAGGCGGAGGGCGGCGCGGGCGGCGCGGGCGAGGGCGGCGCGCCCACGGCCGTGCTGCTGGACGGCGGCGCGGGCGGCGCGCACCGCGTGGTGCTGCAGGCGGCCGGCGCGGCCCCGCGCCCGCCCGAGCCCGCGCCGCCGCCCGCGCCCGTCTGACCCGCGCTGGCGCTCGCGCTGCTGCCCGCGCTCATCGACGACGCGCCGCTGCCGCTGCCCACGCCGCTGCCCGAGCTCTTGAGCCCACCCAAGCGCACTTAATTTTTTACGCTAGTTTCGAGTTAGTGTCGGGCGCGTTCGACTGTGCGGAGACGCGAGCGTTCAGCGCGTTTTGCTTGCGAGACCATTTGTTTTGCGACTGATGTTCGCATTCGAAATCTTTTAGTGTTTTACTTTGACGCGTCGAGTGTATCATTTGGAGGATCGTTTTAGCGAGCACGTTTTTATTTGTCACTAGTGTTATAAGATATCGGATAAAATTGAACATTAAATGCTTATTTTTATATTCGACGATGGACACTCTGTGTAAATGTTCAAAAATCAGATCGCTATGAGTACTAGTACTGATTGTCTAAATGTATATCGACTGTGTGATATCATTTTTCTTCCCCGAAATGATGTCGAACAGTGCCCATGTGTTAAAGGAGAGCGACGCGGAGTGACGCTTGCTTTGATAAGTTCCGCTTCATTCGGTGGTCACAGACGCCGCGCTCAATTTATCACATTCGAATTTACACACATTGAATATTGTAATGTCACTGCATATATATGTATCTGTAAATTATTTTGAAGTCATCTATTGCGTTTGAACGCTAGCGTGATTGTATTTAATACCTTAACGCTTAAGAGAGCAATGGCTACGCCGATTCATATCAATTTTGTCCGTAAATAGTGTTTTGAATAGTTCCAATTTTTAAGCTTCTTACTGTACCGAAATTGTCATGTACCTTTCTAATCGAGACCACGATCTCGAAACCGAAGGGTTTTGATAAAGCTGAATAATCAGCGTAAGCTTAGCAAATCAGCAGTGAAGTTGGTACCAGAGTTCACTTCCGTCCTAATTCAGTACGCATCATAGGAATCGAGCCATTTTACGTAATGCGCACTTCGTAGTTAATGTAATTTCCTTCCCCTGGATTACATTAGCTGCGGCGGGGCGGCCGCGCGTGTCCCCGCGCGCCCCCGCCCTGCCCCATCCCTGCCCCATCCCCCTATCCGCTTCTATTATATTAACTCGCACCGCATTTTAAGCAATGTCATATACAGGTGATCGGTTAAGAATGATATGAGCGAAAACATTTAAGGTTTTATGCTAAGTAAATATAATTATTGTTTAGTGGAGCTTATCATCAACTTACTACTGTAAGTTACTGTTCAAAAATGAAAAGTTTCATTCGTAAATATCATCCATAATCGCTTACCTATAATGACTGTTATAATATTGTAAAAAATATATGGCGCTGTAGGTGCAAATAACTGAATACCAATCGAGCGAACCGAATGGGCTATGGCAGACATGATATTAGCAATAAGAAATATTATATAAATACCTAAGAGATCGAACGTCCCTTACCGAGTAAGGTAGATATTATTGAAATATTTTTATTTTTCGATTGACATCTCTCTAGTTAATGGAAGTGGCGCAAGTTTGGAGGACGATAGAGCGAATGCCGAATGCGCAGCGTCGGAAAACTCCGCGCGAGGCGATATCTCGATCGATTCGAACCGTGCTCCGTCAGTATAGTTTTTTCTAGCACAAGAAAATAATGAATCATTAAATTTTGTAAATTATCTTTGGAAGTGGTCAATTTTCTACTTCTCTGTACATATTCAGAGCTTATGCCGGGTGGAGCCCGAATCGCACGTCGCAACACATACTTTGTCGTGTTACTATTGATATCAGCGAGTCGCGAAGCGATACGTAATAAATAAGCTTGAAGCAATAACATTAATGTGTGCTCGAGTTTCGCTTTTTATTATGGATCATGTCACTGGATAATTGTGTGTTGGTTGTTTTTCAATTCGTTTTTATAAAATGTGAAATTTTTGAAAATGCGAGACCATGTAAACGTTGCAAAATTTTAAGAGTCGGTGTATTGTAAACTAAGATGAGACGCTTGACGTTTTGCACCTATTTTGCAATAATAATTACGATTACAGATAATAAATACGTAGATACTTTTATAAAGAGTTACAAGAGTGCTATGCATGAGCCGGCGGATTTCCCCGTCGCCGACTCATTCGTAGCACCCGACAACTATCCTCGGTTACTTCAGTTACACACGGCATACACACGGCATGTCGTGACATGTCACGTTGTCATGTCCTGACATGTTGCATATAAGCTGACGGGAGCATAGCGCCAAGGAACGGTTCATACATTTAGGTCAATCTGTTCAAGTTACAATATCTCATGAGTACATGAACCTATTCAACTGGCTGCAAGTATTGTTAAGGAAAATATTGATAGCGAAATTATCGCTAAACATCAGTAGTTAGGTAGTTTATTTGTCCGCTTTTGAAAAGTAGATATTTACAAATTACCTTTCTCAAGGAAAACAATGTTCTAGATAAAAAATGAGTTATCTTAGATAAATAAATGACTGAACAGTTAATATGGCGAAATGGCTCAAATGTCAGTCACAGTTTGAACCGCTCCGTGGCGCTTGTTAATTATGTCGTTTTGTTGATTTACGGAATATAAAAGTTATTGTTTTGGTGAAACCAAATATTTTATCTACTATTAGGCATATTGGCACAAAAAAGTTGTGTTTAATTAAGTTTAGACAATAAGTTACTATATCATTGTATTATTTCTTTGAATAAACTTATGACAAAAAGTGAGTTCAGTTTGCGGAATGATAGAGATTTAATTGAGTATTTATTATATATATTGTTGAAGTTTGTACAAAATAAATTAAGTAAACGATAAATATAGAACTTGACTGCTTTATTTGATCGTTTTATTTATAATAATTAATTTATCAGTATGACTACCTTCTAACAAAATAGCTTTACAGTTGATTTCCGTATTAAGGGGTTGAATCGAAGATAAACGGATTTGACTCTTGTATGGGCAGTATCAAGCTATGTATGAATGTTTGTACGGCTGCATAAGTCAGAAATGTGTTAATATTATTACTGCATCCATTAAAATAGCTTTCTCTAGTAAATTACGATATATGAATGTATAAATATGTCATGTTTATTGTATTCTAACCACAATAGACGAAACTATACTAGTTTAAATGCCCGTACGAAGAAATTGAACAAATATTGGGCTTTTCATCGGGCTTTTTTGTTAGCTTGGATAAATAATAGATAGCGTGGTTGCTGTCTATTTTACTTTAGAAAAACTGTCTATTTTACTTTAGAAATAAGTACGCTAAGCAACTCATAAAGTGTAAACAGCGCCATCTATGAATACGCACTACAATCTCATTACATAATAAGTAGTTCATCGGGCGGCACGGCAGTGCCCCCGCCAAGTCGAGTTAATATTGTCAATAATAAATTGAATTACAGAAATTATATTTAAGAATGCATTATTCCATTATCTAATGCTTAAAGTATTTTTTAATTCAAAATAATGATGAATGTTGTAAGTAGGTCTTTTTCCTTTTTTCATACATTAAATAACAATACAACGCCATCTTTCGATATATATTTGAATATATATTTTATTATATATCTTTGTTTCTGATAAGACCCCAAATTTAAATTATTTTTTATTTTATTTTTATCTTTGATATAAATAAAATATGTATCTACTATTTACTGCATTATTTTTAGATAAATTTGTGGAGTTTCGCTATTTATAGAATTATTGAAAAAGCTTTTGTCATTTGTTCTGAAAAAGACACACACACAGAATACTGTCGTCGGTTTTAACGTTTAGTGTAGATTTCTCAGAAATGAGATATTTTCCCGCAGTAAAAAGTATCCTATATGTTGACCCGGACCAAATTTCATCAAAATCTGTAAAGTGGTTTCCTCGTAATGCGGTCACAGACAGACAGACAAAAAAACGGCTGTATCGATAATAATGACTATTTCAATAAGATTTTCCAAAAAATATTTAATGTACAGATTCAACTCAAAGTTTTATTACATGTTTTATGCATAGTTGTTACAAGCGCTATCGTCTAGATATTTTAAAGATTAAGAATAATTTTTGTATTCTAACATACTTATCTTTACTCTTTACATACCAAAAGAAGAGATCGCCTACCTTCTTACCTCGCGTGTTTTTAATGATATCATATTTTCTTATTTTTACTGCTTACTTAAACAAATGCTGGATTCGAACTAGGATAATCACAATAAAAAATTAGTATATACTATTTTTATTTTGATTTTATTTTTAATATAAATATATATTTTTTATATCATGGCATAGGTACATCTGAGTATTGTGACAAAATTACATTCAAGTTGATGAGTAATGGCTTAACCGTTTACAAAAAAAAAACAATTTAGTCTTTATTTACTTGGTTGATTTTTATTTATATAATAGCTTTATAATATTATAGAAGTTAGCAATATAACAAATTATTACAAAAACATGACATTAACAAAAATCTCTTGACACAGTATCTTGTGTGTCATCAGATTTTATTTATTCTTTTAATATATAAAATAGATACATAAATACAAATTGTATGGTGTAAATAAAAATATTTACGAACCAATCATATTCTTTAGGCTTTATTAGGTCTCGTGGGCGAAGGCGCCAGCGCATCCCTGCGTGAGAAAGAACAATTAACATCAAACCAGTAACTGTACCTTGGATAGGTTTAAAATAATTTAAAGGAATTTATTTTGTGTATACGCTGTTAAACTAAGGTACAAAAATTAGATTTTAATTCAAAACTTTAGTCGTGTTTTCTATGTTTTATCATTTTGGTGTTTAGATTGTTCTGCAAAAATTATTGGTACGTGTATATAATTACATTTTTGAATGCTAGCGATAGCATTCAACCGATTCATTCATTCAGAAATGGATGCTCCTTTGTTCTACAATTACGTATGAGAGACAATAACATAATTTAAATACTTAATCTATTTTTTAAAAGGCTAATTAAATGTTTGGGATATCAGGAACATTATGGAAAGGTATAAAAAATAAAAAAAAATCGATGTTACTATTTTTATTTCCGTCTTACACTTAAGACAAACGTGTCAGTACACACACACAAGATGCCCATCAATACATAATAGTGAATATGTTATCAATATAAATATTTTTACAGCATCTATATATTATGTACAAGTATGTGTGTTCGTCCGCGCACCGCGACGAGACGGTGTCGCGAAAGACGCACCTACGTCGCTCACTATGTGAACGACCAAGCTTTATATTACCAACACGAGACGTAAACACAAAGACAACAAAAGATTAGTTAGCACACACCATTTTTAGCAACTTACTTAGAATTATACGAGCATATTACTTAAGTACAAGATCCTATGCAAGGTCGTCCTTGACCCATCTGCTTGCTAGTTGATATATGATGATTACAAAATACATAAATATATAATCGATGGGTTGCCTAGTGAGATTATTCTATTTCATATTAGAAACACTTGCCAAATACATCCGATATCAATTGGAAGTACAATGAATGGATACACGTAGACATTGCCCGAGAAAATTCTTTCATGAATCACAATTGCCAGGTTTTGGAATTTAAAAATGCACATATGATTTGAGCATTGCACATATGATTTGATATGATATAAGAAGCCTCAGATTATAGTGAATGGTAGTGCAAATGAATAAAACAAAAAAAAATATATTTTTAAAGGAATTATCCATATTTTATTATGCAAACCATCTGCTAAATATTTGTTTACGTATAATGCACTATACAGTATACACGTATATTTATCCGGTAAGCAGATGGGTGAAAGATTTCATTTCGGATCTTATACTATTTCGAGACTTGCCGTCAGACGGACCCATATATCGACTTTGTGCTCACATCTCGCATCAGTAACTATACTGTCCGACTTCACCAAATGGAGGCAGTGCAATCATATTAATTCTCGATCCGTATCTACAACATTACACAATCCAATCGCAGATATGTAGTGCTAAATATTATACTGTCAAGCGGAAATCGGCCTCTTTAATTTAGAAAAGTTTACGCGTGAACTTTTACATGAGCTATTTTTATAGTAATTAATTATATTAGAAATTCCTCAAACACAGCTTCATAAGACAAATGTTATAAAAACGTTTCCAATATCATTAGAAGTCAATCATGATAAGTTTCTACAGTTAAAATTTTAAAAAATAACTATTAATATGTATTATGCCAGCGTTATATACACGACGGAAATTTAGCGATCGATTAAAAGTATAACACGTGAAGGTAAATAATGGGATTACAAATGACGTCGGATAATTGTTCACTTCCCGCTCAAAAGTTATCGTCTTTAATCACACCGCCGGTATAAAACGTAAGGTTTAAATTTAACGCAAAAATTTATTTATGGTTTTATTAACCGACGAAACAAAAGGAGGTTCTCAATTCGACACTTATATTTTTTTATCATTTTGTTTTTTTTTTTTTTTTAAATAGACCATAACAGTATTACTAATATTATATTTAAATAATAGGTTTCTAACATTTTAGCGAAATTAATTATAGCAATATTACAAAAATAAAACATTGACACTTGTTTACGTTTTAGCTTTTTTGTTATGCTATACATACACACACATACACACAAGGTTAAACGAGTCGCCATCTTTAATCCCATTATTTAATTGCACGGGTATATCAGCCTTCAAGGCGTTAAAAAAAACTTGATCACAGAATAAAAACACACCATCTCGAACTAGCTTAACGTTTAGTCGATAAAAAGTATTCTAATAACAAAAATAGGATTTTTGGTAAAAAATATTTTTTTCGTTATCTCTTAACCGATATAAAAGATTAAATTGTATTGTGCCACTATTTGATCGGAGATTTAGTTTTATTAAAATTCAGTAAGCAGATTAAGCCAACATCGTTAGGACTATATATCGTTACACTACAGCGAAGTGAGGTCACAAAAATACAAATAATCAAATCGAATTACTCCTCTACGCTAATATACATATTTTATGTTAAGGCAACCATTTAAATTAATATGAAAGTTGTATGGAAGTCAAAACGGTTATATTCTAACATATTTTAATTTTTTATTTGTGTTAGAACTCAATGTTACTATTGCATAGCCACTGTATCCAACTAAAATAAAGATGGCTGCCTTCAGAAGACGAACACTACACACAATGATTCCAGTCCAGGATATCATGCAGTCTCTAAACCAGTGACAACACTATATATTTTTAACGACCACGACAAATATACATAATTACCATACCAATCAAAAAAAAACCTAAGGAAACCTGTGAAATATTCATAATATTAACAACATGTTATAGAAAGAAAAAATAAAAATGATTTTGAGTGAAATATTTTTGTTTTATTTTACCGTACACGTTAAAAATATATATATTTACAACATACTGACTACAAATGTGAGAAAATATGATCACTAAATTAACAAGACCACAAATTAATTATTATTACAATTCAATTAAAATTACCATACAAAAAATCTAAAGACCTTGTCAAAAAGAAAATCAATTCTATATTACGGGGAGATCTTTACATTTACTAAAAATAATCTAATGTTATGTTTTGATTTCCTATATTATTACATAATATTTATATTCAAACATAATTATTCGAAGAGAAATGAACAGATTTAACTCACGCTATTAGAACTAAAATGAACCCATCAATACGCTTTGCGTGTTATCTCATCCAATGTCATGTTATAAAGCAATTTACTTGATACAAATATGAAATATATTAGAGACAGTCATCGCTGACTACTCCATGGTTTTTCAGTGCTACTATTCTAAACTAAATTGAAATTTTAGACTGAAAATGTAACAATAGTCCTCTGTTACATTAACCATGGACTAGACAACAAGCGAACCGTTCAATTAATGAAACTATAATAATCAAAGTACCAAAAATAGTGATATACATTTATTGTATACTATATATACTTATGAGATCTTCCATCTACTATTAATGGCAGATTGCTATGAAATATGCAAGGGCTAGAAACAACCAAAACACAAAACAAACTAATTGAAAAAAATTAAATTAATTATTAAATAAAACTTTAGTTCGTATCAGTTTTTAAGCTCCAGGCTCGTGTACAGTGAATTTTTCTTGGCGTTGACTATGATTGTATGTCTATCAATATATACAATTTTAATTAACGAATAAGAAAGATCTCTATGTCGGGTCGAAAGAAGTCCATTAACAAGTTTAAAGTAAGTTTAAACTAAGTTTTTCACAAATAACTACATTTTCTTAGTCCAAATGTATACACTGAAGATTGTACCACAGTCTACTAATCCATACAGTCGTCTAAGAGTGAGACGCACCCGACTGTCGTACTTATATTTATATGCCAGTTGGGAAACGGCTTTAGGGTTGACGGGAATAACTATAACTTGCCGTGAGATGGCACTACAGTGCTTTGACGTGAAACCCATTCGCCATGAAATTTTGTATTTCGTGACAACCCTTGCATTTGGACAGTCATTTCCATTAAAATCACCGTATGGATTTTTATACTGCGACTGTACCAAAGTGCAAGTACCTGCTGTTGTTATGTGCTCGTGTTACAGACTCTCAAGTTATTTCATTCAATCATGAATCATGTAATTCATGATAAATACTATTTATTATTAAATATTTTCGATACTTAACATAATTATTTTGAAAATATCATATTAAGTATTTTTATATATATTTTTTGAAATTTCTAGGAAACAAAATGTCTATAACATTTTTTACATGAATCATAACTGAGTGAACATTTCGATATATCAACCTCATTACATACAATATTACAGATTTTATAATAAAGCATTTAACATGGCAATGAGTTTTATTTGCAAATAGTTAATTTGACTGTGACTGGTACATATTATATAAAATATATATAATTACTGTCAATAGTTAAGCTAAAAATATTAACGCATTTTGATGGGATTTTCACGGGAAGGGAGAGGAATTATAAGAGGATGAAAGGATCAGTGTCCTTAAAACGTTAAAATTTTACATTAAAATTAGGGGAGAACTCAGCGCGCGTAGCCGCGAGCATTTCAGTGTTTCAATGCCACATTGTTGTCCTGAAAGTTAATTTAATATCGAAATTAATATAAAATAAGAACACGTGCACATACAATATGTTGAGTCAAGCACAAACAAATTTATTGAACTAAATATAAATAAGCGTAGTTATAATTGATACAAAAAAATATTATTTAAAATTTACTAAGCCACAGTAAATTAAAAGTATTTGCAAATAAAATAACTTTACTTCATAAATATGGTGTAAATTGAAGGATGTTAATTACTCTGTGTAGTCCCAGCAGTCCTTTTCATAGCCTTCGTGCACGTGCTCGAGGAGAACCTTGCGCCGGCTGTCACAATATCTGGAATAAAATTTTCAATATTGTTATTTATATTTAGAAACCTTGTTTACATTAAAATGTATATTTATATAATACCGTCAAAAGTAAGCAATTAACTTATTTACTAACTTAGATATAGAAAAATACGCCCAAAGATGATGTTTGTTTATGTATATTATATATTCTATTTTTTATAAGAGTACCTATAGTTTAAGAACATATCCTCAAACTCATAGTATTACATTCAGAGACTCAAATTTTACACTTTATATCACAAAAATATTGATTTTGACGTTTTCTATTTGTGATAAATTATAAATTTTTTATAACTTTATGCAAATTAGCTGCCAAAATTTATGCCTGTTTAGTTATAACCTCGAGTACTTTAAGACATGTTGATAACCGATATTGTTGAAAGGTATAGATATATCATTATCTACACCCCTGACTACACCTTTTTAAAAAAAACACATAAAAAAGGACAAACCTGTACTTATCTTGGACCTTCTGCTTGATATCAGCCAAGTTCTCGCTAGTGATATCACGCTCGAGGTACTCCGAGAGGGTCTCCGTTGCGGACTCGAGGTCGCGCTGGTTGTCCTCAAAGATCACCGACTGGTTGTTCTTGCGCAGGTAGTACGCGAACACGTACGTGTACATTAACGTCTGTCGGCACTGGCAGAGAATGTCCACTGCCTTCTTCAAAAATTGTACCTATAATAAGAAATGTACATGATGTATGTATGTATTCAGCCCTTTTTAACGTCCCACTGCTGGGCACGAGCCTGCCTTCAGTACGAGGGGAATCAAGCCATAGTTCACCATGCTGGCCAAGTGTGGGTTGGTTTTCCAAGCAAGAGTGTTACCACTGGGCTACCACTACCTTAAACTAGATGATGCTATTTTGACGGAACCTCTAATATAGTCTAGTTGTGACAATCGAACTTAAAAACATTTAGAGTTGCAAGCACTCTGAGATCTACAACAGATTATATATTTTTCAGTCGAAAAAGTTAGCAACATGATCTATATGGTGTGTTGAAAATGGCAGAAATAGCGTTTGACTTGCGCCTGAACTCTTCGCAGAACATAAAACATTCTAAACATGCTATCTACAAGTCAACTATGAGTGAGTGAATAGAGAAATCTTTCACCTGGAGAGGCATGCACACTTACTGCATGGATGACCCATCTCAGTGATGCGATATATAGATATGCAATATGCATGACAGAAATCCGATTAAGAAGACACTTTAATATACAGGCAAATAGTATAGTTAATTAATCTGATAGGAGACAAAAAGCAAAATTAATTTTAAACCAACTTCCAGTAAGACGAATATAGAATTCAAACAAGAAAGCCATAGTATCGATTCAGATTTGAAATCCATTTGACAACACATTTGGCTTAGTTTGTAGTGACCCTACTTGCTGTGTCAGCGGTCGCGTGTTCGAGTCCCGCTGAGGCTATTCATGTGTGTGATGAGTACGAATGTTTGAACTCAGGTCGTGGGTGTTTATATTTATAACATGTATGTATTTAAAATTATATATGTGTAGTGTATCAACTATCTGGTATCCATAACACCGAGCTCCCCATGGAACTAGATGGTGCTGTGTGTTAATATCCCAACATATTTATTTATATTCGCACACCTCGATCCAGCTCATGTTGTGCTGCTGCATCTCCTCCATCTTCTCCTTGACCGAAGCGTACAGCTTGGACTCGAAGCGCAGCGACTGCATATGGTTCATGTAGCGGTTGCAGTAGAACAGGTAGCGCTGCAGCGCGGCGCGGGAGCGCTCCTGCGCGTCGCGGGCGGCCTTCGCTTCGTCCTCGTCGTATCTGGAAATAGATAATGCTAATGTATAAATGAAGGCCATGGATAAACAAATTCAGCATTGCTCGATTATTTACAAAATTTATTAAAAAAAAAATTTACTTCTCCTATATTATGATTAAGAATCAGTGTTTTCAGTTTATAATCAATATTTTAATGACTGATTATAAACTGAAACCACAGATTCTTAATTAAATACTATTTATTCAAGACAACAATTTATAAAAATTCTCTACCGTTGCTCAGAATATATTTTATTTATTGCCTTGTTTTCTCAATGAAATTCAAATCTAATTCAAATTCATAATTGCTACAATAGTCAATACACTGTGTTACAATAGTCAATGTTGCTTTAAATATAAAATATAATAACTTTAAAAACATCTTAAAACGACATATGGCGATAAGCCATAATATTTTTAACTTTTTAGACTTATATTTATATTATCACATTATGTAAGAATTATTCTATTCACTCAGAAACCCAGACCTTACCTCCACAAGCCGCAGTAAAAAAAACTTAATAATTATAATTAGTGGCTATTTTTAAGTAATATTATGATGTTCTCCTAGCCGATTCCGGTTACGGCGGCCAATCTCATTGAGACTAGCCAACTGCGCAGGAGATATTATAGTGCAGCGCGTGTACGCGCAGATACAACATGCACTCTCTGTTCCTGTCACTCTCATACTCCGGTGGGACGACCGCTCGACACGACCAGTGAGAGTGTCGGCGCAGGACCGACGGCTTTACGTGCTCTCTGAGGCACGGGGGTGAAACACCGCCAACTTCCCAACTCCGGGCTGTTACTGAGACTTACTATACAGAAAGACTCAATAACTAAACTTGGCCCAACCTGGGACTCGAACCCAGGACCTCCGAGTGTGCAGCCGTACATGCTAGCCACTACACAACCGAGGCAAAACATACATAACTATAAGTTTTAATTATATACTGTACTCACCTATTGCAGTTGTACCAACTGCTACCATGTGGCTCCCAGGGCCCGAGGCAAACCCAACAGAAGTCGGCTTTGCAGGTCTGGTTCTTGCACACCATGTGGTTGCAGCCGCCGTCCTTCTCTATCGTCACGTTGCACTTCGGACACTCCTTTGTGTTGGCGGCTATCCAGTTAGATGTTTCTGAATCGTCGTCGCACTTCTGGGAAACAATTATTGTTATTTTCAGTTGACTTCAATAATATATCAATACTAATATTATAAATATAAAAGTTTGTAAGAATGGGTGTATGGATGTTTTTTACTCAATGACGCCAGAACGGCTGAACGGATCTGGATGAAGTTTGGCATAGCGTTAGATTTATAGTCTGGAATATCACATAGGTTACTTTTTAACCTTGAAAAATGTAGGATTCCCGTGGCATTTTTGTTTTTCACTGGGAACGAACCCGGAGCGAAGGGAGGGTGAATGCTTGTCTACACATATAATAAAATTCCAACCGAGTCGAATTTGTACATTAAATATTTTTTTGGAAAATCTTATTGAAATAGTAATTATTATCACTACAGAGGCTGTAATTTATATTTTAATCTAAATTTTTTCTGTCAGTCTGTGACCGCATCATGAGAAAACCACTGGACAGATTTTGATGATATAGGATACTTTTTACTGCGGAAAAATATCTCATCTCTGAGAAATCTATACTAAACGTTAAAACGTAAGAATATATAATTAGAAAATAGTTGTCATCTGCATTATCTCATTGTTGAAATTTATACCCATAATAATCAATGAAATTATTTATCTACTACACAATTATCCTATTCATATATAAGATGGATAATAATATATCCTCTATGAGATTGTCCGCCGTGGCACAAATCGTCCAGGGGAACACTATAGCTCCATCAGTAAATCCAATGAATACAAACCTTAATCCACTTCCTGAGCAGACAGCAGCGCACCGGGTCGTGCCAGTTCTCGCCGCACGCGAAGCAGAAGGTGTGCGTGCAGCGGCAGGTGACGGGCGCCGCCTCCACGTACACCACCTTGATGGCGTTGCTGCAGTCCGGCGACGGGCACCAGCGGAGCAGGCGGTTACACTGCCGGGAACATTGACAATGATTATAATTAACTTTTAAATAAATCTATCTTTTCAGATTATTTAGCGGATTTATTATGATTTTGGTTTTCTACGTTTCGAAATTCGCGTAAATACGTACCCAATATTTTACAACTATTCTAAAATACACACATTATATAAAATGGAATGAAATGTGGCAAATATTTAATTAAGGCGTTTAAACAGCGATACCAACCTCAACAAAACTGTTAGTGATAATGTGTTGGTACTTGAGCTTGACGCGCGCGTCGCGCACCAGCCGCATCACCGTCGCGTCGTCCACGAGTATCTCGCACGCGTGCGCCGCGCACGCTATCGTTTGACCCTGCACGTTCAAATAATCTATTGTATTCTAATAGCATAACATAAAAACCATTGATTATAACGGAAATACTGTCAGATAGAAGGTTGTTAAAAATACTAATTTGCATTAAGAACGTTTTGTCATTCATAACAAACATCGCTTCTAGCGATAAGGCCGCCTGCTGTGCGTTTTTTTTTGTTATACATTTCATTTCTTTATTTATTACTTGTGTGGTGTGCAATAAAGTGTTCATTATTATTATTATTATTAAGACGCAGTGCCATCTCGTGGCAAGTTACAGTTATTAAAATCATCTGTAAAGCCGTTTCTCAATTGCAATATTTAAATAAAAGTAAATATGACAATGGGATGCGCCTCCGGACGTTGTGGGACGATGCATATCTCTAAGACAATTTCGTTAGACAACTGTATGGATTAATAGACTGTGATATGCAATATATATGTATAGATTTGCCCACACTGTACTTAGATTGTGACACTGCTTTGGTGGTCTAGTGCTAGCATGTACGAATACAGAACGGATGGGTTCGAGTCCTAGGTCGGGTAAAATATAACATATGGGATATTCTGTCAATTATTAGTAACAGCCCGGAATTGGAAAGTTGGGGCTGAGCACATAAAGGCATCGGTGCTGTACTTATTTTTCACTAATTGTGACATATTCTGTCCGGACGTTGAGAATAAAAGAAACAGATAGTGCGCTATCGTGTCTCTTGCTCAAATGGCAGTTATAGTAATAGTAGCAGCCAGGGCCGAACTTAGAAAAAAGAACATAATTATTACTTTGAATATAGATGCAAAAATCTATCCATGTTAAGATTAGTGAACTCACCCATATGCTATCTGGTTGTATAATACATGCTAGTAATATTTAGTGACCAATAAAACAAATGATGACAAACTAACCATAAAATCCCTTAAATGAACTGAAATCCCTCTTTTAACCTTAAGGAATTCATTTATTTAAAATAGTTACATTGAATGGTTATTGTACTCACTAAGCCTTCTTCCATTATTTTAGTTGTCAAATATTCACACCAGCACTGGGTGCAAAATCTGTGTCCACACTCAAGACCTGTCATAATCTGTAAATAATATATTCTATAAAGCACACTGTATATTAAATTAAATGAACAAGAAACGGTTAAAAATAACATTGTGTGCAAATATTTTAAGATATTATAAATTTCTTTGAATTATGAACAATGTTATAAATGCTTCTGGTTAATTCTGAGAGAGTGTCGCGTCTTCCTCCCTCCGGGCGCGTGACGTATGCGCGGCGCGGGCGTAGTCCCAGCCCAGCCGTGAGCGCATCTCACCGCGACCATTCCACTTGACAGTTAGTCTACAGACATTTCTTTACAAGTTTCCTTTATTATACACTAGCGATTCACACTCGCTTCGCTCGGGTTCGTCCATCTACGGACGAACGTACCTAAACGTTGTATTTTTATGAGTGGAACCCTAATTTTTTTTCTAAAATAAAAGTATCCTATGTTACTTCCTATAACATCAGCTATCTTCCAGTGAAAGTCCCGTCAAATCAGCCCAGCCTTTCAGAGATTATACAGAACAAACAGACAGACAAATATTTAAAATTTGTGTTTTTCTTATAAGTACGGTATATAATTTCATATGCATTTAGTAAAGTGCTAGTATTTTGACATTACAAACAGACACTTCAATTTTAATTATCTGTATAGACTAGCGACTCACACCCGTTTCGCTCGGGTTTGTCCCTAGGTTGATTCCCCATACAAATCCCCATTTTCACCCTTCCCACGGTCTCAAACTATCTTCTTACCAAATTTCATCTAAATCGGTCCAGTAGTTTATGAGTTTATTCCTTACAAACATACAAAAATACAAATCTTTTCTCTTTATAATATTAGTGTAGATAATAATATAGTATAGAGTCCACTGTTTTTATTCAAAATCCCGTTAAGGCCTAATTAGTATGCCTTAGAAAATTGACAGAAATGTATGAGTTTGCAGTAAAACACCTGTCCTTTGTAAATTTAAAAGTAGTATAAGGCAATGACCATAATGATTATGCAATTTTTAATAATTTTAATCAAAAATAAAACTTACGGATGATGGATGAATTGAAAAACAAATTTCACATTCCTCTGTTCCTGAAGTTGATATCCGTCTAGGCAACTGAAAAAATATTAGTATAGTAAAATTTGCTTGGTCTCTTTTAATATAAATAGTACCCTCTTTGTTGCATGTACATAAATTTCATTATGAGATATTAATAAAAGCTAATAATAATTGCACAAGCAGTATAATTTTTTATCTAAGTGAAATTTAATAAATTATAGTTTATATTGGATATTTTGATTGAATTTTTAATTGAATCTATAATTTAATTGATTTTTTGTCTGTGCATTTATATGTGCTAATCTCAGTAACGGCTTAACTGATTTGGGTGCAGTTTTTACTAAGGTATTGTGGTAAGCTTCATTTAACATTTAGTATTTGTTTTATTGCAATCGGTTCATAAATAAAAAAATTATGTTAATTACATGAAATATTTAAAAAAAAATGCTATAAAGTACAGTCCAGTTGATTTGGCTGAAAGTTTGGTTAACTATATTATAGTTTGTATAAAGATAATGAATGAACGTTTATATGAACACATCAAAATTATAAAATTGATAGTTTCAGAAATTAAGAAACTTCCAATGTAAGAAGAGCTCACAACTATATGGTCGAGCATATTAAGTAGTGTTCAGTGTGTATTGGGTGCCCTTTGGTTAGACGCCCTGGTAACAGCTAAACGTGGCTAGTTTTGTTTTAAAAAAATTTGGTTACACTGTAAAAAAATTGAAACCCATGAAATTGTGAACAAAATCCGTGTACCAAGTTAAAATATATAAATATTATTTGTCTAAGTATTATAAATACCTTTGGTCTTTGTATGACAGGTTTTCTAAATGGATTTATAACTCTAGCCTCAGCAAACAACTGATCCTGATCGCCATCATAAAAACGTTCCATTAGCTTTTCTTTGTCCCATTTAAAATGATTAAGCAGTATGCGTGTTGTTGTGGCTGGAATCTGAAATTTAATTACTATATATGAAATACTACATTATACTTTATAAAAACTATTTAATAATTTTAAGATAAAAGACATATGTAAAACTTGGAATGGCAGTTGAGTGCTTGTTAAATAAAAACATTAAAATAAATAAAGCATAAAAAAACTGTTTGAATTTACTGTGTATCTAATGATAAACATCTCATTATTTAATTACAAAAGTTGATGACTGTACTAATGGCATGACTTGAGGATAATGCAGTTAATAAATTGTTGAGTTTCTATAATGCCCGACATACATACTTAGCTATACATTTGCAAGAATAATATTTAAATACTTTTAATTTATAACACATGTTTTTAAAAATATTATACATATTGTACAGCTATAATCCTTGACCTCATTATAGGTCATCCTGTCCTAGATATTTTTAATCTATAAATGTCAAATGTACATATCATGAATTGGTTGTTAGAAATTAAAATAATAAATATGTAAAAGATTATATAAAATAGATTAATATAATATTTATCATCAATAAATATAATTGCTAGTTCATAAATATGAACAGTTTGGAAATGTTAAATTTTTTTGTTTTTGAAATGGACTTTTATTTTAAATAAAAAAGATTTCAATTCATTCATTTTTAAACAAAACATATCATAATATGAGTCATACAACTAATATTTTTTGTTACATTTTCATATATAATATGATACACAAGATTCTAGATAAATTTTAAAATCTAATTGATAAATTTGTATCTACAGGCCTGAAATCTATTGTAATTAGTACAGTAACAGAATAAAATAAGAGTTATGAAAGTCTTGGGAAGAAAAAGTAACTAAGCAAGCCAATGTACGAGTAACCTCATTCAAGTATCCATTGTTTACTACTAACATACTGACCTCAACTACTGTGTTAACGTCTTTAATGCAATCAACCATGTGCTGGACAATTTCTTCCGTTGATAACACTTCGTAAGGATATTCTTCGAGTTCTTTTTGTCGTTCCCTTGTACTGTGAGTCTCGTCCATGACAAAGTCGACATCGTCTCCGCTTGACTCATTACCAGAATCCACATCATCCTTTGTGTCGTCTTCGGAGTCCATGGTCGAAATAAATTAATTATATGCTAAAAAATATTAGTACTGCCAAAATACTTATAATGATGAATTAATTACACCTAAGATTTAGGAAAGGTCAACAATGAAGAAAATAGTTCACCCACGGGCTGCCAAAACCTCTGACGTATTTATGGATAGTGTCTATGACGTTACTCTTTGAATTATTGTAGGTATCTATGGACGTCTCTGAGGTGAATAAAATAAAAAACTTACCTCCTTAATAATTGCTCCAAGGCGTCGTTGCATTTTTTATGTTTTCTTGTGGGATTTCTTAATTACAATTTTAATCGTTTGTTTTAATAAAATGGTTGTAAAGAGTACTTGCCAGACTATTTGGGTACTGGTTTATCGACATTCAAAAAATAATTATATCGTTTTAATGTGCATTTTATTTAACGGTTTTTTTTTAGATTAACAAAGTAACACATAAAGATTGAAGTATTTCCAACTTTATTTACTAATTAATATATTCCAACTAATCTAAATAGGCCTAAAAAAATCTTAAAACAATTCTTATAATGCCATTCAAAGTTACTATAGCTTTTGGATAATTATAAATATGACGATAAATATTTTGTGCAAAAATAAGGGCCTGTCCGCACTGCGATATTTCACCGCGCGATTTTTATTCTCGCGTATTATATTCCGTGATCGAAATTGTACTTATTAGGGCCTGTCCGCACTGCGATATTTCACCGCGCGATTTTTATTCTCGCGTATTATATTCCGTGATCGAAATTGTACTTATTACGCACTGCGAATAAAATTTCGTACGATTTTTGTCATTTTTATGCAGTTCCCGACTGAGACAAACGTCTAAAATGATAAATCTACTATATCTACTGAGACATTTTAGTAATCTAAAATGATGTTTTTCTACATTAAATATCAAGAGCTGCGAAAATACAGTAAAAAGTTTTTCGGATATTACAGAATGACTACAAAATCATTCGATAAACCGATAGCGTAGGTGCACGACTGAGCGAAACGCGCGAATTTTATTTCGCAGTGCGGCCATAGCCATACATATTATATACTGTACAAAACATTCGCGCGGAAATAATCCGCGCCGCATCGCGTTCAATTTGCATCAAATCACAGATTTTTTTTCCGCGCGAATTTTTAACCGCCAGTGCGGATACTCCTATAACATTCAATGTGTTACAGAATTGCGGGAATAAAAACGTGCGGTGAAATATCGCAGTGCGGACAGGCCGTAAAACCAAATGCCCTGTCCGCACTGCGATATTTCACCGCACGTTTTTATTGTCGCAATTCTGTAACACATTGAAATACGCGAGAATAAAAATCGCGCGGTGATATATCGCAGTGCGGGCAGGGCCTAAGGGCCTTAGGCCTTAAATTGTACTTATTACGCACTGCGAATAAAATTTCGTACGATTTTTGTCAGTTTGATGCAGTTCCCGACTGAGACAAACGTCTAAAATGATAAATCTACTATATCTACTGAGACATTTTAGTAATCTAAAATGATGTTTTTCTACATTAAATATCAAGAGCTGCGAAAATACAGTAAAAAGTTTTTCGGATATTACAGAATGACTACAAAATCATTCGATAAACCAATAGCGTCGGTGCACGACTGAGCGAAACGCGCGAATTTTATTTCGCAGTGCGGCCATAGCCATACTTCTACATACTGTACAAAACATTCGCGCGGAAATATATCCGCGCCGCATCGCGTTCAATTTGCATCAAATCACAGATTTTTTTCCGCGTGAATTTTTACGATAAGTTTTAAGAAATATTCTTAATTTGAATTATTATAATAGTTCCTCGATATGAGCAAGTACTCTGTGTGCTAGAAAACATTAAACAATAAAGGAATCCAGAATTTTAAAAAGCGATGCCCTAAACCAGCCATACTTAACCTTTTTTTATCTAGGGGCTACAAACACGTTTCAGTCATGGTCTGTTTTCCCTTTTTTCTTTAAGCGGAACTTCTACATTAGTATCGTTTTCAAAATCGATGAACTCATCAAACAACTCTGAGTAATTACAATTTAAAACGGAAGCCAACTCTGAGATATAACTTCAGATGGGCCCAAAGAGTATAGTTATAAACTGGGAATGGGATGGGCCAACAACAAAGGCCCGGCGGGCCGCAGGTTGAGTATAGCTGCTCTAAACTCTTAAACGAATTTACGTAGGTACCTACTCAAAAGAAGTAATTCACGCTCACGAAATAACTTTGTAAAGTTACCATTCCAAACGTAATAAAAATACATTAAGTAACTTTATTATTTATATAAAAAATATAATCACTGGCTGCTAATGGAATATTTCAATCAAGTTTTTGAGTTATAATAGATTTAATAGTATAACAGGAAATTAGTTAAAAAAGTATTTACCAATAATATTATATAAAATAACTTTATAAATCACTCAAGTAAGGGTTTTATACTTTTTACTCGACTGAGGCGAAGCTCAAAGGAGGATTATTTATTTAGTAATGCTACAGATCATAATATAATACTGTAGTCTATACTAGAATATTACCATGGGGTCTCTTCACTACCAAAGAAAAATTAGTTCAAAAAAATGTCAATAGGTGGCACTATTTGTATAGATTTGTTAATAAAGTAAAATTAACAAAAGGTAAAATAGATCCAAATTTTACTAATTATTGAAATATCAATTATCAGACTATGGGTTTGTAGTTTGCAATGTATTTTCACAAATGGCGCAGATTTTTTTTACAAGTTATTTACCAGTTAAAAACGGTTCAGATTACAAAAATTTGTTTATAAAAATGCAGGACGTATAATTTTGCAATACATATTTAACATATTTTATTATTTATATTTGTATTCAGCCCTTTTTAACGTCCCACTGCTGGGCACGGGCCTCCCTTCAATACGTGGGGGGATCAGGCCATAGTCCACCACGCTGGCCAAGTGCGGGTTGGCGGACTACACATGTCTTTCGAAAACTTGCTAAGTTCTCTCAGACATGCAGGTTTCCTCAAGATGTTTTCCTTCACCGTCAGGCAAGCGGTAATCATGTTAGAAATGATTCGCACATGAAAATATCAGAGGTGCGAGACCCGGGATTTGAACCCGCTTCACTCGGTGTCCCAAGCTAGCGTGTTACCACTGGGCTACCACTGCCTTTTCTTTTTAATCAAACTAAAATAGCCAGTATTAATGTTGCCCAATTCTTTGTATGTGATTGGATATTTATACTAGTACAGTATGTTGTTAATATTACTCTTTTATAATAAATGGTTAGATTAGATCAACCTAGAAACTATTATATAAATACAACTCAATACATAATGAATTGTTTTATTGATCAAAATATCAGTAGAAATAAAAGTCAAAAGGTTCATAAAATAAGTATTTCAGATATTTTAATATTAAAGGCACACTTGCTTTAAAATAATAGCATTATTATATTAGATTATCTAGTTCACTTTGAATTGTTTCTATTTGTAAAAATATTGAATTTAATTCTTGATGGGTCAATTCAAGTTCAGTTATATCTTTCTTTCCATTTAAAGATATGTATGCTTTAGGTATTTTGGTTTTTTTATGATATTCTGAACTTAATTCTGTGTTTAATTTCCAATTAATGTTTGGGTTATTTTCATATTTTTCATTTGTTATGGAAGATAGGTTATGTAATGTCAAACTTGTTTCTGTTGACCACAGTTTAACAAAGAAATTTGATTTTTCTTCTTCAATTCCTACATTTATTAGGTCATTTTTTAAATTAATTGGCATAAAGATGAATTTGAGAATCCTTTTGTATATATATAAAATTGTTTTAATTACAAAGAGTAATTGTTCTTCATTGAGTCTAAATATTTTTTCTAGTTTTCTCCTTTCCTCTTCTGTAAAAATTTCTGTATCTTGCTGTTTTAATTTTAATACTATTCTTCTAAGAAACTGTTCAAACTTTGTTTCTTCTAAGAGGTTGATTAAATCTATTCCCTTTTTTAAACTGAAATAATTATCAAAAAGTAATAACCACTTGTACAAATATTATTAAACACAATTTCATATTAAAGGTACCTGGGTGAAATCTTAAGCCAATTACATTCCATGTTAATTATTTTGATATATTTATAATTAATACGTTTCTATAGTTTTACTTTGTTCTCACACATCTAGGATAGAATTTCCAAAGGCCAGCCTATAGCATTAGCTCTTCCGTTTTTAGTGCAAGGTAATTTTCAAGTTTACAAAACTTTTGACTTACACGCTTTTGAGTTTTGCTTTTGATTTTCACTTTTGACACTAAAATGACATAATGACATCCTGGAACTGACAGTCACAGATATCTCCATAGAATCAAATTTCGAACATAACATGTATTCCATTATAATAAATATAATAAAGACTTCTATTATAAATTGCTAGTTATAATATTCATTGCTTATAATATAATGACTAGTGAAAACTGGGCGGCTACAAAACTAAAATTAACTTAAGCCCAGTTGTAACACGTACACGTACGGAACACCAGTATCATTATTACTTTATACAGTCTGAAAATTCTTGTGGGAGAAGTCACACAATACGTAATACTAGCAAAACGTAAAAACGTCTGTTAATGCAACTCTTAAGCCATCAAAGAAGAAAAAAAAAGAAAATGCATGACATTTTCATTTGACATTTTACTGTCACTTCAACAAAATTATTGGCATGTCGTGGTTTCTTGCGTGGAAGTTTTGAAAGCGATATTTCATCATGTCGCAAAAAGTAGATAGGGTTCCGGAACATATTGATTTCCCAAAAGAAGAAGAGAAAATCTTAGCATTTTGGGAAAATATTGACGCGTTTCAAAGCTGTCTCAAGCAATCGAAGAACAAGCCGAAGTAATATCTTCTAACCTTTTCTAAAAACCGGATGAGAAAAAAGAAATAAATAATAGTTATAATATTTATGTTTATTTTTCAGATATTCTTTCTATGATGGACCACCGTTTGCAACGGGACTACCACATTATGGACACATTCTCGCAGGAACCATCAAAGATGTTGTCACACGATATGCCCATCAAAAGGTGAGTGATAAAGAATAATGCTTCTAAGTTATAAATAAAAACCGTTTTTATATGTGCAATATTTGAAAGGTTTTATTAAATGCCTTAATTATATTTTTCTTGTAGTTTTTATGTAACTAAAAGTACTATTATTGAACTTAATTGGTTCATACACTTATAAATTATTGCACTTATTAATTTAATGTAAATATACAATAGTACATGTGTCGTGAATACAACTTACAAAGAATTTATTATTGACATTACTTAATGTTATTATTAAATAATCTTTTTAGGGTTACCATGTGGAAAGAAGGTTTGGTTGGGATTGCCATGGTTTGCCTGTTGAATTTGAAATTGACAAGACTTTAGGGATAAAAGGACCAGAGGATGTTGAAAAAATGGGCATTGATAAATATAATGCTGAGTGCCGCAAAATTGTGATGAAATATGCTAAAGAATGGGAAACAATAATAACCAGAGTTGGAAGGTGGATAGGTAATTTTTTTTTATTCATAATATTATATTCATAACAAAAATAATGATGTTGACTATATTCACATTTTTTGTTGCAGATTTTAAAAATGATTATAAAACATTGTATCCCTCATTTATGGAATCTGTTTGGTGGGTATTCAAAGAACTTTATAATAAAGGTCTGGTCTACCAAGGAGTAAAAGTTATGCCCTACTCAACTGCTTGCTCAACACCATTATCAAATTTTGAAGCAGGACAAAATTATAAGGATGTTGTAGATCCTGCAGTTGTCATTTCATTTCCCACTAAACAAGGATTTTCTCTGCTAGCTTGGACTACAACTCCTTGGACCCTTCCTAGCAATTTATCACTTTGTGTAAATCCAAAGCTCATTTATGTAAAAGTTAAAGAAAAAGCAACAGGGGCATGCTATGTTTTACAAGAAACTAGGTTTCCATTTATCTTTAAAAATGTTGAAGATTTTGAAATCCTTGAAAAGTTTTTAGGTGAAACCTTGAAAGGTTTGAAATATACACCTCTTTTTGATTATTTTGTAGAGCAATGTCCTAATGGGTTCCAGGTTCTTACTGATGGATATGTAACTGATGATTCAGGTACTGGTATAGTACACCAGGCACCATATTTTGGTGAAGACGATTTCAGAGTTAATTTAGCCAATGGGATTGTAACTAGAGATCAAGAGATTATTTGTCCTGTTGATGCTAGTGGAAGATTTGTTGAACCAGTAAAAGATTTTCTTGGACAGCATGTTAAAGAAGCTGATAAAAATATAATAGCTTACCTTAAAGCTTCTAATAGACTAATCCAAGCTGGGCAGACTAAACATAGTTACCCATATTGTTGGCGTTCTGAAACACCTCTTATTTATAGAGCTGTGCCATCTTGGTTTGTTAGAGTGGAACAGATGAGTCAAGATCTTCTAAAGTCCAGTGAAGCTACTTACTGGGTTCCAGAATATGTGAAAGAAAAAAGGTTTGGTAATTGGTTAAAGGAAGCCAGAGATTGGGCTATTAGTCGGAACAGATATTGGGGGACTCCAATTCCACTATGGATCTCTAGTGACAAGCAAGAAGTTATATGTGTAGGCAGTATTGAAGAGCTTCAAGCACTGACTGGCAAAGAAATAACAGATTTACATAGGGAAAGCATTGATCACTTAGAAATTCCATCAGCAAGACCTGGACAACCACCTCTAAAAAGAGTCCCTGAAGTGTTTGATTGTTGGTTTGAGTCAGGTTCTATGCCATATGCTCAAAATCATTACCCATTTGAGAATAAAAAAGAGTTTGATGAAATATTCCCAGCTAACTTTGTTGCTGAAGGCATTGATCAGACCAGAGGTTGGTTTTATACCTTAATTGTTTTGTCAACAGCATTATTTAACAAACCTCCTTTCAAAAATTTGATAGCAAATGGATTAATTTTGGCTGCTGATGGGCAAAAAATGTCAAAGAGAAAGAAAAACTATCCAGATCCATTGGACGTTGTTGGTAAATATGGAGCTGATGCTTTAAGACTTTATCTTGTCAACTCACCTGTGGTTAAAGCTGAAAATCTTCGATTTAAGGAAGAAGGTGTACGAGATGTGATCAAGGATGTCTTCTTGCCCTGGTACAATGCTTTCAGATTTTTAATGCAAAATGTAGAACGAATAGTACAAGAAGATAAAATTGATTATGTATACAATGAAAAAGTAATTAGAGAAAATGTTATGGATAAGTGGATTACCTCTTTTATGCAATCATTGATAAGTTTTGTCATGCAGGAAATGGCAGCTTACAGGCTGTACACAGTGGTGCCTAGGTTAACGAAGTTTATAGATCACCTTACAAACTGGTATGTGAGGATGAATAGAAAGAGGCTAAAGGGTGAAAATGGTATAAACGATTGTCAAGTTGCCCTGCACACATTATATGGTGTACTATTTGACATGATCCGAGTAATGGCACCATTCACTCCATTTTTGACTGAACTAATGTACAAAACATTGCGACAACTTTTGCCGGGAAGTTCGCTAGAAAGTGTTCATTTTAATATGTTACCAGAACCAAAATTAGACTTGGTTGATACGAATATCGAAAGAGCCGTGCAAAGAATGCAATCTGTCATTGAATTAGGCAGAGTCTTAAGAGATAGGAAAACTATTCCTATCAAGTATCCCCTCCCGGTGATGATAGTTATACATCAGGATCAAACTTACTTGGATGATATTAACTCTTTAGTAACGTATGTCCTTGAGGAAATGAATGTAAAGAAGGTGGAGCTAACAAGTGATAAAGAGAAATATGGCATAACGTTGAGAGTAGAGCCGGATCACAAAATTTTGGGTGCTCGTTTAAAAGGCGACTTTAAAGCCGTTACGCAAGCGCTAAAAGATCTCAATAATGAGCAGTGTGAGAAACTCATTGCCGACGGGTATGTCGAACTTGTGGGTCAGCGTATTGATGTATCAGAAGTTAGAGTTATATTCCAAGCTACAGGTAATGATCAATATGAAGCCCACAGCGATAATGATGTTATGATTTTACTAAATGTTACACCAGATCAAGATATGCTTGATGAAGGATTTGCAAGGGAAATTATTAATAGAGTTCAGAAACTACGAAAAAAAGCCCGCTTGGTGCCGACAGATGAAGTTGACGTCTATTTCTCTGTAACCAAAACGAGCGACATTCTACGTATTATTCAATCTCACCGTGAGTTAATCGAGAATACAGTTAAGGCACCACTGAAGGGTCTTGAGGAACTTTCAGCATCTAAACCAGTAATTATTGAAGATACTCAAGAATTGAAAGGATCACAGTTGAAATTGGTAATCACTTGGCGTAAAGAAGTAGAGGTTCCGGCTCTTCCTTGGGCGAATATAATTTTGCAAGGATTAACACCACGATTCGGAGTTGAAACAGATAAAGGAAGCGTTATCCTTAAAGGAAAAGATGATAAATTTATACATTTAGATTGTTTACGCAAGGAAGTGGAAATTTTATTTGGTTTATATGGAATGAAATATACATTGTGGTGCGACGGAGCAATTGTTACAAATACGAATAATTTAACCGCAAAAACTATTATTGTTTCTCCAACAAAACCAACAGATGTTAGCTCGCAAAGTAGTCCATTTTGCAAGTTTATTAACGTTGCAAATGGTAAAGAGACAATCACTCTTTTTGTAGAAAACCCGAAAGGAAAAGCGACGCTTAATAATAAACAAGCTGTTAACGTTATTTCAGCATATTTTGGAATTAAAGCTACTGAAATTGATCTAAAAATGTCTAAATAAAAACAAAGTTTTTATTATAGTGTTGTTATATTCATAATATGTGATGTTATATGGACAAACAATATGCTTTTGTTCTGGCTTGAAACTTACTTTTACTAGTCGAAACGTGTGACTAATTTATATAAGCACTAACTACATTATTTTACATCTCATCTGTAGCGAGTAGTTTCATCATATAATTTATTGAATAAAAGCTTTTAAAATAACATGTTTTATTTGTAGTGGACTGATTTTACGTAAAATTATTTTTTACCATTACGTGTATCCTTAACTACTTTCTGCAATAGACTAATATATCTCATATGATCAAGTCTGACTCATCTATACTACTAATATTATAAATGTGAAAATTTGTGAGTATGGATGTTTGTTACTCTTTCACGCCAGACGGGCTAAACGGATCTGGATGAAATTTGGCAAAGAGATAGATTATAGTCTGGACTAACACATACGCTACTTTTTATCCCGGAAAAATGTACGGTTCCCATGAGATAGGTTATTTTCCTAGAGTCAAACCCGAGCGAAGCGAAGGTAAGCCGCTAGTGAACTATATATTACAATGTTACATCGATAGATGTGCCTTGAGCGAGTTCAACATTTTGAGAATTAATACTCGCCATCGTGTGTGATGAAGAATGATTGTTTATTGTTGTTTGAAACAGACAAACGAAAAAGACTTAATATTTATTACTGTTTTTTTTTATATAGAATACTTTTGGGCTCTGTTGATCTACAATAAAAGCAAGTTCGATTCAGATTTTTTGCACTAATCAGTTCAAGATTTTACAGCAAAAAGAAGTAACAAAAACATATTTACTAATACTACCGCCTTACTATTGCTTCGCTCGGGTGTCTAACACTAGTATATTTGTTACTAGACAGGTCATAGTATATCTTTCCTAAGATATGTGCTCACCTTGTTCGATCGCACTCATAATTTCCTACCCAGTAGGCAGTGCGAACCAGAAACTTAGTAATATATGCATTACCGGTAGCATTTATGGAGAAATAAAACACCTTTATTAAATTAACCTTTATTTTAAACATTCTTTCATAAATAAAACAAAATAAGCATTAAATATGACGTCCATAATTCAATTATTTTAACAGATACAGCGTATGAATTACAATACTTATTATATCTTTATTATTTCTTTTAAATGTATCTATGTGTATAATATATTATAGTTTTGGCTCGTTGCAGATATAGTTATCTTTGATTTATTACTTTTATGTTGTACACATTGATAGAGATAAATGTTTAAGGCATTATTCATTAAGGCGTGTAGTAAATTGATAAATACAAAAAAATCATATATAGAATATAAGATCAAGAAAGTAATGCTTCTATAATATTATAATTGCGAACTAATTACTTACATTGAAAAATAACTACTAAATAACAGAAATACACTTTTACAATATCGTATGCGATAAAATTTCTAAAAAGACATGCTGAAAGTGGACTCGTAAATGTTAGGGATATGTTCGGGTTAAAAGAAAAAAAGAATAAGCTACCTACTTTTAAAGATTTCTATAATTAAGGATATAGAACAAAATTAATAAAGCAACACTTAAAATGTTGTGATCAACCTTGTAGTAAACTTCAGTTGTATTCATTATATATATTTCGTTAATTTAAAAAGAATTGTAGAAATTAATTATTTAAAAAAAAATTGAAGCTATGTGAGTTTTGCAAGAATCAGTGTATGCTATAGAATAAAAAGAGGTTGAATTTGGGCACAATATTTACGTATCTTGTGCGAATATGAAACAATATTAGCTAAAATTTTGGTAACTTGTATAAAATAGTGATTTTTTAAAGTACGCGCTGTACACAACTTTGGCGAATAATAAGATTAACCTAAAATATTACAAATAGTTAACCGAATAAAAATAACGAAACTTTCCGAGGAAATAAATGTCTTTCACAGCGTGAGGATTAGTTTACGTAGCATTGTCGTATCTTTAAAAAAATATCATTGAAGTATGTAGTAATTGTAATAATTAAGAATATTTGATTAATTACACAGATGTGGGAAAAAGTCACTTATTCTATATCAAGGTTTTGGGTGCATGTGTGCATGTTCTGTAAAAGACATGACATTATAACTATAAAAACTGCAAGTAATTACGAGTCTTTTAAAATATACTAACGTTTAAAGAAAACATTATCATAGTCACTATTACAGTACATAGTATATTAAATAAAAAATTAATAGAAAATGCTGAGTTAAATCTATCGTGTACAGCAACAACTAGTCAGAAATTTTATTAAAAAAAATATTGTACATAATTAAGAAATTAAGTATAACTAAAGAAATAATTTTCATGTGTATATATATATATGTATAAATAATCATTTTAATAGTAAGTAAAATAATTTTGTTTCCTTGGAATAAAATGCCAAATGATATCACAATGCAGACACACTAGACGAATACCGCATAGTGGATCCGAAGTAAGGTCGCCGTTCGTCCATCTGCTGACCGGGTGAAAAATCTTTTGTATTAAACATAATACGTAACCAAATATCTACATATATTGCATATAAATATATCGCAAATGGGATGCTTAAATCGAAAAATGTTCAATTATTTCTTTTTTAATTAATTCAAAGTAAGATGTAGAAGTTAGATTAAAATTATATGAATTATAATGTCCCAATATATTTATTTATTCATTTATTTTATTAAGCGTATTTGGTCTGATATAAGAAAATTCTGTACAGTAGTCAATGGTAAGTAAACGAATGAAACAAAAACAAAATTATTGTATTATCAGTGAATTCCCCCATTGATTATATTAGGCAGATTGCTGCGAAATATTTGTAAATATTTATGTTTAATACAAAACATCAATCATGTGGTAAACAGATGAGTGAAAGACAATCTTACTTAGGATCTTGGACTAGCAAATGGTATTTGTGTAAAATAGATTAAAAAATAATATCGCAGCTTTCGTTCATCCTGTGATTCATAATACTGTTCACCAGAGCGCCATGTACATTCGCATTATTGCTTAGATTTTATGATTTTAAATGTATTGCTTTTAGAAAATAAATTGGACGTTTGATTTCGAAAACATCACATTATAATATAAAGACGATAAGAAGAAACACTTACTCCTAACGATATAGGATGTGGGAATTTAAAAGGGAAAAGTTATTTATATATGTATATCAAATATCATCGAAACGCTCGACAGACCGACCGACAATGTTATTATATAGAAATAGGTATATATTTAAATATTACACGTATCAAGCATAGGCGTAGCTAAGAAAAAAATTTGATCGAAATTAACTTCTGATAATATGGTTTATTTAAACAACGGCACGTCGTGTTATCTAGTAAAAGCCTGAAAGAGCTTACTGCTTAAAGCTATACATAATTTCATAATATATTTGATATATCTGATGACAAACAACATTTTCAATCTCATAATAAATCTTTGCGATAACTCAACGTTTCCAGAAGACGTTCCTAGCTACGTCTATCTCATCAAGCAAATACCACAAACATACAGCGAATCGAAATATACGTTATTTTGCAACAAATTGTAAGATGAGGAGTATATTGTGTGCTCACAAAAGCTTAATATAGATTTTTATAATAAAGGCTTCAACATCTAGTTATATGCACAAATCGACTAAAAATGATAAGTATTAACTACATAGTTTATAAAAAATACTCAACCACATTTTGTTACAACTAAAATATACTAACATATCTGACTATAATGCGAACCACATTAGAAATTCAAAATCCATATTACACACGGCCTTAGTAGATTAATAACAATTATTATTAATTATAATTTTTAGTCGAATTTGGACAAAACGTTATTGCACTTTAAACACTTCATATAAACCGACGCTCTCCTTAGGCCGCCGCCCGTTTATAAATAAATTTATTATACCACACGGGACGAGATAAAAATATTATAGAAATAAACAAATGAATACAAATTGTCTAAAACTTATTCGTATACATCATAAATCCATCCTTCGAACAAGCTCAATCATTTAAATGGCACAAAAATATTGGATATGCTTTAATAAAAAAGAACAAACATAATATAAAAGATAAAGTGAAATATATATATATATATTATAAAAAAAATTGTATCTCGTAAATTTTTTCATCTCGCCTCGTGACCTCATATATCGACACTATCATGCATACTTAATTATTTCAATTAAGAATAAAATATGTAATGTATTTTTACGTATTTAACACATTATCATAACATAAAATAAGGTCCAAATGCCAATTAGTGGGTAGGTGCATAATATGTAAGTATGCATAATAGCGTCAACATCAAGAGCAGGGTACAGATAAAACAGCAGGGATAACACATGATAATAAACGTTTATAGATCCATAAACATTTGTATTAGGCTAAATACAACACACTACTCAGTGACTAGTCTACATATATCATACAGAACAACAAGGATAAATACATCACAATGGCGGCCCACTCGCGCCCACACGCCCACACGCCTACACGCCTACACTTACATACACTGCCGGCTACTTTGTTTCATACCTGAAATTATAATTATAAAGTTAAATATGTTGTAAATTAAGATATTCCAAATTACATAATTGAATTACGCAGTACTTTTTTAAAATTACAAGTTGAATTTATCGTTGTAAGATTAAATCACTATCATAACCCTATCTTATATATTGTTAAAAAGTTTCAAAAAACAAATATTGTATAAAAAAAATTCTGTCGTGAGTAAACAAAATTACTAACTTTATGAGCATCATAATAATGTATACAATAAGTAAGTTATAAGTCATAAGTTTAATTAATAAATCATATACAATATATATGATGTGTATAGTAGGGTGGAGCGAAAAAAAATATTTCTTTTCTTAGCTTAATTAAAAGAAATAAAAAAAAAATCAACATTTTTAGGTGGTCCATTGATTTATAAAATAAACAATTAATTTAAATTTTTACTTTGAATGATTTTTTTTTAAACATTATTGACGAATATAGTCATTTTCTACTCAACTTTCACTGTTATACAAAAAAAGTAACATGTCATTTTTTCAACTTTTTAAAATTGTAATAATGCAATATTACGGTGAAAGTCGGGTAGAAAATGCGTATATACTTCAATTTTTGAACATTTCCAAAGATCAGAGTCGATAAAAAAATCCATTTAAACCAAAAATTTCAATTATTTTAAAAATGATTGGGCCACCTCAAAATGTTGAGTAAATATTTTTTTATAAGCTACAAATTCTACCTAAGATTTTTTTTTTCGTTCCACCCTATTGTGTGGTATAGATATAAAACTCACTATGCGGAGTAGTGGTGCACGGGCGCGTCGCGCTCGGGCAGCTTGCGCACCTTCATGGTGCCGTCCGCGCCGCACGAGAACAGTCGGCCTGCGCCATCTGAACACACACACGCTTTCTTTAATAATAATTAATTACAACAACGGGACTACCAGTAACGATTATATTAAGTGCGTAAGTTTATATATGTGTGTTTGTTTATTTTGTTCCTCCTTCACGATGAAACTGATGAAAGTTATACACAGACTGACAATGACTATTAAACCAAGTAGTAAAGTTTTATGTCAGAATTTAAAAAAAGGAAAAGGTGAAAAGAGAAACAAGCCAGGTGAAGAAAAATTTTACCTAAATAAAAGTGAAGTAAAATAAATATATACAGTATACTATACCTATGTGTATCTGTGTTACTCCTTGACCAATGTGCTTGAAGAACGAGCTCCTCGCGTGTTCGCCCGCAAACGTGTGCAGTAACTGGTGAGTAGCCAACGAGAACACCTAGAAAAATAGCAAAATCGCAATTATAATTAATTATTATTTAGATGAGTACTAGTTGAAACAGAAATAATGGAAAGAAAATAATTAGTCGCTTAAAATAATTCTTCCTGATTTTTTGAATTATTGTTGGATGATTGGAATCAAATTTGTTCACAAGTTGTAAGTCTGAACTAAATAATAATATCAAAGGTCTGATCTTCGTTTAGCGTGACTTAATTTTTTTTTCGATATCATTATAAACACAAAAATATATAACTATATATGGGTTATACCATTTATTTAATGCACTATTCAACATGACCAGTGAGAGTTAAGGCGCAGGACCGACGGCTAACGTGTTCTTTCCCAACTCCAGGTTGTTACTGAGAATTGTCCTAACAGTAAAACTTAGTAACTAAACTTGAGACCAGGATTTAATGTGGCTCAATTGGCATTTTCAACTTTTCTATTTCGGTGTATAAAAAGAATATTTTGTATCACCTTTTACAAATAGCAAATAAGCACATTTAATGTATTTTTTTTTATTCTTCTTTGTTATACTATTACTGAAGCATGTTGTGTTTACCTTAATATAGATTTAAAATTTACTAATGTTATCTATAATATTAAACATTAGATTTAACTAATTGTGAAACAGCTGGTAGACCTTAAATAAATAAAATAAAAATGCCCAGGAGTACCTTGATGTCGCCATCAGCGGCGCCGATGGCGTAGTAGTCCTCGCGCGGCGAGAGCGCCACGCACTTGATGGGCGCGTGGTGCGCGTGCAGCTTGTGGCGCGGCGCGCGCGCGCGCAGGTCCCACACCAGCGCGTCGCCGCGCCGCCCGCACGACACCAGCGCGCCCGCCTGCCCCGCCCACGCCACGCACGCCGCGCCGCCCTCGTGGCACGTCCACGCTGCGGGTGCCGCGCATTGTAATCATTATAATAATAAATGTTTTTAAATAAAACTATCTTTTCGGATTTTTTCGCGAATCTATTTTGATTTTTGGTTCCCGACCTTTCGAATGCTTTACGGCAATCATGGTCACGGGAGAAGACTCAAGTGTTAGTTGTCTCGAAGACTTAAAATAAATGCCTTTATTTCAGGCTTATTTACTAGTATAATATTCCTACCGCATTGCTGTTTCAACCAATGCCCGAGAACGTCATCACTCAAATAATCGCCCCTTACTCGGAGAATGTCATTATTAGAATTATAATTATTATATTACAATTATACACACGCAAAATTTTAAAAACCGCTTGGTATTATATTTTTATTCAATAATATACTCAATTCGATTATATATATTTTGCATGTATAATACACGCAATCTCAGTTAATTAGACTAATTTTCGTTATCCTTTTTTTTTTGTTCACCTCAAGTGTATTCTTATGTATGTAAGTATTAAAATTCCATCTCTAAAGGTGGAATAATATTAAAGTTATCTCGAAAATTGATATACTTTTGGAGGTAAAACTAATGAATTCATTAAAATATTTATCATATTAAAAAATTACACGTTACAATATAATCCAAATACTTAACTTTTATAATATACCTATATATTATAAAATTAGGAAACATACTGAAAATATACTCACAAACCACTAAAGCTTTCTTGATGGGCATCAACGTATCCCATATGGCTACATTCTTACTTTCGGAACTGTGACCAGCTGTAAAGTAAAACACATTTTTTAAGTTTAATATTTAATCATAGTATAAATACGAAATTATAAAAAAAATCATTCATTCAATTCTACAATATTAACATTATTCACCGATTTACATTATAATAGAAAAAGGTGGTAAGTAAATTATGTATGTAGAAAATACACAGATAATATACACAGATAATATAAACACAGATATTACCTGTTGCAACCAAACTGCAGGAACCAAGGAATACAAAATCGCTGATCCCTTTACTGTGACATTGATGGGTCTGTAAAAAAAACATTGTACAATTAAATTTAAATTGGTGCCGTATATAAATATAAAAAAAAAACAATATAAATAAATTTACTTTACAACGTTGTTATATTAAAATAAACTTACAAAGAAGGGCCTGGGTGATGCATGTGTTTGATTCACAGAGCCGGAAGAAATCTGAGCGGACGAGGAAGGATGTAACTGCCATAAAGCTAAGTTCCCATCTGCGTCGGATGCAGCAAACTTGTTGCCGTAGTCCGAGAATCGAACCCGCGTCACTTTGGCGAAGGCACCGGGCGCGCGAGGCGACCACACGCAGGAGGGGTGTCCCCACTCCCACAGTTGGACTGAACCATCGGCACCTCCCGTTAGATCTGTGAAGACAGTTGTTATATTTAGTCCATTTTAAGGTTCCATTGCTGCGTATGAGCATGCCTTTAATTCGAACCCATAGTTCTAATAGCTGGCAAAGTGCGATTTGTTAGAAAACTTGAACTTCACGTGTTTAGAAAACTTGCTGGGTGCTCTAAAACATATAGGTTTTTGAGGATGTTTTCCTTCACCTTAAGGCGAGTGGTAATCATCTCAAATGATGGTAATCATCGTAAATGGTAAATTATTAATATATGGGAATATCGGAGGTGCGAGAGACCCGGGATTTGAAACCATCTCACATGATTTCCCAAGCTAGGCCCCACCACTGCCCAGACAATTATAATTTTTTGTTACAACTGTATTTTATATAGTCCATTAGTTTTAAAAAGGTAGATATTTTGAAATACTTATAATATAAATTCTAATTTCAAAAAACTATTTCAACTTAAATGAAATGAAAATTATAATTTGTACAATAGCGAGATATCATTAATTTACTTCACGTTAGTTTTATAAACTAATAGAGTACTTACACAAAGGTTGCGAAGGATGTGCTGCCATTCGTTTGATATTATCAATTTTATGTTTGAGTACCTGGACAAAATTTATTAAAAGAATATAAGTTAAATATCTAGATGTATTATGTAAATCATTGAGTCATATTGGATACTTTAATAAGTATCATAGAAACTATATTGTTTTATAAAAAAAATTATAACACCCATCATATTTATTTAAAATTGCTAAAAATAATAGTTTGTTCTAAGAAAAGACAATTGTACTAACAATGAACTGTGTATAATACATGGAAAGCTATAAAAACACAGATACGTAACAGCAAGCACTGCATCTCATATACGAGCATAATACAAGTTAAGCCTATTAAACATATAAGAAACCAAATCAAAACATTCTGAGTTATTTACAACTCGTTTCCCAATGACTACAATGAGATGATTAAATAAAATAAGAACGATCGAAACCAAAAAAAGGTAAAGAAACCAATGATACTGGCTAATGAAAGAAAAAAATATAAATCGACAAAAAACATAATAGAAAAATATCAAATGAAGACCATTTAACACTGCGGAATTGTAACAATCAGTTATAAATAACAGGTGCGAGTTGGGTAAGGAGTAACGGGTGGTGGTAAAATGTGCAAACGAAGTCACACTATTCTATAACATATGTAGCGCTACAAAACACTTGTCGTAATGTTAAAGCCTCTCTTTAAAAGTTGATATCAAGTATTTTATTTCAAATTCTTTATATATAAGTGAAATATTACGAGTACTTTTAAGAAGACTTCATTTTAAACAAAAACCAATTTATTATCTGTTAGACAAATAGTATTGCAAAGTAGTGGTTGATGAGCATTTAAATATGTATGTAAAGCATTTAAGTAGGCGGTGATTTAATGCTATGAAAGCTCAACAGCATTGAATAACAGCGCTATTACTTAGCATTACTACTTTTCTAGTACAGTCGTGTAGAATATTGTCAGGTAGCGTTACAGATGTGTACACAGTGAACTAAAGGAGACGAACAAATCGCAATTCCGTTAGGTACAAAGGTAGGGGCGGGGCGGGGCAGGTCGGGGCGGGGCGGGGCGGGGCGGGGCGGGCGGGGCGGGGCGGGGCGGGGCGGGGCGGGGCGGGCGGGGTTGACACTGACCGGTCTCATGAGAAGCTTGGAGCGATGCAGCACCAGGCGACAGTATTTGGCGTCGTGGCAACCCGGGAACTGCAGGCCCTTCACCTGCGGCCAACACTCGGTTACGCACATACCTCTTACACTCGCGAGTGCACACCTCATACTCAGACTGGCCTAACCTTACCGAGACTGACAGACCGACCTAACTGTACAATTTACTTAAAACTCGATAGCCTATAACCGATATAAATAGATATATATATATATATTTTGACTTTACCAATTTTATATAGTAAATATTTAAATGAAAATAATATAGGTATTCGATGTATCACATAAAAGTGCAATATCAATTACAGGTATTATACTACACTAAGTGTACAATTATTAATCTATATTCTATAATAAACAAACAGATATACATATGTATCAATCCTACGTTATATTTATGTAAAGCTTTGTCGTATACGACATATATAACACATTATTTGTTTATATAACATTCCAAAGATTCCAAGAATACCAAAAACTTCAATTGTAGTTAGTTGACTGTCATCCAATGGTCTGGTGTTTGTATTAGTCGCAAGAAATTTATTCATTGTATTCCTGTATCCTTAGGATTTTCTTGAAAATGATGCATGCAATTCAATATCTACTGACGTATTCCCATTAGGTTGTTCACAAATCACAGCCATCCCCATAAAAGCCGTGGAAACTTGCAAAATTATTAAATTAAACAGCCATTTTTTTAAAGATGAGTAGACAGTAGCAACTCTGAGCGCTGATTATTCTAAATGTCACGAAAATCACTAAAAAATCCTATATTTGATGATTTTAATGACATTTGAAATTTAGAATATATTGGGATTGTACAACTCGTTAATCGTTATTATTTAAAAGCTCAATTAATATCAGGAGCGTCAAAAATGTACATGTTACATTAGCAACTTATAATTATATTATGAATCATACACATTTCCCGCTATTCAAGTTTATAAGACATAGTATTCATTTAACAATATTTTTTTTTTAATTACTATAAATATGCTATATTAACCGTATAAGTGTAATTGCACTTTGTTGTAACACATCGTAAAATATATACATACAGTATGCCGAAAAATAGTTTTAGTATGTTAGATTATTAGAGGAATTTAAGCGAAGCGCTCAGGCAGCACGCAACGTCACTCTATAAACATACACAAAACCCACACCATTCCAACTGCCCAGTGCTCATTGAATGAGTGAATGAATGAAGTGAATGAGATGACCTTTCGTCAAATTACGTGCACATAACAACAGAGCAAGTTAAATCTGCAATTCTGCAACTCAGCGATTTATTTAAATATGCCGCGAATGATTTTTTCATTCTCTCATTCAGAAAGCGTTTGTTAGTTAAATACATCGTGCACGTACTGTGACAACGTACGCATCGTGGCCAGTTGGCTTTGTTTGGCTTGCCCTTTGCTCGTGCTGTGGATTTTTATATATATTATACTTCTCTCTCTCTTTATCCTTTAATAAAAAACCTAACAATATTAAACTAACAAAACCCAATTGATAACAAATATTAGTATAGTAATAAATATACGAACATACATAAGTTAAAGATTACATGACAGATTATTACTAGCGTTTTAGTAGACAATTTTAATTAATTAGTGAAAGATTGTATTTTATTTTTTTATTGTAAGAAAATGCACTACTATGATGATGCTAATATTAAAAAGTGATAAATATATTACTTACCACACTAGCTCCTCTCCCAGTTTGACTGGCCATGCCCACTGGAGCCACGGGAGCATTGGGGTTAAGAGGTGAACTGTTACCAGTCCCGGGGACCGAACCTCCGTTTTGTCTGTCAAAAATAGATTTTATATCTTATTTTGTTATGCAATACTCCGTACAATACCACTTGAAAAAACAATTACTATACTGTATTCGATTTAATATTTCCTTTGTGGGATTTGGAAACAACATATAAAAAGGCCAAACTGTGTTATTTGCCTCTGACAAGCATTCTTAGACAATGGTTGTTATATACCATTCAATAGGCCTAACCTTTGTACCACAATAAAACAGTTAAGATAGAATTCGAACGGAGTTAGCCGTTAAGGTTGAAGTTAGTACAAGAGGCACCGCAGTAAACACCATGAGGTGAAAGTCGGAGGCTTATCACTAGATTAGGCTTACATTAGCAATCGCTCAAATATACAAATAGATTTATAAAAGTTTTTGAGTCGTCAATTCGTATCTTTTTTTTTATTAAGTCCGTGATTAAGCAACCGGCAACTTTTGTCACTTATACGATATCTATTTGTCCTCGGAGAGCACGTAGAACCGCCGGTCCTGCACCTTAACTCTCACCGGTCGTGTCGAAGTAACGTCCCATTGGACTTTGGGAGTAAAATGAATAGAAAGAGCAATTGTGTCTGCGCGAGCAATTGTGCACTATAATATCTCCTGCGCATCTGGCTAATCTGAGTGAGATCGGCTAGATTATCTAGCAGCTATATATATAGCGACTCACTATGGCTTCGTTCGGGTTCGCCTCTAGACAAACAAAAACAAATCTATCCCACGGGAACCGTACATTTTTCCGGGATCAAAAGATGTTTATTTGTAATTTATTTGTTATTGTACAGTTTCTTTAAAATACAATCAGTAGTTTTTGTGTACTGAGTTGTAAAAGTTACTACAGTTTTTTGACTACCCCACTAACTTTAATTTTTTGGCATGAAAAGTATCTAAAATGTTGACCGGGGATATAAGGTACCACCATGCAAAACTTCACTTAAATCGGCCCAAGGGTTTTAGAGATTAGCCCGTACACACAGACAAACAGACAGATAAACAAAAAAATTGAAAAAAATCTGGATTTGTTCTATTTCTCTTCTTATATCCCCCTGACTTGGTTTTTAGCATTTTTTTTTTCTATGTACAGACATTCGACCTCTACAGTTTTTTATATGTATAAATTATATAGCCCTCACTTATCCTGATGCTGTATGAGCAGGAAGCCGGTGTCGGGCAGCGCGGCGGGGTCGGCGGACAGCGCCAGCAGGTCCACCTCGCACTCGTCCTCCGCCCAGCACGCGCCGCCCTTCAGCAGCAGCGACACGTCCATCTCTTGTACTTCCCGCGCCGTCGCCACTGCTAGCAGACCTCCGCCCACCTTCGTTAAACAAACGATATCATCACTGTTACATACATAACAACATACATTTTATCTAATAAGCAATGCAATGCAATTAAACTGCTAATATATAGTGAAAGTTTGTATGTATGTGTATATTCTTTTCTTCCTTTATTTTTTTTAGAGACTACGACGTGGAGTAACAATAAGCTGCTGTTTGGCACGAAGCACGTCCTGAATAAATGTCTCGCTACTCTTGAATAAATGTAAAACTTGCTAAAATAATTTTTATGTCTTTTAGTAATTATTACGATAATTCTACTTAGATATTATATATTTTAAATCCTTGTTTGAGATAATTAATTTACGAACCGGTTATGTAAAAACCAATTGAAGTTAATCTATCCAATACATTTATTACCATTTACTCATTAATATACAAAAACTCAGGATACACAATTAGCATCTCAAAAGTGTCCTCAAAAAAAAGCGCATACTTCGAATTTGTGTGCTTTTTTCAAATCTCTTTTGTTCATTGCCTTTCGGATGACAAAAATAAAACTTACTATATACTTTATGTGGTGTGAATAAGCTCGTATGTGTTTAGACATCTGTCTACTTTCGATTTTTGAATTTTCTTTTACATGACATGTCGACTCCACTTTTTGAAGAGATATATGTTAAGAAATAAATGTGCATGTATGGTTTTATATATCAATACACATACTCTATTAAGACAGAAAGCAGCAATGGAGTCCTGCTCCTTGTGAATGATGCGGACGGGGCTGTGCAGGTCGTCGTCGGGCCCGCGCGGCGCGCCCGCCCGCTCCGCGCGCTCCGACACCGACTGCGTGCGGCGCCGGGAGAACACTGCTCGGATGAACACTTCCTGACAATTGACAAAATGTATCATGTTTGAATATGTCGCCTAAACTTGAATGAGTTTGAAAGAGAATTATAATTTTCTAGCGACTCACCCTCGCTTCGCTCGGGTTCGTCTCTAGCTTGCTTCCCAATACAAACTTTCAACCCCATTTTCACCCCGTTAAGGAATGATTTCCGGGATAAAAAGTATCCTAAGTCCTTCCCAGGGTCTCAAACTATCTTCTTATTAAATTTAATCTAAATCGGTTCAGTAGATCCAGAGATTACTCCCTACAAGGTCACAAACTCACAAACTATCTCTTTATAATATCAGTATAGAGTAGTATAGATAACAGTTATATTAGAGAATATTTTTTTTGATAATATAAAAATTAAAAATATAAATTTTATTAGACAAAATACACACTTGGAGTTACAAAATAAAACAGAAGTTTGAAATCATTATTTTTTTATAAAAAATATTTATCATGTACCTGTACTTGTTCTTGTCGTACTAAGAAATTCCATAGGCGTCGAGCGGGCGCTGCACTGTATAGCGCTGAATTAAACGGTGTATTGTGCTTTTCCAGGAGACATCTGTAAAATATTATACATTTTCATTTTTAATACACACACATTTAAGTTTTAGTTTCAATTAATTTTATATTAAAGTTAAAATTATTTACTTAATATCGTTTTACCACAACCCTAAACCATCAACCTTAAAGCCGTTCCCCAATTGTCATATAGTAAGTACGTATAGAAGTCAATAGCACCTCACTTGCGCTGCACCTCGCACGCGGCATTATCGTCCTGTTTAGATACTTCATAAGACTGTATGGATTAGTAGACTGTGGTTTTACTTAGTTTATGTTTACCTATATTTATTAATAGGCGGTCCAGCCGTCTGTTGATCGGGGAAACAGCCGGGGATGTAGTCTGGTGGGGAAGACCTGGACTCCAATGTCTCAGTGAGCTGCTGCTGCCACTGCTCCACGCGCCGCAACGCGCCGTGTACTGTGGGGCTTGTTGTTGCCAGTTCTAAATATACATGAAAAATTAGTACTGTTTAATAAATGACAGACATACTACGCGTGTGAAGGCGCAGACAAAAAATATCTCGCAGAGTAACCACCATATACGGAAATCTAACAGCGTACTATTAAACTGTGGTTTATTTTTATTATATACGTACCTACATTTATAAAATAAACACTATTTTGCAGCTTCGATGTAAATCGGACTACTTCTTTACAAGCAAGTTTGTATAAGTGACTGGACGGATTTGGAAGAAATTTGGTACACAGATAGACTGTGACCTGTAGTCACACATAGGCTATTAGGCATTAGGCAGTCATAAGTCGCATGAAATTATCGGTGAGGGAAAACATCGTGAGGAAACCTGCACGTCTGAGAGAACCTAGCAAGTTTTCAAAAGACATGATCAGTCCACCTACCCGCACTTGGCCAGCGTGGTGGACTATGGCCTGATCCCCCTCGTATTGAAGGGAGGCCCGTGCCCAACAGTGGGACGTTAAAAAGAGCTGACTACAAGTCGCATGAGCAGAACGTACCAGACATCTCGATGCCGCACAGCTGCAGGAAGTGCTGCAGCTTGTGCTGCGCGAGGCGCAGCACGGCCACGCGCATCACGTACCACGAGTACGAGTCCGCCTCGCAGTGCTCCGTGTTCGAATGCTTGTGACGCTTCTCCGTTCTGTGATAGTGGAAGATTTGCTTTGGTTATACTTGAACGTATGGTTAAAGATACACGAATGTATTAAGAATGAAGAACAAGAACGGTTATGATCACTATTTTATTTGGAGTCCTGCGTGTCAATTTTCAGACAAACTCTGAACGGACTAGGCTAGCGTTGCTGAGTGACGGGACGGTAACAGTTTAGTACACTTATCGATAGCGATAAACAAGAACAGAAATTCCGTATATAATGTAGAGAAAAAAAAACGTGTGTGTGTACTTATGTACGAACGTAAGAAGTTATACTTCTTTTGCGTAACAGAACAAAAATAGCTAAAGATTTCATCCCGTATGTCACAACTCTCTGTGAACTACCTTCATCATGTCGCTTTTTGGCTGTCGGTGTGCGCGCGCATCATAAAAATTTTACTCTCATATTTTTATCCAAACGTGCCAAAAGAAGTACATATAACTTCTAAAATCCATAATGTGTAACAAAATAAATGAGATGTTAACTCTAAAAGATCGTGCTTGTATAATGTAATGTAAACAGCAGTGGGACATAAAAAAAATTAAGGACGGAATGAGATAACAAATAGTTATAACGAACATACTTTGTTATAGATGTATCAAAGATATCATCATCCTCTGGTTCACTTCCACTTTCTTCAGCGTCGTCAGCGCCCGATTCCGCAGAATCGTAGTCATTGTTCTCCGGATCTTGTTCAGAAGTTGGCTGCAGATTAATTATATGAAAAATTAAACATAAATACAAGTCACATATTATAATATTTATTTATAAGACTATTATTATAAATGCGAAAGTTTGTATGTGTGTGTATGTTTATTGTTTGTTACTCCTTCACGCTGAAACCGCTGGACAGCAAGGCTCGGAACTGGTTTTATAAATACCGGTCAATAACGGTTTCGCGTAAAGGTTTCATTGAGAACAAAACCCATAATAATTTCGTTTGTACATATATAGATTATAACCTGGAGTAACACATACTATAGCTGTTAGGCACTCCAGCGAGAGTAACACTAACTATAAAATTATAAACACTAAAAAGTAATCCGTAAAAATGACCTTTGTAAGTAAGAATGTGAGAATACTGCATAGCGGCGGTACAAATTGTTCTCTATACGTAGGTCTTCCCTCTTGTATGTTCTTGTGCGGCGCGGCGGGCCCGAGCCCCAGCAGGCGCATGTGCAGCAGCGCCCGCTTCTCGCGCAGCGACGACCACACCGACGTGCCTTCACTACGCTCCACTAGTTTAGGCTGCGAATTCAAATACATATTTTAAGAATAAATATTTGTGTAATTACATATGTTTAAAATATGGCATATCTTAAGTTTTTTTTAATTTTATAATAAATTATACTTTACACACAAAAATTGAGTTAAAAATAGGCTATAATAAATTTAAATATTGTACAGCGAATTTTTATTCATTTGTAATCCCTAAATTATAATAATATTCCAAAGCTGCACAGGCGCAATTGTAGGCAGGCTTTTCATAGATCAACAAGACCATGAGCTAAGTTTTATTCATGGCGTATATATTTTAAGTTTTATTCATATCAACATAAATCTTTATATAATCTTTTCCATGTTAATAATATTTGCGACTGAAAAAACTTAAAAGCATATTCCGACTGGCTCACATTGCACAGCAGACAAACAACAAGAGTGAGAGCACACCTGTGGCGGCGCAGGCGCCGTGGTGAGCAGGCGCCGCACGCCGCCGCCGAACAGCTTGGCGTGGGCCCTGGCGTCGGCGGCGTGCGCGGCGAGGCGGTACAGCAGGTGCGCGTCGCGCGCCGCCAGCGCCCAGCCCAGCAGCGCCAGGTACACGGCGCAGAACGCCTCCACCAGCAGCACCGGCAGGCGCGGCGCGTCCTCCTCTTCCGCGGCACGGAGTGCTAGTGCTCGGAGGGCTGACACTCCTGGGATATATTGTCGATTTCATATACATGATATTAACTACTTATTACACATATTTCAGTTGATAATACACGTTTAGCCTATAATAAAGTAATACAATGCTCGCCTATAATGTTTCTTGTTATCTAATATAAAAATAATCATTCACGTGCCTGCACATATTTATTTCACTTTATAATATATACGTATATTGTAACATCTTGGACCGACTTTCAATAAATATAGATAAGAAAACTCCCGACTAATTCACTTTTCAAACGAAGAAATCAAATTTAAAATCGGTTCATCCGTTCGGGAGCTACGATGCCACACACAGGCACACACTACTTACGTCGGGGGTTAAAAACAGATTATTGTATTATATAACCTCAACTCGAAATACACTTTATTAGTATTGTAAATTAACTTTATAAAAAAAAGCAGTGTAGCGATTCCACGAGGTATTACCAGGAAAGCAGTTCGGCTGCACAAATCAACTAGCTCTTTGAAAATTTTAACTTACATTAGTAATTAATCCATATATATCAATACATTTTACGTATCCTAAGAAAACTCGAATAATATAGTTATTTTTATAGTTAAAATAGATTTACCTGGCCATTTATTCGGTAAGGTGGTGACGGTCAACTCCTCATTAGAATATCTTCTAGGCCTTATTAATAAATTGTTTGTACCAGGAGTTTCAGCAATCATACTATAATAAAAAAAAAATTATAACATTATGAATAAAAAATATATATAAGAATTGTTACTGTAGCTAATGTTTTAAATATATTATACTAGTGCTTCTGCGCGGCATCGCTCGTTCAATTATATACTATATCTTTCTTAATTATGGGTTGTGTTATTCTGATGCTAGCTTATATTAAAAATCCATCATCGAAATCGGTTCAGTAGTTTTTGCATGAAAAACTAATAAACATAAATACTAAAATTTGTGATACATCATCACAAATTTTAGTATTTACAATATAGTGTATATACATATACTATGATATAACTTACCAGTCATGGTGAGCCGCATGCTTCAAACTGAATGTGTCAGAGTCACACAAACTCTGATAAATACAAGCTGACAGCGCTACTGCCAGTTCTCTTAGAGTATGCAATATCCGCGTCGCCGAACCACCGGGTACACCCAGTTCGCCAATCGTTCCAAGCATATCGTGGGCTACCGCCTAAAAAATATCACAAATCAACAATCTCCTTGTGTATTACAATATTTGTATTAATGTTATATGTAACTTTGCTGAATAATTAATTCATGATTCGAACGGCGTGAGTTGCGCGTACACATTAATTTTTGGATCGTAATATTGACAACTATGGACATTGTTATTTGTTACAGCGTAATTGGTATACAGCGTACAGAGCGGTATAGTACTGTAAAAAATATACTCACATAATAAATAAGGTGGGAAATGGGCAGGGAGAAGAAGAAGAAGAAGATCATAAATAAGGTGGCTTAAATAAATATCTTTTTGTAAAAACCATTATAATGCAAATTGCTCAATATTACAACAATAAAATTGTTCATCTATTAAAATACGTATTTAAAAATAAAACAAATTCCCAATAAACCTCATTTTAATCAGTATCTCTCTACAGATATCAAACGTACATACCTGCAAATGTCTAACAGGATCAGCCACTACAGTATTATTAGTGGCCACAGCCGCGGCGAGTAAAGGCAACGTGGTAGGGAAAGGCAGCGGGGACAGCAACTGTTGGTGCTGCTTGTCCTGCCCCAGTTCCTGCAGCAGCAGGACGAGCTCCATCCGCACGGACGCCAGGCCGCCGCCGCCCGCGCCGTGCAGCGAGCAGTACGACAGCAATGTGCGGAGAAGAGTTTCGTTGGCTGGAATTCAGTCATTCAATTAATAAATCACAGTTATAAGTTTAGAGTATTCTATACCACTATTTAATTCAGCAGCAATGTGGTTTGTAAAAAACAATTTAGAAATATATATTTATAATATGGAATTAAACATAAAACACACTTTTTTTTTTCCGCAAAGAAATTATGACATACAAACATTTAAAAAAATCATACAAACCTTTCAACCACTTCTTTCTTCGGACCGCTCTCTGAACTTTAGCCTCGAAATCTGCTTTTTCTCGTATCAATAGTTGGTGTAATGTAGGTTTATCAGGTAAAGGAGTTGGTTCCCCGTCGGCACAGATGAGTTCCCCTCCAGAAGCAGAGCCGGCCGCGGACACGTAGCCACACAAACGACGTAATGCTTCGACTTCACGTTCCAGCCAGATGTACAGTTGATAACGAAGATGGCCACCTAACAATATTTTTTTAATTAGCAAATATATGTATATAAATCGTATCTATTCTTATTTTGCGAAATTTATATAAATGTAATTTTATTGTAAGCTGCTTTCTTATCGCGCTTCCACCAGTAGATTACGATGACAAAAATGAACTACATATATATATTGCTAATCATTTATCAGCAGAGGCGTAGAGAATGTTAAAATTAGGTCTGACATTTCGAAGACTAGCAACAAAATTAGAATATCTATTAAAAGGTGAAACGTGTTTTTTTAAGAAAAACTTACCATCGACTTCAAAACCGGTAGCCAGCGTACTGAGCTCCTCCATCAATATCTTGAGACACGCTACGAACTTCAATTGTTGCGCCATTATGTCTACTGTAGGAGCCTCTTCTTTCTCGCTTTCTACAGTTTCATTAACTGTTTCTTCGGGCTTACCCATTTTCATTTCTAATGGCGGCGTGGATGCTCCTGATCCCTCTGACCTTTACAAAGAAAACGAAGATAATTTTGTTATTAAATTGCTACTGTGATTGTATTCTGAGCATTCATAACTTGCATTTTTTTCTTGCAATTAAATCGGAAAAAAAAGATTTAAAAATTCTTCATATATTAAACTTCACAAAACAAAACTCAAAGCAGATAATAACTTAACAGCCATTAGTTTTTTAATTTACATTTCAACTGAAGATTTCTTTTTATCTTGTAAAAGGATCTATGGTGCTACAATTATAATGTATGTAATATCTTACTTTTCTTCTTCGTCGTCCCAGCTGAGAACAAGCTCGTCTGTTTTAGTGGTAGTGACCGGCGCACCCCAGTCTACTTCCGGAGTTGCTCCCCAATCCACGTTCACAGTCTCTTCTTCTTCTATTAAATAAAATTAATTTACTCATATAGATATAAAGATATAATCTCAAACTTATCTATACCAATAAACGATACAAGACACTGCATAGCTTGTCAGAATTTAAATAAACTATTAAAAATACTGCCTTAGGAATAATCCTATATTGAAGCTAAAACCTAAAAATATTTTTTTTCAATGATAATGAATTAGACAAAGTGAAACTAAACAAAAGTAATGAAACTTAAACAAATAAAAATATCTAAAAGTTGTACCAACTAAGGATTATGACGATTTGTTTAGACTATATAATCGCGTTCGTCATATCTCGCACTCGAGCTTTGCTGGTCCCTCTAATTTAAATATCTATCCCCATATATCATATCACATAACACGAATATCTATACTAATATTATAAATGTGAAAGTTTGTGAGTAATTTCGCTAAGCCATTCAGTGATATTGTGAATCAATGAGATTTTGACAGTTTTGATAATTTAACGGTTTCCTGCGACATATATACTCGTATCTGTATAAATATTAAAAATGTGAAAGTTTGTGAGTATGCATGTTTGTTACTCTTTCACGCTAGAACGGCTAAGCGGATCTTGATGAAAGCCACAGAGATAGGTTATGGTCTGGAATAACACGTAAGCTACTTTTTATCCCGGAAAAATGTACGGTTCTCGAGGGATATATGTACTTATTTTTGTTTTTGAAGAAACGAAACCGAGCGAAGCCAGGATGAGCCGCTAGTTATTTATAATTTGAATTTTGGTTCCTAAGATAATAATCACGCGCGCCTGTCACACAGAAACAACAAAACAAACCAATAAAACAATAATGAACGGGACATACGTTTGACAATATTGTCAGTGAGCTGCCCCGTGTGTATGACGGCGTCGTCGCGCGCGGGCGCGGGCGCGGGCGCGCGCGGGCGCTCGTCGCGCACGCGCGCCGGCAGCTTGGACAGCACCTCCAGCGCCAAGGCCGGGCAGCCCGCCTTGAAGTGCCCGTGGGCTGTTTGGAAGTACAGCCGCCGCTCTAGTCGGGTTATGCCCTCGTCTGCTTCTTGTTGGAGTAGAGCTAGAGTGCCGCCCTGTAGTATAAAATGATCAATATACATTTATTTATTTTTGTCTTAAGTTTCTTTTCTAAAATATAATAGATAATATAACGTATATTTTTTATTAATTACGTCGTTATATAAGTTTCGTCAATTCAATATCACTATTTGCCTTAAACTAAATGAATTAATTAAGAATTGAAAATAGACAGATAAAATGCGATAATTCTCTAATACGATTCGTGCTAGTAACCATTATATAATACGAAATTAAGCGCACATTTTTATCAATTACTATTTTAAATATTATATACATACATACATACATACATAGATACATACAAAGTAATGATCTTTGACTATAAAAAATACTAACCTGACTAGGCATATTATTTCGCTTCAGTCTCGGATGTGTCCTCAGATACACATAAAAGTTAAACACACTAGGAACAGGCTCGTTGTTATCCCGCGCAGCGTGCAACCTTCCTGCGGGACTCAGTAACGTATCTAAGGCGTCGCCATATTGCTTTAGTTCCCATAAAGCCATGGATCGGACAAATGGGTCTGGGTGTGCATGTTCTAAATCCATTTCTCCATTTTCTGTTTCACCACTGAAAATTATTTACAATGTAATTAATTTGAGTGAAGAATTTTACGTCGAATTACTATTTTAGTGGGAGACAACCGACTTCGGCTGGCAGTGTAGCATGCGGGTTGGTCCAGGTATTTCTCTGAACCTCCTCCTGTATGCATGTGCAAACGCATTTTCCAATATCAAGGTAACACAGGTTATTACTAGGTACTATTAGGCATCTAGTGAAAAACCTTCTCAAACCCGAGTGGAGCAAGTTCAAGTCACTATGAAATTATAAAACAGTAGTAAATTGTAATTATTTAATACCAACGATATCTGCATCTCTTTACTAATGATCTCTTTATAGTTTTTTTTTATATAATGAAAAATCGTGAAATTGTTGATACATATTTATATAAAAAGTCGTCTCACTTACCCAAGTATTTCATCCATGAGTAATTTCTTCAGACTACTCGGTAAGGCACTATCTGTTTCATACAAACGAGCCACAACCATTGCTAATTGCAAGTCTCCCAATCGCGTTATAAGAACCTAAAACAGTATTTTATATAAGATTACACATAAAATGTTCCATTAAATATATAATTAATTATTTTTTATGTTTATTATAATTTTTTAGTCATCATCATTCACTGCTGGACATGTGCCTCATATGGCACACCTCAATCTTCAGCTTTTTTCTACCTTTATTTCTTTTTTACACCAGACAGCTCGACAAAATAATGAAAATATAACAAATAATATAACTGAAAATATTGAAAATAAATAGGGGATATTCATTTACAGATGTAATAAACCACTAAGAAAGGCTCCTTGGTCCCAAAGTAGCCCTGGATATTAAATACATATGTTATTTAGTTTTAATTTTTTACTATATAAGTTACCTCCAGTGCGTCTTTCAAGGCTCCACCGAGTAAAAAGAAAGCAGCTGCGTGCTCAAATCTTTGTTTCCCAAGGAGAACGAAAGCATTTTTCAATGCTGCTTTGCGCCATCTGTCTTCACTAAAGTCATTTGCAAAGAACTGAAATAAAAAATTTCATAAGGAAGGAAGAAAAAATGTATGACTTTTTAGAAAATATGTATAATAATTCAAATGGAATTTAATTATAATACAATTTACCATATTAAAATATGGTGAATTAAACTTTAGTAAACTTTCTTCTTATCTTATCTATCGAATTTAGTGTTTAGATAAAAGCTCCCTTTTTTTGAAAACAATACATTTCAATATTATAGTTGATACATAAAACATTTAAATCTGAATTAAAAGTTAACCAACTTAAAAAAATGTATAAATAATACCGAAGTCATTTTATCGTCTCGGTTAGATCTGAACAACCCCCACAATAAGGTCTTCTTCCTCATAGCGAGATAGAACAAGGCCGCGTCCATGGGGTCTTGCTTCGCCATGTAGGAGGCACGCGCGAGACGCTCAATGCATATGCGTAGAAGATCGCCGCGGACCCACCATCCAACACCTTATATGGAAATAGAAAAATATTTTTAATGATACTGTCCTTGAGCAACTTTTTGCTATTTATAAATTTTGTACAGAAACAATTTCATTTAAAAATATTAAAGTATTAGCGACTAATCCTCGCTTCGCTCGGATGAGTCTCTGAAATAAATGTACCTTAAATTACTTCTTATAACATCAGCTATCTGCCAGTAAAAGTCCCGTCAAAATCAGTGCAGCCGTTTCGGACATTAGCCGGAACAGACAGACAAAAATTTTAAAAGTTGTGTTTTTTCTTATAACTTCTTATGCATTTATTATTAATCTGTTATTTTGACATTAGAACAGACACTTCAATTTTATTTATCTGTATGGATATAGATTTCCCTAAGAAAATAGTACAAAATAAAAAATCTTATGTAAAGTGTAAAAAAATTGTAAAAAAGTAAAAAGTAAATAAGTTTTTTTTTAACAATATGCATACTTACTACTTAAACTCGATACCTTGTGTATTGATCAAAGTCATATTCTATCTATTATTAGTTAGTTATTTAATAAAACAGCTGATATAGCCATAATTTCTCACCTAATTCCCTCATCGTCGTCCACTTGGGCTGTCCCTTCGCGTACCCGGGTATAAGGGCTAGCAATTGTTCATGAGACTCCGAATGGAACGCCCATACAAGGTTACAAGTCCCTACGCCAATCCTTTGCAACGTGGCTCGTTGAGCGAGCGGCAGGCATCGAAGTAGGTATCCGTAGTGCTTCATCGCTAGCAGGAATCTTAAACCGCAATCGTCTAGCGAATCTGTGAAAAAAATATGATATTTATCAAAATTATGGCAAATATTTAAATTATATAATATTATTGTTTGTTTTAACAACAATATATCTCTGGTTCTCTAAGTGACAAAAGTTAACAAGATTTAATATGGATATTAGAAAAGCAAAACTGACTTCTCCAAGTAGTGAACATAACATAATAATTCTCCAAGTAGTGAATGTAACCTTTTCAAATATTAGAAGTAACAATGTTATGTTACTAAACTGTACGCAGAACAAAATTGTGTTAAAATAAATTTAAATGTAGTTAAATTGTGCAATTTTTTGTATTTGAGAGGATTGTTTTTAGAATTTGCACGTAACTCTATGTAATTTTGATAGGTCAAGTAAGATAGTCATTTTATATGATTCTACACAAAGCGGTCACATATAATACTAACAGAGTAATAAATAAATGAAAATTTCCAGTAGACGTGAATGGGGACATCTAAAAAAAAGATAATAATCTTCATCACTAATGAATAACTTATTTTCCTAGCTGAAAATAGAATTCACTTTGTATTACAAGACAACATTATTCGTAAAAAGAATACCGTTATAACGCAACAAAACTAACCCGGCATAACTTCCTGTCCGGTGCCCTGCGCGACGTCCACCCTCGCGTTGTTAGCGATCCTCTCCGCGAAGTCTGCGTCGCAAGTGGACACGGTGTCGGCGAGCGCCAGCAGGTGCATCTGGTCCAGCGAGCTGAGGCCGGGCAGGTGCGTGTGTGTTAGCATCCTGGACAGGATACGACCTAGGGACAGGTTGTTATTGAACGTTCATTGGAAACTGTGCTTTTCTTTCTCTCTCTCTCTCTTACACACACTTATATGTTTATTTATACTAATATTATATACAGATAAAGTTTGTGAGTTTGTGAATTTGTGTTTGTGACGTTGTAGGGAGTTATCTCTGGATCTACTGAACCGATTTAGATGCAGTTTGGTAAAAAGATATTTTGAGAACCTGGGAAGGACATACGATACTTTTTATCCCGGAAATGATCTCTTAAGGGGGTGAAAATGGGTAAAGTTTGTATGGGGAATCAAGCTAGGAACGAACACGAGCGAAGCGAGGGTGAGTTGCTAGTGTATATATAAAGCAATAAATGTTTGTTTATAAGTATTCTTTATTATCACGTTACAGACTTTCAGTCGTTACGAATTTGTATGTATATAATGAAAATGGACTTCTATGTCTTAACACATACCTAATATTCTCTCGCTTATATGAATTTCTTTTTTTTAACAAAATATTCAATTTTATCATGATATTACCTTGCCTAGGTCCAAAGTGTGACAGAGGTTGCCTCTCGGGCATAGACGGCCGGCGATCAATACCTTCTTCTTCACCTAATAAAAGAGCATCAAGGTCGTCTTCTACTTCCATTGTTCCTTCAAACAGATCATTGTAGTCCTAAAATAAAAACAAAAAAAACTATACGTAATAATCGTGTCAAAATAAATGTATTATGTCCATTAAAAATCATTATGATTAATAAAAAATATTTAAATAGTTTAAACAATACAAATTACCTTTGCTTCTTGTAAAGTGGACGGATGATGTGCAGATTCCTTATCCGCTACCAATAATGTCCAAAGAGGTAATGGCGGGACCGACGTTAGCTCTGCATAGTCCAATTGGACATCCTCCGATATCTATACATTTATTACTACTTTTACAAAATCAGTCTTGAGATAACTTAGACATCTATGTAAGTTATAAAAAATGCGATGTGTATCACCAAAATGCTAAAAAATTTAAAATCGGGTGCAAATTGTGAATTTAAATTATTTGAAATAAAAAGTAAATTAATTCTTAAAACCAATAAAGTTTTGTATTGAACTACGTGTATGGTATTAGGATGAAAATAATAATACCTTTGTTTATTCTTAGTTTAACAAAAAAAAAAAACGTACACATAGTGAAAGCGTATATAAAGCGGATACCTGTGCTACGCCGTCTAGTGGCGATGCGGCGCCGGCGGCGAACGATACGGACAGCGTGCGCGAGCGCGACCACCCGCGCTGCAACACACGCACGTACATGCTGCGCTCTCGCGATACTAGAGATGCTTCGCTTTACATTTATACAACGTAGCGGGTACTTGACAACAACAACACAACATCGACACATCTTCACGCTTACACTTTCATATATACAGAATATAATATTAATTAAAATAATATTATGTAAAGGACTGTTAATTCTGATATATCTAATTTGTTATTTCTAATATATATTTTTTTAAACACATCATCAAGTACCCAGTTGTAATTTATTTAGAACTATTTGTGTGTACGCTATACCGGTGACGGATATCAAACGTCTTTGGTTTCATATCACAGTGTAAGCTACATATATGTGAAAATTTAATTTCTAGAAAAATCAAGGTGTAGATGAAGAAGCTTGTGTTTTGGAGTTATTACTCCCTTATGCATATAGTACTGCCAGTTGCAAGATAACATTTATTAAATTCTGAAGAACTTTACTATTATATAAGATTTTGAAATCAGAATTTTGACAATTCGTTTTATGATATTTTTTTTCCTGTATGACAGTTAACCAATTAATCTCTGACATGCACACACTGAAAATGAGTACCATCCTATTATCAATGGAAGGAAGCCAGACAGACATTCATTATAACATATGATTTTAAATGTTGGTAGAATATATTGATTCTATCTCACTACAGTCCAGCACCAATGTAAACTACTTATACTTCATTCTTATAATTTCAGACATAAAGATCTATAGGGAATAAGTAATTTATAATTACAAGATTCCATGAAATTGAGATATAATTTCAATGAAATTAGTGTAGAAATGCAATTAAGCAAATGTACACAGTTTGCTAATGCAATGACAATATAATCAATGTTTAATACCTGTCTGGATAAACTATCTTCATCACCTTGTGAGCTGCGGCTCGTGTAACTTCCACCTATACACCTAATGACAATAAATTATTGAAAAAATATGTTTACCTAACAATTAGTTATAGTTAGGAGTTTTGCATATACAGAGGAACGAACAAGCTAATTTGTTACAAAAAAACTTAAATACCTGACTAAATGGGCTAAAATAGCTTTGACCCATCTAATTTTGCCGCTATTGAGAAGTTCCATTAGCTGTTTAGGATGGTACTGCGGCAACACTGGACAGGCCATCTGTGACGCTTCAAATAAACCGTAATCAGGCATGTAGTCTAAAAGAGGCTGTAAGAAATAGGAAAAATAAAACCTTTAAATTAATTGAATATATAAATAGAATAATGGCGAAAAATGTTGTAAATTACCGTATTAGAATTGATTTAAATATAAAGTTTTTAAAAATAAATTTGATTTTACTGTGCCATGAAGTGACGTGACTAGATCAAGATATCGATTTCTTTTCCTTATTATTATGGTTCATATTGGCAACTACATTACAGTGGATTTGCCGATAATTTTACTTTCTTATTTTATCATAACTGTCATGCACTTGTATTCAGCCCTTTTTAACGTCCCACTGCTGGGCACGGGCCTCCCTTCGATACGAGGGGGATCAGGCCATAGTCCACCACGCTGGCCAAGTGCGGGTTGGCGGACTTCACATGTCTTTCGAAAACTTGCTAAGTTCTCTCAGAAATGCAGGTTTCCTCACGATGTTTTCCTTCACCGTAAGGCAAGTGGTAATCATGTTAGAAGTGATTCGCACATGAAAATATCAGAGGTGCGAGACCCGGGTTTGAACCCGCTTCACTCGGTTTCCCAAGCGAGAGCGTTACCACTGGGCTACCACTGCCTCTCATGCACTTAATAACTTAAAATTATTATTAGTGTAAGTAAATTGTACATATATCTTAACGTTTAACAATAATATTAAAATCTATGATTTGCGGGAACAACTTACTTGTGGTTGGTCTGGTTGCGTTTTGTTTCTTCTTCTAGCGTCACGTTCTAACAATTGCAGATTGATGGAGGATACGCGCTGTAGATGCGGCGCAGACACTCGCAAATCTGAGTCACGAAGTGCTCGCGATTCACTGCATTCTTCTTGTTCCTACAGACAACATTAATATTTAAAATTATTATAAGAATATTTAACATAAACAAAACTATATTTTCGGAATTTGTATCGGTTTTATTTTGATATTTTGTTCCATTTAATTTTGTTTCAATTGCAATTATTCCGAATTAACAACTTAAATTATTCAATTACCATTACTTACATAATATAAACATTTTTTCTTTCAAATCAATTTTCAACCTTTACCTGAATAGCGGCGTATCCAGATGTTATCTGTGGAGTCTCAGGTTTCCATTGCGAATAGACGTGCATTTCGGAATCCATCCCTACAACCAATATGCCGTCTCTAACCCACGATATTTGCATGGGCAACGGCGGCAAGCCGTCTGCTGTCTTCAACTGAATCCTTCGAAGTTGCATCCATCGTATTTCCTCTACAAATAACGGCGCAGCAAGTGACGAAGCCTTTCGGAGTATTGGACGATTGTTGTTTATTGATTCTTTCATTGCCTAAGTAAATAAAAACATATTACATTAATTTTCTTAAATCTAAATTTGGTAAAATATGGATAACATTTAAGATTATTTCCTTTCTTTAATTTTTTTTATTTAATGTGTTCATTTACACAAATACGATTTTGCTACTTGTACATATATTTTAATCATGTACAACATATAACATTTTTAAGTTACCTTTAAGTTAGCCTGGGCCAGATCACTAGACACGGGTGTGAAAAGCAGCACTCTCGACCCAACAGCAACCGTAAGTATATGAGATCCATCTTCCTTAGACACCCAATCTAATTGCACTAAATGTTTTTGCGTTAACGGACACGTGTTGCCGTTCTCCATAATGCTTCTGCGCAACGACTGGAGAGTACTGAACGACGGCACTGCTAGAAGACCCGCTGACTTGCCCGTGTCGCCTTCACCGTTTCTGTTGTTACGGCTCTCGTCCGATGAAAGCGTTTGTAGGACCTAATAATGTAAGTAAGACCCAATAAGTATCAGTTTTTTTTGTATCCCATATGAGAAATATACAGTCTTATTAGAATACAATATGTAAATTATGATTTTCGTTTATATACATATTTCTATTTTAAATCTAATAATATGCTAGAAGATGATTATAAAAGCTTCAATTTAAACCAAACTATATAAATAATTAAAAAATGAAATGCTATTAATTGGTCAGCGTATTACTTGCGGCTTATCAATTGCGAATATGTTCAATTTTTTTTCTTTTAAATGTTGATAATAGTCTGAACAATAGCATTCCTAAGGAGGGTTGCCGTCAGGCAGGCGGCCGGTCGTAAAACTTGCCAAATCCTATAGTACAGAAGATGTACTGCGCCGATCCCAAGTAATTGAGAAATGGGCAGGGAGATGATGATGAGTTTGAATAAAATTTGTTTGTTGACCGAAAGTTGTCAAAAACATGTTGTTTTTTTTCTACACAACACAGTATAAACATAAAATTAAAAAAAAAAGTATTAAAATTATGACAAAACAATGTTTCGGATCAGCTCATCGATCTGTATCTAAGAAAGACTGTGACATCGTCACCTGAGTGAGCCGCTGCTTCTTCTGCATGAAGGACGTGTCGTGCAGATAGGAGAGGTCTATCTGCGTGTCGGCGCCGAGGCCGACGCGCGGCAGGCTGACGTTGCGCAGCGGGATGGTGTCCTCCAGCAGCCACTCGGCGCCGCCCGTGCTCTCGCACTCGTACACGCACACGCACAGGTTGACGAAGCGCGCGTCGCCCGCCGTGGCCTTGGGCCGCGTGAACGACCGCCCGCACTTGTACGCGCACGCGATGCGCCCCGAGTACGCCGCGCTTATGTGCAGCGGTTGACCTGGTAAGTATATTGCATACATTTTGTTTTATAGAGTGAACTGTATACGGATATAAATGGATATGGATATAAATCAAACCTAATTACATGTTTAATTTGAAAATTATAGTGAATTACGTTTAAACAAATTACATCCTTAATGTATGAAATTAAAAAAAAATCGATGATGCCATCATAAGGTTATAAATTACTTATATTATTATTATCCAAAATTTATTGAAAATATGTTCATTACCTGGAATGTCTATAGTAGATTCTTGATCTTTATTCATCATTTCCCATTCTTTCCACGCATACTCGAATTCATCATTGTCTTTTTTAGTTACATTGCACTTCCAAAACCTACAAAAAAAAATATTTTTATTATACAAGATCACCAACAATATCTTCATAATATAAAAGATGATAATATATTACCTTAAAGTACTATCGGAACAAGCTGTGGCTAATATGTAAGGCGCTAAACAGGCCGGGTATATGGATGCGGAACTGAGATGGCCCGCGGCAGGAGTCGCGTGTATGACGTCGACGCCGTCCGGTAAAGATAGGGGGCATTCACACACCTGGATACATAAAACAACTCGATATTTATTTATATACCAGCAGAACCCGCGGCTACGCTCGCGCCAAAACTACAGAAAAACTCTAAAAGAGTAGGTTTCGTACAAAATTTCATCCGCTATTTTATCCCTTTAAGAGATGATTTTCGAAAAATGCAAAAAAATATATATATTTAATTGTATTGAAGAGTATTAATACCAAGTTTCACGTAAATTTAATCATAAATAATTTATGGGTTGTATCATAATGTGATTTCCCGTGGGAATGAGATTATCTCACGCGGTAAAAAAGTCTAGTAGCCTATGTCACTCTCCAGCCCTTCAACTATCTCCACACGAAAAATCACGTCATTCCGTCACTCCGTTTCAACATTAAAGAAAGACAAACAAATACACTTTCACATTTATTATATTAGTATAGATTTGATAATATAAATGTCTACCTATAAGATCAGAATACATTTCCATAGTTCAAAAGTTTTTTTCTTACTAATAATTATATACTGGCAATATTATAAGTGGTAATATTAAGCAATAATAATCAAAATAATCATGGTTTAAAAACATGTTTTGGAGTCGTCTATATGAAAAGAGCGTAAACTCGTAAGTTAAACTATGTAGAAAGGATTGAAGAATTTCATTAGCCCTGGCTCCAAACAAATCGATAATACGAAATTGTTGTATCAACTGTTTGTTATACGTTTCCACATACAACAAACCGCTTCCATAGTAAAATTATATTATTAATTTAAATATAATAAATATCTTAAAGCACCTTTTTAGTTGAAATGGATAAATGTGAGTGTGCAGTCGGGGCGGCGGGCCGGTCCGCGTCCATCGAGACGGAATTCTTTCGAGATTCACCTTCTTCTTCTTGCACTAAGGCACTGTCTGGCACATACATCATACTGTTTGTTAGATCATCTGAAAAGGATTTATTATATTCATCTTAAAAAGCTGTAACTTGTATTGAGTAATATTAAAAGTTTAAATATAATAAAATCTTAATATTACAATATCAAACATAAATGTAATAACATACCCGAGGGATCTGCTTGAGAAGATACTGTGAGCCTCCACATATGAACAGTAGAACCACCATCTGTTCTCTCCAAAACAACGATATAAAATGGTTCATTGAAGACAGCCGCTTTCCGTAAATCAACTATTGCTTCTAAGCCGGCCTCAGTTATGGTATTCACGTCTGAACCATCCACACCCGAGTCAGAACTTTCCGTATCACTTGACGTTCTTTCACCTAAATGAAATTCAGAGCACCACTTTTAATATCATAAATGTTAAAGTATATTTTTACCAGTTTTTTTGGGAGTTGAGAGATAGTGAGTTTTTGCTCCCGTGGTATATTAGTTCACGATAAAAGTTGTCTAGAATCATTAATGAATAGAGTACACGTTTATAATAAAATATTTTATTAATTGGAGCAATTTGTGCACTTTATTGAAACAGCTTTCTGAAAGTTAACAGCACGAAAATTTCTCAGGTAGAATTTATTGTAAATAAAAATTGTAGTTTTTCTTACAAATGAGATATTTTCCTGCGGTAAAAAGTATCCTATAAGTTGACCCGGATAACCAGCTATCACCATAACAAATTTCATCAAAACCCCTCCAGTGGTTTTTCTGTGATGCGGTAACAGACAGACAAAAATTCTAAAAACTATAGATTTGGCCTCTGTATCGATAATAATGTTTATTTCAATAAGATTTTCCAAAAAATATCTAATGTAATGTAGTATCTAAATTCGGCTCAGTTACAATTTTATTATATATATAGATTACTGTTGTTGAACATACATTCATATGTACACACTACACCAACATATTTAATCGTTCTACCAAAGAATATATGTTATATATGGTTGTATTCAGGGTACTAACTAACAGAGTTGTGTATGAGCTTCTTATGTATTAGTTGGTTCTATACACATGACACATACCGGTAATAAGTTGTTCCTGGAAGACGTGCAGCAGCTGCGTGTTGTGCCAGTCGTGCGTGGCGTCGGCGATGGCGTGCAGCTGTATGACGGCGCCGGGCCGCGCCGTGGACTGCTGCGACACGATCTTGATGCGGTCGTACAGCGGCACGGCGCTCTCTTCTACTGTCGAGTCCGAGGACATTGACATTGTGTCGTGCTGCCGATGTTCATTTTTATTGTTAATAACAATAACTATATATAAATAGGACAATAATATTTACTTTAAAATGTCCCTCGCGTCTTCTCCATTGGGACACTGAAGTAAAAATGTGTTGAATGTATTAGACGTTTTACTAATGAAAACACTTTTGGTGTACTTAACAATTAGTTAGTAAGAAGTTGGAAAAACATGTATCGTGGACAACAGTAATTTTTATTAATAGTTATTGTTATTACATTGATTATTATTATTTAGTATAAAATAATAATTGCAAAAATACAAATACTATTTTTTCGGTCTCTATTTCATTTAAACCATTGAAATATGTACTTAAATATATGAAATTTTAATAACTGTCAAATTCAGATAAAAATAATAAATACCATCACATCCTTATGGCGCCGTTCCGAAGTAGCGATTTCTGCTAATAACGTTCGGGCATCGATTACTGCTTGGTACAGTCGTAAACTTTCACCGTCACTCGCTACGAAGCAAGCCGAAGGAGAATTGGATAAATTTCCTAGAGTAGTGCTGTAAACAACATACATACATATGTATAACTGCACGTATATAACTAACATATGATTTTTGTATCGACTATATACTTCGACTGCACTGATTTGGAAGAGATTACATTCAAATACATTATTATATCATTTAATGAGTAATTAGCGTAGCAAATTTAAAAGATTTTTTTTTTATAAAAAAAGTTATAAAAGAATGAAGAAATTGTGTACTAAATTTATAATTCTACTAGCGATTTCCCGAGGCTCCACATGCGGAGTCCAATTTTGTATTACTATATCTTTATAATTTATAGCCTATAACTTCAGAGGGTCATAAAAACCCGTTCAGTAATTTTACGTAAAAGTTTAACAAAAACCTCTACAGTTTTATTATATGATATAAAACAAAGTCCGGTTAGTTACAACACTTATAACTTGAGAACTGCTGGACCGATTTTTATGATCTTTGTTTTGTTGGATTTGTATTCACCCCGAATAGCAGAATAATTATAAAAAAATCAGAAAAATTCACGAAAAAAAAATTGAACAAAAAAAATCTATTCCATACTAAGATCAAAAAGTACCTAGAGACAAACCTGAGCGAAGCGAGGGCGTGTCACTAGTGTATAGTATAAACTATATTAACTCTTAAAAAAACTGTAAATATAGGAGCTCTAAACGACATTTTTCGAACCTACACCGATGTGTTATACATGCGTATATAAATAAGCTACCTAGGCAGCAGCGTGGGCAGCCAGGCGACGTTGCTGAAGGCGGAGAGGTGCGGCGAGTTGACGCGCGCCAGCTCCGACACGCCGCCCGACTTGCCCAGCGGCCCCACGCACTCCACGCGCCACATGATCAGCTCCGAGCACAGCCCGCCCGCCGCCAGCGCCTCGCCCGCCGCGCGCTCGCTGTCTGTGTTGCGAATACAAATCTTATATAATTTTTTAATCTTTATATATCTCTATCTTTATAAATTCTAGAAACCATGAAATTATAATTATCCGGAGATTTGTTAGTAGTCTCGTTTTCTTACAATATAACGGGACAATTTTAGGTATATTATAATATCGATTTTCGCTAAGCACGTTCAGTGATATTATGAATGAATGAGATTTTGGCAGTTTTGATAATTTAACGGTTTCCCTGCGACATTTATATCTGTATAAATATCATAAATGTGAAAGTTTGCGAGTATTGATGTTTGTTACTCTTTCACGCCAGAACGGCTGAATGGATCTAAATGATATTTGGTACAGAGATAGATTATATTCTGGAATAACACATAGGCTACTTTTTCCCCCGGAAAATTGTACGGTTCCCGTATGATAGGTTTGTATGTATGGTTTAACTTGAGTTTGTTGGGGCTAGTCACAGAAACAACTATAATAATTTACAGTATTACCGAATATTCATTTTCACTAATAGAAAGAGAAACCGTCTAGAAAGTTTATAGGCTATATTACACGTATTTTACAAAAATTATACCAGTATCAAAATTGTAAATTAAGACAGAAAAATCGACTCTTCAAGCGCTAGGACGAAATGAGGGTGAGCAATTAGTTATAATATAATCTTGATACTTCTTATATGAAATCATCCATTTAAACAACAATTTTCCGGTATCAAATTGAAAAAGCAACCAGACGAACCTAACGCAAGCGGATATTTTATATGTAATCAATTTTAAAATACCTGAAATATTATGGTGACTGGTTGTGAGCAATAGAGGTAATACTGGATGGCATGTGATGTCATTGACTCTAAATCTATGGCCTGATGCTCTGGATGCGTGCCCGATAGACAGAACCTACAAAAATAACAATAAATAATCACAACACAATAGAAAATAATAAAGAAATAATATAAGTAAAATGAATTATTTACCTGCGAAAACTTAGACTTATCGTCAAACGTTAACTGCCACAAGTTTAATGTGCCATTGGTGTGATTTGTAACCATCGATATAACAGGGGCAGATTCTAAAACATCTCCATCTTGATTTTCTCCCATATCCTCTGTCGCGACACTTGTCTTTCGTTTCATATCATTATTATTTTCTTCTCGAGCTCCTATAATAAGAAAACGTTGAAATATATGTTTTATGTTAAAAACATTAGACCACACATAATATGAAAAGGTAAAGCATACCATTCTCTTGTTGTGCTTTTTGTTCGTCTGTCTGTGGCCATTCTGTATCTTCTTTCTCTTCTTGTACACTTTCTAAAGGGGTCGTTACTGTCTCCCCTTGCTGCTGTTGTCCTGTCAAATATTTGAATGTTTAATTTATATATTAATTTGTATTTTGCAAGTCATTTGTATAGTCTTTTTTTAAGGCCACAATTCAACTTTAATTATATTATTAAGACGTTATATTTGTATCGCTGATTCGTTCAACAATAAAGTTCTGCTTAAGTAGAGCTTAATTATGTACAATATATGTATGTATTTCACAAACATTCTAATATAAAAATGGTAATCTTTTTAATTATACACACTATTAGCAAAAGGAGTGCATTTTTAGAAGTACCTTTATACTTAAAGAATAGGTATTGTGAGTTTGTACATATGGCATTGCATGTACGTATGTATATGTACACGAATACGCATGTAGAGTATACGTGCGGTAATTATAACGGTTACTCCTTTCTGTTAATATAATGTATTATGTAAATTTAATTAACTCATATTATAAAATGTAGTTAGTTATTAACAACGCCAGAATTCCATTACCAAATTACTAAAATGTCGCCCTTATAATTTTCCCATATCTATCCATATATCGCACCTATTTTATTTAAAAAAAAAAGGATCTTATAAATCTAAACACACCATAACTATATACCGGGCGTGATGGTTTTAGTGTAGTAATAAGTCCACCTTATCCACGTTACTTACTGTGTATTTTTTATAACTTATTTGTGTAATAAATAATATATATCTTTATATATATAATTCTTCTGTGAGTGTGTATGTCACTGAACTTCTCTCAAACGACTGGACCGATTTTGATGAAATTTTTTGTGTGTGTTCAAGGGGATCTGGGAATGGTTAATATTCACAATTTGAATAATAATTTTCATCAAAAAAATTATTAAAAAAAGTTTGAAATTTTCAAATTAAAGACGTGTAGACAGGACAACGTCTGTCGGGTCCGCTAGTATATTATATATACATACCGGGCGTGACGGGCTTGGTGCGGTGGCGCACGTACAGCGGCTGCGCGGCGGCGTGGTAGAGCGCGGCCGGCGTGCACATGGTGGTGGCGTCGCCCAGCGGGAAGGCGGCCGGGATGCGCGCTGAGAACGACACCTGCGCCTGCCTGATGGCGCCCGCCTGCAGCTCGTCCAGCCACTCGCAGACCCTGGTTATGTAAACATTATTGTTAATACTTTATTTATTTATTCATAATCGTTACATATTTCAATTGTTCAATAAAAAAAAATACAAAATACAATCACTTTTAATAGCAGTGGGATATCAAGTTTTTTTTTAAACTGATTTATTTTTTTATTAAAAATAATGTTGTAAATAAATAATATAAAGCTAAAGCGTAAGGTCTTATATGCCTGCATTTATACATCATTCGTATATCATTCAAATGCATTTGAGAAATTCGCTTTGTACATTGAAAATATTCTACTAATCGATCGCAGAACTTTATGTGCTCTGCAATTGCGATGTACGTGGTAAAATCATCGTCAAAATCCCAACTCCGGGCAGTCACTGAGAATTTATTTCCAGAACACCTACAAATTATACTTGGATTTCAGACGCACAAGTTTCCGTATTATCATTTATCTTTTTGTAAATGGTTTAATTGTTAAAATAGAAACTAGCACATGAAAAATTTCTATAATGCAAAACTCGGCGATTGAAACCGGATTTGGCTTCGTTTAAATCATTTACTACAGCTATGTTAAAAATCTTATCACAAAAGATACAACTTACCATATAAGAAAGCTACCATCCACAGGATGTATAGAGAACAGCAGATCTGGACTCTGATGCCAGTCGCGCAAAAGCGCCTCTATCTTGGCGTCGAGCGAGTCCGGCAGGTGCGTGCACGTCACGTCCGTCGCGATCGAGTTGATGGACGTCGTGTTGGACAGGCTCGGGTGACTGTGGTTGCCGCTACCTGGGAATACATATTTTTATAGATATGTTTAAGCAACTAGCGACTCACACTCGCTTCGATCATGTACGTCCATAGCTTGATTCCCCATACAAAATTTCATCCCCATTTCCCCCCCCCCCTTAAGATATGATTTCCGAGATTAAAAGTCCCTGTCCATCCCAGGGTCTCAAACTATCTTCTTACCAAATTGCATCTAAATCTGTTCAGTAGATCCATAGATTACTCGGAGTAGTATAATAGTCCGATTATATTATACTTAATACAATTTTATATTAGACTAATCCCTTTTTATTTATTTATAAAAGTTTGTTGGTTTGATTTGAACGCATCAATGGACCAACAAACAAAACGTGACGTAAGCTTTTTATCCCCCATCACTTACTATTAAAAAAAACACCAAAGCATCATCAATTTATCTTATGATTTCAACTTTACCTGGTTGGTCATCGCTATTGCTGTTATCTTCAGACTGAATTTTAGTTAAATGATGGCTCGGACGTCTATTTCCTACATGGCAGCATGGAATAAGCAATGGTATTACAAAGCAAATTTTTATGGTTTTTTAGAATAGCATTGATTGGCTGTATAAATACGGCGTAATGTTCGATGTAAAACTGTTACTTTCGAAGTTCCGCGTGAAACATTTAATAGGTAGAATAACGATAATGTTAGAAAAACGTAAACAGTTTAAGTTTCTTCGTCGATGTGCATATAAGTAGTAAAAATAGCACTTAGATGTTAATTTATGTAAAGTGAATAAAAAAATATGTTTGTGATAATGTGGTGTACCAAAATAATGACGATAAAAAAATTCAAAAACATATTGCACAGCAATATAGTAGATACTATGAGGTACTTAAGATTATGTTAAATATTATATATATATATATATATATATATATATATATATATATATATATATATATACATATATACTATTGAAAAATATACTCATATTTTTCAATAGCTTGTGTATTAGAATAAAATAATAAAAAACAAGACACAAAACATCTGTTAGTGACTGTAACTTAATTTGTTTTATAGTAAAAAAAGATACCCAAGTGTTAATTAACAATTGCTCAGTAAATCGTCAATTAGCCAAGCTTGATTAGATTTAATTGCGGAAATATAAGACAGTAAAAATTCCCATACTTGTCTCATTCTCTCCGTCCGGATGTGTGGTGTGCTCTGAACCAGAACCTCCCTCATCTGTTTCTTCTTTATCTAGAATCTTAAAATAAAATAAAAAAATATGGAATCATGAATACAATATATAACTGTCAGTATACTTTTTCTCAAATTAAAAAAAATTACAAATATATTATGCTAAATATATTTATATATAAAAAGTTGCTCGTTTTGATTTATAAGAATGAATCATCGTCGTCATTGTCTAAACCGAATTGCTCTGATGCTTAAAAAAAAGAAGCTCCACGAAGCAGTTAGCTATTAAATAATAAATATTGAGGATACTAATTAATGGCCCTTATTTAAAATAATATATTTATTTATCTACGTTTAAAACATAATATAACCAATAAGGGAGCGTTGACTAACATTTCAAACAATTTAAACGATATAAACATTAAATTCCTAACAAAACACGAACCTACAGCCTTGGCTCTTTGATACGAGGACCATAGGGTTGCTATTGAAAACCTTTATTAATAATACAACCTGACTGAATAGAGATGAAAAAATTCATTTTTCATTTTTCAATTTCATTTTATTCATATTCATTCAGTCTGTAATTATAAAGTTAGACACATACAATTTTGATTTTAATGAGCGAGTTATTTAAAAGCATTAGACCATTACTCAATTAGTAAATCAACATACTTTCTTAGTAAGATCGTGCAATATAGCCTCAGCCTGGCTCGTGAAGTACATCTCCTTGTTGTGCAGCCAGTGCAGTATGAAGCGGCCGCCGCCCGCCAGCGACGGCACCAACGGGATGTCCGTCTCTGCGTTGATTGACGCTGCGAGGTGGAAGTGGAGGCCTGGACGGAGAACATCTTTTTATTAACAAAAAGTTTTAATTAAAACAAGAAAAACTTAAGTAATTAATAATATGTATTCTGTTTTAATATACATATTTGCTATTAATTATAAATATTATATTTAATAAAATTGCATGTAATTTATTTATGATTTTTTGAGCAATAAATGAATATAAATGCAATAATATCATAACATTCTCTTACACAACACTAAAGCATCGGAGAGGCGTTATTGAGGCATAAGAAAATCAGGAGTAAGTAATAAACATAAATAGACATTGGGCAATATTTATCAAATCACATGTTCGGATAACTATTATAAGCGATAGTTTGTATTTGTTACTCATTCAAGTTAATGTGGCTGGACTGATTTAGATGTAGTTTAGTAGACAAATAAGACTATGGATAATAAATGGTAGTCTACAAGTAATACATGCTACTAATTATATATAACACCTAGTGACGTAGCGTCTGAGCGACGCAAAGGTAAGTCGATAATTTTTGTATATTCGTAATTATGTCAAGGCAGTGGTAGCCCAGTGGTAACGCGCTCGCTTGGGAAACCGGGCGAAGCGAGTACAAATCCCGGGTCTCGCACGTCTGTTATTTATGTGTGAATCATTTCCAACATTACTACCACTTGTCTGAACGGTGAAGAAAAATCATCGAGAGGAAACCTGCACGTCTGAGAGAACCTAGCAAGTTTTCAAAAGACATGTGAAGTCCACCTACCCCCGCACTTGGCCAGCGTGGGGGACTATAGCCTGATTCCCCTCGTACTGAAGGGAGGCCCGTGCCCAGAAGTGGGACGTTAAGAAGGGCTGATAAATACATTCGTAATATTCCAAAAAACTTTAATATCCCAACTTACCCCCAGTGTAGGAAGTGGAGTGGTAGGGGTTGTGGAAGTCGTGCGCACTGTACGTGGAGGGGAGGGTGGGGATGGGCGCGCCGGGCTGCTTCGACGACTGCGCCGTCCGCCGGATGTGGAAACATGTTCTGGAATTATTGGAATTATTTAATTTTGTTTTTATCATATATATATATATCATATCATATATATATATATATATATATATATATATATATATATATATATATATCATATAACTAATAATATATAAATCATATCATATATATATATATATATATATATATATATATATATATCATATAACTATAAGTTTAAAATACAATATAATATATTCCCCAATTTGCACTTGATAACCGTGGATATACTCAATATGCAACCTGTCGCCATCCACTGATAAACAAAGGCTCCTACCGCAAAAAAATCTACCATTCGAGGTCTAAAGTAGTCTATGTACAATCAGGCGCCACATTTCTTAGGTTATCTGTTCATTGCCCTTTTTTATAAACAATTTTGATAGATACCATCTGCACACTATACATCCTATAACTATGAAAAACATGTTGTTTGCCAACATTAAAAAAAAAGTGATTGAAATAAATAAAGCATAAAGCGCTTGCCGCTTAAAGCCTCAACTCACTTCATATGCTTCAAGCGCTGCATAAAGCGGTGCTTGTGCCGGTGCGTGGCGCGCTGGCGGCGCGGCGGCGAGCGCGCGTGCGCCACGCTGCCGCCCCACTCGTCGTCCGGCAGCAGCGTCTCCGCCCACACGCGGCAGATGTTGTCCACGCATGACGTCACTAGCACGTTGCCAACGCTGCCTCTGTGGATTGGAAAGGGATAAATAAATATATCTATAATGTAACATAATATAAACCAATACTTAAGTATTATTGTAGTAATAAATACAGTCTAACGAAAGCGTCTACACGGGGCAATCTGGCGAAGCAATTAGTAACAGAGTAATCTCTGACCTTGCATTATCAACAATTATCAGAAGATTGAATGGACACTTATTAGATGCTCATTTTTGTTTCAATTTAAATTTAAACATAAAAGTATTTAAACAATAGAATAAATATAAATTTATACCGTTATATTTATATATATGACTTAAGACATAAGGCAAAAATATTTATTGATGTAATTCACTTTTAAAAGATAATTAATATTTTTAGCACACTAAATCTTACAGAATAAATAGACAAAATGTAAGAAAAGGACTAAGTCCACACGATTTAATTTTAAACTGAGTATTGTCATTTGTCATCGAGATTTGTGTTTTATAAAAAAAACACAGCACCCTATATTTTATCTTGTAAATATTAATCATATCGATACTAACTTAGGCATATATTTACTAGTTTTCCTCCATGATAAATGCGTGACAGCGCGAGGATGCGCCACATATATGAACGTGTAATTTAAGTCTTGCGGAGAGTGTTCACCGTGCGCTTGAATTAACACTGAAAAAAGTTCATGTTATTTATATTTTCTAAAATTAAAAGAGATTGTGGTGGACAGTAGTATATATTTTATACTAAAAACAATTAACCATTAAGGGTGTACTTTATTATGTTTTAAGTTTTAAGCATTTATTACATACATAATTATATTATTCTATTTGTATTAAATGAAAATAATGTATTGGAAATAAATTTACTTCGTTGGAATCGAACCCGCGGCCTGCGATGTAGTAGTCCATATAACACTACTTCAATAGTTTCAATGGTAAACTTTTCTATAGTAATAATTATTATAACAAACCTTTATTCTGGTACCATATTTTGACGAGCCTATCATTTACACCAGATGTAGCAAACAGCACGCCGTCCGGTGAGAACGCGAGGTGGTGTGCGGGGGTGGCCGTGTGACATTGCCATACGCAGATCCAACCCTAGTATAAATGTAGGTAGCTTAGGTTTACAGGTTTAGGCTTCAAAAAAAAGCTATATTTAAATACTTTTGTATTTAAATATAGAATTGTTTTAAACCTTATTTATTTTTTTTATTTATATAGTGGGGAAATAATTGATTTTTTGAAAATGTGCCAATATATTCTGCAACCATAAAGACATACATTTAAATTGATTAAGCACATATTCCTTTTTTGAAGTCGGCCAAAAGTACAAATTGAAAGATGACACGCATTATTATACAAAACACATAAAATATTCTCTACCTGTTACTAATTTTTGATGCAATATGGAAACCATACATGAGTTTAAGACTTACTATAAAGGAGTCAAGAAGTATAAATTAAGTTATAAATTTATGTACAAATGTGCATATATATATAATAATACAGCAAATTCTTCTGCATTTTAGTATTTTCAATTTAATTTACATATGAAAACCGAGATTTTCTTCTTAAAAATATGATAATAAACATATCAAATCTGTAGATAGAGATAAGCTTTAGGGCATATACACATCACGTTTTAATAACGCACCTAAGAAACACGTATCATGAAAGCTTATTGTCTGCTCATTATCTGTACGAATAAATTTAAAAATAAAAAATATTCTGACCCGCACGTCGAGGTTTCCGCACATTATTATTATTATTAAAAAAATTAAGTAAACTCTTTAATATAATGTAAAGTTTTAAGATATTTTTATAAAATATAAAGCATGTTGTGTTCTCCTATAATTGTGAGTGCATATAGATTAAGTATTGTTAATGTATTAGTGTAAGTTTTTCGTGTACTAACGTTGGAGATTCAAATAAATACATAAATAAATAAATAAATAAATAAATAAATAAATAAACAAATAAATAAATAAATAAATAAATAAATAAATAAATAAATAAATAAATAAATAAATAAATAAATAAATAAATAAATAAATAAATAAATAAATAAATAAATAAATAAATAAATAAATAAATAAATAAATAAATAAATAAATAAATAAATAAATAAATTCCGCACGTTGAGGTTTGAATTTGTTACGTTAAAAGTAAAATAAAATATTTATCCGTCTAATACATACATAATCATTATACTGACGACATAAATAAATTTGTATTAGAACATTTGAATATGAGAAAGACAATTTTAAATACACCGTTTACAAAATTTACGTACACGACTTTAGAAGCGTAGCATTGCAGCAGTTATTTATATGTATGTAGTGCACTATATACTACAGAATCAACACCTCTTACTACAATCTAGCAATATATGTAGCTCCAAGAATCTTCAAATAAAGTGGCTGTGCCATACGAACTGACAGACATGGCCAAATTATAAGGGTTCCACTTTAGCTATTTTGTTACGGAAAGCTAAAAATGCAAATTATATACGTTCATTTCAATATAAATAGGTACTCGACAAGCGACGTTCGTGAGTATAGCTATATTTTACAACTGCATGTTGTCGTCAACTGTGCGTGCGAGTTATAGTCATCGGATGCATACTATAATCATTTCTTGAATCAGTGTACCAAGTTCACACGAATATGTACACTTGTTGCGGTAGAAATTAGAATAACATTTGCACCGTGTTTTTGTTGCGTTACATGAAAGTCGACTGCGCTATAGAATATTGTCATGTGCATAGGCCCGTACGGTCATCATAACACTCACGCGTTAGTCACAATGTTTGATTAATGATAACAATATAAATATAGCAGTGGAACCAAACAACGATAACAGCTGCTTATCTTATCTGAAATTCGTAGACATCGTTGTATACTCACAGGCTCTTCCTCCTCCGGTGGTTTAGATTTTTCATCTTTATCTCCGCCTATTTGGAATGTAACGCCTGAACTTGCTGAAATTATATATAGGAAAATGAAAATCTTGATTGATTTCTATATTTACAAATCTGCATTATTTGACTAAATTCTCCCATTTTATACTTTGATGAGTAATTTAAAATTGTATTAATTAACTGCTGTTTAGTTTTATTACTTCAAGGGCACAACAGGCTACAATTTTTTCGTGATCGTCTACTAAAACAGTATTGTTTAAAGTACCTGGGCGACCGAACTTCGCTCGGAGTTCTTTTTTGTTATATCGTATTTATTAGATCGAGCCATTTCCGAATATATGTAAATAAATATACAAGAATTGCTCGTTTAAAGGTATTAGATAATTAAAATTAATGAAAAAAATAGAAAAATCTATGATTTAATTTCCATTTCCAAAGCCATCTTTTACGTAACATCGACAGATCCGCTAACTATACCGCTTTGCAGATCTTTAAAAATCAATGTAGATTGCGCAATAAGAGGGGACTGGATATTTTCGAAAGCACATATTTATTACAACTACAGTAATGATAAATATAAAAATAATTTAGAATATCTTGCAGTCGCTGCCTTTCAATATTGAGAAATGACGGGAAACAAAGATACTATAATATTTTTTACAGATAAAGTTGTGCCTACTGGTGATTCTAGGTATTCTCTGACTCCTCACCCAATGTGCGTTCACCTTGTCATGGTTCGGCGGCTCATTAACGTCCGACAATTCAGCCGAGCGCGAAGCAAAGTAAGAAACGCACTGAGAGGAGGCTCACTTTGGTGGGCGGTGTGCCATGCGGGCTTCTCCTGGTACTTCCCTGATAGCAGAGTAGACTGTTGGAGAAACCCTACGATTGTTGTGGTCTGCTTCGGCAGACCTGCCATCGGGGCATCGTGGTTGAGTACGATAGCGATCTTGCAACGACCCAATATGTTAGTCCGTCCCAAATTAGTGGGTAGTACTGGCTTTTTTAACCGATGAGTCCCACGTAACCACCTGTATATATACAGGTGGTATGCCTAAATGCATTTCTCAACATAAAAAAAAAACTGACTCTGTGTTCTCTATCTAGTAATGAAGCTGATTGAAGATAATAATGAATTAAGTAATAGTAATAATAAGTATTTTTTTTGTCTGTTAAATCACATAACGTTTATGTAATTTAAATTAAAAGAGAAAATCTATAAAATTGCTAGCAGAAAACTTTCTGGAAATGCGCCAGTGCGGCGGCGGTTTATTCATGATAATATGGCTTTTCGTCTCGAAGCTGAAGCTACAACTTAGGTAATCATTTTACAAAGATTCACTTTGAACAAAGAGAACGTGCCAATACCTTATATATATGTAGTATAGGTATTGAGTCTACTCGTGTATTTCAAAAATATCTACTCTTTTTATTTTATTGTTATCATTGGCACGGCATAGTACCCTCGTAAAGATAGATTAGATAGAACTTAATCTCTTTGCAGAATGCACTTTCCAACTTACTAATTCAATGGAGGTATTTTTATTTCAATATCGATTCTAATATTTTGAGCTTTGCAATTTAGCTGAATATCATATTTCACATTTCTTATAAATCCTAATCAATTAATATAAAACTAAAGACTAACATTAGAATCAAACACGTACATAATATGTAAGGTTGCATTTTTATATATTGAGCGTTTTAATAGAAAATAATATATTTGATTAATTTGTAATGATTTATGTATAAAGCATTTAGTTATGTGACCTTGGCCGATAGGAATGTTTAAAAAAAAAAAAAAGGGCGCGGATATTCATTTGTTTTCCCGCGCTTTTGCACAGCGAAGTCGGTACCACCAGCTGTTACTAGTGAATAGGCACTAATTGTTTGTAAATTGTAATACTGAAAATTATGGTTATAAATTATGTAAGTCACTGACGATTATAAAAATACTGAATATAAGAATATAAGCAAGGAATATCTCGAAGTTTTATTAGGGATCCTATACGTATAGTCATTATTTTCAGCAATAACGATTTTAACGATATCGATGACGTTTATAGAACTCAAACGATATTTATTTTCGTTTAGGTGAGCCATTTATAATAATACTTTCATATTTAATATACCTATAGCAAAACTAGCTAAACTAAACTATAAATATTTTTAATGAAAAGTATTACTTGACACATTATGGCTTTGTTAAAAAAAATAACGCTTCGCTCGGGTTCGTCTCTAGGTTGATCCCCGTACAGACTTTCATCCTCATCCCTTAAGGGATGATTTCAGGAATAAAAAATATCCTTGTTCTTTTTTTTTTTAATATGGCTTATAATCCTTGTTCTTACTAGAGTCTTAAACTATCTTCGTACCAAATTTCATCTAAATCGGTTTCGTAGTTTTTAAGTATATTAGTTACAAACGTACAAAAACAAGATTTGTGTTCTCTTTATAATAGTAGTGTAGATAAAATAATAAAGTGTTCCGTCTATATATCTTACGTTGACTGTCGTCTTGATAAAGCGATGCCTGATGCCATAGTTGTAAAAGCTTCCCGCCAGTGAGGAGTCGCGTGCCCTCGAGGTTCCATGATAGCGCTGTTATAGGACCCTCTGCTACCAATTTCCCTGTTTGCACCCAACGGTACTCTAAACCCTTAAATCAGTAAAGTAAGATGCATTATATGAAACAATAATATCAGACAGATAATCGTAGGAGAGATTGTGGAAGACTTAAATTGGTTTTATCCAAATCTTTGATTATTTTTTTTTATTTTTTAGCATTGAAGCCATTTGTTATTGCTGTGAAGTGGACAGGGGTTACCATAAATAGCACACAATGGTAGATTCGAAGCCAGGAAAAAAGACGAAGAAAACATTGAAACAACTAGGTAATCTTAAAAACTATTGCTGCCATTTATTCTATTTAGTAGGTTAAACAACATAAATTACAAGGAAGGGCGACAATATGGTTTAAAACGTGTAATTACATTTAAAAATATAGTCTCTTGTCCATAATTCATCAAATAATATCATGTTGCTTGAACGTCGAAATTTACTTTCGACATATCTCTGAATTTGTTAATCCAATCATCAATTTATACCTATCAAAACGAGTTCCATAAAATGCGATAAAAATAATGTTTTGGCGATTAAGATTAGAATTAGCATTCATAGTTGTTGTTTATTAAGTAAAACTGATTTAAAACCAGATATTAAAAACTCGGACAATCGACAAGTAGGTACGAATCTGACCCGCGTACCGTGGTTCCGTATCATAAAACGTATGCTAATAAAATAGTAAAATAGCAGAATCATCGGACATATATATTATGACCATGAAATTTTAATGGTTTTGGCATTTTAGCTACGGAATCCTAAAAGGAGTAGACTTACTGACTGATAGAATTGAATATAAAATGAATTAGGTGAAAATGAAGTGTTCTGGTTTGAATTAACCTTTTTTGTTTTTATTTTAAAATATCTAAAACCACTATTGTGATGAAAACATCAGCAATGTTGAATATGTAAACAAATTTTTGTCGTAAATAAGTGGAAAATTAACTCCAGCTCGAACTAATATTTACATGTTACGTTAACGCGAAGAAGGAAGGACTATCCACTCATAATGCATACTGCACAGAGGAGGAGTACCTACCTAATACTACCTACTATAAAGCCCGCAAAATACTTTGACTTTCAGTTGATTTGGCAACTTACATGGAAACAAAATATAATGAAGAAAGGATCATTTAATATGATATACAAAGATCGAAGGGGCGAAAAGGCAAACTCTCAAATTAATAATTATAATTAGACGCAACATCATAGTTTCCAGTAAATCGCTTTTTTGTACTCAACACTGTCCCAAACCTCGGATTCCGGGATTGATATATCTAAATAAGTTTACTTTAAAGATTCTATTATCTAGATCCGCATGAAAAATAACATGTTACCAAAACATATCAGTTTAAAGGTAAATTATTATTTAAATAGAATAAAATACATGTATAGTTACCACTTAAAATAAAAATGGTCAATTTTTATTTTACGTGGTTCGTTTACGTTAACATAAGAATTATAAAACGTTTTAATATTTTATTTCTAGATTATTCCACCAGTTTATAAATATAGTATTCCTATAGTATTGGTTAAGATTTAATTAATTTAGCCAATATCATACAAAAACAGACGTATGTCTGGACGAAATTGTTACTGTCGATAGCCTTCAATCGCAATGAGCATTTCTATTTTTAAGATATCTTTATATTTAAATCGAAATATTATCAACGTAGCGAAGGTAAATGATACATGGATATATGTATGTATGTATATCAGAATTAAAAATAAAACAGGACTAAAAGATATATTCTAATTATTTTATGATTATTAACAACTATATACTAGGCACTATGTATGGAATTGGATTTGATTTCAAAGAAGAACTAGACCCTCGAGTTTAATTCAATACGCAATGAGTTAAAAAAAATGTCTTGTCTTTGTAATAGAGATTTTTTTTAATCGCTTTAATTACGTCATAATAATACATACATACATACGTATCTATAATCGTCGGGGTCTAAAGGAGACTATTTCGTACGATTTTAGTCATGCACCATGAAGTTTTTTAACCAACACAATCACAAACAAATTTTAATTTATATTATATATTGATATAAAGGGCAAGGCAAAAGGCAAAAGGCAGTGGTAGCCCAGTGGTAACGCGCTTGTTTGGGAAACCGAGTGAAGCGGGTTCAAATCCCGGGTCTCGCACCACTGATATTTTCATGTGCGAATCATTTCTAACATGATTACCTTACGGTGAAGGAAAAACATCGTGAGGAAACCTGCATGTGTGAGAGAACTTAGCAAGTTTTCGAAAGACATGTGAAGTCCGCCAACCCGCACTTGGCCAGCGTGGTGGACTATGGCCTGATCCCCCTCGTATTGAAGGGAGGCCCGTGCCCAGCAGTGGGACGTTAAAAAAGGGCTGAATACATACATACAATTGATATAAAAAAATACTATATATCAATGTATATTTGTATATCATATTATTGTAATGTAAATGCAAAGTGAACGTTATTATGTAGAGCAGTTTCACATTCAATAGCATGTCATGTGACTAGATACTAGAGCGTTGAACGAAGTGAGCATAATCAATTGTTTCATCTCTATTTACCATCAACATCTAACCACAAATTTAAAATTTGTACTATTTAACAAAATTAATACACTACCGGTTGTTCGTAATGACTGCACGATGCGACGATAATGAGTACATACGAATTGGCCAAATGTAAGCAATTAAATGGCAAGTGGATTGAATTGTCGTTTGCGCGTATTATATTACAAAATCTACGTATGCTTCAAAGAATATGTTGTGCCTAGAGAATACAAGCGCAAATATTAAACACTTTTAGTAATTTTACCACCACTGAAATATTGAATTAAAGTATCACGCGATCCAAGCATGTAATTGAACAGGATATTATACATTTCATTATTAAGCGTCAAGGTAACACTTCAGCGCGCTTTCGGTATTTCAAATATTCCCAAGTGTTTGTTTAATAACAACATAATTAAAATTTTTTTTTTTTGCAGCTACAGTCTTGAAAAAAACCATAATAGTATAATCTTATATTTATTTTCTTTTTTTCTCTTGTATTTTTAATGATACCTCTATAGCCTATTTACGTAAAAAATTAAAGCAAATTGTTTAGTTTAATAGCTGTTGTTAGTAATTCATATTTTTTTTAAGTTTTTCATTATTGTTGGTAGATAAAAGCCGTTCCTCATTGTTGCCGTAGGTTAAATCTCGTTTTTTGTAATATTATGTTTTGTTATATATGCATGCTGTATCTGCATCTAGAAAAATGCAATCTTGTGTATTAATTTTGCAAGCTATTCTTATTTTGTATGTGTTTGATTGTCATTTGTCTTGTGGACCAATAAACATAAATAAATAAATAAATCTTAATTTCAAAATAACAGTTTAAAGTGGTGTACAAATATTACAATACTATTATCCCTGAAACAGAATAAAACCCATTGGCCTGACAAAAACTAAAAGGCACTGTAGAGATGTAACTTAAGTAATGAACTAAACCTAATATTTAATATACATGTGTTTAAGTATTTGCCAATTTTATGTAATATGTTTTACTAATTTTAAATGTACATTTAAGAAGAATATATTAATATATAATTTACATTTTAACAAAAATAAAAATGAGGTCTTACAAGTATGAGGTACTGAGGCATCAAAATGGACACACAATTCTAATAACATTAGCCAAAACATTGATTTAGATAGAGGATTAACATGCTTTTAATTGCTCTACTTAAGCAATGAACCATAAACTAAATGTGGAAAGTAAATTATATAATTATTATTCCTTCTAATAATACTGATAGCAATACTATGACTGTACATAATTTTTTGATGATTAATAAAATAATAAATAAACAAATGTGGGACATAAATATGTAATTTTTATAAAATGCTATTTTATACCTGAAAATCACAGGATAAATATACTATATATAACTACTAGCATTTTTCCACAGCTCCACCGCTATAATAGACTTATTATTATTAAATTGATACATGTCAATCTTACGCCAACACAGTATTATAAAATTATAATAAAAATTGATCAATTAGTTGAAATTTTTAAATCATCAAATATTACTAAAAATATTCCTTTACAATTTATTATTAAATATATTTAATTAATCCACAAGTGAATTTATCATCCTTATAATAATTGTAAGAATACTGCTTAAAAAATGTTTATACACAAAAATTTCTATACCAATTTGAATCTCAAGTAATTTTACCAAATTAATTAACTTACATGTGTTGTAGCAGCAGTATGTATTAAAGGGGTTGGTTCAAAAATACACACTTCAGCTCCATATGCAGCTGCAATCTTTCCAGTATCAGTACTACAATCCAATGAACTGATACGCACATAGCCATGGATAGCTCCAGGGATTATTTGAACACGCTCAAAATTGGAAGCAAGAATCACTATATTACATCCAGCAGCATAAGCCTAAAAAATATTATTTATTAACTTTTTAGAGCAATAAAATGTTTAATACCTAATGACATTAAATATAAAACCAAACATTTCAATTTATTTCAAAAATGTGCTAAAGTTTTATAAAAATAATATATATACAACAGCATATATAATGACAAATACAACAGCACATAAAATAACTACAAGGTAAACAATGCCTTAACAATAATATATAAACACAAATGTAATGTAAATTAATTTCCAAGGATAATCCTTAACAATGACCTACCATCACAATTTCGATTATTTTAGGTGGAACGCATTTAACGCCTATTGTTATGTTTCAAACTAAGCAATGAATATTGTATACTTATCATACTAGCTCAAATTAATTTTTCTTGTTGGGTCCATCACTTTTCAATTCCTACTTAGGATTTGAGACATCTGGTCACGAGATTTTAAGTATGAAACGCAGAATCATTTTAGATTAAAGTACTTACAGTAAAAGGTATTCCTTCGACTGAACCAACAGCAAAACATTGATCTCCTGAATTACAGGCACCACTAAGTACTTGATGACAGTTCATAATGAGCTATTATAACTAAAATTTCAGCGCTATAATTGTACTAAGCAATAGTATGACACGAGTACATTTTTAAATACGTAGAACATAGTTAGTTGAAATAAAATAAAACATTTTAGATTAGTTTTACTATGAGTTCTACGATCACGAATATTTCTCTCTGACACCACACATCGAACGTGAGAGAATGACGTACGTAACGTAAGAAAGAGACAACTTATAATTTCGAAAAGTCACTTTCATTTAAAGTGACATTTTAAAGTGATTATAGATGGCAGATAATTTAGATTCTTAATCAATGGCAAAAAATATCAACAATATGTTCTTTTAAATAAAAAAAGAGCTGAAATCGAGATTAAATGAGATATTTTTATTGACACTAATAATAGTTGATTTTTTTAATTATTACAAAAATAAAAAACCCGACTTTGTAAAAAACAAAGTAAAAAGATGAAAACAAGTTGACGAAGGAACATACTATTACGCAGTCGGAGACATACACATGTACATGTTTATAATAGCTGCGTGTGTGTATGTCTCCGACTGCATAATAGGGCATCTTTTAGATCACTTTTTTCGCTGTTGGGTTTTTCCTTTCTAAATATTTTTTGATTTTTTTTTGTTTTTTATACATTTTTGTAATTCATTTATAAAACCCTTTATTTTCATACCCTACTCGATAGGATTTGAAGAATGTTTTTGAAGACATAGTAATAACACCAAATATCGGCTACTTTAATTTTCATATTTTTTTATACCCAATGTCACTCTCACAATTAAAAGGAATCTAACGACAAATCTCAAGTTAAAATTTATCAAGTCGTTTAGGCTACAGAGCATGCCAAAGAAATATACATATGTACATACATACACTCAAAAACATAACCCTCATTCTGCCGCAGACGGGTAAAAAGACAGTAAAAAGACAATGCTACAAAATATTTACACATCGGTATCCTTCAACTGCTATACCCAGCACACACCGGTTCAGCCATATATTGAATTTAACCAGCTTCTGATCAAATCAACTTGTGACTATAATCTAATTTTCGACACGTAACTTTAACGCTCAACAAAAGAGTAAGGATTAGTATGCACATCGTGCACATTTTAGACAATAAAAAGTTCAATTCAATAATAATTATTTTTGAAGAGAAAACTTCTATAGGCAGGTTTTGATGGGGAGTAAATTCATGTAAATCGTCGTCATCGATATGGTCACGTGACGTGTTAACATTAACACTCTGGTCTCAGAGAAATATAAACAGTTTTAATTTACAAATTTTAATTTAAGATCAAACAATTAATTTGAATATCCAAAAATAACTGTTTATAGTTTTAAGTTTTCACTTCTGTCGCCAGTCCTCATAAGTCATGAATCATGACTGCTTTTTTTATGAAATAAAATGGCTAGAGCTCTGAAAATCGGAACCCGGATAAATGGATGTTATATAAAAATTTCAGTTTGCAAATAAATACATCCATATTTGATATTTTCATATATATTTTTATTATGGCCTTCTAGATCTGTAAACGGTTAGTTGATAGAACTAAGCTATGACATGTTTCGTGTGGAGACGTAACGAGTAACTAAATAATTATCTGTGACTTTGTCAAAAATTATACATATCCTGTTGGTATATTAGCTGTTTTTGTATATTGATGTGGTATCGATCTCCTAAGAATTTGAATTACCTATTTGTAAAATTAATTATTGTGCTAAAGTGATATCAGATAACAGGGGTTCAATTAAGTTTTTACTTTTAATTCAGAATAAGGATTAAAACTGAGGTAAGGTAGTAGTAGGTACTTTAAGACTATTTTTTCGTTTTTCTACAAGACTTGCTTCTTTTCTCATATATATTATGTATTTATTAGACATCACAGTCAATGTTTGCTGTGTTGTTTGCAATAAATGATTCGCTGACCTGTTTTAATTTTAATAATTCTATATTTTAGTCTTTGTAAGAGACTCATTTAAATTTGTTATAATGTAATCATTACAACATGACAATAGCTATATTTTTTAATTTAATAGAAATAAGAATTAAGTTATAAAACTGATTAGGTAATTTCGAAAATTCTTTAAGTTTACATTTGTACTCATTAGAAAAAAATTGCTATATCTATTAATTATAGATAATGTTAATCCTATTAATAAAATATCCTGAACATATTGATATCAATTGAATTAAAACTTAAACACAAAGTTGCATCAACTTTTTTCAGTAAGTCAATCAATTCATAAATAGAGTTGTTTCAATGTTTGACAAAATTATTATTAAAACATATTTGTGAAATATTAATAATTGTTTTTTATAATTTTATGCATTGAAAGTACATTTGCTGTTATTAAGATGATATTATATTCAATAATTATTAACATATAATATCTATAAAAATGTATAACGGATACCTAACAGATAATATATTATTACAAAAAAAATATTTTTATAAAACCAATTAAACATTTCTGAGTGATAAAAATATGATTATTTAATTGTATAATGTGTAAACATGAATATAACATTGTTATCTCATTGGTTCATTTTATTTTATCAGTAAAAATTGATATGATATAATTGGAATCACTGGCCTTTATTTCCCGTGAACAACACACACAATGATTATATTTTTGAACAGAGACTTGTTCTTCTAATTGAGGTTAATAACAGGCTCACTGATATAGTGAGAAATTTACTGACTAATCAAATTTTCACCCAAACAATTTTCAACCTTATGTTGTTTAAAATCAAAGACTATTACACTAAGTTATGATACAAGGCCTTTTTTTTAACTAGATAATTTTTTCCATGCTTCTCGAAGATTAAGTTACATATTATTGATTTTGGATAAAAGTTATATAAAATATCATGTCTTTGTATATATCACTGTTTGTAAACTTAATAGTTTGCACTTCATGCACTTTTTAAAACTTGAAAAGAATTTATAAAAAAACCTGAAGAATATTCATTCTCTATTCATTAGAAAAAAATACTGTCAAACTGGATATTAGCAACATTTATATAATTGCATGGGATATTACTATTTAATAAAACAATATTTTCTTAATTTTTTTATATTATTACTCAAAGAAAAGTTAAAATATTTTGTTGGTAAGCATATAGGAATAACTTTTAGTCTCTTAGTCATTTATAAATGAATTATTTAAACAAGGGACTGTAAATTCAATTTTTAGGATTGAGCATTAATGAAAAATCATTATTAAAATACTTAGTGACTGCAAAGTCTTAAAACAGTAAGTGATATACAGTTTTTTTATTTTCTATTAAATAATGAGCAACATGATCTTTATTGTACAGACAATGTAATTTCTGTTTGAGTAATGGCATCATTTCTTGCAAAAATATTTTATTTTTGAGCAAGAAATATTTTGCTAAGCAATTGCATTACTATTATTATCTCAAACTTGTTTGATTTTGTTATGCAAATATAAATTTCAAGTGGAAATTACAAAAAGTCACAAATGGGTTGGTATTGGCATTCTTTTCTTAATTCTCATAATTTCATAGAAATATGTTTTCTACGAAAAATCTACTCAATATTTAATGAAAGATTTGTTCCATATATCACAAACTAAGTGAATTTATCTCATTCCAATGAGTAACCGAGGTTGAATTTAACAAAGTAAGCACGGCAGGGTAGTAGTGGGTTTCTGAGATAAAAAAAATAATTAAAGAAAGAGTTCTTACCTACCATATCGTGTTGTTTTATCTGAGCTTTAGCTTTAAAAATGTTGCCTACAATAATTGGAAAAAAAATCCCGCCCGCGTAAAAGAGTGTCGTTCCGCCCACCTTTAAAATCGCGCCGCGAGCAAATACGTTACTTTCATTATATCCAAATATAAACACAATCTCAAATAATGTAATAGTCATAAACAATTTTTTCAACTTCATTAAAATTAAATTTTAATTTCATTCATAAATATTGTGTAGTATTAATAATGATATATCGTGTAATATTATATTGTGTATCTGCTTGTTCAATTTATCTCGCTCACTTAATATTTTAATTAATTGATAGAGAGCATTATCTATACTTAATAATAAAAAGAGGTAAAGTTTGTAAGTTTGTGATGCTGTAGGGGGTAATCTCTGAATCTACTGCACCGATTTAGATGAAATTTGGTAAGAAGATAGTTTAGGACCCTGGGAAGGACATAGGATACTTTTTATCCCGGAAATCATCCAATAAGGGGTGAAAGTGGGGATGAAAGTTTGTATTGGGAAGCAAGCTAGGGACGAACACGAGTGAAGCGGATAATAATATTATTGCTTGTCGCGACTCGCGTTTTACGAATTGAACTTTTCTTTGAACCTGTTCTATCAATCAACATTATCAGTCAGTTTACTCGTAATAAATTTTATGTAATGATAAAACGCTATTCAAGTTAGTTTTATTGAGTACTGTTATCAATCAAAAAAGGATTTTTGAGATGCTCATTTAATAGGAATATGCGTAATTTTTTTTATACAATAGCTAATCTAATTATATAATTGTAAAAAAAATATCTAGCTACAAAAAAATAAAATTTAGTATAATTTTATTTTAAAAAATATCATACCGATACGGATACTTTAAACGCCCGCCATTTCGCGCGCTTGGCGTGACGTCAATGTATCTATCATACATAGAAAAATGACGACTATAATAATTTGTAGCGACAAAATCGCTATTTTGCTCTGTTATGATAATACTTTGACGTCATACTGACCAATGGCGTGTGTTTTACCTACTTTGATTTTTCTACCTATATTTGCACTTTTTAATAATGATTATATTCGTAATAAAAAAGAAATTACATTAAAAAATATTGATATAGGCTTAATTCAAAAGCAATGAAGATTATAAAAAAAATATTTCACCTTTATTTAAATCACACGCATATTCCCTATTATGGTAGGTATCTATTTTTATCATTTAGCTGATTTTCTTTAAAACCTCTGCGTGATATAGTTTATTTGATCTACACAATTTCCTCCTAGTATCCTACTTCAGTTATAAACGAAGGTTTGAAAATGTATGTAATATGTTTGATACTCTTTCATGCAAAAAATTCTTGAGCATCATGGAAAAACCACTGGAAGGATTTTGATTAAATTTGTTATGGTGATAGCTGGTTATCCGGGTCAACATATAGGATACTTTTTACCGCGGGAAAATATCTCATTTCTGAGAAAAAACACAAAAACTGCAATGTAAAAGTATACTAATATGCAAAACCTAAGAATTTGTTTTTTGGTCACCTGAACGCGGGCAGAGCCGCGGGCAATGCTAGTTTGCTATAATTTTTTAAATGAGTTTCGAATGCAACAGATAAATTACATTAATTTGAGAGTTAGTTGTTGAAACAACTTCATTGCGTCCTTGAACGTAGAGGGGGTCTATCTATTTTTAGATCACCCTCCCGTCCTTAATTAGCTGCTTTTGAACTTTAACTTAAATTACTCTGGTCTGCAAAAAAAAATGATTTCTCTCATTATTATACAAGAGAATATTATAATAGGGGAGCCCAAAGGGGGATTTTATGCCCAAAGGGGGAATTCGACTCGCACTTGACCGATTTTCATTTTATTTTAAAATGACATACAATTAGTTAGATATCGACAGTAAATTAATAGTTATTTAAACCTAATGAATACCTTTTAGAAGTAGTATTTTATTAATATTAAAGGTATTAGGATTGCATAAGAGGTATATGAAATGAAATCTTTATTAAGTTATTTTATATTTTTTAGTTTTTGAAGTCGTTTTTTAAACGATTTATTGTAGTTTTTTTTATTGTTTATGTATTCTTGTAGACGTTAACAATTATATATGTACTGTTCCAAATGTTCGGTACTAAAGCTGTGCCTTCGGTCACTCGAAATATTTTTATATAAGTGGAAAAAGACCGTTTCACATCCACTGAGGTAACTGAGACACTTTGTTTGGCACCGAGGCACTTTGTTTCTGGCAATAGTTCACCCGTTGCATTACTAAAACTATCAATTTGATACAACGGTTCAAAACTTGGGTTTTTGCTTAAAGTGTTTTACAAACTTTTCTATAACTAATTTGATTTCTAAGCTTATCGATATGGCTATCTATCGATATCGGTATGGAATATGGATATTTGTTCGTTATCATATCGTTATAGTTTTAAACATATTGTAAAAATAAAAATAGTTTGATAGGTATGTTGATCCAGTTTTTGGTAAAAAAAAATCGTAAATGACATGGAACAAAAATAAACGGATCTTTCAGGACGCTAATTTATTTTTGGTATATTATATACTATGTTTAAGCACCGTAACCTATTTGGCGGCTCTAGCTGAGAAAGACGGCAGACAGTCGGGCGCCATTATATTATGATGTCATGCGCACTTGTCAGTAGGTACATAGTAAAATAGTTTAGGTATAAAATACATAAATTATTAATAAGTATAAAATACATATATTATTAGATATTATTGTCAAGATATTGTGAAAGCGGAACGACTATGACCTAAAATACAGGCTCTGGCTTAGTTTAGGAGATAGTAGTTTAACTTATTTTTTGACACTTTTTGTACAACTTGCTTTACTTATTTTAACCCCTTATATTGTCACTTTATATATAGTACAATAAATAAATTATTATTATTATTAGTGTAATCTCAAAAGCTGTATACGAACTTTTAACCCTATCAAGCCGAAAACACACTCCGTTTAGTGGATGAGAATTACCTAAATTAAGTTGACTCGACTATTGAGTGTTATTTTTTTATTTTTTTCAGTCATTGTTTTAATTTTTTTGACATTATACTTATTGCGCGAAGTAATTCTCGTAGGATATTAATGCATTGCAAAAAACCCTCAAAGACATAGGCTTAAGTTGACCAAAGAAAGGGTCTACAAAGAAACAAGATCCCTTAGCCGTATAGCCAAAAACTCAAAAACATAACATAATTTGCGTTATACTTGGATTTACATAGTATAGGTGTTATTTTTCGTCAAGGCGAAACTTAGAATATTTAGCGAAAATAATTGTATAACTTTAAATATGCTAATAAAGTATAGTGCGCACTGCGCTCACGTGTGACGCGACACAGTTGCACCGCCCAGCGAAGCAACTGCTGTACGGCATTTTTCAACCGACTTCAAAAAGGAGGAGGTTCTCAATTCGACTGTATGTTTTTTTTATGTTTGTTACCTCAGAACTCCGTCATTTATTAACCGATTTGGACAATTTTTGTTTTGTTTGAAAGTGTTTACTTCCAGATTGGTCCCATTTAAATTTAAAAAAAAAATACGGGTGGTATAATAAGGGTAAGGGTAAGGTGGGCTAAGGGTGGAAAAATAGCTAATGATGAATTTAACCTACTTCTAATTGTCATATTGACTTGAAATTTTGCAAGTGTTTCTATTTCCGTTGATAGTACAGTGGTTCGGTATTGTTGACCTAATCTGATGGTAAGGCCAGAAGGTGGCTAGGTGGAACTCTTCAACGGCTAATAGTAGATACTTTGAGTTTGGGCTTGTTTTGTTTGATTTGACAAGCCTAACACGTTAGAATTCTTACTTTGCTCCTACTGTCTACACTAAAAAGGGAAAAATAAAAAAAAATTAACAAAAAAATAAAAACCGACTTCAAACAAAAGCACTAAAAAGTAAAAAATAACTGATTGGTAGTTTTCATTTACTATACATACCTTATCAAATATTTTCGAAGTCGGTGTGCTCTGGCTAAGTAATTAAAGCCTAGCTATTAAATAAATACCTAATCAAATATTTTCGAAATCGGTGCCAGCCCATACAAAGCAAAGCACACCGACTTCGAAAATATTTGATTAGGTATGTATAGTAAATGAAAACTACCATCAGTTATTTTTTACTTTTTAGTGCTTTTGTTTGAAGTCGGTTTTTATTATTTTTTTCAAAAGTTTTTTGTAGTTCCTGAGACAAGAAATTTAAACTAATAGCTACGAGTATGGACAATCTAACACGATTATAGAAATATGACACATCTGTTAGTGCTATGATATGATGTGTGGATCGAGAATTCACGCCTGAATCATATAGTAAAAGTTTAGAAAAAAGAACACACAAAAATTTAATATACCAAAAGGCCGAATGTATTCATTAAAAAAGTCATTAGTAGTTGTACTTAGTTTTATTAATTGGCCAAGGTACTTAGGTACCTACGAGTCAGTTTCGCGTGAAAGAAGTTTCTTATTATAGAATTTGTACAGTGTTGTTGTTATATTTCTTTAAAATCATTTAATTTGGTATGTTAGTTACATAATACATTTTATGCGAATAAAACAAGTAATGTGTTGTGCATAAATTAAAGAAAAAAAAGCGGTATATTTTCAATTCAATCACATCGATGTAATGATTGTATACAGAAATTTATTTACTGCTAGCAGTAGCAACAGATTCCATAACCATCTTGAATGCAACCATTTACGATACCTACCTACTGATTATTATAGGCCATCGGATAGGTATGTGGATATTGGCACAATAACTGTGTCGATCATAAATGATAATATATAAAATCGATTAGCCATCTTAGTCGATTGTGTATAGTAGCCATAACTTTTAAGGTATAGGTTGCAAATTTTGTATGTAAATATTATAAACTAGGGACTCACCGTCCTCGTTCGTCTCTAAACAAAAACATATCTATCCCATAGGAACCGTATAGTTTTCCGGGATAAAAAGTAACTTATGTGTTATTCCAGACTATAATCTATCTCTGTGCTAAATATTATCCAGATCCGTTCAGACGTTCTGGTGTGTAATTAATAAAGACGACTTCGAACGGACAAATAAATATTACATACAGATACAGGGAATAGTAAAGATTTTATCAAAATCGGTTCAGTAATTACTACTTATTACAAAAACTATTTCAGTTTTTACTTAAAACTAAAAATCACAAAAAAAAAAAATACTAAAAAGTAAAAAATAACTGAACGGCGATTGTCATTTACTACAGATAACTAATCTGCTAATAGCTAATGCTTTAACATATGAATATGTAATAGGTAAATACATGATAAGCTATGAACTCTAAATACACCGACTGCGAAAATATTTGATAAGGTATCTTATAATTAGTTAAAATGAAAACCACCGTTCAGTTATTTTTAACTTTTTAGTATTTTATATATATTTTTTAATCGGGTTAACTTTTTTAAATTACTTTTTTTTTCATATGTTCTATAAGCATAGGCAATCATATTTTTTTTGGAACAACATAAGAACTTAAATTGTATGGTGTAATAAAGGGGGACTAATAAAAGTCAAATAGCTAAAACGATTGACAAAGACATACATCTTGTATACGTAATATAGTATTCGATGTCTCGCGTCTGTCTAAAATCTAAATATTATTCGACCAAAGAACGATGCTGTATCTCACTTTCTTGTAAACTCGATTTTCATATAAGAAATATAAATTAATTTAGTAAATAATAAAAAAAACAATCTCACCTACTTCATGTTAAATTAGAGATAAAATTTTCTAAGTACGCAAATACCTAATTTTATATCACTTGACAAACTACAAAGGAATTATTTTCGTCTCGTTTATTTTTCTTTCATTTTCCATTCAAACGTCGACATAAATGGGATACGAGGATTCTCGCCAGATGTTAGACTGACTTCGCAAGAACTAGTCTGCGCGCGCATCACACGCTTCGATCCACGTTAGTCATTTGAATGAACCGACGATCCGACACACACAAAGTTGCTACCCGTAAGGGTGGTAATTTCAACGTACAACTCAAATGGTCTAGCAAACCTTTCTTAAAAACATGAATGAAACAATATTACGTAGATACATATATTTGCTATAAATTGGTATTTAATTATATATTATTATCATATTAGGTGATGTTTAAAAAAAGCATCAAAAGAGTTACATTATAGATTAAATTTTCAATATTATTTTTTGAATAAAATTCATAATATACGGGCACGATAGTACATTTTCTACATACTTTTGATGATACTACAGAACAGGACTTAACAATCATACTTACCTACTTAAAGCGGAGAGCAGTAGGAAAGTTTGAGCGATATAAAACTTGTACAGGTGAAATCCTTTCACATCGAGATATATTCTTCAGAAATAGTTTATAGAGACGTAAGTCTGCTCTAGTTTTCGCATACATGAACATTTACATAAGAGCTACGAGGATCTATGTCAAATATAACCGCCCACCAAAATGTGACCGAAAAGCCCTCATTATGCTAGTAAATAAAAATATATATATACAAGCAGTTCTTTGATGGATTAACATAATAAATATGAACATTTTTAATGTATTGATATATATATATATATATATATATATATATATATATATATATTAAAAAATCTATAAAGATAAATAAAATTAAAGTGTCTGTTTGTAATGTCAAAACAACAGCTTTTTATTAAATGTATTTATGCAATTATATACGGTGTTTATAAGAAAAAACACAACTTTAAAAAAAATTGACCCTATGTTTGTTCCGGCTAATCTCCGAAACGGTTGGGCTGATTTTGACGAAAATTTCACTGGCATATAGCTATGTTATTTATAAGAAGTGAATTAGGCTATTTTTATTTTAGAAAAAGAATTCGGGTTCCGCTCAAGAAATTAAAACGCACCCGAGCAAAGCGAGGGTAAGTTGCTAGTACATAATAATATGTACATAAAAATGTGAGCGATTTTTTTAAAGTATTTTAAGCGCTGTCAAAACTATGTTACATATAAGCAGGTGGCGTAATTATCCTTTATGGCCCACAATGCAAAGAAATAGAAGTGCCACCCTTGAAAACGAATGTGGACTGCCGAGCGGTAACCGAGAAGTCGGCATTAGGTTAGTCGACAGTAGACACCTGAAAGCTGGGTTTTATTACAAATGAATAAAAACTGAAATTGCAATTCTTTTTTAATCTCAAGTTGTAGTTTATACAACACACGATTATAATATAGAGCTTATGATAGTGGAAGAAAATCATTAAGTTAATTTAAAATAGTAACATAGCTTCATAGTTCATGACACTTTTGTCAAAACGATCTCACGGAAGAACGGGTAGAGTATTTAGTAAAAAAGCTGAGGTTAGAGGGCCATTCATCGTTTTATAGAACATAGGTACTATCAAATTCCTCGTAGTCCTCGTAAAAAATAATATGTATTTTTTTTAACATCTGAGAGGGACGTCCGACGACGCATTGGGCCCCCTTGAATTAGGGTTCCCATGCTGGTCGTATTGGCATAGCTATGCCACTACATATAAGTTTTATCAAAAGGATATTTTGACAAAGCTGGTTTTTTAAAACCTGATGTAGATTGGATGTGTCTCAGTTAAAGTAAGCCTCTAAGCGGTTGACAAAATTAATAAATGTTAGTTCAACTAATTGTAAGTATTTTAATATCAAGTTTTTTTTTCTAATTTTTCATGTACACACAGATAGAGAAAACATTATTTTCATTACTGTGATTTATGGTATTCATTATCTAAGTGTATAATATTAGTGCGTGAAAAAATTCTTATACATAAAATTAGCAGTGATGCGAAACGATTGATGATCGCGTTTTTCAACGGTCTCTGCACCCGAACTTGGCATTTCTTGGGTCCAAGATTCTTGCACCGGGTCAACGTTTGCATTCATTTGCTCATTGCTTACTTAATTCAGCTATAAATAGTTTTTGTATGATACGTGTTTTTATATCTTTGCCTATTCAATAGGCCCTATTGTAAATCGTTTTTATATTTTTTTTAGTTAAAGTTACGATTGTACATGGAGATCCCAAATTTAACAATTCTGTCTATTTAGTCGCAAACATACAAACTTAATACAGATTTTTTCTCTTTAATTTAGTATTAGTAATATTTAGTGTTGGCCAATAACCAATTATATTATAGGCATATGTTATGGGCAATGAGACGTAGTGCATACCCAAGTGATCTTTTAGCGCCCCTCTAGCGTGATAACAACAGTAATTTTGCTGTTAAGTAATAATAATGACAAAAAAAATATTGCTCAATGATTTGAATGAAGCACGCTTTTAAAATCATAAACATTGGGTTACCACCACTAACTTTACATGATGAGTTGCCACATTCTGAATAAAAATCAGATCTTACAACGTTCTTTTAACAGAAATTCTTTTGAAGATTTATCTAGATATTTTTTGAGATGCAGCATGTTAATTGTTATCAATTACACACTTTGGTGAACTTTTGACCAAAAATATTTTCATAATTTTCGTAGGTTATCGAATAAGAGACATTTAAGAAATATAATCTTATTTTTGTAGTTAATAAAATAAGAATAACTATTGTTGCTGGCATAAATATTTTATTTTTAGTTTAAGCTAACAAATTATGGTACCTATTAAAAACAACATCTTAATATTTTTAGTAGGCAACCTAAGCGTACGCGTACCTAACGCGAGTCATACTCGCCCTTCAAAGATCGAGAAGAAGATTTTTTTTATAATGTACATACATATCATTAATACTAAGGGTTGTCCAAATTAGGACTGAAATGATAATGTCGTTAAACAGAAATTTAAAATGGAAGCATTAAAATAGATACATTCTTTAGTGTAGGCGTAAACTAGCCATTTTATTTCGGTATATAAAGGGATTATATCTCAACGCCTTCGCAGTTCTCGTATTTTATAATTGAATGTTATAATACATTTTTTTAAATGTCACAGTTGATTATTTATCATATCAGATAATCTTAGATTTTATAGAATACCAGCATTGCCCGCGGCTCCGCCCGCATTCTAATGACCAAAAACCAAATTCTTAGGGTTTACATATTAGTATACTCTTACATTGCAGTTTTTGTTTTTTTTTTCTCAGAAATGAGACATTTTCCCGCGGTAAAAAGTATCCTATATGTTGACCTGGATAACCAGCTCTCACCATACCTCATCAAAATCCGTCCAGTGGTTTTTCTGTGATGCGGGAACAGACAGACAGACAAAAATTCTAAAAACTATAGATTCGGCCTCTCAATCGATAATAATGTCTATTTCAATTAGATTTTCCAAAAAATATTTAATGTACAGATTCGGCTTAGTTACAATTTTATTATATGTGTAGAAATCATTTGTTCCATCTGAAGTAAAATAGTACAAAGATGTTTTTTTTTTATTTAATATTGTTTTCTGTAAATTAGTATGATACAAGTAAGACTAAGGTTGACACAAGGGTCAGGGCTTAAATTATTCCAGAAATATATGGAATTCGATAAGGAATCGTGACATTCGCAGCTCGTCAATTTTGTTTTTTTTTTGTTTTTTAACCCCGGAAGCAAAATGGAGGGGGGTTATAACTTTGACGTGTCTGTTTGTGTGATGTGTATCTGTGTTTCTGTCTGTGGCATCGTAGCTCTAAACGAAAGGACCGATTTTGATGCGGTTTTTTTTATTTGAAAGCTGACGTGATCGAAATGGTTCAGGTGTTTGATGATCATCACTCATTTTCTACTGGACAAAAGGGAAATTTTATTAATTTTCACAGATCCGATTGATTAGAAATTTAGTGTACTGTTACTTAGGTGGTATTTCCAATACATGCTAATCTTGAGCTGATGCTGTAGCATCAAATAGTCTGCGGGATGCTCAATTCCTCAGAAACTAAAAAACTACAGAAAATATAAAAGTAAAATTAAAAATTTTACGTAACCCCCGACACAAAAAAAATAAAGAATAAAAAAATCTCTCTTGGCCTTTTAACTTCATTAAAAGTACCTATTAATATTTTGATGATGATCGTCTTTTTAGACATTGATTTAGAGTTTTTTTTTATATTTGTTTTTTGTTACGATAAAAAGTCACTCGTTTAATATTTGTAACTCTATACGATACCTACTATGTATAATAAAATTCTAACTCAGTGGAATCTATACATTAAATATTTTTTTGGAAAATCTTATTGAAATAATTACTACATTATTATAGATACAGAGGTCGAATCAATATTTTTTAGAATTTTTGTGTCTATCTGCCCAGGAACGCATCACGAGAAAATCACTTCATCAATCATCATACACAAATTTAGTATGATGATAGCTGTTTATCCGGGTTAACATATAGGACAATTTGTACTGCGGGAAAATATCTTATCTCTGAGAAATGTATACCAAACCTTAAAATATAACTAGGGATGAATCGAGTTGGAGCGAGGGTGAACCGTATAATTGACTATTTTAATAAGATTTTCCAAAAAATATTAAAGTTACAGATACGACTCAGAATTTTATTATATGTATAGATTATCTATACAGATAAAAAAATTGAAGTGTCTGTTTGTAATGTGAAAATAACAGCTTTTTACTAAATGCATATGGATGTATACACGGTACATATACCAAAACAACATTTTTTACAATTTTTGTCTGTCTGTCTGTTTGTCCCGGCTAAACTCTGAAATGGCTGGACCGATTTTGACGGGACTTTCACTGGCAGATAGCTGATGTAATAGGGAGTAACTAAGGCTACCTTTATTTTAGAAAAAAAAAATAGGGTCCCCACGAAAAAAATTAAAACCAATGAAAAATTTAATAATATCCAAACATACCCTAGGGTCGAACCCGAGCGAAGGGAAGATGAGTCGCTAGTGTATGTATAAAAGACTTTTTAAGAATAATATAAAAGTGAATCGAGTCTTTATCTAATTGGAATATTATAGCCCGCAGCTTAAAATTAATAACTTGACAAGCAGCAAGAATGACCCTAGAGCTATTAATTAATCGACCCAGTATGGAAAGCTCAATCTGTTAGTTTGAACAACTAATTGGTACAGCGGCTGTACGTGTCACGTGATCCACGTATGTAAAGTATTTTGTACATAAAATTTTTAAAACCTATTGCACCTCGATGCGTGTGACTAAAAAAATATTAAATTATTGTTTAATATTAATGTTTATAATGGAAATACTGGCATGAAGATATCACGTCCTGAACGTGCCTCTATAAATCGTTATATCGCTAATTTTGAATCTGAAATGCAGAATATGTTTTAGCACACTGCATGATATACAAATATAATTTGACATATATTTTTATTTAAGTTTAATTATATGTAAAATGTGATATACATACATAGAATAGTTGAAATATTTACTTTGATCAAATTTATTGCTTTTAATTTAAACTTATCTTCCAGCTCAGAATGAAAAGTTGAGTGTTAAGTAAAACGAATGTAATAAGAACTTATTTCTCTCGGCGACAAACTTTGGGATAGGGAGAAAGCTTGTGCTTGTTCTGCAATTTTGAATCTACGTACATTGATGGTATACAGTTGCTAATGAATTAATAATAAGTACGGTTTTATTTTAATTTAACCTAAAAGATTTTCTTATATTTTTGTATTAACAGTATTTTTTGAAACTCATATCATAGAAAAATGTTCCACAGTAACTAGCCATGATGCCAAAACAGTGTAATTATGATCTTCAATTTGGCACACTTTAAAATGAAATCTAGGTAAAATATTCGAAATAGAATTGTGGATTGATATCGGTTCCATATAGTGTGGGGGCGAGGCTGCGCGCGCAGTTGCATGTCGCTACGACCGTCTCAGTCGCTCCCACGCTACGAGCTACGCGGTCCGCTACGTTGTCGTAGCACAAAACAATTTGAAGTCCCTAATACCGTCAGTGTATTTTGACGAAAGAAGATCGAAAAAAGGTAGGCTTACATTTTCAAGCAATAAAGGATAATTTGCTGATTTAGAAACATTACCGTATATTTAAAAGCTCAGCTTTGTTGTTAACAAAATTGACTTTAGCTAGTTCATGTAATAGTAAGAATAAGCTTTTACTTTTGTTCTTTGCGCTTTCTAATGTGTGTAATAATCGAATAATAAATTTTAAACCTTTTATATCAATAATAAAGGTGAATATGGATATAGAATAATTTTATACAGTGAGTGACTAATAGTTATGACAGCGTACTTATATACAGATTATACACAGATATTACGTTAAGCGGCGCCATATTTAGTATTATTAAAGCGGAGAGTCAATTATGTTCTGAACTCAATTTAAGAGATTAGTATTATAGAGTAAGAGACACGAGAGCGACGGCCATCATATGTAGCTATAGACATTCAAGTGCTACCTAAGTTTTTAAAGGCATTCTAATTTAACCTTTAGAGTAGATGGTTAAAGGTCACTTTTAAATAGATTAATATGCCTATACTTTAAATATTTCATTATTAAATACTACAGTAGAGTTTTAGAGTAATGTTAAATGACAAAAATAAAACATTACAATATACGTTTATAGGTTTATATATATTCATCTATTCAATTTTAATTTAGTATTAATTTTTTTTAAACTTAATAGCTGCAAATAAGAGAAATATAAACATTATATTTTATTTTTATTTAATCCCACTTGCAATGTATATATATACCTATGTATAAACTTACAGATAATATGAGACTTAGCTGTCCATGTATGTCGAGTTAAAGACAGATTATTATCTCCTGCAGCTAAGAATTTAATAACTTAATTTAAATTCAATTATTTAAATACTCTTAGTACTTATCATAAACAAAATAATCGAACGACTTAAACGCTACGTAGATTGATTTTATCAAATACGTATTATCGTTATTTTTAACTAAATTTCGTGTAAAATTTCCCCTTTAAAGGAAGTTAATTTGAGTAGCAGCACTTTAAATACCATAAATCGTGACTTAAAAGTTGTTGTTTCTCGCAACATTCCTTGTGAAGTAAGCCGAAGCAATGTAGTAGTATTTTACAACTCTGTTCTTGGCTTTCCACAAAATTTAGGACAAGGAGTATTAAAAAAGAGGTCACGTTAAAAGATAACTGTAAATAAGTTTATATTTGCAATTTTTATTTAAATATGTTTACTTAATAGTAACTCAACTTATCTTGGTTTCATGTATTTTTCGAGTATAAAATAAGTATGTAGTTTTTAATTGTTATTTTATTGTACCAAAATGAATTGTACCTAGTGATATAACTCACAAAATAAATACATATATTAATTACTATTGTCTGGCGTTATATAACATACAGGTACTTTATTGCTTCGATGGGCAGGCGATTGACCTTTAACAAAATTAATCATCAGTAGACTATGTTTTTTTGTAATATTTCAAACTTTTTACCGTTTATACAAGTTTTTAGTATATTAAATCCAAAAATTTAATATAGGAAAAAGTTCACAATACTATGTAAACTTTTTTAGTCCCTTTGTGCAAAGATTTGTAAAATGATACGATTTTGCTTAAACTTAACGCAGATTTTTATTTGATAACAAGTGATTCTTATGCATTATAGATTTTACCTAACGATTTTTATATTAATATAACTATGTTTTGAATAACTATTCGCGTAGAGCGAACCTCTTTACAGTGTCAGTACCCGTAAGTTTATGTATATATTACTGCTAATTTTTATTCTCAACTCAATTTTCTTAACGGTGAAGGAAAACATCGTGAGGAAACCTGCATGCCTGAGAGAACCTATCAAGTTTTCAAAAGACATGTGAAGTCCGCCACCCCGCACTTGGCCAGCGTGGTGGATTACGGCCTGATTCCCCTCGTACTGAATGGAAGCCCGTGCCCAGCAGTGGGACTTTAAAAAAAGGCTGAATACACAATTTTTATTATATTAATGTCTATCAAAAAGATGACTTACTGCGAACTTTCTATAGACAGGCTTTATTTAACTACTTTTGTCCGACAATATTATTTCATATACCATTAAACCTTTGACACGTCAGTGCACTAACGTTATTGTTGAATCGACATTACATAATGCTTACTTCTCGCGTATCGATCCACCCGCATGGCTCGCTGCCAATAACAAACTCTTCTACGCTCTGCTGTTCTAGAAGTTAGTCCCCCAATAATATCGGAACAGCGTGTAAATATTACCGTCGCTACCATTTTTTTAGGATCACTATGCTTCAATATCCATTGGTAGCGAAATACTTATTCATTCCTCTTATAGGTTTTTGTACTATAGCATTATATTAAATTAAAGGTTCTTGATATATTATCATTTTTTAACCCCCGACGCAAAAACGACGTGGTGTTATAAGTTTGACGTGTTTGTGTGCGTCTGTTTGTGGCATCGTAGCTCCCGAACTAGTTTGTCTTAAAGTAAAAAGAAATATTATTTTCTTTTAAACTTTTATTAAAGAAAAAATGTTTTTATAATTAATTAAAATAAATCTTATATATATAAAAATGAATCCCTATTTCCCTTGGTCACGCCATCACGCGTGAACGACTGGACCGATTTAACTATTTTTTTTTGTTGTGTTTGTTATTGTCAGGAGAAGGTTGTTATGAAAGAAAAAATTGAAAAATTAACGAATAAAATCAATAAAATGTGTATGGCTAACGCTGGCTAATAACCATTTATATCTATTTAAAACGTACCTAGCGACGAACCCGAGCGAAGCGAGGGTGACCCGCTAGTAATATATAACTATAAAAATTGAAAAGAAGTATACCCCATCTCAGCGGTAACATTATCTTGTATTGCTTTTGATTATATGGCAAATTAGGTATAGAGATTATAATTAAAGATTATCCCTGCGGTTAAATATAAGTGAGCCATGCGCGCTATTTAATCTATATCGCTATCAATTATCATCAATCGCTAATGGTTCTGGTGAGACTTACTTAATACTTTAATTGATTAAATGAGACAGATTAAAACTAAAACTTAAGCTATATTTTTTACTTTTTAAGAACTGAGTAGGTACTTAGTTTTTTACTAATCCATACATATAATAAAATTGTAACTAAGCCGAATCTGTACATTAGATATTTTTTGGAAAATCTTATTGAAATAAACATTATTATCGATACAGAGGCCGAATCTATAGTTCAAGAATTTTTGTCTGTCTATCTGTATGCCTGTCTGTTACCGCATCACAGAAAAATCACTGGAGGGATTTTGAGGAAATTTGGTATGGTGATAGTTGGTTATCCGGGTCAATATATAGAATACATTTTACCGCGGGAAAATATCTCATTTTTGAGAAAAAATACAAAAACTGCAATGTAAGAGTATACTAATATGTAAAACCTACGAATTTGGTTTTTAGTCTTCTGAACGCAGGCGGAGCCGCGGGCAATGCTAGTTATAAATATAGAATTAAAAAAAACCTATTTTACAATCGAAACCCAAATAAAAATATAGAAAGTAAAGATACACGGCAAAACAACAGGTTAGAGTCACTTTAACATGATCGAGTCAGAGCGGTTTATGCGTATGATTTTTTAAATAAAGAATATAATCTATATATATAAAAGAAAGTCGTGTTAGTTACACTATTTATAACTCCAGAACGGCTGAACCGATTTGGCTGAAAATTGGCGGGGAGGTAGCTTAGAACCCAGAGACGGACATAGGATACTTTTTATCCCGTTCGACTGCGTTCCCGTGTGATATTGTTTGTCTGTTTGTGTGTTTGTACGGGCTAATCTCCGAATCTATTGGACCGATTTAAATGAAATTTTGCATGGTGGTACCTTATATCCCCGGACAACGTCTTAGATATTTTTTATCCCGGAAAATATAATGGTTCCCGTGGGATAGTTAAAAAACTATTATAACTTATACAACTTATGCACCTAATTTAGTAAAATTTAACATTCTGATACCTTATATTGCCGGTCAAACAACCGGTTACTTTTCATCCGGGAAAAATGAACGGTTCCCGTGGGAACTAATAGATTTTTATTAGTGTTTTTCTAGAGGCGAACCCGAGCGAAGCGAGGGTGAGCCGCTAGTATTACATAATTAATTAGTATATTATTAATGTAAAACCATACTAATATAATTAATCTGAAAGTTTGTCAGAATAGATGGATGGATGGATGTTTGTTATTCTTTCACGACAGAACTTGGCACTGAGATAGGCTATAGTCTGGAATATCAATTAGGTTACTTTTAATCCCGGAAAAATGTACGGTTCCCTCGGGATAGATTTGTTTTCGTCTAGGGACGAACCTGAAGCGAAGCGAGGGTGAGTCGCTTGTATTTAATTTTAGAATCAAAAATTAAATTAATCCTCAAGTAACTTCAAGAATTTTGAGACAATAAATTTGATACTTTCAGTTATTACATTGAAGTCATATTATGAAAAAAGTCAATTTATATATTTACTAGCAGAACCCGCGGTTTCGCTCGCGCTAAAACTCCAAAAAATCGCTAAAAAGGTAGTTTCATTCAGCAAACTTTCATCAATTCCAGCAATTTCGAAAGTGCTAGAACAGGTATTTATTTAAATTTATTGAAGAGAATTAATACCAAGTTTCAAGTAATTCTGATCATAAATATTTTTTTGGATTGTATTACATATAAAGCGTTTTCCCGTGAGAATTAGGTAATCTCCCGCGGTAAAAAATAGCCTATGTCACTCTCCAGCCCTCCAACTATGTCCACACAAAAAATCACGCCAATCCGTTACTCCGTTTTAACGTGAAAGAAGGACAAGCAAACAAACACACTTTCACATTTATAATATTAGTATGGAAGTATGTATTATTTCTTTAATAAAAGGTTTTGTATTTTTACAGATTGACTACATAGTATCAGACAAACGACGTAATCATGGCCTTCGCTGGTCTCAAGAAACAAATCAACAAAGCTAACCAGGTAACGTCATTTTTGTAATGTAACACGATGTGTAATGCTTATAACTAAATATAAATATGTTGGGACAATAACACAGCACCATCTAGTTCCATGGTAAGCTACGAGGCTTGTGTTATGGATACCAGATAGTTGATACACTACACATATATAACTTTAAATACATACGTCATATATATTAAAAATATAAACACCCATGACTGGAGTCCAAACATTCGTGCTCATCACATAAATGAATGCCCCCAGCGGGACTCGAACCCGCGACCGCTGGCATAGCAAGTAGGGTCACTACAAACTGAGCCAAACGTGTCGTCAAATCAATTATATCATGAAGGTATGAGTGAAGCTTGGCATTAAGGAAAAGGTTACATAGTTCAGAGTATTTAGGGTTTCGTATATCAAAGTAAATAGTTCCACAGAGTGACAGACGTTTAAATAATTGATCTTTATAGGATAATAAATAATTCTCATTCCGATTTTTGGGGGTATAATTTTTATGGACCCACTTGAAATGTTATAAAAGTACAGTTGGATTATGCCAAAAATAACAAAGTATCGCAATTCAGAGCCTACAATATTTTAAGATATGAATATCTAATAGGTAAATATGTATTTTATGTATCGAAATATATTATAGTAGGGGAGCCGAAGAGGGGATTTTCTGTAGTTACTCGAGCGCGGCAGATTAACATAAAAGAGGTTACCTTGCACTCTATTGAGTACTTTCACCATAATATAAGTCTTCTATATAAAGGGGCGCGTCTAGGGAAGCCGATTAAAATATTTAAAAAATGTTTTGATAAGGCAGAAATACTTGAAACCGTCAGATTAAGCTGTGGTAGGCTAGTCACATCCTGAAAAGTGTCCAATTCAATAATCTGCCGATTTGCACAAGCCGAAGAGGCAAAAATCGACTATAAAGTTTATGATGATTTTTGCCTATTAGGCTTGTGCAAATCGGCAGATTATTAAATTGGACACTTTTCAGGATGTGACTAGCCTACCACACCTTAATCTGACGGTTTCAAGTATTTCTACCTCATCAAAACATTTTTTAAATATTTTAATCGGCTTCCCTAGACGCGCCCCTTTATATAGAAGACTTACCCCCATATTCTTAGTCGTAAACTCGAGATTTCCTCGACTCGACTCAGCCTCACTGAGGTGGTTCGGTATTCATAGACGTCATTTTGTCCCTTACCTCAACTATTCGCCTCGAGTAAGGTGAGGAATACTCGAGGACCGAACTGTCAAATGTAAGGTACCTCGCGATCTACCTTGAGGAAACCTCGAGACAATTATTGATAAAAACATCGTGAATTATTTAACATTTTATTATATTTTAAAGTTATTTTAGTGTTTAAAACGTCTTTTGAAAAGTTTATTGAGCATATCGATGACAATACCTACGATTATTATTTATCACGGCGCTATTTACGGAATGCAAGTAATCCTACGACTAACAAAAAACGCCAAATCAAAATGACAACTACGGATTTTGTGTATAGTTACTACCTCAGACTAACAAAATCCTCCAGATAGTGACGTAATTCATGACGTTTTCCTCGACTCTCACTCGACTCACACTCACTCGAGGGATTCTGAGATTTCCTCAAGATTATGTTTATGAATACCGATTTCGAGGATCGTTTGAGGCCTTCCTCGAACACGCCTCAGTCGAGTTTGAGTCGAGGGAGTTTCGAGGTAACAACTAAGAATATGGGTGATATATTGTGGTGAAAGTACTCAATAGAGTGCAAGGTAACCTCTTTTATGTTAATCTGCCGCGCTCGAGTAACTACAGAAAATCTCCTCTTCGGCTCCCCTACTATTAGATTTGCTTTGCATCGGCTGGCACCGACTTCGAAAATATCTGATTAGGTATCTATTCTAAATGAAAACCTCCGTTTAGTTATTTTTTACATTTTAGTGCCTGGAAGTCGGTTCTTATTTTTTTTAAGTTTTTTTTTTAAGTATAAAGTGTATAAAAGTTTTAATGTACATGAAAAATATATTTATCAGATAAATTAAATCAACTTATTCTTCCAATTATGTAGTGAATGAAATATAAAAAAAAATCCGATAATAGTATAAACAGACGTCGAAAATAATTATTTGTAATGTCTAGGATAAGATGACAAACAGTAGCGATAAAGAAAAGTTTTATTCAGTTTTGTTCCCTTAATTCAATTTTTAGGGTTCCCGAAGTTTGCCAACAGCACATTATTACTAAGTGTCCGCTCTTCGTCCGTATGTCTGTCAGCGGTCTGTATCTCATGAAGCGTAATAGGTAGAGAATTGAAATTTTTACGCAATGTGTTTCTGTATACAGCCATTTTTTTATCGTCCCACTGCTGGGCACGGGCCTCCCTTTAGTACGAGGGGAATCAGGCCATAGTCCACCACGCTGGCCAAGTGCGGGTTGGCGGACTTTACATGTCTTTCGAAAACTTGCTAAGTTCTCTCAGACATACAGGTTTCCTCACGATGTTTTCCTTCACCGTAAGGCAAGTGGTAATCATGTTAGAAATGATTCGCACATGAAAATATCAGAGGTGCGAGACCCGGGATTTGAACCCGCTTCACTCGGTTTCTCAAGCGAGTGTCAGTGTAGTGTCAGTGTGTTTGCCTATAAATATTGCCGCTATAAATAATAAAAAGTATTTAAAAAGTACATAGGGTTATATTTTGTGCGATGGTATGCAACCCTTCGTTTGCGAGTCCCTGTTTTATTGATTGATGATTTTAAATAGTGTCAGTTTTTATATATTTTGCACAAAACTATTGCAAGCAACATATTTTTTGATAACAATGTATTAAGTGTTTTATAGACAATGCAACTATTTTTTTTTGAATAAGTCTGTTTTGATTAGTCTGTGCATTTCCTTGCCACATGAGCACATTTAGCTATGTCTCAGGTGGATCGCAACGTGATTGATAGCTCAATAACGAGGCGACTCACTGCACTGTCCCCTCGGGAGCAATTATAGTGACATGAATGCTTTATAACTTTACGAGCACATACTGCCATTATCCCTTTTGAAATAACTTTTATTTAACAAACTACAACCGACTTATATTATCACAATATTTTATGTGTCATAGAAAACAATGCGCGAAAATAAAAAGACAGGAACTCGGACTATGAATTTAAATTAGAATAAAAGATATCCATTCTCTACATTTAACTTACAATTGAAGCAACATCTACAAAATATTTCTCTCGTTTCCACGAAGTTTGTTGAATAATTTCCTGAGTCTGCACGTGATCAATAGCATCAATGTCATTAAATCAGAGTCCTTCGTTGGGATGAAAGGCGACCGTGACCCACAACGCCGCCGCGTCCTACATAGACGATGTGCCCCAATTATACCGGCCTTTGTAACCCGCATCTTCTATATAGTAATAGACCGTTTCAAATCAACGAAACAAAGCTGATTAGAATAAGTAAGGAATCATAGAGAATAAACAAATATACTCGCATATAGAATATTTTGAATTTTGCTTGAAGGATAAAGAAATATGGCATATTGAACCAACGATCATAATAGGCTAAATGTACATATTATGTGTATTTTGTATTTTATAACGTATAAAAAATAAATTTTAGTACTGTTTTATACTTTGTTGATCATATCCACCATTTCACCATTTTGAATTATCGGATTTTTTAGCTAGTGGTTCGTTTGTCCTGAAAACTAACCTTGTATTTAGAAATGTGTATTCTGAATTCCAATATTGAAATGGCAATACTAATTGGAAGCATTCAAGCTGCAGAGCATTGCGGTGCAGTTTTAATCTCTTATAGGTGCAAGTTTGAGCTGAATTCGGTCAAGGCTATATTCCGACCTGCGCTTTTGTGCTCAACTGAGGGAACCGATAATAGTTCACCCTTTTATGCGTAATATTGCATTCGAATGCTTTTAATGCACAAAGGATTTTATGTTCGTATTTTAAAACTATTTATTGTGTTCAGAGGAAGTCAACATTCTTTTGTTACAAAAATATTTACATTTACAAACGTACAGATTAATTTCTACCTACAGATTCGCCGGTGTTTGTAATTTTATTTTATCCAAAACGTAATGACAAACCATTATTATATAAGAACTTATAGAACAGAGCGCTCAAGTTTTAGGTAGAGCAACTTATAATCTCGACTGATCAAAGTATTTATGCTTGTCTTTAATTTTCAGTGTTTGTTTTGTAATAACTTAGTTAATACATATCCATTCAGGCTTTCTGGTCAGTTATTCTGAGGGATGCTAAGTATTTTCGACAGATAGATAAATTATATAACTTTTAGTCTTTTTAGTAAACGCACAGAAATCTTAATAATAAGGTAATAGAAATGCCATTGCGGTCTTTTAGTACTGGAACGCGTGTCGCCGGCTTGCAGCTACCAACACATTGACAAACAATAAATACACACTATCGCTCACACATGCATTTTGCATTGTTGCAACAAAAATTAAACTTTAAGCGATGACATTACGCAATATTTTCTAAAAACGCATAATCTCAGAACCCGTGATCCCTGTGACCAATAATAAACGTGTGCGAAAAGCACAGAATGATATCGCGCGCTCACTTCTAGTGCAGCACAAAGCGCATAATGCTCATATCGATAATTTTCCATTGAGTCTTGCAACAATAGGTAACTAATTTATTGAAAGTGTTTTATGTTTCATTCCTCGACGCGATTTTAGACGATTTATTTATTTTCATAAAGGGAATACAATAAAACGTTAAAAGTAAGTAATTTTTTTTATTATTATATAGTTATACACTGAACAGCTACTATATACTCAACAGCGATATATTGTTTTTAATTCTAGTTTAATTTAATGAAGAGTCTGACTGAATTTTGTTTTTATAATGTTTTTATTGACTTGCATATATATGCATAAGTGATATAAAAATTGACTTGTATAACTACATATATGTTATTATATTCTAAATTGGGTGTATACCTTTGCAATAAATATTATTATTATTATTATTATACAAAAGTTATGCAAACTATTTGTTAAAATCCTATACATTTTTAAGAATGACTTAAATTTTTTTATAGAATTTCTATGTTATGTTTATCAAACAACTCGCCCTTAGAATTATTTACTCAATCAAATCAAATCAAAAAAAAATTTGGTAAATGCGGAACATGTCAACGATACAAGGATATTCAACGCATACTATTTTTGACTTACCCATATACATAACAATAATAAGCCTACCTCCTAATAATTTTCTGAATGAAAAAGTAGTTTAAAAGTACGAATTTACAGATAATCGTTGATTAATGACTTTTTATAAATTATTCAGACAGAAAGAAAACATACATAATGAGATGTAACAATTAAATATTTAACGAAAAATATTAAGCCAAACGTAATAAATTTTCGATAAAAAATAGTGGTGGCACGTCACTAATTCGCGGTCAACTTATGCGGCGTGTCCTTGGAATTTACGTACGCGACGATTATGTTCTTTACGCATGACTATTATTACATTGCTGCTTTTAGCAGTTGTAATAGTAGACATGAACAAGCTTAAGTGGTAATGGTTATTGAATAGAAAAAAAAAAAAACGTTTTCCTGCGATAATCGTAGTAGTGGTGGTGAAAACATTTGATTTGGCTATATTCCTTAAAAACGACATTATTTCAATAATTAAGTACTTATATATGAAATGTTATCCCTTTATTTGTAAAGTTACAAATTGTGGAAGAATTTCCGCAGTTGGATATGCTGCAAAACACCATGTTTACCTCTCCGTGTCTCAAATAACACTAGTTACCGCAACAAACGCTTTACACGCGCTTGTGACCTACGAGTCACATGCACGGCGACAAGGTCACGCGTCTATGCCACTTCTATTAGCTTATTATTAAGATTTCTGTGAGTAAACTGTACATAGAGTTATTAATCATCTCATTTTTTTAACGTCCCACTGCTGGGTACTGGCCACCTTTCAATGCGAGGGAGAGGGATCAGGTTAGAATAATTATTATAGTGAGTCGTGGAAATATTATCAAAATTTGATATTTGATAATTAATTATTCGTACCTACTTAAAATCTATTTCGAAAATACTTATTACATTTGCATTCATTAAAACAAATTATTACCGATAGTAATTTGGTACATGCGCCTTTAATTATTCTATCAAATAATTGTACCAGGTAGCCCGATAAAAGTTTTCAGAACATGTGATAAAACCCAAACAAATACAAAAGAAAAACAATCAAAGAGTACTCTCTGTACAAGAAATCTTACCTAATTCTTTAAAATGATAATACACTCGAGCATATATTGCGGTGTCCTTGCTTACAAGAGTTTATATTTCTATACATGAATCTCGTGAACTTTGAACGTAACTTAGGGGTATGATTGTTCAATATAAAGGTCAACTTTGAGGATACCTTCCGTTTATATATTATGTAGTACATAAGATAAAGTTATTTTATAAAAACTGGCATTTATAATGCAAAATATGTGTTACAAAATTTATTGAAATAAGAAAGGAGATAAACGGAATACCTAAACGAAAAATTAATTTTATTACTAATTAATTTAACCCAAAACATATTATTATATATATATATATATATATAGGTTATTTGTACAATATGTACTTGTTTCTTACCTGTTGAGATAAAATAAGACTAAAAAAACAATTAAATTCTTTTACAGTATGTCACTGAAAAAATGGGCGGTGCCGAAGGCACAAAACTTGATCTGGACTTCGTGGAAATGGAAAGAGTAAGTGTTGTCATAACAATTATAGGTAATTTTGCGAAAATATATAATTAAATTCTCTTCTCAGTAAAATATTATCTTGGAAAAACACCTCGACAAACATTTATATCGAAGAAAAGTAGCTGTCCCATTTACATACATTTACATTAATTCAACATTAACTGTTATAATCTCGAACATTTCTTCTTGACAATGAGCACAAAAAACTCTTAATAGTAACAATATCAATATCTAAAATTCCCGATATATATTGTGTTTTAAATCTAGTATGCTTATCATACGTGCAAATAGTTGACCGTTAAGAATTTAAAAATCAAAAACAGTGGACTGTATTAAAGAACAATTCAAATATACAAAAAAAAATAGTTTTATAAATAAAATACAGCAGAAATATATTTACAAAGAGTGTGAAGTGAAACTTATCACATAAGAAGTAATTGAGTAAGCGCTCAAATCTTAGCGGCACGGCGCCCGCAATGCGGTTGGCACAGAAGCCCCTATTCTTTTTTTTTAACCATATCGATTCTTTTCAATGACCTATTATGTTAATGGCATAAAAAGAATCTGTCATTAGGATATTCGACGTTTCTAATAAAATACATTTAAACTATTCATTCATCAAGACAACGTATTTCGATCTTTTCCCAATATTTATCTTTTACGCTTAAAATATTTCAAAGAACTTCAATTTCGTTAACAAGATTTCATAAAAACATTTGTAAGAGTTAAAATTTCAGTTTAGGGTATTTTATAAAAGTGTTTTATAAATTATTTTTTTCTTTATCTTATAAATGATATTTAATACTAATATAAAATGCTTTACATTATATTTATTATTTATAGTATAAATTATGATTCATGCGAATGTTTCTCAATGTTATTATTAATAAATATTCTTCTTTCATTAGAAAACAGACGTAACATGCGAGCTCGTTGAAGAGTTACAAATAAAGACGAAAGAATTTCTTCAACCAAATCCTACAGCGCGAGCAAAAATGGCTGCCGTAAAAGGCATTAGTAAACTAAGTGGTCAAGCAAAAAGTAATACTTATCCTCAACCTGACGGCGTGTTGGGTGACTGTATGCTGCATTATGGCAAGAAACTTGGAGAAGATTCTATTTTCTGTACGTATATCTGGAAATTGATTTTATATTCACGGTACTATTATTCAGGTCGATCTCTAAAGTCAATATTTACTAAACCCTATACTAAAGTAACTAAACAATATGTAAATAAAAGTATTTTCAGCGCTTGTTATTAGAGTATATAATAAAGAAGCCTTTGTTTCTCTCATATCATAAGTCATTTATTCAGTTATTTTTGTAATACTTATTATTTTTTTATATAGCACAATGCCTAATCGAGATGGGTGAAGCGTTGAAACAAATGGCAGATGTGAAATACTCTTTAGACGACAACATCAAGCAGAGCTTCCTCGAACCACTCCACCATTTGCAGACCAAAGACTTGAAAGAAGTTATGGTAAATAAATATTTCTTGTCTTCTCCATTCTACGTGAAATTGGCAAAGTAACCTGTGCTCAACTGGCACGCTTTGAAGCCATTAACAAGAGAATTTAATTGAATAAATATTTTTATGTTTCTATAACGGATATTATTATTAAAAAAACAAACGGTCGAATGAAAACATTATCATAGAAAAATATTTCAGAATATTATATATTTTGTGATTAGACACACACAATGTAATTTTATTAAGTTAATTAGTCATATATATGTAATACTATCTAATTTAAGTCAAAGCAATTTTTAAGTGTTTTTATTGTTCCAGCATCACCGGAAGAAATTACAGGGACGTAGGCTCGATTTTGATTGCAAACGACGAAGACAGGCAAAAGGTGATTAATAAATTTTAAATAGATATTTAGTTTTTGTACATATTTTTTTTACTTTGTTTATTTTTTATACAATGTTCTGTTTCCCCCTTATTTTGCAAACATCAAGGCATTTTAAAAGGCCCCTACATGAGCCCAAGCCATGGATCTCCGAGGCATGGTATGTTTAGTGTGGATTTAGAAAACGCTAAAAGAAAATAAACGATAACGTTGTAGGTGTTTGTTGTATTTTAAACAAAATGAAGCTAGATGAAAAAAAATAAAGTTTTTAACAATAATCCCTTATCTATCTTGCTTCCAAATAGGCTAGAAATTATTTTACAACAATTTTTGATAATGTGAACTTAATATTGAAATTTTCATATCAATTTTTATAATATAAGCTCGTTTCTTACATGATGTCCCGTCAATGCAACGTTCCTGCGACGCTCACTGCATTCAATCGCCTCGCTTTAAATTCGCCGTTTGGTCTGTATTGTGTTGTTATTTTTATTTTTTTTATTTTTTCTATTTATTTTATTCCACGGTTTGTTTTATTTTGTGTAATTTCATTTATTTGATATGATTGTGTATAACCTGGATACATCAGGCTCTCATATTCCAGACGACGAGATCCGTCAGGCGGAAGAGAAGTTCGCTGAGTCTTTAACTTTAGCTCAGATTGGCATGTTCAATCTTCTTGATAATGATGTAAGTTATCTATACTATATACAATACAAATAAATAAGTTTAATATAACAATTAAACTTAAAAAACTAAAGTCATAATTTGGTATTTTTTATCTGTATGTTGTATATTATAAAAAAAACATGTGTCTGTACTATTGTACGCAGAAGTTATACTTTTTTGGCGTAACAAAACAAAAATAGGTAAAGATTTCATCCCGTATATCACGTCTGTTTATAAAAGGAATGCAGCTAACTTCATCATGTCGCTTTTTGGCTGTTTGTATTTTTCAAACGTGCTAAAAGAAGTATAACTCCAGTAATTAAAATGTATATATATTGTTTTATTGTATGAAATATTATTGTAACAAAACAACAATATAGGTAGAGCAAGTAGCGCAATTGTCATTCTTCGCGGAGGGCCTTCTAGAGTACCACCAGCAATGTACGGAGATCCTCAAGGGACTCGTCTCTACGCTAATGGAGAAGTAAGTTTTAATGCATAACGTATGTTAATAATAAAATTTTATATAACGACTTAGTTAAATTTTCACTGTTCTTTAGAAGTATTAGCTTCCCTTTTTTAATTTATATATCTTTAAATTTTAAGGATTACTAATTTAATTATGTGAAATGGGATATTTACCGGGTTTTTATAATTAGATTTGTGCTCACGATATTTTAGCTTTGTTGCCCGTGACTACGCTAACGGGCAAATGGAACAAACATCCTGTAACATAAACAAGAATCCCGTTTCCTTTCTACTTATAATTATCCAAATATTTATTTCATTTACGTAATTCGTAATAACAAAAATATAAAACTTCAACCGTAAAAACAGGAAAGAAGAAGCTGTCAGTCGTCCAAAACTGGAGTTCGTACCGAAAACGTTAGCCGACCTGCACATCGAGGGCATCCACGACTTGAACCATGGTAGGCGGTACGGCTCCTCTCACAGCCTCTCGAGGCCACGCCTCCCCCCCACCTCCTCCCTAAGGGACATCCCCTCCTCGGACCCCCTCCGCGCCTGGGACTCCCCCCCGGTTACCCTCAACGCCCACCCTCGACCCAAACCGAGGCACATAGCGAGGGACCCCTGGACAGGTGATTGATGTTTCTTTTGCTGGGTTATTTTTTATAGTGTTTTGGGTTTTTTTATTATTGTTTCGATTGATTTGGGTTGGTGGAAGGTGGGGTCGGCTAATAGGGGAACTGCACGGTTTTTTTGGGGTTATGGTTTTCATGGCAAAGGTGGTAGCTCACGTAATTATACTGTTTACTGCTGTACGTACTTTTTTCCTTAAAAAGTAAGCCGACTTTAATATTAGTCTAAAAGTCTGAAATAAGTCCATTCGTAGAGGTTTTTTTATTTTAAAATATATATCAGACCACCTTGCAGGTGTATTTTTTTAATAAAAAATAAAAAAAAAAAAAAAAAAAATCCAGTTTCATACACAAATCAAACTAATCAGAAATTGGTTAAAATATGCAGTCACATACATAAAAACACACTACCCTTATTTTTTGAAGTCGGTCAAGAATAAAAACGATTATCATCATTCTATGTATCCATTAGCACCGCTCACCGCTCAACACCTCATTTTCTTTGGTGATGGAAATACTTAATTTGAAATAAATATATTCATTTTCATCTATTACATCATTAGGTATATAAATATTTACAGAATAATACATTTTTAAAAATATTACTAATACAAGCTAATTAACTCATAAAATAGTGTCTGTTTCTACTTTATTTATATTTATCTATTATCTTTAACACTGACGAGTTATCATCTTCTATCCCATGGAAATTTTTCTTTTTCCGGTGATACGTGTGATACGTACTAAAGATATAGCATTATTAAATAACACTTATAGCCAGTTCTACGGCCAGCCTTTACAACTTGAACCCTTTGAACAACTTTGCGGGGAAACCCTTTCGTATCCGGAATGTCATACATAAGTGTTGATTTGGCTATTAAATCATAATGAGTACAAAGTAACATGAAATTTTATCGGCTATTTACGTATAGTTACTGCATTTTTGTTAAAAAATGACTTAAAATCGTTCCAAAATTGGTCGAGCAAAACCACAGTTGAAGTTATAACAATAGATAATTAAAGCCAAATTTTGAGTTTTGGAATCTTATGTGCTAAATAGGTTCTTTTTATTATCTCAGGCAGACACTACAATTTTATATGTATCTATACTAGTACGTACAAACCAATTTTGTTAATATTAGTTAGAAAATTGTAATAAAATCGTTGCAATCACAGCACATTGCAGATTGTTTAACTTTGTTTCTTCAGTTTCTAACACTTGAGTTACTAATTTAGTTGATTATTTTGGCTTCTTATAACTACGTATTACATAAAATAGCGGGGTCTAAACTACATGTACAGATTTTATTTCAGATACAACCCCTAAACCTTTCCTTACCTATCCTCATGCCTCTTTCCTTAAGCCTTAAGATTTAATAATAAAACTATATGCAAAAAAAAACTGTACAATTCAGATTTTGCTAATAATGTAATTATTTTGCATATAGTTTTGTTTCACTATTACATAATGTAGGAGTATGGAGCGTCTAGGTAATATTTACTTAATTTTAGTAATTTATAAATGTGTCTTTCGTATCTCTTTAAACGAGTAGACATTTCAGTGTTATATTTCTTCTTTTCAATGTTAAATGTGTAGTTTGGAAACAAAAATTTACACACTTTCTATACGTTTATATGAATTTTCAAGCAATATCTTAATTGCCAATTGAATAAGTAATTTAGTTGTTGCAATTACGTATGAATTACGTTATACGTAATGAAAACGCCATAACGAAGACTTACAAGCGTTCGAGGCAATAGGGTTACGTTATATGAATAACGACAATAGCTGATTTAGCTCTTACATTATTATCGAACAATTATATTCATAGGTTTCAATATTCGCACTTTATATGTTCAACGGTTTGGTAATTTGCTATTATTATAATGGAAATTTCCGTAGTGCTAATCGATAAACGTAGGGTTATTTTTGGAAATAGGTCAATAATTACTGAGCTGATTTTAAATAAATAATAGTGTACTCGAATATGGGTATGTGATATATGTTGTGCACTCGTGATATGAGATAGTATTGAGGCTGGGTGTTTTCGTTTGCGTCGTGGAGAAGGAGGGTCCCGCGCGGGCTCGCCCGAGCACAAGCCGCCCGGCAACCTCGAGCTCTTCCCTGGCGCCAACACGCAGCGCTCTAACAATGGTAACACACACAAACACACATACATAATAACATTATAAGTCTACCTACTTATATATCTGAACCTCATTATCTCAAATGAATTCATATTTCTATTGTACTATTTATGTATAAAACGATAGTCAACACAACTAGTACTTACATACACAGACATACAAACGTATATATACTTTTATATTACATAAAAACTCTACCGACTTATTTATATTATCAGAATATTCACTGTTTACCGATTTAATTTGTTTAACTATTTTTAATATAAGGACGGTGAACAAATTAAAATATAATAGTAAAATTCCATTCATATTAAAATTTCGCATATTACTCAATTCGTTTAGAAAACATAAATCGCGAGCTTGTATATTTTCCATTTAAAAAGAAGTTCCTTTTATATCTAAAATTAAATATTCTAGTTATTAATAGCCTTTATAAAATGATTTAAGACCCAGTATCAACAAATCCCTATCAGCTACTTATTTCTAAAAAAAGGTCGAAAATGTGTCTTAATACCTAAGTACTTATTTGTGTCCAATTAAAACTTTCCCAACATGTATTTATAATGGTTTTTATAAACACATTTAATCCATATAATTATTAATTACATGAGATATCAGCTCTATATCATTTTCCCAACATAATATTATAACAAATCTATCATCACAGACGTTTTATATATATCGCTCGAAATAACTTCTCATTTACACGAAACAAACAATATGGTGGAGTTACAACATTTACTTACTTTAAAGTTGTGTTGAAAATCACTCATACTAGATTTTAGCGATATCGTAGACAAATGTAGTGCTAAGAATAAACTCAGGACTGATAAAAAACAAAATGATCTAAATAAGAAACTAATAGATGTTATCTGTTTAGTCAACACTTAATAGGAATTATTTAAAAGCTGCAACTAAACATAATTACAAAACAAATCTTCACTCACTTCTGTTAAATGTACCTACCTCTTAGTTGTTATTGCTATCTTGTGCTTTATACTCGGCAGCATCAATGGTTTATTCCATCTCATTTAGGCATGTATCATCTAATAACTAAAATGTGTTATGTATATGTACGTCAATAAGGTGCATGACGTGACGTTTGAATCAAGCTTAATTATGTCATAGAATTTCATCATATTTCCATTTGTAAACGACAAAAGTTAATTAAAGCGAAAAAGTAAGATTCAGTTTTTAAAGCGTTATTATCTAAGAGCTACGCTTTTTAGGATGTGATGTGCTGCTTTCAATTTTGTAGCGAATGACGCCATTGTTTAGTGAACATCATAGTTTATTTTTGTATTAGTATCCACAGATCTTTTAAATAATCTGAAATAGTAAATACTTTTTTGGGATGTTTTTTTTTTTATTGTTTTATGATCAGTGAATGCTAGTAAAGAAATTTCAACATCCATTTTTTCATAGTGCCTTGTAGTGGTTAAGTGTAGGATGTAGGTGTGCTAGGTTTGCAAAAGCTTAACAATCTGACACAACCTGGCAACACAGCGTCGCCGTTGCCGTCGCCGGTCAAGTCCCCCGCCCGGACGCCGGTGGCGCCCGCCAAGGGGCCGTGCTGCACTGCGCTGTATGATTTCGAGCCGGAAAACCAGGGCGAATTGGGATTCAAGGTAAATTATCTTTTTATTTTCCTGTTTGTATATACTACTATTATTAAAAATGTAAAATTGGGTAAATTTTATAGCATATACTAACGACTTAACCTGACTTCGCTCGGGTTTGTCCCTAGGTGTAAGACAGATCTTTACTTCATACTCTATCTGTGCTTGGTACTTGATTTTGTCCAAATCCGTCCAGCTATTTTAGAGTGAAGGAGTAACGAACATACGTGCACGTACAAATTTTCGCATTCATGGTTGTATTCAGCCCTTTTTAACATCCCACTGCTGGGCACGGGCCTACCTTCAATACGAGCGGGATCAGGCCATAGTTCACCACGCTGGTCAAGTGCGAGTTGGTGGACTTCACATGTCTTTCGAAAATTTGCTAGGTTCTCTCAGAGATGTAGGTTTCCTCACGATGTCTTCCTTTACCTTAAGAGAAGTGGTAATCATGTTAGAAATGATTCGCACATGAAAATATCAGAGGTTCGAGACCCGAGGATTTGAACCCGCTTCACTCGGTTTCCCAAGTGAGCGCGTTACACAGGACTACCACTGCTTCAATAAATCGCATTCATAATAATGTCAAACATTTTAAACCTTTTATCGTCCCGCTTCTGGTCACAGCCTTCCCTTAATGCGATTAAACCAAATGGTGGCAAAATGCAGCTTAGTGGACTACGTTTTTTTATTACTTAGGTTGTTAGACTAACATAACTTTTGTGATCTGATGATTATTAAATTAATTTGTTTTATTCCTAAAGGAAAACGACGTTATCACGCTGATCAACAAAGTGGACGACAACTGGTTCGAGGGCTCCGTGAACGGCAAGACTGGCTACTTCCCCATCAGCTACGTGCAGGTCAACGTGCCGCTACCTAACATGTAAACACTTAGCATTATGGCAACACCTACACATTAGTAAGTTGGCAGCTCTGATTTATTTAACATAAATTAAATTATTTTCCGATGATTTCCAATTAATTATATCATTTCATAATTTATTTTCTTTATTTTGTAATAAAATTTCAGATTTTTGTGTTTAAAAATTTTTATTCGAAATCTTTAAATCGGAGCTGTCAATATTCAATTATAATTTAACCACATACGATGTAACTTTTGTTTTCTAATATCACCTCAACCTAAATAAGGCCTAATTAAATGAGTTTATATGCAATGTTATGCCAAAAAGTATGTATTGTATATTTAATTATTCTGCATATATTCTCTACAAAGATTATTTATAATCAGTATTAGTAATGATTATTTTATTCGTATGTGGTTGAAGTGTGTGTGCTGTTGCAAATAACCAAATATTGTATCATCATGTCACAGTATTATACTAGATCATTTAATTCAACTCTATACCTGTGTCAAAAGCTCAATATCGTAGTTACGAGAAGATTTTACCTCTTTACAAGTAAATTTGGATAGTTTCTCAGGTCTTCCAATTCTTTTGCGGGCAGATTCATTTGAAATAACCTCTATAATATTTTTAACAATCTAAATTAGTTCTTTCCATCTATGAATGAAAACACCAATACTTTATTGAGTCTATTGGAATATTATGTAGTTAGAATTTACTTTTACATTCTCTTTAATACTTTGACTTATTTTTTTTTTCTTGGAACAATGAATCTTAGACGTGACATGAAGTTGGATGTTAATTATTATCTTATATTAACTTTAAATTTCTTTATATACTTTCGTACGTATTCGTATATGGTAGGTAAGTCAATTCTACAGAACTTGGTGGTGACTAGAAGGATCGCGGGCTCGATCACATATTTTGTGAACTAATGTCACATTGTCACGATTCTTAGGCCCAGAGTTATTCTTAGAATATAGATACTGCTTAAAATGTATTCCATTTTCCTTATATTGTTTTAAAGGTACTGAGCTCGTTTTCTTTATTAGCGGCCTCGTTACCCTCCGATACACGTGACATTATTATTAGATATGTCTCGTAATCTAGGTTTTATGAGATTAGATTTTATAGCTATATGTGTGTATTTTTACATATACAGTTCGCTTGCTCTAGGCAGAGATCTGACTGTAACAAATATTAATGTAACAATAAATTAATTATAATATTTTTTCATTATATTATCATATATTTTTTTGTAAATCAATTAATTATTTATATAAAAATATAAGCCATTAAATTAATCATATGCCTCTCTACAGCAAGCGGGCTGTGAATGAAGAACGTATGCAATGTAAGATATGTTATATACAGGCACCGAGCGATATGTAAGAGTTGTTGAGTCTTGCCAGATATTTGTGGCATTTTGATGTTTGATGTATTATCGGCATAGTAATAATTATAACAGTATATAATATAAAGTCATTGTGATAATATTAGATATCATGCAAGTGGTGCAGCGTCCGAAGCCGCACACTTAGTTTTGTTTAGGTTCTAACGTATTTCTGTTGTATCAATATATGTGTATGTAGGTAAAATATTCCATTGCATATTAATATTAAACTTACATTATTTAGTCATGATTTGTTTTAAACAATTTATTTATTGGCGTAGCTGATTCAAGGATAATTCGTGTAATGGTGTGGCCTCTTATTATTAGACGCGTTATATGTAAGTATTTACTTCATATTCAATCCATGCACTTATGGAATAAACATTGTCACGTTTCATGTTAATTGTATTGGTGTTGCATTAATATTGTAATTATTATTTTCGTTGTTCTAATATAGCCATTTTAGTGGTCAACGATACGGACCCCGATGTACTCTTCAGACATACAAAAGACAATACCTAGATCTAATGTTAGTTGTATGTAAGTTCATAAATTAATAATTATTGTTCTATCTTCGAATGTTTCTTAAATATAAGTATTTGAACAAATAATAAACGCATCGGTGTTACGAGGGTGTCACGTTTGATGCATTCGATTTAGAAACAACTATCTAATCACCTACTTCTTGATAAATTTACGATCTACGCTCAGGAAGTCAAACTTCGTCCTTCTAAAATAATTGGCTTATAATAAACGTTGCGATTTGTTTATATCTTAATAAATAGTTTAAACATGGAGATTGCATATTTATTGTTAATTGATATTGGTATAGCTATAAAAATATTTATCGAGTGTTGCTTCACGGACACGGGGGGACTCGTAGCAGCTATCGAAGGTGCCCATACGACAGCTGTTCGCCAGATAATTTGAGGATAGCCTGACTATAAATAAAAAAAATATTTATATACAAACAAATCAATTATAAATAAGATGTAATAATTTAGTATCATTTTTTTTCTTCAACTAAATACTCTATATTTAAATATGAACTTGATATGTATACTATACTTCATTATTGTTCGTGATATTTATATATATATATATATATATATATATATATATATATATATATATATATATATATATATTGTAGAAGGAGTATTTAACACAAATATTAAAATGGAAGCTATCGACACTTCGGCACCTGCTATATATTATAACTGTTGGCGCGAGTCTGTTTTGGTGTGATGTAATTATTATCAGGTAAATGTATTCTTGTTCATGTTACTGTAATTTTAATACCCTATAATAACTATTGTAATTTAATAGATAAATTGACAATTTAAAAGATGTGACACATTAATTTGTATTTAAATTTATCCTGAACTTATTACTCGTTTCGCCTCCTAATAAAATGTTACAATTAAATCGAGTTTTATTTAACTCCATACAGATGAACTACAAGCAGAAAGTATGTAAGTACCTTACGAACTTCCCAAATTGTCTTTTTGATGGTGAAAAAAAAAACAAAAAACCTCTAGAAAGTATGTATATATGTATGTGGAAAACATCGAAATAAACTATACTTTAGTAAAGACTGAGATTGTTGATAACAATGGCGGCCGCCTGGCGAAATGAAAATTAAAGAAAAAATGCGTGTGTGTGTAACCTTTACGCGCGGTTGAAGTAAAACTTCTTTGGAGCTGTGGCAAAAACAAATCAAAATATAAATATAATCATTTTTGTAAAAAAAAAACTAAAGAAAAAACGATTTCCAGGCACTAAAAAGTAAAAAATTACTGAAAGGGGGTTTTGATCTACTATATATACCAAATCAAATACTTTCTAATTCAGTGCCAACCGACAATGCTTTAAGATATTATGAATATCTTATAGGTAAAACTCTAATTATAGTAAAAATATTACATATCAATTTGTGATGTATTTATACGTATCGAAATAGCTTTGCTTTGCATTATACATATAGTGCAGTATTCACTATATAATGCAGCATAGCAGCAGCTGCAAATCGTGTATTTTTTACTTTTTAGTGCTCGGAAGTTTGTTTTATTTTTTTAAGGTTTTTATTACCCGGTGGGCCGACTGCAAGGAAAGGGTTATGTCTTTCGCGCCTATCTTTGTATGTTTGTTTGTTTGTAATATTCTTCATTCCCTCGTATCTCCCAAACCACTCGACAGATTTCTTTAATTAAGGTATCGTTAGATTCGTTATAATAGATAGGTGACATAAAAAAATAAATATGGCGGCTGCTAGATTTCATTGTTTAAGGTGAAATTTTTTAAATCTTCTTTTTAAGCAATATGGGTATCAAATTAAAGGGCTCATAACAAGGATTTCAAAAAGGTATAACATACCCGTATTATTCATTTTAAATAACGGTTTAGATTATTTGATGATTTAAAGTTGTTTAACAACCATTCTCGCTAATTTTCCTATTTAAAAATACCTTAACAGTTGTAAATTTCGTTTCATCCTTGCCGCGAGATGTACATACTCGTATGTATATCTCTGACTGCATAATACTATATTCCTTCATTAACTTGTTTTTTTTTTCATTTTTAGTGTAGACGTAATAAGCAGTAATTTATAAGAACAACGTTTTTTAATAAAATATTCGATTAAGCCATTTATGATAGTATGCTGCCAAATTTTATATAAAGACTACCTATCACAAAAACTCACTTTTATTAGTAGGTAACACAAAAAATCAGGCTCTAAAATCGAATTTAAAAATGTAAGATATTGGGCTTATCAAATGAAACCATGAAATAAGCTCAAACTCAAAGCATTTACTAGTAGCCGTTTAAGAGTTTTTTTGTTTGTAAGTTTGAATGAGGAATCATTAATTTCTCAAGGGATATATTTTTTTAAATTTTAAAATACTTCTTTTCTATACCTATTATGTACATTGTACATACTTATATTTAGTCTTCTATACAAACCAATAAAACGTAGGTACCTACGTACGTAGTTAATAATATATACTTAGTCATTTTTATATGTAATAATTTTTATAAAATTATTAATAATAGATCTATATATTTTTATAAATAATAATTATTATAAAAATATAAATATATTGTTTGTTTAAATTCTTAATAATAAAAACTCTTACTTCCGCGACACTCATTTTTCCAATGTATTGACTGACTTACCCCTCAGTCGCGCCTAAAGAATTTCAATCCTCAATCACGATATAATATTATAATTAAAAAAAAGTAACGTCTGGGTTATTGCTCTCAAAGACAAATTTTATATCGAGGAGGAACGAGGTCATTGACTGTCCGATATATTATTTTGGCGCGCAGTTTCGCATGAAGTTCCGGTAACGTCAAGATCATGCTATTTAGGACGATAAGACGTATTGTTTGTCCTTTTACAAGTGCTCTTTGTGATCTAACTATAATAATGATGCCCTCCCGACTGATTTCAGCCACGGCGGACAATCTCACTGATACTAGCCAACTTCGCATGAGATATTAGTGTACATATATGCGCAAACAGATGCAATCTATTCCATTCATTCTCAAATTTAGATAGGACCGATGTGAGATACGGCGCAGAACGTACAGCTGTACCTACATGCTTTCCATGGCTCCGCTTGTTACACCAGTCATCAACAACATTCCAACCCCCGACTGCTACTGAGAATTTCTTGATAGAAAAACCCAATACCTATAGGTGCTTGGCCCTGGACTCGAACTCAAGACCTCCGGGAACAACGGGACATGATACGATACACACAATAATCTACGTGTCCGACCACGTGGTATTCTAATTAGGTACTTTAGTGAACCATTGGGATTTACCAATACTTGAACGCCTGATAAGACTGCAGTCTGCACGCTGTCAAATCGCCACCGCTCAGGGGTCGGGATATTCTATTTGTTAGTCATAACTAGATTATAGATAGTTTATTATTTGGTAATTAATTATATCAGTACTTTGGTTAATATTTCCACATATGTACTACTATTATAAATATAATACAATAACAATTACAAAATATGGACAACTTACTGAAATAAATAATTTTTGGGTAACAGAATTAAACTCCAGTGATCCTATTTTAATCTTACTAGGTACTATTACTATTTTTCTTCATAATTTCTATTTTATTCCAACTAATACTACCGAACCTTCACCATCTAAGGAAAATTATTTTTCAAATTACATTTCTAAGGATGACTAAAGAACCAGTTATTAATATAGAAAAGTTATCACTACAAAAACTTTAGTTAAAATCAGTTCAGTACTTTTTACGTCAAATGCACACAGATATACAGACACATAGACAAAATTACAATAACTATTGTTTTGGCCGTTTGGGGTCTATATTCTATACACAATACGTAAGTCATTGTTTAGAAAAATATTTCATCTACAGATTTCGCTTATATTATATGTATTTAATTTTTTTAATTAAATGTATAGTTAAAATAATATTTATCTAATTACAAAATGCGACCTACTTTTTAAGTTAAAAACCTCAATATGTTATTTTAAAGATTACTGTCTTATAATAAGTGCCCTTATCTAATATACAGAGGAAAAAAAAATTTGTTTGTTTAGAATAGACTTCCAAACTACTGAACCGATTTAGATGAAATTTGGTAAAAGATAGTTTGGGAATGACATATGATCGTTTTTATCCCGAAAATCATAATTGAAGAGGGTGAAAATGTGGGTGAAATTTGTATGGAGAAGCAACCTAGGGATCCGAACCCGAGCGAAGCGAGGGCGAGTCGCTAGTTATATATAAATTCTATTATTATATTATAATATTTTATATAGGTACTAGCAGTTGCCGCGGCTTCACCCACGTCCAAACTTCCGATCGCTAGGGACCTAACAAAACCCACAGGATCACCCGCTGGGCTAATCTGAAGATTACCTGAAAATTTCATCAAAATCGCTCCAGCTGTTTGGAGATAATAGGAAACATGCATATACACATGGATTTTTATTTTATTTAATCAACAATCTAAATTTATTTTTTATTGCTCGGAAAATGGAGTCTTTTATCAAAATTTAGCGATACACCTACTGCAGCGCTCCTAACAGATCCATTTGTGAATTCAAACCTTGCAGGGACCCACTCGTGACTCGGCCATATACAAAAAATATCACTGCCGTTTAGATGATCAGTGGCACTCCGACTGCAGCGCCACTTACCGGAGCCATTTGTGTTTTCAAACCATCCAGGAGCCCACACGTACAGAGGAATTGTATAAGTATACACCTATAAATATAATAAAATTCTAACTATGCCGAATCTGTACATGAAATATTTTTTGGAAAGTCTTATTGAAATAAACATTATTATCGATAGAGGCCGAATCTATAGTTTTTAGAATTTTTGTCTGTCTGTTACCGCATCACGGAAAAACCACTGGAGGGAATTTGACGAAATTTGGTATTGTGATAGCTGATTATCCGGGTCAACATATAGGAAAACGGGAAAATGTCTCATTTCTGAGAAAAAATACAAAAACTGCAATGTAAGAGTATACTAATATGTAAAACTAAGAATTTGATTTTTGGTCATCTGAACGCGGGCGGAGCCGCGGATTGCCCGCGCTAGTTAAGATATAAAAATTTAGATGTTAATATTAGTGTAATAATTGCTTATTTGATTGATCTTCTATATTTTTTGTCAATATTTGTCTAATCATAATTTTACCGTGCAATAACCCTCGCTCCGCTCATGTTCGTCCCTAGTTACGCTTTAACGTTTAGTATAAATTTCTCAGATGTATTTTCCCGCAGTAAAAAGTATCCTATATGTTAACCCTGATAACCAGCTATTATCATACCACATTTCATCAAAATCTGTCTAGTGGTTTTCTCGTGACGCATTCCCAAACAGACAAAAATTGTAAAAAGTGTAGATTCGGCCCTTGTATCTCTAATAATGACTATTTCAATTTTCAATTAATTTTCCTAAAAATACTCAACTTGGTTAGAATTTTATTATAATACTAGCGACTCACCCTCGCTCCGCTCGGGTTCGTCCCTGGGGTGGGGTCTGGGAGGACCACCCTTATCCTTATCACTTAGGGGTATAGAAAATAGACAGTAGCCGATTCTCAGACCTATTGAATACGCATATAAAATTTGGTAAAAATCGGTAAAGCCGTTTCGGAGGAGTACGGTAACAAACATTGTGACATGGAAATTTTATATATAAGATGTATAGTTGAAATATAATTACTTATTAATTTGAACCTTGGGCGTCTACTTTCAAAGATGTGTTATAAATAACTATATTAATATACAGATACTTATGCAAATTCAGTTTTTTCTTATAATTCTTTTTCAAGAAAAAGAGAGTTTAGTCATTGTCAAGTGTTAAAAAAGTTAAACTGTGACTGTTATAATATGAAGTTTTTTTATAATAAATCGAAGGTGAGAAAGCAAACTCTATTATTTCTAATATTTCATTTTAGTACCAGGTAAATTAGTTCTCTAATTTAAAAATTACCTTCATAGTCATATTTTATTTATTATTAATAAAAAAAAACAAATTTTATGGTATAGTAATGTAAATGTAGCACGTTAATTTAATTATGTATCTATAATTCAATAAACATTCATTTCTACAAGTACAAGTAATGAAAAAATATTATCTAATGAATGAATTTATGAAAAAAACTATTTTCACGATCAAAGCTTTATTGAACTTTAAAATTGGAATGATTACAATATTGGATTAAGGTTAAACATAGTTTAATTTTGCGAAATTGAATATTGAAATCAAAAAGCCTTTATTTTTCACTACTTTGTTAGGCTTAGAATCCACCACGAAGACGAAGAACTAAGTGCAAGGTTGATTCTTTTTGAATGTTATAATCGGATAGAGTGCGACCATCTTCCAATTGCTTGCCAGCGAAGATAAGACGCTGTTGGTCTGGGGGAATACCCTCCTTGTCTTGGATTTTAGCCTTTACATTTTCAATGGTATCAGATGGCTCTACTTCCAGGGTAATGGTTTTTCCAGTCAGAGTCTTAACAAATATCTGCATACCACCACGCAGACGTAATACCAAGTGTAGAGTAGACTCTTTCTGGATATTGTAATCAGATAAGGTACGTCCGTCTTCCAATTGCTTTCCAGCAAAGATGAGACGTTGTTGGTCTGGGGGAATACCCTCCTTGTCTTGGATTTTAGCCTTTACATTTTCGATGGTGTCAGATGGCTCCACTTCCAAAGTAATAGTTTTGCCAGTAAGAGTCTTCACAAAGATTTGCATACCTCCACGAAGACGAAGTACCAAATGAAGAGTAGATTCCTTTTGAATATTATAATCAGAGAGTGTGCGTCCATCTTCTAATTGCTTGCCGGCAAAGATAAGACGCTGTTGGTCTGGGGGAATACCCTCCTTGTCCTGAATCTTAGCCTTAACATTCTCGATGGTATCAGAAGGCTCCACTTCCAGAGTAATGGTTTTTCCAGTGAGGGTTTTAACAAATATCTGCATACCACCACGCAGACGCAATACCAAATGGAGAGTAGATTCTTTTTGGATGTTGTAGTCAGACAAGGTACGTCCGTCTTCCAACTGTTTACCAGCGAAGATGAGACGCTGTTGGTCAGGGGGAATGCCTTCTTTATCCTGGATTTTTGCCTTTACATTTTCTATTGTGTCAGATGGCTCCACTTCTAAGGTGATGGTCTTCCCAGTCAGGGTCTTGACAAATATCTGCATACCACCACGGAGACGTAGTACTAAATGGAGAGTAGATTCTTTTTGGATGTTGTAGTCAGAGAGAGTACGTCCATCTTCTAATTGCTTTCCTGCAAAGATAAGTCGTTGTTGGTCTGGGGGAATGCCCTCCTTATCCTGGATCTTAGCCTTAACATTTTCGATGGTGTCAGATGGCTCTACTTCCAAAGTAATGGTTTTGCCAGTAAGGGTCTTCACAAATATTTGCATACCACCGCGCAGACGTAATACCAGGTGAAGTGTAGATTCTTTCTGGATATTATAGTCGGAAAGGGTGCGGCCATCTTCCAATTGCTTACCGGCAAAAATAAGACGCTGTTGATCTGGGGGAATGCCCTCCTTGTCTTGGATTTTAGCCTTAACATTTTCAATGGTATCAGATGGTTCGACTTCCAATGTAATGGTTTTGCCAGTAAGGGTCTTCACAAATATTTGCATACCACCACGCAGACGTAATACCAAATGGAGTGTAGACTCTTTTTGAATGTTGTAGTCCGACAAGGTGCGACCATCTTCCAATTGCTTGCCGGCAAAGATAAGACGCTGTTGATCTGGAGGAATCCCTTCCTTGTCCTGAATTTTAGCCTTCACATTTTCAATAGTATCAGATGGTTCGACTTCTAGAGTAATCGTTTTTCCAGTGAGGGTCTTGACAAATATTTGCATACCACCTCGCAGACGTAATACTAAATGGAGAGTTGATTCTTTCTGGATATTGTAATCAGAAAGAGTGCGACCATCTTCCAATTGCTTTCCCGCAAAGATAAGACGCTGTTGATCTGGAGGAATGCCCTCCTTGTCTTGGATTTTAGCTTTTACATTTTCAATAGTGTCAGATGGCTCCACTTCCAATGTTATGGTTTTTCCAGTTAAAGTTTTAACGAATATTTGCATACCACCACGGAGACGAAGTACCAAATGAAGTGTTGATTCTTTTTGAATATTGTAATCAGATAAGGTGCGGCCATCTTCCAATTGTTTGCCAGCAAAGATAAGACGTTGTTGGTCAGGTGGAATTCCTTCTTTGTCTTGGATTTTTGCCTTTACATTTTCAATAGTGTCAGAGGCTTCAACTTCTAAAGTAATGGTCTTACCAGTAAGGGTTTTGACAAAGATTTGCATACCACCACGAAGACGCAATACCAAGTGAAGGGTAGACTCTTTTTGAATGTTATAATCGGATAAGGTACGGCCATCCTCTAATTGTTTTCCAGCAAAAATAAGCCTCTGTTGATCTGGGGGGATGCCCTCTTTGTCTTGAATCTTAGCCTTAACATTTTCAATAGTATCAGAGGCTTCAACCTCCAGAGTAATGGTTTTTCCAGTAAGGGTCTTAACAAAGATTTGCATACCACCACGTAAACGCAATACCAAGTGAAGAGTAGATTCCTTTTGTATATTGTAATCGGAAAGAGTGCGGCCGTCTTCCAACTGCTTTCCAGCAAAAATCAAACGTTGTTGATCTGGAGGAATGCCTTCTTTGTCTTGAATTTTCGCTTTAACATTTTCAATAGTATCAGATGGTTCCACTTCCAAAGTAATGGTTTTACCAGTAAGTGTCTTCACAAAAATTTGCATGTTGATGTCTAAAACAAAATAGATGAAATATAAAAACTATTTGATTTGTTGTATTATGGTTGGATAAGGTCTATAATGACAAGATTTCAAATAATCTAAAACAAAGAACAAAGAAAAATCTGGATAACAAAATGGCGTCATGCAATCTCATGACACAAATAGTGACGCAATACGCAATATCAAATTAATTGTGAAACTTACCTTTAAATTAGGAACTACGAAATATTTATTAATGTTGCTACTCTTAATCTGCCAATACTGATCAGTGACTGGTACGGGATATTACAAATTACAATATCAAACAAAGAAAACTATAAAATTAAACACGTCTCCGTTAAGTTGCTTCAAAGTATGTTCACGAATCACGAAAGATTTTCCGTACAGTCGAAACCTGTCCCTTTTATAGAAAATATTTTGTAAAGTGCTACCATTATAAAAAATAGTAATGCTACTGAGTAAGTAGTACTACTCTGACATTATACTACCAAAACTTTGAAATGGTTATTTTTGTAAAATAATTTGTAGTTGTAGAAATAAAATGTTGTTATGTATAAGGACAAAATTTTCTTTTCTTACATATAAATATAAAATTTAAATATATAACATTACTCCATATTTTTTAGAATGATTTTTTTTAAAGAAAAGTAATCAATCTTTATTTAGAGAATATATATTATTTTAATATCAGAATATAAAATTAAACGTTTATTATTATTAAAGTTATTATTTATTACGTTGAAATAGCCTATAGGTATAGGTATACGAACGCGGAGCGGTGAGCTGTAGATAGATGGGAGATCGCCGAGCCGAATATAACCTAATACTTAATCTGTGGAATAGAAAAAGAGTCTGATGCTACATTTACACGCTTGGCAAGTCTCAACAAGCATCCAAAAACACAAGCGTGTGAACGGGGCGTTTGGACTTTGGTTTGGCTTGCGTGAGCTGTCACGATCCGGGTTAGTGTTGGTCTTTGAACACAGATCAAAAGAAGCTTGCGGCAAGCGCTTGTGGCGTATTTACACGTTAGTGCGTGTTTAGTGTCACTCAGGGCGCTAAAAATTTAATTTAAAAAAAATTCTAAAAGCTATAGATTTGGTCTCTGTATCGATATTCATGTCTATTTCAATAAGATTTTCCAAAAAAGACTTAATGTACAGATTCAGCTTAGTTACAATTTTATTATATGTATAGTTAGAAATATGTAAAGCCAAACGCAATAGTCAACACAACTTCAATATCCACGTCTGCACAGCTTGCCTGTCCGGACCCTAGTATATACCAATGTACTCTGTGGTCCGGACCGAAACACACTAAATAGTAAATACTAATGCACTTGCAACCACAAAAAGCGTGTAAATGTAGAATTACATTCACCTTTTGTGTAATTGCTTTCGCATAGCTTTTGGTACAACATAACTTAAAATAATTAGTTTTATGATTACTGTGTATGATATATTTTTTAAACATTTTTTCACGTTTGTCTAGTGCGTCAATTATATATATTATATCATGAATTTGAATAGCTTGATAATAATATTTGTAATAAAAATATTTCTATAGGTATATCCAATTTTATCTTAATTTTATTTTAGGTGATGTTATCAATTAATACTAACTTTTGAGGTTACGGTAGTGTAGAACTATCAGTATCAGGAGTATTTAACTATTTACTATCTTTATTCTTTAGAAACTTAATTAAAAACATAGCAACACTTATGGAAAACTGTCAAAAGTATAGTGTTTTGTGACTTTTGTCTGATTTAATCGGACGGGCGTATTGATGTGTATAATAAAAGTAATTTCTCCTTACTACCGTATTTACTTAAGCTTTCTCGTATAAGTATATCTCGTTGAGATCAAATTAATAATTAAAAATTAAATTAATTCATAATTAACTGTTTTGGTAAATTACTTATTTAGTTGCTCTCCAAATTTTATTTAGCTTCCATCGTAAACACGTAAGGATATTTTCCAATTATTGTAATATTGATGTGATGAATAATGTATGAGTCATCTTTATCAATAGGACAACTGTAATTTTTATGGATTTTGGTGATAAGTGATAAAAATGGCTGATCTAATTCGTGCAATGGGAGCGCCGATTGGACCCCCTATAAAGGATAAGTTAGGCTCTCCTTCTACTGAATCTGAAGATGGTGGTGTTGATTTGGGGGAGTTAGCAGCTGATTTAGAGTTAGATGAAGCTGATGGTCCAAGTACTAATGGTAAGTATGATTATAATTAAACAAAGTATTTAATTTTTTTATATTACATATTAATATCTATTACATATTTAATATTATCAAATTATATAATTAAGGAAAATGATATGGGACATATTTTTTTATAATTATTACATAGGTGAACGCCAGGCAGTACTTGCTCCTCCAGAGACTGAATGGTATCACGGCCGATTGGACAGATATACTTCTGAAGAAAGGTTATGGGCAGCTGGTAAACATGGAAGCTATTTAGGTATATAAACATCTCATGTTTAAAGCTATTTTTTTGTAGTTTAAAATAAGATCAATTTTATATAACAAAAGTTTTTATTTCTGTCTTATACACATAATATCTATTTATTTCATTCTTACATTTTAATTTATTTGCTTTCACTATTTTATGTAGCATTTATTATCCATACAATAGTTCTGTTTTTCTTCAATTATTAATTATTATTAAACAATAGCTAGTGTTTCACATTGCAATCTTTTGTAGGTGGGCTTAATAAAAAGTAGGGCTATTTAAAATTGTATGAACATTTATTCTTCTATTGTTCAAGTTTCTACTTATACATATAAGTAATTACAATGTGTTTGCATTATAAATTTACTTTTCAAATTATATATGTATTGTGTAACATATAAGTACATGCATATCATTTCTTCTTGAAATCATTACAACACCACAGTAAAACAATATATTTGTGTATTTTAATAGTTAAATTAAAAGAAACTTTAATATATTTTAAAAAAATCGTTTTTTATCACATTTGTTTTAATTTCCTAGTCTAATTGTAGATATTTAGATAATAGTATAAAGCAAATGTAGACAATATATTTTAATTTAAAGCAGATGTGTATAAATGATATTATATTGATACATAACAGAATAAAATAAATCAAGTCCATAAACATGAATTGCAGTTCGAGAAAGTGACCGCAAACCAGGATCATATGTGTTGAGTTACTTAGGACGCACTGGAATAAATCACTTTAGGTATTTTTTTACTTCAAGTTTATTATATGTATTGTAGCTTAATACATGATTGCTAAATAATGATCCAGGAATACATTTATTTGAAATATAATGATGTTTTGTAGAATAACAGCTGTATGTGGTGATTACTACATTGGGGGTCGGCAGTTTGATTCCTTGACAGAATTAGTTGGTTTCTATAGCCACTGCTCTGATCTGTTGAAACGTGAGAGACTTGTAGAACCAATCCCTCCTCCTGAACCAGTCAATGATAAAAAGGTAATAAAAGTAAATGCTTAAAGTATTTTTTCTTATTGATGTAGGAAACAGCTGTATATTTAATTAATACATATTAATTATTATGTGTATGTATATTCTTAATAATTTATGTTATATCCTTTTGAATATTTAAATCAAGTTTTTATTACTTTTAAATCCAATTTTAATAACAAATCTTGCACATTTCTGGTTCTTACAATTTGTTTTAATTTAAGTATTCAGTAATGTAAAATAATATTTTTTAGCGTGTGGTAGCCATATTGCCATACACTAAGATGCCGGACACAGATGAATTGACCTTCCAAAAGGGCGATATATTCTTCGTACATAACGATATGGGCGACGGCTGGCTATGGGTCACTGCACACAGGTATCACCTTGCATTACTAATTTACCATACTATATTAACTTCCAAGAACGTTATATTGAAGTTCTGAAAACGTAAATGAAATCATTATTTTCATATTTTTATAATTTCAAATTAATAAAAAAAGAACAATTCGTTTTAACTTTACTGAGTGTATGAGGAAAACAGTTCCGACCACCACTTTTTTAAAATTATAGGAAAAAAGTCCAAATATTATCTACTATATACCTAAGTTTATGAACTCTAATTATTATTTCATATATTTACTCATACAAATTATTTCTAATTATTTACACTAATGCTATTATTATTTGTTTATAATCTGACCAACCACATTGTGTTAATATGTTTTTTTTTTTTAAATATGTCAGGACGTTAACACACAAACCATCTAGTTCCATGGTAAGCTACGAGGCTTGTGTTATGGATACCAGATAGTTGATACATTATACATATATAACTCTAAATACAAACATATTATAAATATAAACACCCATGACTGGAGTACAAACATTCGTGCTCATCACACAAATGAATACCCCCAGCGGGACTCGAACCCGCGACCGCTGGCGCAGCAAGTAGAGTCACTACAAACTGAGCCAAACGTGTCGTCAAATGATTATGATATTTTAACAGACAGTATTATCTTATTATTGTTGTGTGCATAATTAAATACTTTATTTTAATTTCCTCTATAAAAAATAACTAAGCAGGTATTATAATTCCATTTTCCTTGTAAAAAAATAGATTTAACACTTCCTACAGTTTGCGTTCATTATTGCGTGATTTTTTTAATTTCGATGGAGACCTATTATTACAACTATTTACTTAGATGTATTGATACATATATGTACATTTAATTGCCATTTTTATTGATTTCTTGTGAAATTATAAAATAATAATCGCTTTTTAAGCGATAATGCTGCCTCTTGCGCTCTACCCGGCTTACTGTACATAGTCTCTTTTTTACCCGACTGCGCGGCGCAAAGGAGGGTAATGTGTTTATCAGTCTATGTATGTATGTTTGTTTGTTCCTACATGGCATTCTAGAGACCAAACGCGTGGGCCGATTTTGATGATTCATTCATATGTCGTTAGATTCGTCTTGATAACGCGAGTGTTATAGACCATATAAAAATTAAAATGGCGATTTCTCAAAGAAGTTGTGTCTTTAAAAAAAATTCTTCCAAACCAATCGAGTGGGGTATAAAGGTTTTTAAAACGCGATCACAAAAATATATACAACTTATATTATGTTCAAAAGTAATTTGGGATAAAAAATTGCTAAATATTACTTCAAATGTCTAATTGGCAAAAACTAACATACAAACGAGTAGGTACATCTCGCGACAAGGATGTAACGTGTATGTCTCAGACTGCATAATACTATATTCCACCGTGAACTTGTTTTCATCTTTTTAGTTAGGTTTCATGCAGTCGGGTTTTTTATTTTTTGATTAGTTCTATAATAAAGAAATTTTTATTATTATAATTGATGTTCTGGCAGTTGTTTAACTCTAAAGCTTCTTCAAGTATCTTTGATGCTCCAGTGTATCGCTCTCCAGCCAATAAAATATGTCTATGCAAAAACCCATCGAGCCATTGTTACGTTTTACATAACAATGGACCGATGGATTTTTTTAAGTGTGTGTCGGGCACGCGCAATGTAGGGTTCCATAGTACCACTTTACTACCTGTTGTAAACTTATATTAACTAACAACGTTATATAAGTAATTTTCAATGGAATATCTACAAAATTTCTACTTTTTCAATTACCTACATTTTACAATTTGGTCGATTATTACTCGTAAACTTGTAAAGCTTACTTATTTGTGATAGTTTTCCTTTCAGTTTCGTTATATTGTAATATACCGAGCACTTATAGCAAGCAGCAAGGGATCCGTTTGTGAAATATTAATATTACACAAAGGCTGGCTTTCACAAACCTGCAATATTTTTGAAAGACCAACATACACTTTCTTTTTTTTTAATATAAATAGTACATATTTAGTACAGTAGGTAGTATAATCTTGTACACAAAAAAAATGTATACATTTACAATTGATAAGTTTATTTGGTATAATGTAATATGGAGCTTCATATTAGCGAAGAGGTCACGCCAGTTCAAGTAGATCTGTCAAGGTAGAGTGATTACCCTTCGCGTGTAAGAATTATACTGAAAATGTTTCTAAACTTGCATTTTTACGGCCTCTAGTGCACGCACTCTTGCATCAACTTACACTTCTTACTGTGTTGCATAATTTTACATTCAATTTTACAAATAAAACAACTCAGTTATATAAGTTACATTAATATGAAATGAGCTGAGTAATATTAGAAAAACTTTAGTTTATCTGATTTATTTTTAGGTGATTTTGAAAATATTTCTCCTTTAAAGTTCAAATTTAAGTAAAAAAATAATATTATTATATCAGTGTTGTTTACCCCTGTCCGAAATTACTTACTTAAAAGACATGTCATAAACTAGTTTGTTAGAATAAATCATATACATTTTTAAACCCCCCACAAATTTTTGAAAAATTGATTTCATTTTTGGTGTTAATTGATACTTAAAATGAACGAAGTCTAATAATTTTCACTTCAAACGAGCAATGAAACAAGTAATTATGTCCGATTACCTCGTTATTTGAAATATAACCACTTAATAGTTATTTATGTTATCCGCGTTATTTTAAATTATAAAATCTTTTGAAATTGTTATTATTTTATGCGAAAACATGATGTATGTATAATTATGCGTATATACATTATACATACATATCTAAGTATATAATAATAATAATGAAACTGTTTTATTTTGGTACTTTAAAACGATTGAACCGATTTAGATTATTTTATAATTAAAATGTTATTAATAGTTCGAATAAGCTTTGTAGGAAAAAAACGAAAAAGTTGTTTGAAAAATTGGGGCAAATTTGAAAACTGCGTTTTTCTATAGATATTTTTAAACTCAAAGATTACAAATTTTATTGTAATTGGGATAAAACGTTGGATTAGCTAGTAAATGTAATATAATCATATTATCTATAAATATGGGTAGAAACTTTAAAGTAAATAGAATCATTACACATAGTAGCAAATACTTGATGTACGTATATAATACGACAAAATGGATAAAATTCTGTTCTTTGTTTTTAAAAGGACGGGTGAACAAGGAATGATCTTCAGAGAGCTAGTCGAAGATCTTGATCCATCGATCGATCCGAACACCGTGTTCTCTTGGTTTCACCCCAATTGTACCAAGAGTGAAGCTGTCGATATGCTTGTTAAAGCAGGCCCTGGCAGCTTCTTAGTGAGGTAAGTTGGATACATATTTTTCTATGTAAGTTCATTGATATCAAGTCTTTAAAGAATATGTATGGGTGATGCAAATAACCATAGAAATATTTATACGTATCGCTTTTACCCCCATATAGCAATACGTATATATATGGCCATATAGCCATGAGCAATTTTATTAAATATTCTTTATTGCACTAGAAAAAACATAGAAAGTGACGTGGACCAAGTTGGACTTATCTCTATAAGAGATCTCTTCCAGCGAACCCATGTACGTGGGAAATAGTGTTAAGTAGTGCAACAGAAAGAGAATGTGCAGAGAAAAGAATTTCCAAAGTTATTTGGATTTCAAAAAAAAGAAAACCATATTAGACTAAATTGCGTAATTACAGAAGAAGTATCAACTATATGACTTGTGTTTTTTCTAAAGTAGTCTAATAAGGCCATACTATTGGGCTTTCTTAACTTTAAAATGGTTTTGTCAGGATCTTCTAAAAGTCCAAATAAAAATAAAACATCATAAACAAGTAATAACTTAATTTTCATATGTGTGTAAAGGATTATTATTTACTGTGATATATAAATTATAGGTAATGTTTTCTTTTCCTTAGACCTTCGGATAACTCTCCCGGTGATTACTCCTTGTTCTTCCACATCAACAATCAGATTCAAAGATTCAGAATCGAGAAGAAAGGAGTGCGATATTTAATGGGGGGAAGGACATTTGAATGTCTCGATGCAGTTATTAATCGATATAGAAAGGAGCAAATTGTTGAAGGACACACTCTGGGACAACCTGTTAGTATTAATGTTTATTTTATATTTAAAATTAAAAACATATATCAAAACATGTTGATAATAAATATTTTGTTACTGTATTTTAAAATTAATTTTAAATTTTAACTTTAATATGTATTTTAATTGTGGATTAAGTTTTCTGTTCTTATATTTTATACTTTTTAACTATATTTTTTTAAAATCCACAGTTGATTGCCGAAGGGCACCATATAGAACCGCATCAAAGTACCACAGGCGCGGCCGCTGAAAAGATATACGCGACTCTTCGCGAGTGTCGAGATCAAATCGGTCTCAAGAAAATGAAAGGAATCAAACATCAAGGGTACTTGCACAAGAAATCCGATAAAGGAGCTAAAAAGTGGAAAGCTCTGTATTTTGTTCTCTTGCAAGAAGGAACAGATACGCATTTGTATTTCTATGACTCGCCCAAACGGACAAAGCCTAAAGGTCTAATAGATCTGTCGTGCGCATATTTGTACCAGGTAAATTGTTTTATCAGTAATTTTAGTTTTTAATATCTTTTTTGTTTTAATTATAATAAATGAATAAGGTATTTTTTCTTGTACTAGGTTTGAACATGACACATTACTTTTTACCCGACATCGGCGAAGTCCAAAGGAGGGTTTATATGTTTAATTTAATTGAATTTAATCATTTATTTCAGGCATTTTTTACAAAAAGATCTTAAATATGTAAACAGAGGCCCATTAACTTATATGTATGTATATATGTTATTACTAAAGGGTTAACCGATTTTGATGATACATACATTGTTTGATTCGTCTTCATAACGTGTGTTTAATATGTGCGTGAACCTCCAATATTGTAAGTGTGTTAAATATTAATATAGTGAACATAAACGTGTTGATATATCCAGGTGCACGAGTCGCTGTGGGAGCGCGAGTTCTGCTTCCAGCTGGTGGAGCGCGCGCTGCCGTGCCTGTCCACGCACACGTTCCTGGCGGCGGCGGCGGCGCCCGAGCTGCGCGCCTGGCTTGACGCGCTGCGCCCGCTCTGCGTGCCGCAGCAGGCGAGGCACCACTGCAAGGTCACTTCCCTCTCTTTCTATCACTATGTCGAAGTCTTTCTTTCCTTGTTACTCTTCTGAAACACTTACCTCTCTTTCTATCACTATGTCGAAGTATTTCTTTCCTTGTTACTCTTCTGAAACACTTCCCTCTCTTTCTATCACTATAAGAAAGTATTTCTTTTCTTGTTACTCTTCTGAAATCTGTTAAGGTTTAATGAATAAAATTAACGTTTTAGGTTTTTTTTGAATGACTTAATATATTTTTTGAGTGTAAGTAATATATATATTTTTAAACGTTCATAACTATTTGTATTTATTTAGTAAACTCAAAATTTGTGACATATTTTTAAATTTTATATATTGTTCTTGATCTTATATATGTGAATAATTTAGCTAAGATAAAAAAAAACCTTTTATTGAATCATACTCATACGTGCTAATTCACAACACTAACCACTTATTTTCCGTACTAAATTTCTGTTATACTTGTATTTAGTAGTAATTTAAATGATTCGATTCAGATTTTATTTGTCTCGTTTTTATGTTTAGGATTAATTTTTTTTTTAAAGAAGTTTCGGTAAATATGTCAATATGATGTAAGTACAAATGATGGTTGCAGGTGGCGCGCGTGGTGTGGTTGCGCGCGCTGCGCGTGCGCTGCGTGACGGCGCACCGCCTGCCCGCGCGCCTGGCGCCGCGCCCGCACCTGCGCCTGGCGCTGGGCGCGGCGCCCGTGGCCCGCACGCGCGCGCGGCCCTCGCCCGACCCGCACTGGGACGACGAGTTTGTTTTTGAGTGAGTGAACTTGGTTTTTTTACGATTCCGTACAATTGTAATATGTCAGGATCACCATGTAATGTGGCAACAAAATGAGACAAATATTTGGCTCCAAGGTTCGTTTATTACTCTTTAATAATAGCAGGTCGTACAATATATAGGTACCGGGGAGGCTTACACACATGCATACTACAATATCGATCAAAAAAGTAGGTACTAGATACACAATCCCATGCAAAAGTTCTCTTCAAAACTGTCACTGATTATGTTAAGATAATTATTCCAGTTAAATGCGATGCTTAAAGTTGTTTTCACAAAAAAAATATATTAAAAGCGCGCTCAAATATTCAGGTGAGTGCTCATTCGATGACGACATTTTTTGTCGCTGTTTTTGTGGCTAGTATATTTTTGATCGATGGTTGCGTACCTCAAAAGGAAAAAACGAACCTTTATATGATCACTTCGTTTTTTTTTCTGTCTGGTCTGGTGTATCTGTAAAAACAATTTTTTCAGGAACGGATGAAAGTATCAAGTTGAAATTAATATTAAATACTCAGGTCTCCAATCCCTTGGAGCTGTGAAAAAAAAATCAAATTTCCACATGCTATGTCCTTGGTGTGCGAGTCATACTCGCACTTCTCCAGTTTTTTTGTTTTTTTGTTGTTAAGCACAAGTTGCCTTTATTTTTGAGTTGTTTATATACTCATTCCACATCAATTGTGACTTTGTCCCCTTATGCCAATCTTTTAATAACTGCGACACAGTTATAAACTAATGCAGATATTATCGTTAAGTTGTTTTTGTTACACATGTACCTACTGTTTTAAATGAATAAATAAATAAATTACATAAATAACTTTCCTATGTGCAAGGTTTCACCAGTCGCGATTCAATGCACTTTGTGTATCTAAATCGTGGCGTGGTTAAGTTTGGATCATAATAATATGCTATATAATAAAAATTAAATTCTGTTTGTTAGTATAAAGCACATAAATTGAGAACAGTTAGCATTTTTTTTTGAAATGTTCCTAATAGTTTGAATAAGGGTCTTAGGGTCGGGTCTCTTAGTTTATGATAAAAATGTTGCATAAAAGAATTATATTTTAATATTATTCATTACTATTTTTATTTCTTTGATGTATTATCTATAATTTTGTTAATAGTGACGTGCCACCAGATGTTACATCATTTACAATTACGGTGCATAACACCGGAAAGAGAGGAAAGGAATCTGAAGTGAGTATTAATATGGATATTTATTTTTATATGATTTTTAACATAATATAGTTTTGTATATATTATATATATATAGAATATAATATATTATATATAGAATATAATTTTGTATATAGAATACAACTTTAATTTATGAGTTTTATTTCACTTGTTCCACTCTCATACTTTTTTGTCGTTCAAAATTCTTAATTTACTTTCTAAGTATTTACCATTACATTGAGAGCTTAAAATTAGTATGTTATTTCCATAAAAATATAATAATACCGGTATCGTAGAAATCCTAATATATAGATAGAGTCTAAAAACCATAGGAACTTCTCAGCCACATATAATATATTTTTTTCTAGGTCGCAGAGCTAACTATAGAATTAGCAAACTTGGCTAACGGCGAAGAGATAGAAGAATGGTACCCCCTCGCAGGCATGACTCCTATTGGCGAGTGGGGCTCATTGAGACTACGTATAAGGTAATTATTAATATTTTTTACAATTTTTTACACCATTCCATAAGTAGGGTCAACGGAGAAAATATTGTACCACTGATACTTGAATCCACTTCTTTCTCCATGAATTTTTATGAATAACGTACTTCCTTTTTAACTAGGTACTAGGACTAGGTACGTTTTAGTTTTTTTGAGCAGAACCCTAATTCTTTTTCTAAAATAAAAGTAGCCTATTTTACTCCCTATAATATCAGCTATCTGCCAGTGCAAGTCCCGTCAAAATCAGTCCAGCCGTTTCAGAGATTATTCGGAACAAACAGACAGACAGACAAAAATTTATAAAAATGTGTTTTTCTTATAAGTACCGTATTTAATTTCATATGCATTTAGTAAAACGCTGTTATTTTGACATTACAAAGAGACACTTCAATTTTATTTATCTGTATAGATAATAATTTCCATTCACCACCCATGTCTTCTGGGACTTTAGATGTTGTTTAACACTCCAGATACATGCAAGAGCTGGTGATGCCCCGCGAGGAGTACAACCCGCTGCGCCAGCTGCTGCTGGAGCCGGGGCTGCCGGCCGTCAAGGCGCTGGCCGACTTGTGCCGCACGGACAGACAGCCGCTAGCTACGTGTAAGTATATATATTATCCATTATAAATATCTGTTCTTCTTGTATTTAGTAGTAATTTAACACCTCGCGGTTGAAAGTGATTCATTTGATTTCATCAATTTCATGGACGGTGGCGTCGGCAACGCTAGTATCCAATATATTGACAGAAACATATTTTAAGCACTCCTAAAGTGAACAGTATTGTATATGTGAACAGAATTCAACACTACAGTACATTTCTGTAAAAATATGTGTGTAATAACAACAATGTGTGTGTGGAGTATGTGGAACAATATGTATGTGTAAATATAATATTTGATGACACGTTTGGCTCAATTTTTAGTGATCCTACTTGCTGTGCCAGTGATCACGGGTTCGATTCCTGCTAGGGACATTCATTTGTGTGATGAACACGAATGCTTGTACTCTAGTCGTGGGGGTTAATATTTACAATATGTATGTAATTAAAGTTATATAATATGCGTAGTGTATCAACTATCTGGTATCCATAACACAAGCCTCGTAGCTTACCATGGAACTAGATGGCGCTGTGTGTTAATGTTCCAACATATTCATTTACATACGAGCGACTCACCCTCGCTTCGCTCGTGTTCGTCTCTAGATATGTTTTAATTTTTTGAGCGGAACCCTAATCCTTTTTCTAAAATAAAAGTAGCCTATGTTACTTCCTATAACATCAGCTATTTTCCAGTGAAAGTCCCGTCAAAATCAGTCCAGCCGTTTCAGAGATTATCCGGAACAAACAGAAGGACAAATTTTTAAAAAAGTGTTTTTTTTTATAAGTACCGTATGTAAATTCATATGCATTTAGTGAAAATTTTAACATTACAAACAAACACTTGAATTTTATTTATCCGTATAGATTTAAGTATAATCGTGTATTACAGCGGTGCTGCACGCGTTCTCGGAGTGCCAGCGCGGCGCGGAGCTGGCGCGCGAGCTGGCGGCGGCGGAGGTGGCGCGCGAGCCCGACCACCGCGCGCTCTTCCGCGCCGCCTCGCTCGCCACCGCCGTGCTCGACGAGTTCATGCACGCGCTCTGCAAGCCCTTCCTGCAGGTACGCTATATGCTCTCGTTATTTATTTATTTTTTTAATTACCCAATAAAGAAAATTACAAATATACTTAATTATACATAGAAAGCAAATGTACACTTAGTTATTACTGCATAAGTCATGTCCACGTGGAATAGTAGCAAGAATCACTAAAAAACTACTGGACAGATTTTGATGAAATTTGCTATGATGATAGCTGTTATCCGTGTCAACATATATGATACTTTTTACTGCGGGAAAATATCTTATCTCTTAGCTAAATGTTAAAACGTAACTAGGGACGAGCCGAGCCGGTAGTTATTTCTAAATAAATCTATGTATGTGTATTGAACATGATGAACAAAATATTATGTATGTATATTGTACAATAAAATTAAAGTCCCCCGCCGTGCCGAGTTTGTGTTTGTTCGGGCTAATCTCAGAAACTATTGTACAGATGTTCATATGGTTTTCATCAATAGAAAGAGGGTTTATAATTAGGCTATGTGAAGATATTTGAAATTATTATTCATTTTGAAAATATCCATAATATTATAAAAACATACATTTTTATTATATGCAATATAGAAAAGTTTTTGGCTTTTTTGTTTTTTTTTTATTCATTTGTTTTGCATTAATAAATGTGTAAATAATAAGGCTTCATCCATCCATTCTTATTTTTGTGTCACTATAAAGCCTTATTCTCAGTGTCAAACAGAAATGATAGCTTTTCTTACATAATCAATGACAATAATAAACATTCATTAACAACTTAAATTAAAATTTTAAAATCATTTTATATTTATGTTTTTTATACTCATAATGTATGAAGATATCATCACTTATAATGTACGTTAGTAATAAAAAAAACTACAGATATAAAATAACAAGGAAAGGAAAAGGAGTTAATCGAAATAAATTTTAATTGTTTTAGAAATGTTTTAAATATTTGTCGTAATACTTAGATTTTTTTGAACCGACTAAAACTATACAAATTTAATTTTTCGATATTTAAATTTATTCTAGGCAGCAATTGCGGAAACAGTGCAAAAGTTAGTTGATGCGAAACAATCAGCTGAGTTGAACCCAACGAAAATGGACTCCCCTGATGATGCCTGCAATAATGCTGAGTTCTTGCTCATGGTACTGGATCAGGTACTTGTCAGAAAAATTAAAGCTCACTACATAATATAATCTCGCCATTCAATTTCATCTTCTCTGAATCAAATTTTCAAGTACATCGTTGGTTGCCGACAATATTTGTAATTATTTTCTGTTTGTCTTACTTAATTACATCCATACCAAATTCGGCCGTATACTATATATAGACAAAGTTTAAGTAAACATGCAGACACACATATTTAAAAAAAAAGTTTATTCTTTAAGCGCCGTATTGTGTATAGGATTGTAGATAGGAACCAATGTATTATCATATTTTTGGTACTATGTATAAAGAGGTCTTCATACCCCTTTTAAGATTCGATCAGTGTTTGTACCATAACTAGGCATCTGTCACAACTTTAGCAAGCAGTCAATAAGATAGATAAGATATAAGTAAAGATAAATATACTAATAACTAATTGCTCGACGAGACGTTTAGCTCAGTTTGTTAGTGTCTTTGCTTGTATGCCAGTGATCGCGGGTTCGAGTCCAGCTGGCGGCATTCATTTGTGTGATGATAACGAATGTTTGTACTCCAGTCATAAGTGTTTATATTTATAATATGTATTAAAAAAGTTATATATATGTAGTGTATCCATATCTGGTATTTATAACACAAGCCCCGTAGCTTACCACGCAACTAGATGGTGTTGTGTGTTAATGTCCCAACATATTTATTTATCTGTATAGGTAAATAAAATTGAAGTGTCTGTTTGTAATGTCAAAATAACAGCGTTTTACTAAATGCATGTGACATTATATACGGTACTTATAAGTAATATCCAATTTTTAAAATGTTTGTCTGTCTGTCTGTCTGTCTGTTTGTTTGTTCCGGATAATCTCTGAAACGGCTGAACTGATTTTGACGGGACTTTAACTGAAAGATAGCTGATGTTATAGGGAGTGACATAGGCTACTTTTATTTTAGAATAAGAATTAGGGTTCCCCTCAATAAAATTAAAACGTACCCAGGGACAGAACCGAGCGAAGCGAGGCTCAGCCGCTAGTTTAACTAATTTAACTACTAAGTATGTAGTAATATAATTGTCATGAACAGATCACGCTGTCAATCTTCACGTCGCCGGAGGCGTGCCCGCGCCCCGTGCGCTACCTGTGCGGCTGCCTGCAGCGCGCCGCCGTCGCTAAGTGGCCCAACGAGAGATTTGTACGCACTAGAGTCGTGTCGGGTGAGTCGTGTTGTATTATGATAATAAGTTTCCTCAGTCATGCCGGTTTCCTTACGATGTTTTTCATCACAGTATTAGCAAGTAGTAATCATGTTGGAAATGATTCGTACATGAAAATATCAGAGGCACCCGACGAGAGACCCGGGTTTGAACTCGCTTCACTTAGTTGGCTAAGCGAGCGCGTTACCACTGAGCTACCTACCGCAGTGACAGAAGGCATTAACAAAAGTAATATAATTCCCCATCAGGTTTCATCTTCCTGCGCCTGATCTGCCCGGCGCTGACGGAGCCGCGCGCGTGGGGGCTGGTGTCGGCCGCGCCGCCGCCGCACGCGCAGCGCTCGCTGCTCATGGTCGCCAAGTGTCTGCAGAACCTCGCCAACCTCATCGAGTTTGGGGCCAAGGTCACTTGTTTCTCATTTATTTATTTATATATTAGGTTTATTTACAATCACTTACAATAATACAAACAAATATAAAAAAAGAACTTAAAAACTAGAACTAAATGTAGTGATTGTAAGTACAAATAAACACAGCATGCACAGAAATAAAGTTTCTTAAAATATTATGCAAAAGTGTTTATTTTTCTCAATTAATCAATGAGTAGGTATATTAATTTAACAATTATAATATTATATAAGACTATATTATTTTTATTACACTATTACGTAACAGCAGCCTCCGAACCTCGCAACTAATTACTAGTTAGAACCATCTGACCACCTCAAAAGCCCGGTGACGCTGTCAAGGCCAGTACGCCCAACAGCACTACACATTCCAAAAACAAAAAAAAAGCAGTACTTTATGTGTTACTTCAGGTCATGTATGTCTGTCTGTGTACTAAATTTCATCTAAATTCGTCGCAGGTGATTCAGCATTATAATAGTTTAATATCTAGATATTTTTCTTTACTTCTGCCCTTTTTAAGTTGTTGCCTATCTTTTTTTCTCTTGAGGTAGTATAAGTGAAAATGCCACCTTACGTTTATGTTACACATTTAAATAGCAATGATGTGACTTTTATCACATAATTTCTATTTAAATGTGTAACATGATTTTATTGATGTACATGATTTTATTTATATTTTATGCTGGTTTGTAGTAAATTGCAATTTTATTATTGGCGACTTGATATCATACCTTATATTCTTTAAAAATATGCTTTAGTCACATCAATCATAGATCAGTCAGCTATTATTATTAAAAGTAATGTTTACTTTTACCCAAATCATATAACATACCAGCGACTCACCCCCGCTTCGCTTCGGGTTCGTCCCTAGACAAAAACAAATCTATCCCACGGGAACCGTACATTTTTCCGGGATTATAGCCTATAGCCATCCTAAATAAACAGGCTATCTAATGCAAAAAAAATTCAAATCGGATTAGTAGTTCCTGAGATCAGCGTGTTCAAACAAACTCTGCTTCTTTATAATATTAGTATAATATGCATAAATATTAATTTTTAACATTTTCCAATATACAATGTTACACATAACATCAAAGAAAACCTGATTTTTTTTAAATTTTTTATTGACTTTTTACATCAGGAGCCGTACATGGAAGTGGTGAATCCTTTCATCCTAAAGAACAAGGAACGTATGGTCGTGTTCCTGGACCAGCTGAGCTCAGTGCAGGACCCGGGGAACGCGCCCTCCAACTCAAACAACAATTATGACATTGGTATGATAATTAAAAAAAAAACATTGTCTTTAGCGAGTATTTTTTAGACTAAATATATTTCATGAAATATCCAATTTTGCTATATTTTTTTTACTTTAGTAATTGATTACAGTTATGATGTATGTGACATCAATTAATATAATAGTAAAGACTTTTTTCTGAGCATTTACAAAGGACTTCAAGTAAAATGAGAATGTAGAATGAAATTCAATTATTTGAATTTATTATTATTTCTGTATTCCCATACGGTAATAACATTTGGAAACTAAACCATCTGTGCAATACACTTTTAAACTGACATTTATCATCATCATACAATTGCCATTTTAAATATATGTATGTATTATACATGCTGACAAATGCTTTTTATTAATATATTATTATCCCACCTGATAGATCGGAATAAAATAGCTTTAATGTATTAAAAAGAACAAACATTCAGTTGGTTTTCATCATTAATGATATTACTGAAGATTTCATTGTAAATTAATTTTGCAGCAAAAGAACTAGCGACGATCCATCACATCTGCGTGTCTCACCTCACCGAGCTGCAGAACTTGGCCAAAACACAACCGGCTATAAGGAAGTTGGTCACGGTCACGGAAATGCTCACAAAGCACAAGCATAAGTATCTTGAGATGATCAGATAGGATACGTCTTCAAACACAGGTGCGTTCATTCTTTAAATGGTGTTAGTGTAAAGTTTTCTAATATTATACATATTGTTGGTCAATTTAAAGACAATTTTAGAATGTTTGAATTGACTACCTAAGACTTATTATATTTCGAATTTCGAACTATCGACTCACACTCGCTTTGCTCGGGTTCGTCCTTAGGTTGCTTCTCTATACAAACTTTCATCCACATTTCACCCCCTTAAGGGATGATTTCCGGGACAAAAACAATCCTATGTCCTTTCCAGGCTCTCAACCTATCTTACCAAATTTCATCTAAATCGGTTCAGTAGTTTCGGAACCTATACGGTACAAACAAACAAACAAATCTATCCTTTTTATAATATTATAATATAGATAGAGGCAACTTATATAACCTAGCCTATTTGTATATGATTTAACTATGAAACAATGTCCCAAATAATGTAAATCACATTTTTAAATAGTATATTATTCTTAAATTGTTTCAGGGTAAAACAACCGGGACAGAAGTAGCAGTAGTCAGTAGTTCGCGCAGGACTGAGTCGTAGCCGTATTCGTGTAGTCATTTAGCTTTAGCATTACATTACTTAGTTTCAACGAATACATGTCCGAGCTTTCTCGTGCCAAATACGTATTCGTTCACTATTTACTTATGTCCTTTGTGTATGTACTACGTTTATGTAAGCATTTATTTAACTGCCTATTTAGAATATTGCTAGTTACGGGTGGTTATGAATGATCGTGCTGTCATGACAAAATTTAGTTATATTTTAATGTTTATATTTATATATTCAATTGACCTCTATTCGGTCTAACCTTATGTGTAAGGCGCATAAGGTGAAATAGGATATTCATTAATCGACGACAAAAAACGCATCTAGCCATCTAATCTATTTTTTATAAATAGTATAACTTTCAAAGAATTAAACGCACAAACAGACCAAACCAGTAATTTTACTTTATATTAATAGTTTGAACCTCTTGTAGAGCACTAGCGACTTACGCTCGCTTCGCTCGGGTTCGTCTCTGGGTACGTTTTACTGTTAGTATGGAATAGGTAGACAATATTATATATACATACATAGATATTGATGATTTGTTGTGGATTTTATTATAACATGTTTTCCCGTGGGAATGAGATATTCACTCGCGATAAAAAGCCTATGTCACTCTCCAGCTCTCCAACTGTTCCACCACACAAAAAATCACGCCAATTCGTCACTCTGTTTCGATGTGAAATAAGGACGTGAAACAATTTATATGATAACATCGTAATTAAACTTTAACATGTAACTAAATAATTATATGACTCATGAATCATTCATAATGTGCTCATATATGTTTAGGTGCGACCGAAAAATGGCTCTCTAGTATTGTAAGTCGTATTTATTGCTGATTTATTTTTAGCTTGAATTATAATTGAAAATAAAGTGGACAATGAGCATGTGAAAACTATGGATATAATAAACATAGTGTAATACCTACTTTTTAAAGTTGGCTAAATAAAAGATTATTATTGGAAATTAAAAAAAAGAAAACATTTCGCTTATAGAAGCATTTATCCTCTGTATATTATGTCCATAGATTAAACGATTCGCAAGCAATTTAGTTACTTAGAATCCTCATATATATTGCACATGTAAATGGAGTTTGTGGGAGCACTGACTGATAAAATACATAAGGCTCTTATATCCTTGTAATCTACGAGAGCAAAAATATAAAAAAAAATATTATAAAATAACAAGAATAGAAATTACAAAATATAAAGATTAATGGTAATTTTGCTAACATTTTGTATGTGGTCCCTTTTTATACCGATTACCTCGCTTGGGAATATGTGAGTAGTGTTGCCATTTGATATTGAAATTTCCACTTTTGATAGTAAATATACTACACAAACTTGATTGAACCAAATATAAAATTGATTGTGATATAACATTTTTATAGAGTGTGTATTGAACATCTGGCAACACTCTTATGAATAATCGTATGACGTGTCATTAAAGTTTTCATTACAATGATACATCACATGAGAATTGCAATGGTATTTTATATATTAACTATTCATGCTATTAATTGTTACTTTAAGTCTAGATTTAGGTTACTGTAAGATTCGACCGTCAATCGCAAGACACCAAAAATGTTTTAGAATGAAGAATTCAATGTGATAGACCAAGGGTCTGAGTAGTGAGTAGAAAATGTACGCGATCCTCTTTTATTGGACTAGAACTCCCTTACAATTTATTCTCTGTGATATAAAATCTTCTCGTTTTTATTTTATTCTGCAACTTAAATTACACAACGCATTCTGGCAGAGCATTTATTATTAGCAAGTATTATTGTTTTTTGTCACAAATATATTTAATTTTTTACAACGTATATTTTACAGGTTATTTTCATTTTTCTTGCTCAAGTAAGGAATTAGTTATATGGTGCCATATTTAATATACTTATAAGTGGCTATTTGTAATGGCTTTACACATATTCAACGACTTGAGCTTTTTGTACTGTTATTTATAGAAGACAAATAAATAGTTATTTAACATTTTTATTTAAATGATGCAAGACCTTATTATTAAGTTTAATTCATATGCGAATTTTAGGACATATTTTTTAAACCAAATTTCTTTCTTTATTTATCATTTCTTTCTTTCGTAGTAAGTCTAATGGAATAAAGTTTATTTCATTTCAAAACTATCTGCTTTAGAATCGTTATTTACCAAAAATGTCTTCATTAATAATTGGAATTAAAACTTCGCATCTTTTAAGGTTCAATTATATGTCATTGATGATATTTTGCTCTAATTTATACTTTTAAGTAAAAGTACTTAATTATAAAAGAATTTTGATCCAAAACTGCATTACTAAATCATTTTTTTTTTAATTTCTTATTTATAAGTAATATATTTTATTCTTTTTTATAATCTTATAACATTATAATACCTGTGTAACATTTTTTTTGTTTAAATAACATTTTTACTAGACGGTAAGATGACATTAAGTTTTTATTAATAAATATTATTATTATATAAATTTTTCTAATTATAATCTAGTATATTAAATTTCTTAAATATTTGTTTTGTTTTAATATTTATAAAATGCTATTATTATTTAACATATGCTTATGAAAATGTTTCCGTTTTGAAATATACTATGCAATTTATATAATGTTATTTAAGAGCCTTTACGCCTAGGACAACCCGCTAAATAAGTACACCGCCAAATTTTACTTCGTGTGCTTCTTTCACTATAGTCAAACTAAACCAATTTTGAACTGTTAGCGAGTCAAAATACAATACTAATGGTTTATGATAAAAAAATATGTATAAAAGTGAATAAAATTGGTAGTTACAGGATTACTGATACTCAATCACTTTTAAATTTCTACTTTTCCGGTTTTGTATGGGACCCTTGACAAAAAGAATTACGAAAAACTAATGTGTCGTGCGACTTTGACACCGGCCTGGACTTTTGGGGTGTGTAATTTCTGTTATCAGACACTTTTTATAGTAATGATTTGATCTAGTTTTAAGTATTAAGATTAATTGGTCGTACTATAGAATCGTAGTATAGTGTTCTATACATGCGTACAGCATTATTCAAGCGAAACGGGATAAGCCAGAAGGCTCTAGAGCGGTTGAATCAAAATTGACTCGCTTGATTCACGCGCATTATAAATATTAAAATATATATTTTAGTTTGACATGTAGAGTTATTCTGTTACATTAAATTATTATTTTTTAAATTAAGTTTAATTAGTCAAAATGCTCATTTCATAAACTAATAATATCTTGATCATAAAATCATTTGGATTTTATTTGTAATTAATGTATGTATACTTAATACAAATGTTTTTTATACTATTACATCGACGATTTTAAGAATAATTTTTAATTTTTAGTTTATTAGATAATTTTGGATATTTGAAGCCTCGAAATCAATGTTAAAATTAAAATCTATTGAAATATTTTAAACAAATAATTAATACTTTTTATACTATTTATAATTTAGGTAAGGAAATTTCCTAAAATAGTAGTAACTAGCGATTCGCCCTCGCTTCGCTCGGGTTCATCCCCGGGTACGTTTTAACGGTGAGTATGGAATAAGTAGACTATATATTATATTATCTAATGCAAAAAGAATTTTTCTAATCGGATTAGTAGTTCCTGAGATTAGCACGTTGAAACAAACAAACTCTACCTGTTTATAATATCAGTATAGATTGGTACGTAGTAAGCATGGGCGGCGGCAGAATTATTTCCAGGGGAGTGCATCTGCTTCTTCACATTAAACTGCTTACAAATCTTTAAATAATTAACTTGAAATTTTTATTCATATCTTATTTATCATCTTTTTTCTGCAGATATCTATCTTAATTTAAACAGGGATTTTACTTATACAATTTTATTTCTTTAACTTTTTCTATATATTTTCCTTCATGGCAGGGGGATGCTAGTGTGCCCTCTTGCAGCCTCCTTTCAGCGCCCATGGTAAGTTGAGTTTAAATTAAACAGCGCGCAATGGCGTAAATGCTCTTAAAAAGTTAAGTAGTACATACTTGGCGCTTTATGTAAAACTCCAACAGCTGAAACATTTATCTTGTTATTTTTTAGTTTCATTACACTATAAGAATATTGACTATTCATGTTAAGTTCTCATATCATGGTAAATGAGACTTCTACAAAAGTTTATAACAAAAATTTATATTCAGCTTGAATAATTTATTTTATAACTTCATGTACAGTGGGGGCAGTAATGGCTCAAACAGAAGGTTTAACAATCTATAATTCTTCTTGAAAATCATTATGAATAGTTATGAACATTAAAATTGTATGTTTGTTTAGATTTTTAATATTCTTTTACATCTTATTTAAAAAGACATTTTAACATTTATTTTCAATATTTTTCTAACATTAACAGTGGATAAGGATTTTGTGACAATGCATCGAAGTTATTTATTTAGCAATAGCTTGTAGTAGTAGATGTGTCTTTGTATTTCACTATGTTAGCAATTGAATAGATGGTCTAGACTGATTAATCCTCTAATGATGTTTAGGTTTGTCAGAGTATACATTTTATTATGCACTAGGTTTTCCAAACGGCTGCAACATTGAGAATATCTCAATATATACTAACGGTTTTGTACTGAAAATTTACTATAAAATTTTATTATTTTTTGCTTTTAGTGCTGTTTTATTTTTGACTAGAATATGGGTAATATATCTTATATTTGTTTTGTATTATAAAAGTGTGTGAATTAATATGTGAAATAGTGCTCTTTTTAAGTAACAATTTTATATATGCTCATTTATTTGTTTTTATACCTAATTTGTATGGATATTCAAATAATGTTGGATTTTGTAATTGTTTTACAACCTCTATGTATTCTTATCCTAGAAGTACTCTTTTTCAATTAAATTTTATCTGTGCTAGAAATCATGATTCATATAAATAATATAGAAAAATAAGAAAATCTTTTATTTAACTTTCTTTCATATTCATGTAGAGTTATGGAATAAATGAAATACAGAATACATCTTAATAATATATTCAAATATAGATACATTTATGTTAGAAAAAGTATTGTAAAAGCCATAAATATACAGCAAGTTGCAACATATGGTGATTTACGTTCACCTATTCTTGCACATTTCCAAAATGTACCCAAGAGTCTGAAATAAAAAAATATATATTGAAATTTTTTCGACATAATTTCAAAGATATTTTTCAAAGAATATTTAATTACTCACCCTGTCTTATTGCGATCCATTAAACTAGGGAAGAATGATCTTAAATATGCACAGGTACATATTAAGAGTAGTATGACAGATAAAAGGCTTTGGAAATTAAATATCGCGCTCTGAAAATAAACAAATAAACTTAATTAAAAATAGAATGTTTAGCAAACATTCCGACAGTAATTTTAGTTAATACGAACCATAATTACTATCTATGAATATTTTTCCAGCTGAAATAATGTTATTTCTTATCAATACATTTATATTTGTAAGGACGAACACGTTAAATAATTTTAAAAACAATCTTTAAATTAATTTGACCGACGTAGAATGACAAATGACAATTGGCAGTAAGTGTCCACTGTCCATTGACGTCGTCTGACGATCTATTATTTTGACAGCAGACAGTTTGACACAACACAAAAAAATAATATTGTAAGAACGTACAGTGTAAAAACGTGTAATTATGGATATGTTAAACAAAAATTAATGAAATAATTTAAAATATACATAGGGCAATTTAAATAAGTTTTTTTACACTGAGTAAGACTTGTTCATATTTTTGTTTAATCATTGTTTTTTATGGTCAAATGGTGTATTTTCTGTGTTGTGCTATTATTTTCATTTATAAATAAGATGTCTATTAGGGCCTATGCACATGACAACTTTTTAACATCCAACATACGTAGTGGATACTAGTTACATTCTCTTTGCATCCAACCCGTAGCAATCGAGTTGTCAGGTGTTAGCTCGCGTTTGTCACGAACGTCAGGAGTCTGTGTTTTTTTTTTATTTATCAACGGTTTTATGAAACGTGTTCAGCATACGCCCTAATAAGTTTATCAGAGCAGATTACGCGCTGGTGACATACGTTCATGAAACGTGGTCGCGTCCTTGTCGCGAGAAACGGTGGAACTCGTGCATTTCCAACATTGCGCCATAGCTTATCTGCAATAGAAGCACTATATTACGGTATATCAATAATTTATTATTTTACTTCAAAATAAGGTTAAACTTTCTATAAAACTCTTGATCTCCATAACACAGAAGATTGTTTTTCTCCTGAACCGTGCATTCTGAAGGTAGAAATTTTTTCGGTAGTCTGTGCCCTATACTAGGTACTATAATCTGTAATGTTTAGGGATGTCCATCATAAAAAAAAATTTTTTCGACATAATATATTGTATTGTTGTATCGATACTTTGCGATATATCGTATAAGTATGTCGATATTTTCGATATATTGTAATTCGTAAGTTGTTTGTTTGTATTTAACTAGCCTATAATACTAAATATTAGATAGCTGTCAGATTAATTTGAGTTAAAACAGTTAGTGAAGAAACAAAACATTTTATTTATTAATCCCAGTACTTTTTCTCTAGACCTTGTAAAAACAATTTTTTTAACTCTTTTGGCTTGCAGTCTGTTTCTCTGCCCAGTTAAAATAGCCGTTTTTATGTATCGTTATACACACTAACTGAATGTAAATTTCGTAAACCGTATTAAACAAAACAGACAATTTTTATTTATACTTTATACGTTATTTTGTAATTTGTACTGAGAAGTGAGAACGATGAACGAAGCATAAGTCGGAACTCGGATTTCGGAAGCGAGTGAGACTCTTGAGGCACAGACACACTACGAGTTACGACTACAGTGTCAGATTATAAAATTTTGACTACTACTAGTGTGCCCTCTAGCTAGTTTTTCAATAATTCAGGGTTTTACGTTTTATTTTTACTCAAGTTGCCATCCATAAATAAAGGGATCAATATAAAAAAAAAAGAAATGGAATGTACTTTTAATTTCTCACGATATTTGATATATGGGATGAAATATATCGATATGTAATATCGATACTAGATGATTCGATAATATTTTATTGAAGCGATATATCGCGTACATATATCGATATTTTATGAAACATCGATATATATCGTGCACTCCTATTTCCTTATCTCTAAAAAGGGTTACACCGTTACATACTCTATGCTTATCTTTATGAAAATTGAAAATCAGCAATTGTTTATGATTACCTACAATCTACATCGTATTCTTAAAAAAATAATAAACATCTGATTAGTGATTACTGAAGCAAATACGAAAATGGGTTAGGGTGAAAGTCATAAAACTTTCTAATAAGATTTGAAAGATTTGTAGTTTTTTAAATTAATATTCTCACAGTCCATACGAATAAACCATGGAAGAAGATAAATTTGCTTTAGTGGAAAAAATCATAAAGGACGTACACAATGTTTTGTCCAAAATAGCTGAGTTGTAAGTATTGTAAACTTTGGCAAACATTCAATTATTTAATTTTAATTTGATGTGGTTTTGTTTAGTACATAAATGCGCAATTTTTCAGATATGCCTTCGATGTCGTTCCTATGGATATTAATTTTCAAAACAAGTCTCCTGTATTACATTTAGAAAATTGTTTGGGTCTAGAATCATGGTGTGTAAAGCATGTGTATATGTATTGTTATTCAGAGCTCATGGATAAATATTGTATTATGACTAAACGAAAGTTAAAAAAGATCTCGAGTATAGATTGTGATCGCCTAATAAGATTAATGAATATTACTTTATTGCTTAACCCTGAGATCAATTCTTTATGGAATAAGAGACGTGATATGGTACTAGATCTTATCTTAGATAAGTCTGTCGAGTTACATTTTACAAGACTTATTTTATCAAGAAAACCTAAATGTAATGAAGTATTTGCATACAGAAGATGGATCTTAGAAAATATATTTCAAGGTATGGTATATAGATTTATAATGATATATGAATTATTTTACATGTAGATATATTAACAACTTTTACAGCACAGAAGCCCCATAAATGATATTGCCTAATACTATACATGCATTCTATTGTTTGTAACTTGTATTGTATATTTCTATTAGCTGCATATTGTGTACATTCTAGATTTTAGGCTTAGATATTTATAACCTTAAACATAGTTACATCACAATTAATGAAGATATATTTTTTATTTTCATACAATGCAATAAATCTTCCTTCCCTTATATTTCAGATGAAAATGTACAAATCAACAATATTGAAAGTCTTATTAATGATGAGTTCATCATTTGTGACTTGGCATCAGATAAAAGTCCTAATAATTATCATAGTTGGAATCATCGGATGTGGGTGTTAAATATGATGAATGTAAGAAGAGCAGAAATAGACTTAAATGCTTTATACATAAAAGAATATCATTTTTCAGAAAAATGGACTTCTAAGCACGTTTCAGATTATAGCTGTTTTCATTACCATCAATTTTGTATAAAAAATATTTATAATCTATCTAATAATTCATGGACAACTTTAGAAAACACACTAAATATTAATCTTAGGAAAATTTTTGTCAACATTTTGGCTTCAAATCTTCCTAAGGATATGACAATTCAAGCATCAGAAGAAAATTTGATCTCTTACACGTCTGAAAATCTAATGAACTTTTTACTTGCATATTCAAATAAAACCTGTAATTGTTCTGTTGATTACGTTCAATTATGTATGAAATTACAAATATTATTCCATGCACTTGTATCTAACAATGAGCTGATACAATTCTATAAATACCATGAGACATTGTGGTACCACCGAAGGTTTGTTTTACATGAAATTATTGCTATCATGTATGATCATTTTGGTCTTGTGAGACATAATGGTGCGCTAATAAAGAAAAGTTGTAAAAATTGCAATTACGATGAATTAAGACAAAAGCAAGCTAAAATTGGTAGATATGATAGTAATCGTATTTACTCCAGTGTACTGTTCAATATTATTGTATCACATGAAAAGAAATTCATTGAAGAAAGAAGGAAAGATGGCGATAATTATGCAGACCGACATGAAAAATATTTAAAATTTGTCGAAGGCCTCAATAATGTTATGTAAAATGCGTTTGTCTACTGTTATATTTCAGACAAGTAAAAGGAATTCTTTTCAAATGATTTCAAGAGATATTATTAACTGATTATATGTTTTGATTTATTTTATAAAAAAATTATATATGTATAACATTGATTGTGGTCTGTATTTATGTTGTAGATAATAAAAATGAAATGCTAAACCTTTAATGATTTGGTTACTTTAAATTAAATTAATATTTAAATACAAAAAATTTATAAATGTAGTGTGATTATTGTAATAGAATAAAACAACTGCAAAAATTGTATTAAAAAGTTTCATACATTAAATCAATATACCATTTTTCCAATTTTCTATGAATAAATTTGAGTGTAATCTGTGTGTTTGTAAATATTTATACGCCAAATGTTTTAAGTTGTTATGAATTAGATTGTAGATTTATATTTTAAGTTTAAGTATATTGAAAAGACAGGTTGAGAATTATATTGGAGCTTGTATCATTTGGCCCCATGGAATAAAATCGTAAAGTGCTTTTAGAAAAGTTTTAATGAAGTTTTCATTTTCAATATAATTTATAGAAATATATAAGTAATACCACCTACTGATTTTTTTGAAAGAAAGTATGTAATATAAAATATATATATATATATATATATATATATCCAGTGAGGTCATCTCGCATCGAATGAACGGTGTCAGTGCATAACATAACTCGCCGCCTAGCTCGGCGCGTTCCTGGGTGAGTCCTCTTGGACTCGTTATGGAGTTGAGCAGGGAAGAGTCATGTGCTGTACGGGCGGTCAGCCCAGCAGGGTGAGGCAAAGTTTTAAGGCAGCGTTTTCGTTGAAACCTCCCAGACGGCTTATTTTTTTCTGTCTCCTCCAACAAATATCGTTATATTTTAGCCAATGTATACAAAACCTTAACAAATCATATACTAAAACCTTCCTCTTGAATCACTATGTATTAAAAAAACCGCATCAAAATCCGTTGCGTAGTTTTAAAGATCTAAGCATACATAGGGACAGACAGCGGGAAGCAACTTTGTTTTATACTATGTAGTGATATACTCACTATGTCCTTATACTCTTTCATTTATAAGACTGAATTTAGAAATGAACGTCGATTAAAGAGAATGCGTTTATTAGAATTCTGCTAGAAATTGTGATTGTTTGGTTTTTAATTAATGGCGTTATAATATACTTTATTTTAATAATTTTATTGTTTGTAAATATTGTTTCAAGGGATGTATTCTATTATTTGAAATAAAAGACAATTACCATACATTTTATTATTTTATTTTTTATTAGGTATAACATTTGAATACCTTTTGACTAATTGTAAGATATGATAGAGTCGGGCTCTTGTAGAACCATATATTGAAACGTTGATTGCGAGGGAGAAATTAACAGGAGTGTTGTACCTTTGTACGATGTAGAGCAAGCAAATGTGTGGATTATAAGAGTTGCGATAGTAGAAGCATGCCAACGAGAAAATATTTTCCTCGTTGTAAATACAGTATAAATACAGTTTCTGTTAAGAAATATATTGGTTTCAAATTGTATGTATATAGGATCGTCGATTATGCAAGTTTTGCAGCGTTGAATAGATTTAATTAGAATGAACAGATTTGCTTTTAATCTACCGGGATATATAATGCCTGTTATTTTATCGAAGCAATTTAATCCAGATATATTTAAAAAGAAACATTTAAAATATTGTCGTTGATATTTCGATAATATACCTAATCGATTTTTATAGAAATATAGATAACCTATATATATTTATTAGTTACATATTGAAATATACTTAAAATAGCTTTTAAAGAATTACTTATTAGTATTATTTTGAATACACTAGTGAAGTTTTATATGAACGTACCTCTATCCAATCTATCCTTTAGATAAAGGTCCATCGCTTCTAATAGGAACCATTCCCCATTTAATTTTTATGCTATTTTAACTTCTTTCGTCCTATATAAATGTCACGATCCCTTTACGATTGGCTGGCCCCCAATACAAGAATATGAGTTTTAATCCCGAGGGTACTTTAAACAACCTTATTTTAGGAGAACCTCTGTCATGAAGGTTTTATTAAAAAAAAAGCAAAAAATCTTGATAAAAAATTTCGATTGAAAAATTAAAATAAAGAAAAAACAGTGTTGCTACTTGTAGGCATGCAGTATGTCTCCGACTGCATAATACCTACTATTTACCCGACTGTACAATGCAAAGGCGGGTAATGTGTATGATATGTGTGACTGCATATTACTCGTAAGTCACAGACATACATATGTACATCTGGCGGCAAGGATGAACCGTTTGTCTCCGACTGCATAATACTATATTCCACCGTGAACTTGTTTTCATCTTTTTAGTTAGCTTCTACGCAGTCGGTTTTTTTTAATTTTTATAATCAAATTTCTTATTTACAGTTAGTTTTTTAGTTTTGACCAAGCACCTTTGGAGTTTTATTTAACAATTTGTTACCTTAAATTTTTATTAAATATTACATATATTTTGATGCTCCACTCTATAGGCTTGAAAGATTTTTTTTTAAACAAATTGGCGCCTGAATTTCTTCATTTGAAATTTTAATAATATCCATAAAGATATAAAAATATTGACTGTTGCTTCTCAGTACGTGTACGAAAATGTTATGTATGTATGTTCGTAAAAATATACACGAAATTCCCAAGAATTATAACATGCATAACATTATTATTAGGAGCAAACACCAACTTGTAATGCCTGTGACTTGTTTACACAGAGTCAGTAATTGTTTTTATGGACAATGCGCTTGTACAACGGATCCCAGAAAATATTCAAAAAGCTTCTATTGCCAAATTAAAAAAAAAACTGTTAAAGAACGTTTGTGTACTTAAGGCTATTATACAATAAATGACTATATAGAAGACAAACGACTCAACCTCGCTTTGCTCGGGTTCGTCCCTAGCTTGATTCTCCATACAAACTTCCATCCCCATTTTCACCCCCTTAAGGGATGATTTCACTTTGAAACAAAAAAACAAAATCAAAATCAGTTTATTCGTTCTGGAGCTACGATGCAACACACAGACACGTCCAACTTATAACTCCTAGTTGTTTTTACGTCGAGGGTTAAAAAGAGATAACGAAATAATATTATTCTTGTTGAGTTTCTTTCGCTAGTTTTTCTCAGGTCTGAGGCTTCTTCTTTCCAAACTGGTAGTAGACTCATGACGGTCAGTAAAAAATTGTAATTATTTAATGCTAAATAAAATATTTTGAATTTGAAATTTGGATCAATAAGACGAATCTAACGACGTATGAAGTATGAAGACGTTCAGTAATTACGAGGGAACATAAAATCGGACATATATACAGATCAAACACATAACTTCTTTGGGCATTGCCGCAGTCGGGTAAAAGTTGCAATTACGCTTGTTTCAGAACACTTATTTTATTTGAAACAAACTTGCACAATATTGATTATTTTTATTGTAATTTGTAGGAACGCGGGCAATCACTTCACCACGTAGCTCATGAGTATGACATAAGACGTTATTGCAGGTTGTGAATAAGACTATGTAGAGCAATATTATCACCTACAACACATATAGTTTAAGCGTTTTTACGAGGAAGTAGGAACAGATACATTATTGTTGACACATTTTAGTCTAAAAAGGTTTTATAGTATGTCTATGTAAAGTTTATTTTACTAGGAATAAATGATTTTTTTGTACAATCTTTATATATATAATTCTTCTGTGAGTGTGTATGTCACTGAACTTCTCTCAAACGACTGGACCGATTTTGATGAAATTTTTTGTGTGTGTTCAAGGGGATCTGGGAATGGTTTAGATTCACAATTTGAATAATAATTTTCATCAAAAAATTATTAAAAAAAGTTTGAAATTTTCAAATTAAAGACGTGTAGACAGGACAACGTCTGTCGGGTCCGCTAGTATTTATGTATATTTGATTAGATTTTATATTCAACTAGCGAGGTCCCCTACAGTCAATCCTACATAACCATCTGTATAGTAGATATACAAGTGGTATGCATTTCCCAACATTAAAAAATCAGTTTGAAATGTCAAATTGATTAAAATACTTATTGTGAGCGTACAGGAGGAAATGCTACCGCGAACTTTTCTGTAGGCATTTTTAAGGCCTTAATTTTCTAGTACATTGTTTTAATGTATCTCTAATGATTTAGCCAGTGTTAGTAGCCATGTATACAAACGAAAATATATTTTTTTCACAAAACACCGCTATTTATTGTGATTCCATGTAGTAAAAGGTACGCTAATTGTTGAAACGAGTAATAAGTTTTCACTACGCAAAACTTTTAGTTAAAATCTGTTCAGTAAGTACATTTGGATGAAATGCACACAGTACAGACAAACAGACAAAAAATTCACCATTTGTTTGACGTCTACATTCTATAGTAACAGACACAGTTTTAAAAAAATATTTTATGTACAGATTTCACTTTGTTACTATTTTATTGAATGTATATGTACATAGATGATATGTATATATATAAAATTGTTTATAATGGTGATTTTAGCGTACTTCCTAAGAGTCCTCTTGATACCCTACTTATTGAATGGACAAAAGTTATAATAAGACAATTTGGTTTGTTTCAAATTCAAATTTTATGTAGTTGAGATTTCATTATAGACTCATAGTCATTAAAATTTACTCCCAATCTGTCTTTTACACAAATAATATATTTGGCAACTAATTACAGTAAAAGCTACAGCTAGAGTCGTTTCATATAAAATGCAAACGCAATACGCAAGTCTATGGCAGAGTACCTACGCTTAATATGGGTCAGGAGGCTCGCACATTGGGAGTATCGTTGGTAGAATCTACCAACTGTCAACAACTGATCAACTTTAAAAACCTATTGTGCAAATTTGAGCTTTTACTTCTTCATACTGAGTCGTTATTACAATGCGTGCCAAGTGTACATAGCACACAGGCATCGTGCCGCTTGTGACGTCACGGCTGTGTCGCGCGCCCGCGGATTTTCGATCGATATTAGTATTTGTGTTCGAGCGATTCCGTGTAAAGTCGGAAGGGCCGAGTGACGCTTCCACCACGTGCGAATTACGTAACGATGTTGGTAGGTTGGCTACAACAACTCATTGAGAAAGATTATTTTTGTACTTACTGGTGACGGGGTTGCGTTTGAATTTTTTTGTTTTTATTAAAAAAAAACAGTGTAGGAGTTCGACAACACCTGTATAATGAGAGGATGTCTCAAGTAGCCGCAATTTTAATCAGGCTTACTAAGTTAGATACCTGATTATGCAGGAAAGTAGAAGGGTTACCAGAGTGTCCACGAAAAGAGCGTTTACAAGCAGCTAGTACTAGCGCCAGTTGTTTTAAAAGTATACAAGTACTTTAGTATAACAAGTAATAGTTATAATTACTACTCGTTTTATAAAAAATCTTATGTATTGCCATCTAAAAGTTTGCGTCGAGACGTTTCTAGTTAAAAGCACTCGTATAAATTGTAAGATAAACTCTTCCTGAATTTAAAGTAAAGAAGCACTGCAGAATAATGGCACATACCACGGACTGCGAATATCTCACAGCCAGTAGTGCTGCAGGTGTTATATTAAGGTTGTGCCAAGAATTAGAAATACGATTTTATTTCTTCTATTGGAATTGTAGATAAGTATTTTTAAATATGTTTAGAAATAATGTAAAATATATAACTATATTAAACATAATTAAGTGTAATATATATAAATATAAAAGTAAATAAAGCTATATTAGGTACTAACTTTTGCATTGTTTATGTCTACAGTCTAGACATAGCCCAAAATTTCAGTCCACGTGGATTACACAACACATGTTAGTATAAAATATATGAAGAAACACTATTAGTACATGATAGACGAGTTACTAGCTCATGATGATCGAACTTTAATGGAAAATTGCGAGTCGTAAGTCTACGTGCTAGGTGCTACGAAAAACGTGCGAGGAATTTTTCATTACAACTTGGTAATACTATTTTATCGTTCTCATCAAAATGCGGCTTTTACTATTTAAATCTACTAAACAACTGTTTTACAAAGTGTTCCAAAAAATACTGAAAATGCTTATTTATTATATGAAGTAATGAATGACAAAAAATAAAATTAACAAAGCAATCAAATATTATATTTGAATATAAATAATAAAATAGGAAAATTACTAATACATAATTCCAGTATTCAAATAAGTAAAAACTAAATTATAACTCTACGTTTAATTTAAAGTATTCAAATAAACACTGAAAATTGTTTGGATTCTCTCATAACTATATTTTTGTTCCAAACAAGTACCATAATAAGGTCACCAGGCAGTCAGAAATTAACCCAGTTACTAAATAAAAAAAAAAAATGGAAAAATACTTTGAAGTATAAAATCATAAGTTTATATTAATTAACGTAGAAATAGAGTGTTAGGTATATTTAACGCTCAAGTTTTTAATTTGAAATGTGAACTCGAGTTTGATAGTTAAAAGTTTATAATAACCGTGGCGCTTCGCATCGAACAAGAACTTCGATATACTAACACTAAACGTTGTAGCTGTAAAAAGATTTACTTAGTCGACCAATAAAATGCAACAGTGGCAGGACACAGGGAGTAGGGCAGTGCAATAAATGCATTCAGTTTAACCGGGTCCGATCGATGTGAGGGTATTTACCTCGCCGGGCGAAAATAATCCGGGTGCCGGTGATGTCAGAAGACGTCGCCACTGCGCGTGCGTACTGAACGTGAACGTAAAAATGTGTGGATGCGCTTTCAAAGCCTTATTACTCGAGCGGCGTTAACACGACGAGCTTTCGCATCGTGGACGGTACCAGTGGGCAACTAGTGAGCAGTGGTTGTGCTTTGTGATGAGTGATCGTGCGGGCGGCGGTCGACGGAGGCATGTCCTGCGGCTTGTAGGTTGATGGCTCGGCGGCGAGGTGCCGGGCGTCAGTCGGTCGCCGGGCCGCGGACAGCCGGGCGCGCGTGTGAGATATGGCGCCCCGCGGCGGCCGGTGAGGCGCCGGCCCCGCCGACCGCCTCGGGTCGACGGGCCTGCCCGGTCATACGGACTCTCGTCCCACCATGTCCTTGCTCAGCGTCACAGGTTGGTTTTCGCGCCACTTTCATACTCACTTTTATCTAGAATTTATTTCATGTTGTTACGACACGTTATATAGTGCGAAGCGTGAGAGCCGCAAGCTTTGTTTTATCTGGAAATTGTTAATAGTTATGAGCGTATATAACAAAGCGTTATGGGACGTCGTGCGTCGATGTTATTTCGCAAAATGCTTTTAATTTTAGTTGTTTGTTAGTGGATCGGCATCAGTTTAAGCATTGTTTAGATAATTTTTAAGCGTTTGCTTAAAATTAAGTTGAAAGCTTCCAGTTACGGTGGCTTTTATTTGGTATAATCATAAAAATACATAGTTAGTGTTTGTAATAATAAATATTTTAAAATAATGCTGTCACAAAACAGTATTATATTTTAATGATCTTATAAGATACTAGATAGATATACATATATTTGTTTTGGTATCTCACCTTACGTGTATAATGATAGAGGTTCTCAGTAACGTCTAAACGAATCGAGACTCCACTTAAACAAAGAGGTTATACTTTCATCCTAGGTCCTTTCATCTTTTCAGCGCAACACTTATATAAATAGCTTGCTCGAGGCCCGTATTCGCTTAATGGTTCTTCTATTTAGAACTGTTCAAAAGCGGGATCAGAGAGCCGATATCATTCCTTTGAGAAAGTTGCTTTATTTCACGAACGTATATAAAATGAATACGAATTGGTTCAGTTACATAGTAGAAGTTAGTTTTTTAACTCTACAATTTCTTTAATAGAAAAGAATGTGAAAGTTAAAAAATAGAAGTAATATTAATATTTAACACAATTTTTAACAAAATTAAATTTACATACTTAAATAAAAAAAAATAAAGCCCTTAAAAAGGGCTGAATATATATAAAATATTATCTTACATTCTGTGGCAAATTTAATATTGCGAATGTTAAATTAAAAATGTTAGCAATGTATAAAATAGAATTCGCTTTGATGTAATAATACTTTTATGTTCCAAAGTAGGTCGTATAATATTTCGGGTGGACTAAAGGCTTTCTAAATCCGGGAGCGCATTTATACCAACACTCTATCATGTATCCAATAACAAATGCATCGGAGTTGAACGACCGACACGAAAACGTGTAATTCCTATTTATTCGTCTAACTTGTTAAGCATTTGCCGAAAATCCGCAGTGTATCGGATTCATTGTAAAAGAAAGCTCAACACCTAGCCATTAGGTTCAATTTCTCTTGAACTTCTCCAAATTGTGGGCTGGAAAATTGCTACGTTATTCGGTGCATTTGCGAACAACGTCTGGCTTCCATTTCTGATTAATTGAAGCTTACATTGTAATTGGCGATTAAAATAAAATACTTTATTAATCAATGAACATAATTAAGCTTATAATTTTACACGAATTAATTTAATCAGATTATTATATAACAATATTTTTTATTCCAACATTTATTATTTTCAACAGATAATGGAAACTTGATATTTAGTCAAGAACTTATTGTAGTAATAAGTATTATTATTATTTTATATTATTATAAAATTTTGATGTACCATGACTTATTTATTTTCTTTATACCTACAAAGTCCATAGTGTTGGTAGTTTATTAAAATTTATCTCTCTCTTAAGGTGCCATAGTGACAAATATATTTTTCAGGCGAGAAGTTAGAGTTCCCGCGTGAGAGGCTGCGCTACGAATTTTACTTTGATATACATTTTACAAATAACTAGCGAATCACCCTCCCTTCGCTTGGGTTCGTCCCTAAGTTGATTCCCCATAGAAACTTTCATTCCCATTGTCACCGCGTTAAGGGATGATTTCCGGGATAAAAAGTATCCTAAGTCCTTCCCAGGGTCTCAAACTATCTTCTTACCAAATTTCATGTAAATCGGTTCAGTAGATCCAGAGAGTATGAGGTTGTAGGGGACAACCTCATAAACTCACAGACTCACAAATTTTACCTCTTTATAATATTAGTGGGTATAGAGTCATAGACTATATAGATGAATCTCAATTTTGTATTCATATTGTTTGCTATTTCTGTCTTCATAATTTCTCACATGATAATATATATTTTTTATATAACGCACAGTAGAGATGGCGACAAATACGGCGTGTGTCGTATCACATGTCGACGAGCATTTTTTTTTTGTTTAAAAATGACTATTTTAAAGTTGTCTTAAATTTTATTAACGATTTGTCTACCTCAATTTAAAAGTCATATAAAGTGACTCACGTGATTAGAAAAAAAAAATCATAAAAAATACTTTAAAATTATGTTAAATAAAAAAAAAAGGAAACTTGACCTCTGTCTTTTGAAATCCTGTTTTGTATTTATGCCCATAATAATAAAGAACTTAATATTAGCGTGTATTTCGTCTATTTAAAATTTATAATAATTCCTATTAAAATTTTTAAAAATGTAGAGCTCGAGAAGCGATTTTATGTAGTTATGGCGGTTTAATTTTTATTGATGACATAAAAAGTTATATATTGTCGCAAAATCAAAAACAAGTATTAGTTTGCAAAAACCATAAAAATATAAAAAAAAATGGTACATTTAAAGATATTGCTATCGATATCGATAAAATATTCGTTTTAGTATGCCTTTTCACAGATGTTATGATTTTACAATCAAGAACCAGATTTTTTATAATGAATCTTAATATGTAGGTACAATTGCGATATTTGAACTTGCGGGAAGTTATTATCGTTATCAGACATTACGTATATGATTCTACCTTACATTATTATGTAATACGAACACATTCATATGCGAGGAGAAAACGGTTGACATCCATATTATTAATATTAATAATATTATAAATGTGAAAGTGTGTTTGTTTGTTTGTTGTTTGTTTGTTTGTTTGTCCTTCTTTCACGTCGTAACTGAGTGACGGATTGGCGTGTTTTTTTGTGTAGAGATAGTTGGAGAGCTGGAGAGTGACATAGGCTTTTTACCGCGGGAGATTATCTAATTCCTGCAGGAAAATACGTTATAATACAATCCAAAAAAATATTTATGTTCAGAATTACTTGAAACTTAATGCTCTTTAATAAAATTAAATAAATACGTGTTTCAGCATTTTTCAAAATTCATCCTATAAGGCGGTAAAATAGGGGATGAAAGTTTGTATGAAACTATCTTTTTAGAGATTTTTTGTAGTTATAGCGCGAGCGAAGCCGCGGGTTCTGCTAGTGTTATATAAGTATAACATAAAAGCTGGTGTATCACACACATGTTGTTACGGTTACCATGACTTCCAATAATGTTTGTTAGGAAAATGACTTTGGGGTCGGCCATGGCAAATGGTACGGATATAGCGAAAATATTTCCTCAAATTATATTGACTAGGACGCGAGATGTTAAGCTATTCGTTTTGATTTGTGTAGGTTCATTTTCTTATGTTGTAAGTTGAAATTTAAAGTAATTAAAACATCGAGTACGTAGCATTTAGAAAACCAACAGTGTCCAACCAACTTATGGCTCCAAGTCTCTAAGTGTGGATTTTCATATATTTTTGTAATTTTTATAGTTATATTTTGGTTGATCAAATAAAAAAAAATAGGTTCGATAAGATTTCTCAATTTAGAAACTATAAATATTATCTCCCTTCAATAAAATACAGTATTTTTAAGAGATTTAATTAAAAATAAGTAAAGTGAGTTTTTATTCTTTTTTTTCAGCTACGAGTATGCATAAACAACTTTTTAATGGTCCTTATCGACCTAAAAATTCAAACTGCATTACCACCAATGAGATCTTTATATTTATACTTATAATTCAGGTCAAATCTAGATCACTCATTAATTGATAGTAAAATTTATAAATTATTTTATACTAGCATTGCCCGCGGCTCTGCCCGCGTTCAGATGACCAAAAACCGAATTCTTAGATTTTACATAGTAGTAAGTATACTCGTACACTGCAGTTTTTGTATTTTTTCTCAAAAATGAGATATTTTCTCGCGGTAAAAAGTATCCTATATGTTGACCCGGATAACCAGCTATCACCATACCAAATATCATAAAAATCCCTCCAGTGGTTTTTCTGTGATGCGGTAACAGACAGACAGACAAAAATTCTAAAAACTATAGATTCGGACTGTGTATCGATGATAATGTCTATTTCAATAAGATTTTCCAAAAAATATTTAATGTACAGATTCGGCTTAGTTACAATTTTATTATATGTATAGATATCCTAATGATTCATGGAGGAGGAACCTCCTTAACAACTGGAAAATTCTACGTCAATTTGCTTAACACAAGCAGAATACTAACAATGTTTGGCCCTTTGCCACGCTTGTGTGATAAATTATTCACTATTATCCCCCTTCGATGCCCCATGCCACCCGTGACATGACTTCAAACTTATCGGCTAATCTATACTCCAAATATGGCATAATATCTTTTTAATGGTGGGATTGAATAAAATTAGGTGAGATATCTAATAGGCAACTTTGCTATAATAATTGGTTTTATTTATATAACTATGTATATTACACAGTAGCATTGCCCGCGGCTCCGCCTGCGTTCAGATGACTAAATATCAAATTCTTAGGTTTTACATATTAGTACACTCTTACAATGAGGTTTTGTATTTTTTCTCAGAAATTAGATATTTTCCCGTGGTAAAAAGTATCCTATATGTGGACTCGGATAACCAGCAATCACCATACCAAATTTCGATATTTCAATAAGATTTTCGAAAAAAATATCTAATGTACAGATTCGGCTTAGTTACAATTTTATTATATGTATAGATATTTCTTTAAATATTTGTAAAGTATATATAAAGTTACAAGTACATACATATTTATTAAATCGTCCTGATCTATATCGATATTAGATAAGTGATGATACTATATTATGTATGTTTGCATCAAAATGATTTATTTCTATTGCTACAATCAATGAAGATATTACTTTTCTTTTTATGATTTCTCTTTGAAGTCAGAAGCGTTAGATTTCTCTGGGGATAGAATAGATATTCTGTCGTATTTACGAGTCGACGGCGACTCAAAAATGCACGACGAAGATTTTTTTTTCAAATAATATGTATACTTATTTTCAAATATACATAAACATAAGTATGGGGCTTAATTATAAATAATATGGTTTATGATATACCGTAGATATTAACGTAGTGTAAACAAAAATATTATCGTTTATATAATATTTTTTAGGTCCCATTTCTCGATTTATTACAATTTTTACCCGACTGCTAGGTAAGGGTTATATTTTTCGCGCCTATCTTCATATGTTTGTAATATTCTTTATTCCTTCATATCTTCCAAACCACTCGATGTATTTCTTTAATTAGGTATCGTTAGATCCGTCTCATTAGTCCAAGTGTTCTTAGATAGGTGACATAAAAAATAAATAAATATGGCGGCTGCTACATTCCATAATGTAAAAAAGAAAAAATGAAAATCGACGATTAAAAATGAAAGTGTTGTATGGTTGAATAGGTATTTAAAAATAATTTGGAGGTTTTTTTCATCATTTTTTATTTGAAATAACAGTTTAGGATATTTAATGATTTAAAGTTGGTTAACAACCATTCTCGCTAATTTTCCTACTTAAAAATATTTAAAAAGCTGTAAATAAATAAATATATTATAAAAATAAAAAAACCCGACTGCATAAAAGCTAACTAAAAAGATGAAAACAAGCTCACGATGGAATAATATATAGTATTATGCAGTCGGAGACATACATACATACGAGTATGTACGTACATCTTGCGGCAAGGATCCAAGGATCTATCTAAGGATCTATCTCTTGTATCGTGATTTTTATAATTTACATACATACACACATTCGAGCTACGAGTATTTACAGTAGTTTTGAAATTTAAGATACAAATTATATGACACGTATAATAAATAAAAATTTCTTTTCCAAATTAATTTTAACTATAATTTGACGTTCGCAGATCGGCGGGCACTATATAAATCCATCATGCTTAAAAATACGGACGAGTGAGATTCAGATGCAAGTTGAGGTTCAAATTAAATATAATTTTAACAAGTTTTTTTATATGTACAAGTAATCTTTCTCTATGCCTTTATATGGTAGAGAGAGAGAGAGAGAGATGATAAAATATCTAGATTTCTATTTGTAAAATCGATGTGTGTACGCATGTTGCCTGCGAACTCCAAAACGGCTGGAGCGATTTTGATGAAATTTTCAGGCTTCTCTCAGGTTAGTCCAGCGGGTGATCCTATAAAGTTTGGTAACGATCGCAAGATTTAACGCGGGCGAGGCGGGTACTGCTATTTTACAATAATCTGACTTACAATTATTTATTCAGAGTTAACTCATCTGAAAATTTTATTAATTTGGCGAATTACAAATTATATATTATTAGACAACCACGCTGCTATTGCGGGTTTAAGTTCATAATGTACAATATATTGCTTGGAAATTTAAATAAGGCATAGGAACGATATACCTGAACGTGAGCTCAGAATCAGAATATGAGATTTCCATATATTTTATTAACATGAGTCGAGGACTATTTTATTAAATCAATTTTGTTAAGGCGGCTGCCTCTCAAAATAATAGAAGGTATAACCACTTAAACGAATCAATTAAATGCTCATTGTCGTTATTACAAATCATTATACATCGCACTAGCATTGCTCGCGGCTCCACCCGCGTTCAGATGACCAAAAACCAAATTCTTAGGTTTTACATATTAGTATACTCTTACATTACAGTTTTTGTATTTTTTCTCACAAATAAGATATTTTTCCGCGGTCAAAAGTATCCTATATGTTGACCCGGATAACCAGCTATCACCATACCAAATTTCATGCAAATCCCTCCAGTGGTATTTCCGTGATGCGGTAACAGACAGAGAGACAAAAATTCTAAAAAACTATAGCTTCGGCCCCTGTATCGATAACAAAGTTTTTTATAATAAGATTTTCCAAAAAATATTTAATGTACAGATTCGGCTTGGTTACAATTTTATTATTTTTTTACCGCGGGAAAATGTCTCATTTCTGAGAAAAAATACAAAAACTGCGTTGTAAGTGTATACTTATATGTAAAACCTAAGAATTTGCTTTTTGGTCATCTGAACGCGGGCGGAGCCGCGGGCAATACTAGTGTTATATATTTTTTGAAATCATTGAAAGAAACATTTAAAATACTATTAAGTATAATGTATATTATAACTTTATACTAAACGCCCGTCTAATACTTTTAAAGCGATGTCAAAAGTCAGGTATTCTTCAGGAAATGTGTCAAGATGGGACGTTTTGAAACTTGCCACGACATAACAGCGTGACACTTGTCTGGTTTCCATTCCTTGTTAAAGAACCTATCTACTGGCATAACCTTTATTCTACCCCTACGCGTTCGGCTGACGAGTCCAAATACGTATTCTCCTTTAAAGAGTACACTTTCAATGAAATCTTCATATTACTTGAAATTAGCTTATACTATCTTACAGAAGCTTACTGTTTGGAAACGGCTTTCATTCAAAGTATTTTTCTTTTTCATGAAAAAGGTTTTAATAATAAATCAACGCGTTCAGAAATATAAAGATTATTTATAGCATTTCATAACATGTAATAACATTACTTAAGCATTAAAATTAATTAAATAAAAAAAAATTAGAAGTTTGTTCTTTTGTCGTTTTATGGGGGAAAGAAAATGGCAAATCTACGTTGTAATAAATCTAAGTTAGATTTAGTTCATGGTTATAGCTAATAATGATTTTCTACTAAAAATATTATTTATCAGTTATGTACAGAAAATATGGATATAGATAGAGTAGAATTTGTATGTAGGAGTACAGGTTAGATTTCGCTTTGGTTGCCATCAGCTTTGGTTGAGGAAATATCTGTGCCTAAAATACTAACATTCGTCTTGAGTGAAAATCGAATCTGCATCTCTCAATACAATATATATATATATATATATATATATATATATATATATATATATATATATAATGTACATAAATACCTGAAGTAAAGATTTTCATACTTATACTACGTATTTGCACTTGTTTAACTTGTTTGTTTTTTGTTCCCACTGACACATTTTCTTACGAAATCCTTTAGGTACAAAATCAGGCTAACGGTTATTGCAAAAGCTTTGTTTTATTAAAAAAAAACTAGGATTCCTATTTTCCATGTAAGGCAGAAACTGGGGCGGTTCGCTCGCTGTTATTCTTGACGATAGCATCTATTTTCGTGCTTTTAAATAATGATTGCTTTTATATAAAAAATTGGTAAAGAAGGTCATGAGAGCCCAGTAGCAGTGCGTGCTCGCTTGAAAAATCGAATAAAGTGGATTCAAATCACAAGACTCGCATCTTTGATATTCTCATGACGGCACGTTTGGCTCAGTTTGTAGTGAACCTACTTGCTGTGCCAGCGGTCGCGGGTTCGAATCCCGCTGGGGGCATTCATTTGTGTGATGAGCACGAATGTTTGTCCCAGTTTGTCCCAGTCATGGGTGTTTATATTTATAATATATATGTATTTAAAGTTATATATGTGTAGTGTATCAACTATCTAGTATCCATAACACAAGTCTCGTAGCTTACCATGGAACTAGACGGTGATATGACCGGTGGTGTGGGAGAACCTAGGACGTTTTCGAAAATTATTTGAAGTCCATCATCCCGCATTTGGCCAGTGAGGTGGACTACAGCCTGATCCCCATCGCATTGAAGGGGAGCGTATCCAGCAGATAGAATACGATAATTTTTTTTAAAAGCTTTATAAATGATTAATATATAATCAGAGCCGAATTTAAGATTTATTTCCCGACTTTCCTAGCACACACGTGCAAAGAAATCTGACGGAAACATTCTAAAGCTCTCAAAGCAACTCGCAAAACCATTTTAATAGTGAATTCTTGCATTTACAAAATATAAATGCAAAAGGTTCTTTTTTATGGTTTTTATTTCTTACTACATTTTATGATGTTTACTCCATTAACTTTTATGCTTGATTTATCTAGTCCTTTCTAAAAAGATGCTCCTAGTTGAACTTTCGACATAAAGGACGTTAGCTTTGCATTGTATATACATACATGTACCAATATTCATTTTGTGCGCATTTGCACAACATTTATCCAATTGAGTTGAAACCTTATATAATAACTAGCATTGCCCGCGGCTCCGCCCTCGTTCAGACGACCAAAAACGAAATTCTTAGGTTTTACATATTAGTATAATCTTACATTGCAGTTTTTGTATTTTTTCTCAGAAATGAGATATTTTCCCGCGGTAATAAGTATCCTATATGTTGACCTAGATAACCAGCTATCACCAGACAACAGACAGACAGACAGACAAAATTTAAAAAAACTATAGATTCGGCCTCTGTATCGATAATAATGACTATTTCGATCGATAATAATGAATAAGATTTTTCAAAAAATATTTAATGTACAGATTCGGCTAAGTTACAATTTTATTATATGTATAGATAATTATTGCTACTTGCACGAAAGTTGACATATCGTGTTAAATTATTAGAAATTTATTGATGTGAATACACCTCAACAAATCTGAGTAAGAGGTTAATAACAAATACTCAATTTAAAAGTATATACAATACGTACAAATAAAAATGAAATGTGCACTAAATTTCTTCTGTATAACTCATAAGAGGTTATGTTTGTAATTCGTATTTTTTCAGTTTAAAAGCTAAAAACCCGTGTTTAAATAAGAATGAAATGTAATAAAAAATTTTTAATAAATATACGCAACTTTAATGAAAATACATATAATAAAAGCTCTTATATCATATTAAAATTTTACTTAAGTAATATAATTTAAGCAAAAGTTTAACGTAAACTAAACGTAATACTAGCAAAATAATATTCAACTCATGTAGAGATACGAACATATGTTGTAAAACTAAGAATCACGCATATCTAAGTGTTTAAATACTGGCTGGAATCTGATCTCCGACAAGAATGCTTAGCACACGCAAGCACGCTTAATATTGATAACCCGTCATATCTCGCCACTTACACTTAATAGAGGGACGTGACTCCGGTCTTAGAACAGACAGTCTCATATTATACTCACAGATATTATATGTTAAGGCGGTTTGGTTCTTCAGATTTAATATGAAATAAGCTAAAAAGTGTTTAAATTATTTTATTTTTAATTTTCTTCTACAGTAATATCAGCACTAAAGCGATCTTACTTTGCTCTTTTTACACGTTATTTTTTTCCTTAGGAATACTTTATAGACTTGGTTTAGAGTATTTTTATTGAATTAACTTGTAATTATGTCATTAAATTATTAAAGCATTTAATTTTATTCTTATTTTTCATTTTTACTTTTGACGAACGTCTTATTGTCGTGTAAGTTTAAAATTTCATGAGTATGTGAAATTTTGATGATAATATATTAATCCCTCTACGACCGCGGAAACGCCGCGCCGGCGTGTCAGTTAACAATAGATTTCTTAGAATTTTAATTAATTTCTTAGAAATATACCTGGAGGTGTTAATGTAATACCATCGAGCTGATTTGACGATGGAGCTAAAAGTCACAATGATTAATAGTAAAATATTTAGCTTATTTAATTTTTTACTACATTTTTACATACTGTAGTGTATGGGGTCATACAGTAGGTATGTACGTAAAAAGTTAGTATATTTCGTTTTTATAAGGTTGAGCGTTTATATGTATATTGTATAATATTGTTTCGTAATTCCTAATTGTATATTTTTAATCTAAACCTTTACAAAACTTAATGAATCGACCAAAGGTCAAGTACGTTTTCCGATTTCGGTAAATAGCGAGCCTCTAAGTGGTGGGTGTAGACTAACTTTGAATAAATTTTCTTCTAATTTGTTTTACAGCCCCTGAAACATTTGCTAAAGGGTCTTTAAATTTATATAAAATAAATATCATCAAATATCATAATTATATACATACAGATGTACTATGTAGGTAGTCCGTTTGTTGTTGAGTTAAAGGATTCATTTTAAATATCTGTACTTTCTATGGCCTTAAAAGAAATGCAGCACCAAATATTCATTCCTTTAAAGTGCATTACTTTCAAAGTTGATGAATAGAAAATAGGAACTCTACAATCGTAGAAGCAAAGACTTCTCATTGTGTGTTTCCGGTTGTGGCACTCAAATAATATGTATTTGTTATCTACAGCTTATATATTAAAACAAAACTATAAAGCAAAAGCAAATATTAAAATTAATATAACAAAAGTCCAAATATACCCTGTTCGATCTGCCCAGAATATGTTTAAAATATAACCTACTTATAATAACGTATTTTTAAATTTGAAAGTAATATTTAAAAAATATAATAATATTTAAATTCATTATAATTATAATATTTAATAATATTAAAAAAAATTATAATATTAAAAAAAAAAAGAATAATATAGCGTTATTTTTTATGATTTTGATTCTAAATGCAGCAAATATTATCTGACAGAGTGCAATTGTGTTCTATATATATATATATATATATATATATATATTCTATAGTATATAAGTAATCTTTCACTGAAGCAATAGGCGTTCTAGAGCATTAACTCTGACAGAAAGGGACTGACAATCGCCATTCCACTATCTACGCTAATCTAATTCTTATTGAAGTTGAATTCAAACATAGAAATAGGTAATGGTCTTTCACAGAATCGAAATGCATTAGTGGTGACAGTTCAAATTGCTGTCATATAAATACCTTATTAAATATCACCGTCGTTCGTGAGATTTACATAATTTAATATAGTTTGTGTGTATACGTTTGGCTCAGTTTGTAGTGACCCTACTTGCTGTGCCAGCGGTCGCGGGTTCGAATCCCGCTGGGGGCATTCATTTGTGACGAGCACGAATGTTTGTACTCCAATCATGGGTGTTTGTATTTATAATATGTATGTATTTAGAGTTATATATGTGTAGTATATCAACTATCAGGTATCCATAACACAGGCCTCGTAGCTTACCATGGAACTAAATGGTGTTGTGTGTTAATGTCCCAACATATTTATTATTTATTATTAAAAGAGACATTAAATGTGGAAAAAATATAATTCTTAATAAGAAACTGAATCCCTTTTACGTAAACTCTCAATTTTAGGTTTATATCATTTTAAAAATCAATACACACTTGAATTAGTTAAAGAAAATGAATAAAACCCAGTTAAAAATTCATTAGTTTTCTATGAGCAATCAAAGCATATCGTGTTTTTATGCCATAGCAATCTAGTGGAAGTAAGTAAGCGCGTCCACTGACCCATTTGGCTTTCAAATGAAACGTACGGAACACAAAGAATGGAAAAGGAGGGCCCTGAATACGAAATGCTGAGTCAACGCCTCTCCTATTATGCGGGCGGAGTAGCGGAGCGCCATGTGTATTCTTTTATTTTTGGTGTATTATACATTTAAAAGAGTATAAATATGAAGAGGTTTTCTGATTGTAGAATGTTTCTGTCAGCTTCAAAATGTCAAGAATAAAGAATTGTGTTAAAGGTATTTTTTTACATACTTAGTTAATGCTTTCCAGAATAAAATATCTTGACATTATAACGATGTCATAATTTTAAAATAGAATATACTAGCAGAACGCGCGGCTTTAGTCGCGCTAAAATTACAAAAAAAAACTCTAAAAAGGTAGTTTCATGCAAACTTTCATCCCCTATTTTACCCCCTTATAGGATGAAGTTCGAAAAATGCTAAAACACGTATTTATTTAATTTGATTGAAGAGCATTAATATCAAGTTTCAAATAATTCTGATCGTAAAGATTTTTTGGATTGTATTATAACGTGTTATTCCGCGGGAATTAGATAATCTCCGCGGTAAGAAGTAGCCTATGTCACTGTCCAGCCCTCCACCTATCACCACAGAAAAAATCACGCCAATCCGTCATTCCGTTTCGACGTGAAAGAAGGACAAGCAAACAAACACACTTTTACATTTATAATATTAGTATGGATGTAATCACTAAGGCACGGGGATATAAAACTTACGTCATGATTTCCTACTAAAATGTCTTGACAAAAACCCGTGACAAGATCACAACAGAACAAGGTAGTAAACATATCTAATTACTATATTAATAACATGCTTTTGTGTACAGGAGTAGTGGCTAGCATGTATAGCTGCTCATCATAGCGTCTTAGGTTCGAGCCCTGGGTCGGGTTAAGTTTAGTTATTGAGTCTTGTTGTTCAAAAATCCCCAGTAATAGTCCGGATTTGGAAGTTGGTCTTGTTTCACTCCCGTGCCTGGGAGAGCACGTAAAGACGATCAACCTGATCTCTCACCGGTCGTGTAAAATTTTCGTCCCGTCGGAAGTTGAGAGTGGAAGTAATAGACAGTGTTCTTTTGCTTGCGCTTACACTTGTGCACTATAATATCTTCTGCGCAGTTGGCTAGTCTCAGTGAGATTGGCCGCCGTGGCCGAAATCGGTTGGGAGGACATCATCAAAGTTCTATGTTTGCTGTCTATAACAGGAGCCCGCATTACGTTTATTATTCTCGTGTTTTCATTGAGTCTACACTGATAATGTTTATGCAAGGGAATATGCGCCTCAAAATATGCAAATGCGTATGGAAATATATGTAGAATCCTTCGTGTACTTATCGGGAAAGCTTTAGTTATACGTACAATTTATGTTGAAGAACAAACAATTTCTAGTAACATATTTTTACTTTTTCTTTAGTTCGTCTTTCTTTTGCGTGTGAGGTGTAGTCACATCTGGTGTCACCGATTATTATCGGAAGTTACTACGGAATCTTTAGTTTAATAGGAAACGTTCAATGTGCTGTTATTATTGACCTACAATCCAAATAGTACCTGCTTAAATTTGGGAATATAAAATGCTTCGATGTTTTTTTGCTTTTAATCATGATCTATACTAATATTTTAAAGAGGAAAATTTTGTGAAATTGTGAGTTTTGGGGTTTGTGAGTTTGTGACGTTATAGGGGGTAATCTCTGGATCTACTGAACCGATTAAGATGAAAGGTGAGAAGATAGTTTGAGGCCCTGGAAAGGACATAGGATACTTGTTATCATCATAAATCATCCCTTAAGGAAACACTACTGCTACAAATCTTTACATATAATAAAACTGTAACTAAGCTAAATCTGTACATTAAATATGGTTTGGAAAATTTTATTGAAATAGACTTCATCAATACAGAGGCCGAAACTATAGTTTTTAGAATATTTGTCTGCCTGTCTGTTACCGCATCATAGGAAAACCACTGGATAGATTTTGATGAAATTTGGTATGATGATAGCTGGTTATCCGGATCAACATACAGGATACTTTTTACTGCGGGAAAGTATCTCATTTCTGAAATATTTGTACCTACTAAACGTTAAAACGTCCTTAGTATAAAATATAATTAATAAAAAAGGCCTCTAGAGGTGCCCCTGAGCGAAGCAAGGTTAGTTAATAATAAATTGATTGTACGTAACTAAAAATATCTGGATAACTTTATTAACATGAAAATTTTTAATTAGGTAATTATTTATACTTAGGTGAATAATTTGCAGAATTACTATATATTTTAGTCATTAAAATATATGAAAAAGGTAGTTCCGAAATATACAGTATCATCATTTAGTTTCCTAATTAAAAGTTATGGAAACTAATCGATTATTATACGAATGTTATTATTATATTTTGGTGGAAGTTGGTTTTTATATATATATTTTTAAAGTTTTTAGCATGTTTTTAGGCAAGCATGAATAAGCTTACTTAATCGTTCTACGATGGTTGTGTGCTAGCTATTGCATCGTATAAGGTCTTGAAACTTAGACAAGATAACTTACAATTGTTGAAGAATACAAATCTAAAAATATTTAAGTATAATGATTAAATTTGTCATTTGAATACATTTTTAAAATTTCTATTTTCTAACGATTGTAGAAAGACATAATATTGTCCTAAGTTCCCTAGAAGATAGAAGATAAAATCAGACGGTCCAGCATACTAGCATGCTGACAAGCAATTCTATACATGTATTGGAATCAACATTCCTCTATTCATTACAGACATTTGCCTGTTACAGGAATTGAACCCGTTATCTTGAAATAAGGGATGTGCCACACTGTACATATTGTATCCAATATATTCACTTACTGTACCGTTTTGCTTTCTTTACACAGTATAATAAGTATTTTTTGTTGGTTTGACCTCCTTTCGCGAAATAAGGCAGCAATGGATCGTTATAATTTGTTGCATTGTTTTCTATATTTTTTGGGTCGGTTAACTTTTCTAATAAATCAAAAAGCTTATAAATATAAACCAAAACAGTTAGCATCTTTGCATTACTTATGTATATTACACAAGATTTCTATAAATGTTAAGATGGGTTTATTTCAGTTATACTTGTAATTGGGACTTTCTTTTGTTCCAATTTAAGGCCTCCTTTGGGGATAGTAATTAAAACAATCAGCAATTGTTATATCGATGGCCCTTCACAGGGCAGGGTTGATCACTCAAGGAAAAAATCTAGTATGGTAGATTCTTTTTGGGAGAATAGAAATGATACGAAAAAAGTTAAAATAATCTAACAAGCATTTGAATAAAGAGTTTGTACAATTTCCAATAGTATAAAATATAGGCAATGTGCACTTTAAAATGTTTTGAGGGAGTCACTTTTATTCGGGAAAGGGTTTTGGTATTTTAATAGCAAAAAATAGTATAAGTATCACAAAAAATACTAATTATCCAGTTACATTCATCTTGTAGGTGCATTGATAGCTCTAGTATTAGGCTAGCTTTTTAAGTTAACTTAGATTTTAACTTATCTTTGCCTTTTCTAAAGTAAATAACTATTAAAGTCTATTCAATATATTTAAAAAAACATATGAGAAATAAGTAAATCGACAATATCAGTAAAAATAAACGACACCTATACAAGTTTTTAATACGTAAGGAAATAATAAAAAAATTATATATTTCTTTTTTTTCAATAAAAGAAAATAAGTATATAAATCATTATTATCTTCTCCTACTGCCCACGTACATCGGAACTGCCAACATAGATGCCAGATCGCCTCTTGCATTTAGGGACAGTTTAAAGAAAGGTTAAAGTGCTCTAACATTTACAACAATGGAGCGTATTTAATATCTCGATCTGAAACACGTGTTGTAGATGTTATTTAATTTTTAATTTTGGTAGTAAAGGCATTTCTAAATAGAAAAATACTTGGTCTCAATTAAAATAATCACAGATTTAGTGCACTATTCAATTTTGTTTTTAAACTTCCAACAAAATAATGCCGTTATTACTCTTTTGCTTATTCATCTGTCGGTTTGTCATAAATCGATTAAACGGAAAAAGTTGGTGCATAATATATAAGGTTTGGTTATATATGCTCGATTTCACGAACGTCACCTAAGTTTAAGGGATCCCCTAAGCATGGTTAGGGGGCTGTTAGGGGACAGTTTCTGTTTCACCGACAGTTAGGGGTCACCTAAAAATTAAAAGGCCCCCTAAATTTAGATGCTCGAAATATGGGCTTAAAGACGATCGTAAAGCGAAATTTAATTTAGGGGCTAGTTTAGGGGACTTTTAAGCTAGGGATCCCATACGTAGGTGGTAGCTTATGGGTTGTTGGTGAAATCGGGCAATAATGGCGTAAGTAAACATTCGGCGTAAATAACAATTCGCACGATTTCTAAATATTGCCAAAAGCGCATTTAAATATGTTAATAATAATAAAAATCTACGTTTGTTTGTTCTTAATCATTGTGTTATCTAAACTATGTCTTTTATCTTAGCTTCTTGTCGAAAGTATTAAATAGTCCAAGCGTAGCAATGTCAGAGGTAAATGTGTTCAACAATTTACTGGAAAACATACTTTATTGCTGAGAGTACAAATTTTACTCTTAAATGAAGTTTTCGTGCAGTCCGTTGTAGTAAATCCCGTTTATAGCCTTGTTTACTAGGTTTTATTTGTGCACATCGCACTCCCTTGTACGAATTGTTAAATTGTTTTTTCTTGAGTTATTGAGTAGCCTATGATATGTGTACAGAAATTACTTTATGTCAAACAAAAAAATTTTTTTTTTAAATGTCAATTTTTATACATTCACTAGCATTGCCCGCGGCTCCGCCCGCGTTCAGATGACCAAATCCCAAATTCTTAGGCTTTACATATTATATGCTGTTTTTGTATTTTTTCTCACAAAAGAGATATTTTCCCGCGGTAAAATGTATCCTATATGTTGACCCGGATAACCAGCTATCATCATACCAAATTTCATCAGAATCTGTCTAGTGGTTTTCTCGTGATGCGGTAACAGAGAGACAGACAGGCAGACAGACAAAAATTCTAAAATCTATAGATTCAGTCTATTTCAATAAGATTTTCCAAAAAATATTTAATATACAGATTCGACTTAGTTACAATTTTATTATATGTATAGATTTTCTTAAGAAAATCTTATAATTTAAATAAATAACACAGTGTTATTTTTTGATTCGCTACTTAGCTTTTTTATAAGATGCTCCTACATAAATGTTACTACATAGCGTACAAACAGAATAATTTAATATATTTAAATTTCTGTCACTTCATAAATCTTATAATATGCAAATGGTTCTAAACGCGTACTCTGCAGAACTGCGTAGTAGACTTACTTGAGCTTAGGCCTTAAACGTATGCTTTATGGCTACATGTATATAATTGTACTGTGCAGTATATTACATATAGAATATATATGTACGGACAGTAGAATATTGTCATATTATTAAGGCATTAAAATATTAAAAGTAACAAGATTTTTCTTGATATTAAATCAACAATCACTTATTTATAGTTTTTGATATATTTATAAACATTATGGTTTTGCAAAATTGGTCAACAAATGTTACTGCATTTGTTTTTTTTTGTTTTTTTTTTGTATAAGATAGTGCTCACTTATTCTAAGTGCTCACTATTATAAGTCATACATTCTACCTAACTCTATATACTATACTAATTTGTATGTATATTTTAGTGACTCCATCACTGTCTGATTTTACAACACTATATATAAATTCTTTATCAAAAAAAAATATAACACTAAAAATCAATAAACTTATCTAGACATAAATAACAAAGAACAAATACTGTAAGTATTAATAAAAAGTAAATTTTTAAGAGAAGTTTGAAACTTAGCACTACGTTGTGTATGAGGTTTTGAATCGATACTAACGCAAACTTTATATCAACGAGGATGCCATGAGATATTAACGTTGAAGCCGAGTTTATTATGTATTATTAAAATATTAGAGCCATTATTGGAAAAGTTTCTATTAAGCTTACTTTACCATATCACATTCAGTTGAAAATGTAATTCTAGTAAGTCTTTATATAGAGTAAAAAATTTATAGATATGTCTATTGAATATATTTTTGTTGTATTGAGCATTTTTAAATTGTTTGAAATGCAGTAGAAGTTAAATTAAGTATTTATTTATTTGTTCATTATAATTAATATATCAAAAAATTATTACGTAATATTTAAAAAAAATGTTTTGTTTAAAGTAAATGTTTCGTTTTCTTTATTGATAACACTAAATGTCGTCAAAAGCTACGAAAGGAAAAAGAAATAGTTAACAAACAGACGAGAAAAAGGTACTGAACTACTATTTTGACTTGGCCTATTTAAATATAAATTACTAGCGTATTCCTGCGGCTCCGCCCGCATAGTATATTAATCACCAACATATCATATACTAAAACCTTCTCCGAAAAACGCTGCGTCTTATGGTATGAGTATTATTCCGATCGATTCAGTAGTTATCGCAGTGTAACCGAACAAAAAAATCGCCTCTCCATTTATTAGTATCGATATGTAAAGCCTTAAACTAAACAAAAATATGCGAACACACTGTATAGTGTCAATGGGTCCAGTATTTAAAATAAGTATGATATTACATAAAAAATAACATTTTAAATCTTATTTAAATACTAAGTAACAACTGTAAATTAAGAAAACAGCAGCTCTTACTTAAAGGATTGGTCTCTTAAGGTAAACGACGGTTTGAAAGAATAATGGCCATGACTTGTTTAAATTTATTTAAATTTATATTTTACTGCTACAGTATGCAAATGAGCAAGTAAAGAGTACTTGGAAACTGCATCCTAAGAGCAGTACTAACCTGGCTTCAATTACGTGTAATTTACATATACTTTCAGTAAAACTATTTTAAACTTAATACCTACTACATAAATGGTCGTGTGAATTTCTTAATGTTTTTAAAATTAAAGCGAAGTAGAACTTAAACTAGAGCACTTTTTTATGTACTAATAAAAATAAATAATAATAATAAATAAAATAAAATAAATTCCTTCATGATAACGCGTCTTTAACTGTCCTCCTGTGTAGTCTGTCTGTACGCGATAAACTCGAAAACTACTGAACGGATTTTTATACGGTTTTCAACAATAGGACCAAGTAATTCTTGAGGATAGAGTTTTCTGTTTAGTATTATGCTTTTATGTAACAGCTGAAATACGGCGACAAATGTTGAAGAGTGCCTCGCAAAAAATCTCGCCAAATGCGCGTTAACTTTCTCACGCGTCGTTTCTCGTGTCGTCCCACTAGTATGAGAGTGCAGTTAAGCATGTACTAGAGAGTGCACGTCTGCGCGTAAAAATTGTGCACAAAAAGTCTCCTGCGATAGCATAGTCTCTATCTCTTACGGTTGACTTACAATAACCACTTTTATGTTAACATTTTTAATTAAAAACATTACGTTATTTTCAAAGTTATTTTCTTTAGTTCGGTATTAATCCTTATCCAAATGTTGGTACTATTTGAACGCTTAGTCATTTACAATGAATTGTTTTTAAAATTTTCTAGTAGCACACATCCAATCAGATGAATAGTTTTTGAGATATCGTTGTTAGAAGTAATTGTAGCGAAACATTTTTAATGCTTGGCGAGCATTGAATGCCTACGGCGAGTCCATCCCCTCTGCCCCGCATCGCTCGACCGCCTGCTCAAGCTATATAAACCGGGCGATGTAGCGCGCGATCCTAGGATTGCACTTCTTACAGGCTCGAAAAACTTTTCTTATTTCTGAGGAAAATACAAAAACTGCAATGTAAGAGTATACTAATATGTAACACCTAAGAATTTAGTTTTTGGTCATCTGAACGCGGGCGGAGCCGCGGGCAATGCTAGTAATAAATAAAATAAAATAAATTCCTTCATGATAACGGTATGATAAAATTTAACTGCCTCGGTGTAGTGGCTAGCATGTACGGCTTCACACTCGGAGGTCCTGGGTTCGAAAACCCGGGTCGGACCAAGTTTAGCTAAAAATTGAGTCTTTCTGTTTAGTAAAATCAGTAACAGCCCGGAGTAAGTTGGCGGTAAGTTTCATCCCCGTAAGCACTGGAGAGCACGTAAAACCGTCGGTCCTGCGCCTTAACTCTCACCGGTCGTTTCTCGTGTCGTCCCACCGGAGTGTGAGAGTGCAGTGCAGGAATAGAGTGCACGTTGTGTCTGCGCGTACACTTGTGCACTATAATATCTCCTGCGCAGTTGGCTAGTCTCAATGAGATTGGCCGCCGTAGCTGGAATCGGTCAGGAGAACATCATCATCGTGATAAAATAAAATAATAAAATATATATATGTACATGTCCTCACTAGCTTATTATGTTGGTACTATTTGAACGAGGTCTGTTACAATGAATTGTTTTTTTTTTCTACTAGCACACACCAACTACACGCTAAGAGGGTCTCCATTGTTGTATAATTGTATTGTATGATGTAAAATCTGCTGTAAAAATGCGAATGGAAGACAAGTGTAAGTAAAGTGTACTAGAAAGCGCGGTTACCTCCACTTGCACTCTCTTACAGGCTCGAAAAACTTTTTGTTTTTCGTCGCTTTACAAGTCTACATGGTTGCGTTCAAGAGTTTTCTTGTGAAATGTAAATAATTACGTTATGAAATATGAGAAACTTATCAATATCTTAAAATGAGAAAAAAAAATATTTCCAGTTGTAACTATATGTATGTTCTGAGAAATATTAAATAGTAATTAATCTAAAGTATACTCTATATAGATTAGCATTTTTCGAACTATCTTTATACATACTTAAACTTAATAAGACAGCAACGTAATTTACGCGAATATTTGACATCTTAAAATAAAACTATTTTTTCGGATTTTTTCGCGAATTTATTTTGATTTTTGGTTCCTGACGTTTCGAATGCTTTACAGCAATCATGATCACGGGAGAGACTGTATTGCTTTTTCAAGATGTAGACACAGCATGCATATACAATATAACAAAAGTTAATATACTTAATATTACAAAAACGAGATCCAACGGTAACAATGAGAAACGAGAACTTACTGATCATAATTTAACTTTTACTTAACAGATATTACTTGAACTAACAATAACTAAAATAATATTAATTACTAACAACAATATTTTGATTAACAATAGAATTATACAAACGATACTCACTTTAAAATCTGTATTAATTATAATATTTAATATAATTATGAAGTTATCCTATTTCACGTCCAAGTCGTTACAAAAGCGCGATTTCTTTGAATACCATTAGCATTCGAGCTTTCTTCTCTAATGAGCCTATTAAATCAAACGCTTTTAGCGAGCATTAGATACTAGGCAGGCAGTGCCTTTCTCTAACCAATTAGTCTAAGAAATCGTGGCTGTGTTTAAATTACTTAGGTGAGCTACTTTACTGTGTTAGTGGAGTAAATTGCTTGTATTTAGTGTAAAATCATATTCTTTTTCTTATTACGTACCTTTTATAAGTATTTTTCTTTGCGTGTGCCCCACTTCCATTACACTTTCGATCAATAATAAAAAACCGAATGTTTGGTTCCAGATCGATCATTTATAGAGTGATCACTTATAATATTTATTCCATGTGGAAGTCGAACCTGCAATCTTTAACTTAGTAGGCAGTGCTATTCATACGAACACGGAACAAACACTCTTTCGTGTAAATATAAATACATGTTATAATCTGGACCATTATTGCCCGATTTCACCAACAACCCTTAAGCTACCACCTACGTATGGGATCCCTAGCTTAAAAGTCCCCTAAACTAGCCCCTAAATTAAATTTCGCTTTACGATCGTCTTTAAGCCCATATTTCGAGCACCTAAATTTAGGGGGCCTTTTAATATTTAGGTGACCCCTAACTGTCGGTGAAACGGAAACTGTCCCCTAACATCCCCCTAACCATGCTTAGGGAATCCCTTAAACTTAGGTGATGTCGGGTGAAATCGGTCATATATCTTACATCATTTATTTAAAAAATACTTTGAATTACATACAATCAATTTTATTTTTCATATACTTTGACTTTGTTAGAGGCCATAGAGTGATTTTTCATTAAGCGTATTTTTGTCTTATAGATTTATACTATGCCAACTATTCAAAACTCCAATTATAATTTCCTGTTTTGTCAACAATTTATATTACTTATATATTTATTTTTCCTTTCTCCGTTTCCGCTTATTATTAACCGACTTCCAAAAAGGAGGATGTTCTCAATTAATCGGAATCTTTTTTTTTTAAATACTTCTTAGAAAAATCGGCAAATAAATTATACATATTTTTTACAATATTTAACTGTTATTGATTAACACTGGGAAGTCCATCCACTATTTTTTATTCATAAGTAGATGCGAAATTGCCATCATGTGCACGACTTAAAGAGTTACGTAATAAGTCATCATATTTCTATTTTCACATCATTCTCGGTCAGGGTCAACCTTTTCACGTGTTTTGCGAAACTTTCCTACTTTTCACTTTGAACTGTTGCCATCTGATCTCAACTGGAATGAGCGATTTTGTTCGTATAATAATGTTAGCAATGTCTTATATCAAATTAATAAATTATAATTCGATATAGTTTAAAATAAATTTGATATTTCTTTCAAATTTCAAAAATTTTAATATTTCGAGCCATTAGTCAAATGTTATTAAAAATATTTCAAATATTCTTTTACCTCGCGATTAATTCGACGTACAGTAAAAGTAAATGCTTTTTTAAATGATTTATTAATAATTTATTTAGACCCTAGGGGAAATAAAAAACTACAATAAATTTATGTGTTCTTAAAACCTACAAACATAAATATTCGGGTATATTGCACTGATATACATATTCGGGTAATAAACGTTGTGTTTAGCCCTTTTATCGTCTCTCTGCTAAGCCCTATGCTTAATGCAGGGAGATCAGGTCATAGTTCACCACGCTGGTCAAGGCGGGTTGGCAGACTTCACATGCCTTTCAAGAACTTGCTAGGTTCTCTTGGACATGCAGGTATCATTAATGATATTTTTCTTCACCGTAAGGCAATTGGCAATCATGTTGTAAACGATTTACACATGAGAATATCACAGGTGCGGGACATGGGATTTGAACCCGCTTCACTTGGTTTCTCAAGTAAACACACTACCACTGGGCTAGCACTGCCGTTTTAGTAAATCTTAAAATATGTTTAATAAATAACACTAATTACCAAATCACACAATTAAAATTAAATATTAACCAATTTTATTGTCACTTTTTAAAATATTTTTTATGGTTTTACTATATTTTAATCTTTTTATTCTTTAATATCACGACATTGGGTTGCAGGAAGTTTTGTAATATTGGGCAAGTTAGGTAATGGCAGGCTGCCAACAATAGCGGGAACCCAACGGGATGTACAAATTATGGTTCCATCGTCTACACGCCATATTATATAGTGTAGAAAACTCGCGTTACTGTTCACCGAATTTATATTTTTGCCATGAAGAATGAAGAGAAAGTTTAAAAGATGGTTACGCTCGAGACGAGGTGTTTCTCTTTATAAAATTTCGTAAGAGTTCAGAAGCTTCAAAGGTTAATTTATGTTAATAGCTTCTTTGAAATTACAATTATATACTCTTAAACCTAATATGAGAAAAGATTGAACTCTCTTTCTGAAAATTATGTTTTTTTTATTAATATTAATATTATTTTAATAATTAACTATACAAGTTTAATAACTTATGTCTACACAAAATAATCAGAAAACCACAAAATAAAAAGAAAAATTGTATGTGTGTGTATGTTTGATACCTGTCCACACTGAAAAGTCTGTCATAAATAAATTTATCCAAACACAACCAGATCCAATTACATAGATAGAGTATTATCCGTATTATATATATATATATATATATATATATATATATATATATCACATATATCACATTGCCCGCGAGTTCGCTCGGGTTCAGATGACCAAAAACCAAATTCTTAGGTTTTACATATCAGTATACTCTTACATTACAGCTTATGTAATTTTTCTGTGATGCGGTAACAGACAGACAAACACACAGACAGACATACAGAAATTTTAAAAACTATAAATTCGGCCTCTGTATCGATAATAAGGACTGTTTCAATAAGATTTTCTAAAAAATATTTAATGTACAGATTCGGCTTAGTTACAATTTCATTATATGTATAGATCAATATATTAATATTATAAATGGATGTTTGTTACTCTTTCACGCCAGAACTGCTGAACGGATCTGGATGAAATTTGACACAGATATAGATACTTTTTATCCCGGAAAAATATACGGTTCCCGAGGGATAGATTTGTCTTTGTTTTTCTAAGCGAGGGTGAGCCGCTACTTATAAGTGTTTAAGGAACCTAAAATAACTATTAGTTTTATAAAACTATGACATAAAATAAAATCACCCTGTGGTTTCTATCGTGTAACACGATGAAAACACTATTGAAAGCATTAATAAAACCTCAGAACACATCTAATTAATGGCTAACTTAGTAAGATTCTGAAGTAGTCACGCAATTCAAATTCATTAGAATTCCTTGGGCACTCTTTCCACTTGAACTTCCTTGGAGAAAACTTTCACAGCTTATTCGAGATATTTCTTAGCCCCAACTCATCTTCACCTTACTAATTGCGGGGAGAAAAATCCCAAATTGGATTTCTATTATAAATGTGAGAGTTGTATGTGTATGTATGTTTGTTACTCCTTAATGCTGGAACTTCTGAATGGATTAGGTTAAAATTTGGTATACAAATGGATCATATCCTGAGATAACATTATATAACACTATTTCTCACTTCCATAGGTTGGCTGGAAGAGATCTCTTCTAGAGATAAGTCCAACTTTGCCCACATCGGTCTCTGTATTATCTGTGTTACTCTGTTAATATGCAATAAAGAATATATATAACGCATATGATAGGCTTCTAGGGACGTAACCGAGTGAAGCAAGGGTAAGTTGTTAGTCTATTAAATAAACACAGTGTAATACATTAGCAAATTAACTAACTTTAGGCTTAAAAAGGACTTTGGTAGAGTGCTTAGATAATATAATTTCCTAGACAAGTCTATCACTAAGTTAATTATAACTTTTTAGTAGACTCCTTACTACATAATAATTCTAAAATCTATGTTAAAACCATCGTTAACTGTCTAAGGAATATCATTAAAATAATGATAAGACACGTAAATATTAGTGGCCCTGAGTGCCTTTAGATTTGTCGTATTATACTTCCATAATTTCTTAAAAACCCATGGGAACACGCTATGTTTTATATAACTTATAAAATATAACGCGTGGGATAGAAATATTGACAACACGTTTGGCTCAGTTTGTAGTGATCCTACTTGCCGTGCCAGCGGTCGCGGGTTCGAGTCCCGCTGGGCGCATTCATTTGTGTGATGAGCACGAATGTTTGCACTCCAGTCATGGGTGTTTATATTTATAATATGTATGTATTTTAAGTTATATATGTGTAGTGTATTAACTATCTGGTATCCATAACACAAGCCTCGTAACTTACCATGGAACTAGATGGCGCTGTGTGTTAATGTCCCCACATATTTATTATTTATTATTATTTTCCTGAGAAATAGTAGATTGTATCACATCCCAATCCTCTACACACCTCCATACAAAAATCACATCAATACGTTCTTCTAATTCACCGTGTAAAAAGACAAACAAATACACCTGCACATTATTAACATTGCTATGGACTCTACATCAAAAATTAAAATTGAAAAGCCTTAAAACACGCAAATATGACTGATATAGCTTTGTTTACATTGTAAAGTACAAGTTACGAAATACGCGGCTTGGTATGACGCAAGACCTGTGTGACCTTCAGTTTCCGGGGGAATTTCGACCATAGCACCGGTAAGCCCTTACCCACCCCACGCCCTTCGTTACATCACTGACGTCGATGCATGCATTGTTTTATGTTAAATAAACATTGTTAAATCATAATGGCGGAATTTGTTTTTATTCTTTGTATATGAATATAATATACAAATATTCAGTTTGTTTGAAAGATAAATTAAATGAATGAAAATGAAAATTTTGTATTGATTCAATAAAAATATAAAGTATCTTGTCAATTATCGGTGACAAGCTAGTTCAAAGAAACAAGAAAAAGAAATTTTTAAGTTGACTTCAACCAATAACCATTTGATACATTGCCATATTTAATATAATTTACGACAAAAAACTAATTATTTATAAATATTACATTTTTTAATGAATTAAATGTAAAGTTGTAACTAATATTTTACGTTTCGTAATTAAAAAATGCTTTAATTGTAAAAACATCATTACAAATTGGATTAAAATTTTGAAATCATAATTGAATTGAAAATATGGCTACGTTCGTAGGTTTCCGTAGCGCTACGGCGTAGCACATGTTAATTAGGAGCGTAATGGTTTCCTGAAGGTTTCAGATAGAACTTAACACGGAAACTTTGTGGTTTTACGATCTGTAGATACATTCAGATAATTGAAATTATAAGTGTTTAATATAGTTACTTATCACTATCATTTATATATTATTTAAATATAAGTATAATTATATATTTAAATAGTAATTTAAGTAGAGTATATAATTATATAATCGTATCCCATATTTTCCTCTCATTAAAAAGAAAGGTATTTTATATATGAAAGAAAGCCCAAAATTTAAACTTTAATATTTTTATGTATAGTATTTTTATGTTGGTCGACATAATAACAGTGAGGAATTATACAAAATGAAGAAAATTATATATATCTAGCAACATAGTTTATCAAAACAGCGTGCCTCACAATGAAATAAATTACATTCAATAAATTAATAATGGTTACAATATATTAAGCATAATTCTTTCACTTTAAGAATTAAGATGAGGGTGAATGTTACCCGTTGCTTAATAATTTGGCATCATGAGGGACATGCGCTCCGAAGCATGCAACCTAAGATGTCTTTTAGGCATAAGGAAATACGGGCTTATTTATGTTTTAATATAAAACCCCATTTAAGGCCTTCGTGACTATTTCATTTGTTGTTTTAATTCAATCTGATATTGTGTATCAAATTAGTATATAGTACAATTTTAGAGAGTATTTGCATAAGTAAATGTCTACCATGTGTTTGAAACAACTATTCTCTTTGAACTTCTCGCAAGTTTAATGGAAACACTAGAATAAAACTGGAAGTTGGTATTTGAATCTACAATTATATATTATACTAGCATTGCCCGCGGCTCCACCCGCGTTCAGATTACCAAAAATCAAATTCTTAGATTTTACATATTAGTATACTTTTTCTGTGATGCGGTAACAGAAAGACAGACAGACATACAGACAAAAATTCTAAAAACTATAGATTCGGCCTCTGTATCGATAATAATGTTTATTTCAATAAGATTTTCTAAAAAATATTTAATGTACAGATTCGGCTTAATCACAATTTTATTATATGTATAGATAAAATATATACAACATCGAACAAACGAATGGAACATGGAAGAAATGTACTTTAAATAATGAAGATATCAAGTTTCATTTATTCAGTTCACTTTGAAAATAAAAGAATGTTTTCTTTGAGTGAAAATCATCAATATTTAAGGTGCTTTTCTTTCATGTCCCGTTTATTTATTCCACCATGTTTATGTATATACTTTTACAGACGTATATATAGTACACTAGCATTGCCCGCGGTTCCGCCCGCGTTCAGATGACCAAAAACCAAATTCTTAGATTTTACATATTAGTTTACTCTTACATTGCAGTTTTTGATTTTTTTTAAAAAAAATGAAATATTTTGCTGCGGTTAAAAGTATTCTATATGTTGACCCGGATATCCAGCTATCATCATACCAAATTTCATCAAAATCTGTCTAGTGGTTTTCTCGTGATGCGGTAACAGACAGACAGACAAAAATTCTAAAAGCTATAGATTCGGACTCTGTATCGATAATAATGTCTATTTCAATTAGATTTTCTAAAAATTATTTAATGTACAGATTCGAATTAATTACAATTTTATTATATGTATAGGTATTTTATTATGTGTATATTAATATTAATTTCATTTTGGATGTAATTGAAATTAAATTAGTAGTTTGTAATTTTCTATTTACTCGTACCTCTTTGAACATTCGTCGCTCGAATGCAGCTACACGATGCATTTTTAAATATTTTACAGAAAAAAGATATAAAGAAGCGACATAGATAGAGAATTTTATATATATGTTCATATATGATATTTAGACTTATTTTTAAGTGTTACATATGTTTTTATGACTTTTTTACTGTCAAAAATTTTAATTGTATAAATTTCACAAAACAAATTGTTACCTACTGCAAAATTGCTATACACGTGTAACCTTTGTATAAGTTTGATAGTTAGTACGTTAATGTTTAAGTGTAGGGTATAATATGTGGCTCCCTAAATTATAATCCATACTATTATATAGTATAGATACTACAAGCAATTTATAACTTATTTTATTTTTTTAATTATAAGACTAATAATTAAAAATTCCGTGATCTCTATACTAGGTAAATTAAAATTTTTGACGGTTACAGTTTAATAAACACCGAAAAATTAGTACAATTAATACTTACCAAGTATTAATGGTACATAAAAATCGTTCTCAATATCAAATGCAAACATTTGTTAATGGCAGGCTCTTTGTTTTTTCTTTCTGGTTTTTCTTGTAATTTTTTACACAAAAAAAAACTAAAAATGATCTTTAAAAATATTTGTTGGGTACTTTGTTATATAATGTTCAAAAAATCAAAAGTAGTGCCAAATATCCTACAAGACACGTAAAGTGAGTTAGGTATTATGATTTGAGTCTGAAATCTTACTCTGAGATAGTTATTTTATGATACTAGTATAAACATTCTCACATAAACTTTTGTGAGATAGTAAATCTTAATTATTTTTTTAATTAAATAAGTAATATTAAGTTTTGTTGTATAAGCATGCTGTGTCTGCATCTAGAAAAATGCAATCCTGTGTATTAATTTTGCAAGCCATTTTTAATTTATATGTGTTTGATTGTCATATGTTTTGTGGACCAATAAACATAAATAAAGAATAAATAAGTAACTAAATAATTTAATATAAACCTATAAGTGCCTTGAAAAACCTTGTTTGTTTCCTTGAATTTTTATGAGTTTAAAAATAGCAGTCTTTACCATCGGTTCATAATAAGCTAGTAAGCAAAAAGCTACGTTTTTTGAGGTCGGTTTAGAATATCACATTATTATTACAACATCATATTAAAAATGTTTATTATAACTAAATATATGCAATCAATAATAATTATATATAATAACTATGACAAAAGTAATATCTAATAAATATCTTAGGACATTAACACACGACACCATCTAGTTCCATGGTAAGCTATGGGGCTTGTGCCATAAGGATCTATGATCTATATCCATAAGGATACCATATAGTTGATACAATACACATATATATCTTTAAATACATACATATTATAAATATAAACAGTAAACACCCATGCCTGGAGTACAAACAATGGTGCTCATCAGACAAATGAATGCCTCCAGGGACTCGAACCCGCGACCGCTGGCACAGCAAGTAAGGTCACTACAATCTAAGTCGAACGTGTCGTCAAACTAAAATAATACTTTTAGTCCAAGTATTTTTTGCCTTTCATTTGAATATTGCACTAGTTTAATTTGCACACCTCAAGTTTGTTCTTTCATTTACAACGCTCTAGGAATTACAATTTTAATATTAATATTTAACATTATTATAATTTAGATATCAAAAAGATAGAAAATCATTTAAGTACTATTGTAAAAGATTATAAAGCTTTAGATAAGTGACACTGTATATAAGTTTCGATTAGCACTGATAGATAACTTTTGGCATCCATACTTGTATACTTTAATCCACAGTCGATTTTTATATTTTGAAACAAAGTCTGCCACGGACTCTTCGACGAGTCATGTTGTAATATTTGTCACTTTCCTCGTTCTAGTGGTTTCTGTTAAGATTATTTTTCATATTCACATTTTCTTATAGTTTTTCTGATTGTTCTTTTTATAATGAATTTAATAATAAATTTGATAAAAATGTGGGCTCCTTCTTTAAAGTCGGTCATAATAACTTAAAGCCACAGTCACCTTTCACTGGAATATTAATATTGCTAACTACATCATTCTTAGTGATGAATAAGTTATTGCATTTATATTTTATGATCGATCACTTATTGCTTGAGCCTTTTCAAGAAGGAAAAAACAAAGGCTATTGTGAATAAATTTAGTTTAGTGCAATATAAATTTTAGTTTCAGTTTAGTTTTCGTATATTTTCTACTAACGACTCACCCTCGCTTCTTTAGACAAAAATAAATCTATCCCACGGGAACCGTACATTTTTCCGGGATGATAAATAGTTTACAGTCTTCCTCAATAAACGGGATATCTAAAGCAAAAAGAATGTTTGAAATCGGATTAGTAGTTCCTGTGATTAGCGCGTTCACACAAACAACATACAAACAAACAAAGAAACAAACAAACTAGTACACAATTTTCTAGCACTTTACTCACTTCCAAAATTAGAATTTACAATTTTATTTATGCTATATGTCGGTCATTGAGTGACTTATTTATGTATCTTTATATATATATTTATGGATAGACAGACAGATTTTAGAGTGATTTTGTAACGGCTACGTTTTTTCTTTCTGAGATATGTATACAACTAAAAATACGAAAAAAATAATTAAATGAAAATTTTAAAAACCTTACCTGAAAATGCAAAAGAAAAACCACTTACTGCACTGAGTCTAATTTTAACATTGTGAATAAATAATGCAGCCTGTGCGGCTTGCTGTGCTTTTTATACAGAATCAATATGCTTTTTGTTCGTAATTATGCAAAGTGTAACTTACTAGTACATTTTCTTTTGTGTTTTATCAACAATTATAAGAATAAGAAAAACGTTAAAAATACTCGATTTAAGAAAGGTTTTGTTTATTATCTATACTTCTATACTAATATTATAAAGAGGTAAAGTTTGTGAGTGTGTGAGATTGTGAGTTTGTGACGTTGTAGGGGGTAATCTCTGGATTTACTGAACTGATTTAGATGAAATTTCGTAAGAAGATAGTTTGAAACCCTGGGAAGGACATACAATACTTTTTATCCCGGAAATCATCCCTTAAGGGGGTGAAAATGGCGATGAAAGTTTGTATGGGGAATCAAGGGTGAGTCGCTATATTATATTAAACTAGTGACTCCGGCTTCGCTCGGTTCCTTTTAGTGACATCATAGAAAAGTATTGAATTTTAATTACATATATAATATATATAACGTACAATCAACTCTACTTTTTCGCAGATTTTATTACTAAAAGCTTAATCAAGGCCAAAACCTTTATGTGGCTGTTTGAGCGGGAGAAAGACACAGACATAAACTTCATACATTCAAACTTTCGTATTCACAATAATAGTGTGATTTATATTTTAATAAAATAAAATATTTAAAAATCACAATGCTAATTATTCATTTTGATGAAGGAAAAAAAGCTTTTGTTTCCATCGTTGAAATGTTCTTTTAATTGACTTTATGACGTTATAATTTGAATAGCACGAAAATATAAAATGACTTTGCTCTCTCACATTTAATTATGATTTATTTATCATTTTACTTCTTGTTTTAATTGGAAAATGTAGCCGTTCCTTTTTAATTGTACTATCTGCATGTTGAAATATTCGAACATTTGCACGGACAAGTGTAGTAATTGTTGATCTGTCAGATGTAACTGGTGTGTTTATTATCTTAAAAACAAGTTTGTAATAAATGCACAATATATGTGTCAGCACAGGACGGCCAACATCAGAATTATTCTTTATAGTGGACGTGAACTTAAATTATGTCTTAAAAATACAGTAGATTTTATCACCTAAGTCAGTTACACTTTACACATTCAGAGCTGAGTAACAATGTTAACAAAATAAGGCACAAATTAAACGTTACACAATCAATAATGATAAACAAATTCGGAAATAAGTAATTCGTCGTATATTTTTACTATTTCTCTAATAGTCAACTTTATTATTTATTTTAATTACTTTTTAAATTCTGCCAGTTTGTATCACCCTGCTACCATCGCTTCAACGCTTTACTAGAGTGTGCTGTGGAAGCCTGACTTCACACTCTAATCCGATGATCTCGCCGAAACCTCTAGATGGCGCACCGAGCGCGCCGTCATATTAATTTTATGTATTTTTACGCATTTTAGTATTTTATATTAAGGTTAGAATATAATTTCGTAGTTCGTGCACTTGTGGTATGAACTAGTTTATAAAACAATTGTCAACGGCATTGAAACAATGTCAATTAAAAAAATTATACAACTAGCACACAAGAAATATATATATTAAGATTAAAATGAAATATCAAAGTTACATTTTATGATACTATTGAAATTTTAGAAAAGTTTGATAGAGGTAAATAGGAAAGTCACAACAGACAGCCTTACGGAGACTAACTAGTACAGCTCATAGGTAAACACAGGACTACTAAGAAAAAAATATAGATATTTTTACATCTTTTACGGTGGCGATATAAATTCAAAATAAATTTTAATATATCTACACTAATATTATAAAGAGGTAAAGTTTGTGAGTTTGTGAGTTTGATGTAATTTGGTAAGAAGATAGTTTGAGACCCTGGGAAGTATATAAGATACTTTTTATCCCGGAAATCATCCCTTGAGGGTGTGAAAATGGGGATGAAAGTTTGTATGGGTAATGAAGCTAGGGACGAACACGAGCAAAGCGAGGCCGAGTCGCTAGTCATAAAATATAATCAAGAAGCAAGAAAATATTGTTTTAAGATTTAAACCTTATCGTGTATTTAGAATAACTATAATAATAATAAGCTTAAAACAACTATGATGGTAAAATAGGTAAATAAAGGCCAGGTTTCATACTGTGTAATGGCCCCTATTACATTTATTGCAATGTGTGAGCAAGGAAATCACGGAACCCCTATAACGAGGTTATTCAATTTATAAGCAAAGCTTTTTATAGGTTTTTTTAGTCGTTCCTCAAATAGGGTGTGCATAAGTAAATTTATTCTTATAACATTCTGTAATTTACAAAATAATCTATATGCATGAATATTAATTGAATAAACAAGTTTAAAGTAAACGTTAGTAGATATTGTTTTTCAAAATATGTATAAACTAGCATTGCCCGCGGCTCCGCCCGCGTTTAGATGACTAAAAACCAAATTCTGAGGTTTTACATATTAGTATACTCTTACATTGCAGTTTTTGTATTTTTCTCAAAAATGAGACATCTTCACGCGGTAAAAAGTATCCTATATGTTGACCCGGATAACCAACTATCACCATACCAAATTTCATCAAAATCCCTCTAGTGGGTTTAAATTTCATCAAAATCCCCCCAGTGAGTTTTCTGTGATGCGGTAACAGGCAGACAGACAAAAATTCTAAAAACATATTCTATAGATATATTCTCAAAACATATTCTATATATATGTTCTATAGATTCGGCCTCTGTATCGATAATAATGTCTATTTCAATAAGATTTTCCAAAAAATATTTATCGTATAGATTCGGTTTAGTTACAATTTTATTATATGTATAGATAGCTGGGCGTATTTGAATCGACGACGACCTGGAAAAAAGCATAAGCTACTGATTTTAAGTCGTTAATCGTAAATATGTATTACATCTTAAATAAAAATGTTGTAGAAAATTTGTTTATTTAATTTTTAATCATGATTTAATAACAGTTCTTAAGATCAGCAAGTATTATGAATAAACTAAACATGAAAGCCCGTTAAGTAATTCGTAGACACAGTACAGTACACAGTGAAAAGAAAAAAAATAGCTGAAAACTAAAAATTATAAGCAATTGAAACTTTAGGAAAAACCTGAAAGATCATTGACCCAGTTCTTAGTAAATAGTTTGAATTACTGAATACAATCGCGTGTTATACTGCTATTAATACGAACTTGGCTTAATATAAAATTTACAGTTTTGTTCGAAAAATTCTTGTTCATAATAACCATGATTTTTTTATAATTTAATAATTATTATATTGAGAAGTTCTTTATTGACTTCGTTAGTTATAATAATTTTTTTTTTACTTTTAATAAGATTTATGCAAAAATATTATTATTAAATAAATTTTTTTGTACTGAACAGAGAAGAGAAAAATAATAAAATAAGTAAAAGCAAAATATTGTATCCAATCTAAAATTTAATTAAACATATATTAAAAATATAAGTTTAGAAATAATTTAGAAAATATCAAGACGAGATTTCTATCTCCATCTACCACAGCTCGTTTTCTTGAGCCCTGCAATTGACAAGCGGGACAAAAACTGTACGAGCCACTTTTAGAAATGGAAAATGAGAGGGTGATTTCTTTTTTATCAAGAAAATCTTAAAATAATGTGTTTTTGTAGTAGATGTGGAAAATCATATAAGGAAATGTTTGAAACCTTTATTAAATGAATCTTATAACAGTCTTAGATAATACAATATTGAATATTATCGTTAAGCAACCTTTTGTCATGTTTTAGTATAAGGAAAATAAATTTATTATATTGTAACGCCAATGTCATTAAATAAATATAATAGAATACGCGTAATAGTCCCATATTATATATATATATATATATATATATGTATATATGCATATATGTATATATATAAATATATATATATTTATTTGTCCTATGGATTTGGATATACAAACACACTTTTTCCCTTTAAGATATTTATAAGTAAGATTAATTCTAAGGAATTAAAGTAGATTTTTCCAATTATTTATTTTTTATCCAATTTCATATATTTTTTGTACTTATGTTATTTACTACTGCTCCTAGTTATTATAGCGATTGTCGAAGAAAAGCAGCTGAAGTGAGTGCATAAAATATTTTTATATCCGTATTTTTAACTTAATTGTGAGTGGTTCACTAGAATTGCTACAAAGTTACTATTGTATGTTACTAAATTAAATACTTAATATTTACACTATATACGAGTATGTATAACAAAAATATTGGTCTGAAACGAGATAATAATTTAACAACATACGAGTATTGTATTTACGTAATTTGTGCGGACATCACAAAGGTTGAGGGATTAAGCCTGTCACGGCTAAACGTTATTCATTAGCCAAACAGCGGTACGGATAATATAGACGCGAGATTTTACAGCTTTTTTATTTTGAAAATAATTTCATAAATTGGAAATGATTGGCTAAACACAAAGCTTCTATTTTTTATGTATTTGCTAATTCTTGTTATTTCCGTGTAATTTTCTATTGAGGATATGCAATGGCTCGAAAGCCATTAGTGCGTTTTAGGGTTCGTTGGGTCTAGTCGGTACCTTCATAATAGTCCACGGTTTTCTCCGCTTATATATTATCCCAGCCATTTTTCTTTTCTATTCGATCTATTATAAAAACTGTGATATGATTACTTGATTTATCTTAGTGATAATATAGCTGTATATTGAGTTATAACAGGACATATTATGTTGTGAAATAGTAGCAGAAAAGATTAAGTAACTGTACAAATGTTATTTTTATTGATCAAGAATCTTCTTCTTCTCCCTGCCCATTTTCCAATCACTTGGGGTCGGCGCAGTACATCCTCTGTACTGCTGAAAGGATTTGGCAAAAGTTTTACGACCGGCCGCCTGCCTGACGTCAACCCTCCTTGGGAATGCTATTGTCTCTCTTTGTCTGAATGGTGTCGCGGAAGTCTTGTAATTATTATGCACTTTCGATTTTGTAGTTTTTTAAAACATTTTTTATACTATTACTTAAATTTTTAAGGTTATTTTCGGATATATTTTAAAATATATTTTGATTACTCCATAAATTTAGCTTTTTTTTATTGATCAAAAATATTAATGTAAATCAATATTTTACAAATAACGTTTACTATGTTTAATATACCATATGTTTTAACATCCTTAATCTCAAAAGCACAAAAAACGTAAATAAGTGGATTCTGCAAATGTGTTAACTCTTACTTATTACTACACCAAATGTGACAAGTTTGATTCGACACAAAGGAATCAAGACACGCGGTAACGTGTCCAGCCAAGTTCAAGTCAAAGGAACTGTAAACTAGCCAAGTCAAATCTTGAACTTCAATTTATTCCAAGTTATCTACTCTGTTTAATAATTCGATTGTTCAAATTTAAGGAGTTCTATTTTTAAATAGCAAACACTTTTGTAGCAGAAAAAAAGCAAGAAATTTTGTTTTAAATATGTTTCAGAATATTGTATATTCTTATGAAAAAAATCAGGATTGTCTACAGGATTCGTGCACCCATTTAACCACCAAATAAAATAAAAACTAATTTGGTCTCAATTCTTTTGTCGGTCGCATATTCTTAATATTGAACTTGGCTTCCACTTTCACATTTATGTTTTTGATGGGATTATGTATTAGCCGGGTCTTCACTTCCCGTCTTCGCATCCTTCATTAACGTTTTGTAATAATTTATGATTTACGGAAACCACTTTATGAATAATAAATAAATAAATAAATAAATAGATAGGTAGCATTTCAATCTACGTTGAACGACCACGTCTCAAGATAGGCTGAGTGGCCTTACAATTTAGGACGGTGCACTCTTTTTGCTTGTTGCTAGTGGATGTCCAAATAAGTTATCCATTTATTCATCATTGTCAATAAAATATCTTTACAAACAATCACGCTTGTCCGTGGTTCATTACTGTATGAAAGAAACCTATAAATATAGTAGTTTTATAATGTATTAGTCACGGTTGGAGAACACTAAATATTAAAATATTGCGCTTCCACTTCAGGGGAGCTCAACTGGTACATTTATTTTAAGTAAAACTATCTATATGGATTTTATTGATAATTTATTTTGGGATTTGGTTCCCGACTTTTCGAAGGCTTCATCGCGAACATGGTCACGGGAGAGACTGCCTGTCTCTGAAAAAGAATTTAATTTAAAATGTTAAATATTCGCATAAATCCAAGATATCATTAGGTGTTCAATAATTTTACAAATAAATAGTAACATTTGTATTTAAAGTACATTAACCAAAGGTGAAGTTGTGCAAAATTGCACAACGCGACCTAATTTCCCTGTTTATTAGTTGCACAGTAATGTTCTGCCAACTCTCTTATACGGTAATTAGAACATGGCCTGAAATATATCTCTGAAATAGCACGTATCTGTATGAGTGGTGCATCGCGAATAATAGCTCCATTACGGCAATACACTTCGATGTTAGCTTTACAGCTCTATTCATTCTTACCTCTTTATCATATCGCTGTTATGACATAGAGTGTCAATTCTGTACATAGAAAAAAAATGCTGAAAACCGAGTCAGGGGGATGTAAGAAGAGAAATAGAACAAATGCAGTTTTTTTTCATTATTTTTGTTTCTTTAAATTATGAAAAAAATCTGGCTAATCTGGTTGGCTAATCTCCGAAACTGTTGCACTGATTTAAAAGAAATTTTGCATGGTGGTACCTTATATCCCCGATCAACATTTTAGATACTTTTCATCCTGGAAAATTAAAGATTTCCCGTGAGATAGTTAAAAAACTATAGTAACTTATACAGGTTCGTACACAAAAAATACTCATTGGATTTTAATGAAACTTTACAATAATATACTTCATACATCAGAATAACAAACAGGTTACTTTTTATCCCGGAAAAATGTATGGTTCCCGTGGGATAGATTTGTTTTTGTTTGTCTAGAGCCGAACCCGAGCGAAACAAGGGTGAGCCGTTAGTATAAAATAAAAGTAAAATAATAACTTTAAAAGTTTAATTATCATGATTACTCAGTCATTCACTCATCCATTCATTTACATGAGATTAGTCATGATACTCTCAATAACATTTTTTTATGAGACGAGATAAATCTATATACTAATAAATGGAGAGCCGATTTTTTTGTTCGGTTATACTGCGATAACTACTGAACCGATGGGAATAAGGGAATAATACTCATACCATAAGATTCAGAGTGTTTCGGAGAAGGTTTTAGTATATGATATGTTGGTGATTAATATACTATGCGGGCGGAACCACAGGAAAACGCTAGTTTTAAATAAAAGCCAATATCGCAATATAAGAGCTTTATAACTAATATGGATAAAATTTATTGTACTTAAAAGTATTAGTATATTGAAAAATATTTTTTCTGTGTCTAATTAAGTAGCAACTGTAAGTATAGATGTTTTATTTCACGTGTTCGTTGTATCGCTTTGTATATACAATCTTTTGTATTACTACGCCGTTTGAAGCACTCTTTAAAAACAAAACCAGGTTAATGAGTCATTCAGTTACTGCAAAATATGCAAGTAAAGTTACAAAGTACGAGAATTCAGATTTATATTCAATGAGAGAAATGTGTGAATTATAGTCAAGTACCTCAAAGTATCTTTTATATTTTAATTGTTTAAAAGTGTTAAATGTTACTACTTTAAGGTAATCTATCAATTTTTGATTACATTTTATAGATTACCTGTGAACATATTAATAGATGGATACTAAATTCAGGAAGCGAATATGAGAAAAGCTAAAACTGTGTTAATAGGATTTTGGAAATTATTGCGTCAGCCTGGAAACTACCTGTCAGTAGCTCAGTAACTACTACTTGTCAGTCAGAAGCTAAGTTAAGGCTTACCTTGCTCAAGAACAAGGCTCAACAGCTTATATACAGTTGCTAATAAATAAACCAGCTTAGAAAGGTTAAGGTCAAAAATAATAAAGATTCTAAGAAAACTATTATTAAGAATATGAGGAATAATATAAAAAGGAAATATAACATTACATATAATAAAATTGTAACAAAGTCGAATCTGTACATTAAATATTTTTTGGAAAATCTGATAGAAATAGACATTATTATCGATACAGAGTCCGAATCTATAGTTTTTAGAATTTTTGTCTGTTTGTCGGTCTGTCTGTTACCACATCGCGAAAAACCACTGGACAGATTTTGATGAAATTTGGTAACACTGAAATTTGGAAAAAACTGCATTGTAAGAGTATACTAATATGTAAAACCTAAGAATTTGGTTTTCGGTCATCTGAATCCGGGCGGAGCCGCGGGCAATGCTAGTTATAATATATAATAAATATATTGCTTTGCTTATCGTTTAAGGTATATAAATATTTTCATGCTACTTATTTGTTAGGGGAGACCTTTATGTCTCATTATTTGATTGGCTTTACCTACATGTATCACAAATACAAAATTTCACTTAAATTCGTTGAGTCGTTATATTGGGAGAATGTAACAAATATAAACACACCAAATCACGCAAAAACCTTTGTACTTATTTAAAATATTAGTGTAATACCATTTTAACTTGATTCATGCCTTAATATTTCACCACATGCAAACGCTTTCTAGTCATCCATTTGCTTTAAATGATTATTATTGTTCTACAAACATGCCACAGGCGAAGTTTCGAAGTCTTTGTAACGACGTTTTCTTTCTCACAAGTGTTCCGTCCCTTTCTTACTTATGTCAATTCCATTTGGCCATATTGTGTATTGACAACGATTCTGCCAATTTTCATACAGATAGCTTCAAGCGTGCTATTTTGAGGTAAAGAGGGATCACACTCGCCACAACCCAACAATATTACCTAAATATATTTATATTTGTGATTTGACCTGAATGTTCCTTGTGTACGAAATATGAAAGTAAGCTTATTTCTGATAGATTATGTAAATGGGGCAGACTAAATCCCATAATAGTTTTGTTGCTAGTATATGGTTTATAGAGATGTCAAGCGAGATAGCGCTCAACTAAAATGTAGGTGTAATATGGTACCTGGCTTACATTTCTTGATGTTATTTTCCGTTTCAAGTAAGTTTTGCTTTAATAAAATCTTAATACGCCATAAATGAGAAAGAAAATCTTATATCATCACATTTTCTTTAGTTTAAAGAACGTAAAAGCAAAAATTTGAAAAAATAAATATTCGTGAGCCTGTAACTTTGTTGTTATTGATGATATGAAAAAGTTGACACATTTTAAACGTACTACAAATTTTCCATTTAACATTTTTCTGTAACTCTTACAGTTTAGCTAAAAATGCAAAAAGCCATAAATTTGAACTTTAAAGCTATATAAGAAATAAAATATTGAAGATAGAAATTCGACTCAATGGAACTTTTTGTAGTAAATTTAATATTAAAAACAGTCCCATTCATTCATTTTGTTGAAAAATATTTTCGTCATAGTTTGCAGGACAAAAAAGTGTTAAAAATCATATGGAGAACCTCTTAGAATTGGAATTTTGAGCTCCGCTTTTAACCGAAGCTTTATTGGAACATTTTCTAAGATATTTTGGGGAGAGAGCGAAGAAAAAAAAATATCGTAATTTTTTGGTATATATACACTGTGTGTCCGGTTGTGATGGCATTATCGGTGATATTTATTTTATCTACGTACTGACATAAAGTTAGCGGAAAAAAGACAAGTGAGATTTCACTGTTCTTTTATTTGGCTTAGATCTATTTTCATTATCTGTTTAAATGAAATCTGCTTCTGATGGTTGGGCTTTTTGGAATTATTCGTATTGTCATATAAACGAAGCAGTAAAAAAAGGTCTATATGAATTTGAGTGTACTGGGATTATTATTAATATAAACGATATGACGTCACGTTTGGCTCAGTTTGTAATGACCCTACTTGCTGCGCCAGCGGTCGCGGGTTCGAGTCCCGCTGGGGGCATTCATTTGTGTGATGAGAACGAATGTTTGTACTCCAGTCATGGATGTTTATATTTATAATATATATGTATTTAAATAAAAAGTTATATATGTATAAAGTATCAACTATCTGGTATCTAACTCTAAGGAAATCGCCTTTTCGGTGATTAGTCGACTCTCACTCGAGCACGTCTGATCTGATTTCTATAGGTAAATATTCTTCTTTTTTGTAGTTTTAAATTACAGCGTACAGTTTTAAGTCATAGCTAAATTTTAAGTTCCATAACTAAATTCATTTAGTAATTTTGAAATTTCAAAATCATATAGTTATACTAGCATTGCCCGCGGCTCCGCCCGCGTTCAGATGACAAAAACCAAATTCTTAGGTTTTACATATTAGTATAATCTTACATTGCAGTTTTTATATTTTTCCTCGGAAATGAGATATTTTCCCGCGGTTAAAAGTATCCTATATGTTGACCCGGATAACCAGCTATCACCATACCAAATTTTATCAAAATCTCTTTAGTGGTTTTTCTGTGATGCGGTAACAGACAGACAAAAATTCTTAAAACTATAGATTCGGCCTCTATATCGATAATGATGTTTATTTCAATAAGATTTTCCAAAAAATATTTAATGTACAGATTCGGATTAGTTACAATTTTATTATATGTATAGATAAAGCGCTGTTTAAGCTTGGTGGTATTGGACTAAGTAAAATGCACGCGCGGCAGTACATGTAGGGAGCAGACTTGAATAATAACAAGTTAAAATAATATAATAAATTCATTTGTAATCATAACAAATATAACACTGTATTAAATATAAGTTAATTAGTACAGAGATATAAAACTCTATGGGTTGCTTGTGGCCTTGAAGACTATCATGTAAATAAGTTTACATACAACACCGACTGTTTGCTAACAAATTTACGTAAAAAAATTGAATTGAAGTTATATATTCACTTTACAAAACATATATAATAAACATATATGGCTTGTTTGATCTTATGATTCAGAGAGTCATAAGATCAAACAGGCCCTATATGTATAGCCATATATGGTATAACTTTAACTATGGTTTTACTCATAATAAAGCTAAATTTAATTTATTTATAATATGTATGTATTTAAAGTTATATAATATGTGTAGTGTATCAACTATCTGGTATTCATAACACAAGCCTCATAGCTTACCATGGAACTAGATGGCGCTGTGTGTTAATGTCCTAACATATTTATTTATTTTATTTATTTATTGTTTAAATAGGTACTTATATCAAGTGTTTCAGCTTATGCGTTGTACTAAGCAATCTCATTAAACTGTGTGACAGTCGTCTGGTGACTGTTAAATAATACTATTATTTATAACTTCAAAATAATATTAAATTTTATCAAATTTTGTTAAATATAAACATGCAGTAACGTCGACGTGGTTTTACTTAGAAATGTGACGTAAAATGGATTATATAGATAATCTTCTACGACCAGGAGCTTAAGACGAGTTATTATTTCTTACGTAGTTTGTAGTGAATTCAGTGCGTAATATATTGGTTGTTTCATATAATTTAATTAGGTAACATAATAGTCTACTTACTATTGTGTAAAAAGTAATGTTTGTATACAATATTAATGGGAAGTATAAAATAATTATAATTAAAAACTTATAGATAAGATTAAATCTTATGAGAATAAAGTCATACTATAGATAATAGTACTTAGGCGACCAAGCTTCGTCTTTTTCTGAGATACACCAAAAAAAAAAAACATAATTTATATAAGAATTGCTCATTTAATATTATAAGATAACTAGCGGCTCACCCTCGCATCGTTCGGGTTCTTAGCCCTAGGTTATAAATAGTTATTAGCCAGCGTTAGCCACATACATTTTATTCGTGAATTTTTCTGATGTTTTAATAGTTATTCTACTATTCGGGACGGAGACAAATCCAACAAATCAAAAACCATGAAAATCGGTCCAGCAGTTTCCTGAGTTATAAATGTTGTAACAAACCTGACTTTGTTTTATATATTATCATATTATATAGATATGATGTTTTGTTTCAAACAGTTTGAAAAAATTGCCTAAAATCGAGTCCTGTGACTAGATTATGTATATTTTATTTAACAAAGTAGTTATCATACGAGTATGTTTATATAGAGTTTATTGAACTATTCTTGCAGAGTAAACTAAGGGATAATCACTAGGTGTTACCACTATGTTATTTTATATTTTTGAAAAATATAAGATTCTCCTACATTAGATTTTAATATGTGGCTTAAAATTAACAAAAAAGTTTATTTTAAGGACTTTCAAGGACATTTTATCTATATTCATTAGACTTCGCATCTTATAAGTAGAGCGGAGATCTGATAAATTGATATTTATATTGGTTAAAAGATACTTTAACTAAATTACAAATTTCTTGAGAACATGGCCTTCCCTTACTGATATCATCACACTTATGAACGACCTTTAAGTTTTTTTTATATTTTTATCCACTTCTCTTCGTATGAAATTTTGCGTTATGAATCAGCTTTTTGATTTACGTATTAAGGTTAGACGGTTGAATTGTTAAGGTCCCAGAAAGCATAAACAGAATCGTTTTTGTTATTAAAACTACAATTGTTAAGTGCTTAAGTGCTAAAGTTGTAAATATATACCTACGGTATCGATAATAATGATTATATCAATAAGATTTTCCAAAAAATATTTAATATACAGATTCGACTCAGTTAGAATTTTATTATATACTAGCGACTCACCCTCGCTTCGCTCCGGTTCGTCCCTAGGTATTCCTCATACAAATTTCATCCACATTATCACTCCCTTAAGGGATGATCTCCGAGATAAAAAGTATCTTATGTCCTTTCGAGGATCACAAGCTATCTTTATACCAAATTTAATCTGAATCGGTCCAGAGATTACCCCTACAACCTCACAAACTCACAAACTTTACCTCTTTGTAATATTAGTATAGACTAGCGGCTCACCCTCGCTTCGCTCGGGTTCGCCTCTAGAAAAACACTAATAGAAATCCATTAGTCCCCACGGGAACCATTCATTTTTCCGGGATTAAAAGTAACCTGTTGTTTGACTGGCAATATAAGGTATCAGAATGTTAAATTTTACTAAATTAAATATTGCATAATTTATTGTGTACTAAGCTGTATAAGATATTAAAGTTTTTTAACTATCCCACGGGAACTCTTTAATTTTCCGGAATGAAAAGTATCTTACATGTTGACCGGGGATATAAGGTACGACCGTGCAAAATTTCCATTAAATTAGTCCAATAGTTTCTGAGATTAGCCCGTACAAAGAGACAAACAGACAGAGAAAGAAAAAAAATGAAAAAAATCTGGATTGGTTCTATTTTCTTCTTACGGGATGTAAGAAGATAACTGACGCGGTTTTTAGCATTTTTTTTTCTATGTACAGACATTCGACCTCTACAGTTTTATTATATTTATAGACAGAATAAATAACGTATAATAAAACAGTAATAAATAATAATGAAAATAGTTATAGCGAGTGTACCTTAGGAGATAGAAATATACTATTGAGAACTTTTCTATCGACCTTCTTAAGACTTAAAATTTTCTTGTACAATGTTCTGATCTATCTCTTAAGGTTGAGCCAGCGTTAGCCATATAAATTTCTAAGGACAATTCGATATAACCAGTTATGGTGTTTTCCCATGAAAATGAATAATTTGCCTGTCGTGAAAGGTATCCTAAATGTTGACCCGAGTACTAAGTTTGATAACTTTGATAGTGATCTATAGAAAATTTAGTTAAAATCGATTCAGTACTTTTTGCGTGAAACGCGCACATCGATTTCACTAAGTTAGTTATATTATAGGTATAGATAAGAATAGATATTGCTTAGGAGATATTCATATACTATTCAGAACTTTCCTGTAGGACTTTTCAAGACCTACATTTTTTTAGTATATTGTTTTGATGTATGTATGTCTTAAGGTTTAGTCAGCGGAAAGTATCTAAGGAGGACTCGATAACACCAGTTATTGTACCTTCCCGTGAGAAAGAAAGATTTTCTTGAAGTAAAAGGTATCCTAAACGTTGACTTGAGTAATAAGTTATCACTTCACCAAATTTCGTTGAAATCGGTTCGTTACTTTTCGCGTGAAACGCGCATACAAAAACATACAAACAGACATACAGGCAAACAGACAAACAGACATTTTTTTTAATTACTATTGTTTTGGGGTCTATGTTGTGTACATAATACGCTACAAATAAACGAAAACATCTATCCCACGGGAACCGTACATTTTTCCGGGATAAAAAGTTACCTATTTGTTATTCTGATATATTATTTAAAGTTTCATTAAAATCCAATCAGTAGTTTTTGTGTACTAAGCTGTATAAGGTACTTTAGTTTTTTGACTGTCCCACGGGAACCCTTAATTTTCCAAGACGAAAAGTAGCCGATTTGTTATTGTCATGTATGAACTATATTATTGTAAAGTTTTATTAAAATCCAATCAGTAGTTTCTGTGTACTAAGCTGTATAAGTTATTATAGTTTTTTAACTATCCCACGGGAATGATTTAATTTTCTGGGATAAAAAGTGTCTAAGATGTTGCCCGCGGATATAAGGTACCACCATGCAAAAATTCATTTAAATCGGTCCAATAGATTCGGAGATTAGCCCGTACAATCAGACAGACAGAGAAACAAAAAATTTGAAAAAAATCTAGATTTGTTCTATTTGTCTTCTTACATCCCCCTGACTCGGTTTTTAGCATTTTTTTGCTATGTACAGACATTCGACTTCTACTGTTTTATTATAGTATAGATATAGAAGAAAATCGTGTCATTAATACAGTTTAAATACTCGTAAAGCATCACTCTCCAAATAACAGTTGATAACCAATTAACAATTTAAATGACTATAAACGGAATTGTACACAGTATTATTACTGTTATTTATGTGAGAGACAAATTAAGTATTTAGTAACTAGCAGCGCAAGAATTCTCAACAGCTATTAAAAACATTAAATTGTGCTATTTCATACGCTGTAATCAAATATTTTGGAACATAATCGTAGTTTTTAGGCTCCTAGCCAAAGGCAATATCGATTCTAGGCTATTCTAGTGTATTCGTGTAACACGCAACACTTGTAATAACGAGTACAACACGCGTAAGACTCGTTTTAAAAACAGTATTATGAATGGATGTCCAAAAATTTTTTACATTATTCAGTCCATAGGGTTCCACAGACTTAAAAAATTGAGACCGGGCTGAAAAACAAAGCCCAGGCTTTCGTCTATCTGTCCAACTTTAAAAGGGTTTTCCTTGAATCTGGGGGCATTAAACTATTCACGAAATATGTGTTATATAATATGTATTTCCGATTATTTTTATAAATTATAACACACAATATATAAATGTTACGGAAAATCTTCATATATTTTTTTATCTCCAAATTTTGGTTGAATTGTTTTAAAACTTTAAAAGGCAACATTGGACTTGGAGTATTATTTCTATAGTATAACAACAAATATTTTGTTAACACTGTTCAGGAGTTCCTTGTTGATGGAAATGTGTGGAATTAATATATATTGACTCATATGCGGGCTATCTGTAATATTATGTTTATCAATGTAAATTCGATATTTAAAAGAGCAACTGTTGAGTTTCTCGCCGGCTCTTCTCAGCAGAGCTGCTTTCCGAGCCGGTGGCAGCTTCCTTACAGACTGACTACACTGACTCTCTTTAAATTGACGATATAAAAGTGCTTAAAATGAAGTCTATTTGAACAAAATTTTATTTCATTTACGAAACTTGGTAAAGTATGAGTCGTCCTGCATATGTTTGTTCACAGCATCATTTCGGTTACTATTAGTTACGTTACCAAAATATATTGCTTAGTACTACGGAATCCTAGGTGTGTGAGTTTGACTTATTCTTGACCAATTTTTCAAAGGTTATTTACAAAAATATAATTCTAATGCTTTTATAAATTTATTATAGTAAATATTTTTATTTTTTAACATATCATACTCATACAAAGGTTTCTATTACTGTTATTTGTTAAGCTTATGACGTAACAAACTTTGATGTAGTGTAGCTTTTTTTGATGAGAAAATAAATAAAAATGATAAAAATATATAACGAAATAAAATCGTCTTGTATGTTTTATAATTAGTAAATATATTTCAAAATTTGTATCGCAATATTAGGAAATAGGTAGAGGCGTTTTCCAATACGAATGTAATGAAGATTCCATTTGAAACATGGGATAAATGAATTGCAAGTGTAAGGCAATACTTTACAGGGAGCACGAAAAATATTGAAATTTAACCTATAGATAACAGGGTAAATGGAAGATTTTTTCTGGATTTTTGTATGTATTTGCCGCCAAATATTTTCGATTTTGAGACAAATAGATATACAATTTCTCTTTGAGCTGAACTTTCCATTTCGAAAGAGAAATATTTCTGTATTAAACTTTATACGGAAAGGCATTAAAAATCAATGTTGAGCTGACAATTTAACTTAAGATAGATAATTTTATCAGCTTAGACTAAGGAATAATAAGAGAGTCATAGAATAAAACATGAAGATAAACAATAATGTTTTAAAATCCATACTTAATATTATAATTGTGAAAGTGTGTTTGTTTGTTTGTTTGTTTGTTTGTTTGTTTGTTTGTTTGTTTGTTTGTCCTTCTATCACGTCAAAACGGAGTGATGGATTGGCAGGATTTTTTGTGTGTAGATAGTTGGAGGGCTGGAAAGTGACATAGGCTACTTTTTACCGTGGGAGATGATCTTATTCCCACGGGAAAACACGTTATAATACAACCTGAATTATTTATGATCAGAATTATTACTTGAAACTTGGTATTAGTGCTCTTCAATACAATTGAATAAATACTGTTTTAGCATTTTTCGAAGTTCATCCCATAAGGGGGTAAAATAGGGGATGAAGGTTTGTATGAAATGTACCTTTTTGTATGAAATGTATTTTTTTATAGTTTTAGTGCGAAGCCGCGGGTTCTGCTAGTAGCATATAAATGCCAATTTGTGTAGTGATAAGTAAATAAATATTAATAAATAAAAATACCAACCTAAGAGATTTAATTATGATAAAGAAAAAATAAATAATTAAAGAGATTTTATTCTCATTAATTTTATATTAATTTAACTAATACATATATAGAAATTCCTTTATTCTTTAAAGGAAGTAAACGATCTGTGTGGCTAAATCTAGAATGGTAGCAAAAACAGCAAATCACGCTACTATTTTTGACTTTGAAATTTATTTTGGCGGACTTCTACATAATTCTTAAGTGAAACATTTGTTTCTAATTTATTTCAGTTTTTATAAACTACTAGCATTTCCCGCGGCTCCGCCCGCGTTCAGATGACCAAAAACCAAATTCTTAGGTTTTACATATTAGTATACTCTTAAATTGCAGTTTTTGTATTTTTTCACAGAAATGAGACTTTTCCCGCGGTAAAACGTATCTTATATGTTGACCCGGATAACCAGCTACCATCGTACCAAATTTCATCAAAATCCCTCCAGTGGTTTTTCCGTGATGCGGTAACAGACAGACAGACAAAAAATTTAAAAACTATAGATTTGGCCTCTGTATCGACAATAATAAGAACAATAATAATAACATTTCAATAAGATTTTCCTAAAATTATTTAATGTACAGATTCGACTTAGGTACAATTTTATTATATGTATAGATAGACTACTTATGAACTAAACTAAGTGTCTATAAGTAATTTCAACATGCTGAAATGTTGAGCTAATTCGAAGTATCGAAGTTTATTCACGTATTGGTGGACTTTTTGAGCGGGATTTGCTAACATAAATTAATAATTGCTTTTAAATCACTTTACATGTACAATATTACAAGAAACATATTTTGAGTTCGCATAATTGTTGAAGCAAATGATGTTTATATAATTATGTAGTATATTTAGGCCTATAGCCTAAGCCCTAAGGCAACATTATTCTATGGTTATATGGGCTAGATAAATATTTAATTTACCAACTGAAACTCAATCTAAAATATATGAATAACATACTAGAAGCATGTTTCAACTTCACAGGCCTGATTTTTTTAAATTTAATGCCCGAAAAGTTTTGTTTCTAATAACAAATAATTGGTACCTATTTCTTTTCTTGGGAGTTACTTATTTTGTTATGAAGTTTGGTCTTAGCGGTTATGTGATTCATCATGATTAAGCGAGCAGCTTTAGTTACGCAGATTAAATATATTTCTTAACTAGCGACTCACCCTCGCTTTGCTCGGGTTCGTCCCTAGCTTGATTCCCGATACAAACTTTCAACCCCATTTCACCTCCTTAAGGGTTTATTTCTATGTAAAAGTATCCTATGTCCTTCTCCGGGTCTCAAACTATCTTCTTACCAAATTTCATCTAAATCGGTTCTATAGATCCAGAGATTACCCCCTACAACGTCAGAAACTCACAAATTTTACCTCTTTATAATATTACTAGCATTGCCCGCAGCTAAACCCGCGTTCAGATGACCAAAAACCAAATTCTTAGGTTTTACATATTAGTATACTCTTACATTGCAGTTTTTGTATTTTTCTCAGAAATGAGACATTTTCCATTTTAGTTTTTAACCAGCTATCATCATACCAAATATCATCGAAATCCCTCCTGTAGTTTTTCTGTGATGCGATAACAGACAGACAGACAAAAATTCTAAAAACTATAGATTCGGCCTCTGTATCGATAATAATGTTTATCTCAATACGATTTTCCAAAAAATATCTAATGTACAGATTCGGATTAGTTACAATTTTATTATATGTATAGATTAGCTACAAATACAAAATAAAGTTAAAGTAAGTTAAATTAAAAGTTAGTTTTAGAAGGTTTTTGATAGGTAGGTATTCATAACTAAATTAAAGTATCTACATGTTAAAGTAGTACATATATTGTATTTAATAATGTTTTCTATTGTTGCAGTAAAAAAGGCGCGCTATGTCGGTATACAAGGTAAGGATGTTGAGAGTATTATATACTAACATTATGACGGTACTATGTATAGTATCTTTGTACATAGAGTAAATATGAAAAAAAAATGTTAACTATTTGCAATATAATAAATAAAAGAATTATTTTCGATTTTAATTTAAAAAAAAGAGCTCAATGGATTCATAAACCTTTTAACGGCTAAAATGTTAATTTTCATTTCAGTCGCTCGAGTAGGTATTAAGTACTTATGATAGCTTGAACTTATTGTATTAAGTGGCCATGCAAATGGGTAGGTAGCAATATTGCTAAGTGGCTTCAAATTATATAAAAATAGGAGCACGTAATACTATATACATAAATTAAATGTTAATATTTCTTAATATTTAAATTGTGATGCTATTTATTACTAACTAGCATTGCCCGCGGCTTCGCCCGCGTTCAGATGACCAAAAACCAAATTATTAGGTTTTATATATTAGTATAGAGTATACATTGCAGTGTTTGTATTTTTTCTCGGAAATGAGACATTTTACCGCGGTAAAAAGTATCCTATACGTTGACTCGGATAACCAGCTTTCATCATACCAAATTTCATCAAAATCCCAGTGGTTTTTCTCTGATGCGGTAACAGACAGACAGACAGACAGAAATTCTAAAAACTATAGATTCGGCCTCTCTATCGATAATAATGTTTATTTCAATAAGATTTTCCAAAAAATATTTAATGAACAGATCCGGCTTAGTTACTTACAATTTTATTATATGTATAGATACGAATTAAAAAATATATTCGTCAAAAACAATTCATAAAATATTTTTATATTTAAAAAAAAAGTAGACTATGGCCTATTATTTATATTTTGTCAAGCAAATTTGAATATTAAATGAGTATTGTATATAGTATATTTTTCTTTACAGCTACACAATTCAACACATACGTGACACTCAAACTACAGAATGTCAAGTCGACGACGGTGACAGTGAAGGGCCCGACTCCGTGTTGGGAGCAAGACTTCCTTTTGTGAGTTGTCTTTATTGTGTAACTAGCTTATCCTATTGAGTGTTTTATTTTTAAGACTACTATAATTTTAAATAAAACTATCTTTTCGGATTTTTTCGGGAATTTATTTTGATTTTTGGTTCCCGACGTTTCGAATGCTTTACAGCATCCATGGTCACGGGAGAGACTGAGGTGTTACATGTCTTGAAGGTATAGTTGTTACAGACAGCCTACTCACAATTAACAAAAAAACTATAATTTTAAAAGTTTGTATGAGAGTGTGTAGTATACTTGCTACTCTTTCAAGCCGTGCTGAAACGGATGGACAGATTTGGATGAAGTTTTGTAAACGTGGATTATGGATCTGGAATAAAAAATAACTCATAAGTATACTGTTCAACTATTACTGATATTACTGTTGATATGACTTGTCGCCATTTTGTCCACCCAAAGTTGATTCGATGCATAACATCGGTCAATATCACCATAACCTTGTACGAGAGAACCGAGATACCAAAAGTCAGAGCAGATCGGTACGGGTATTCCCGCAAGTGTTATAGGCACTACACTGGAGTGATCGCCAAATCACTTTATTCGCGAAACTACGCCATGCACTTGCAATAGCAATCTCTTTTTTAGCTCCTTCCTACATCATATTCTTCTTTCTTTGCCGCTTTCAAGTTTGAATACGGTTTATCAACATTCTGCCACTGTATAAACTTCACCTTCTTTTCTTTTCTACAAAAAACATGATTTTACAAAAAAAAGGCAGAGTGAAGTTCGGTCGTATATAAAATATTTATATTATACTATATCTATATATGGATTATTATAGAAAATGTGGGGCAAAATATTATTTTAAATTATTGCGAATTTACGCCTTTGGAGGAGGAAATTTTTACATATACAAAAGTTAGTTGATATTCCTACAAATAATTTATCGAGGTATCCGAAAAATGGATAGGCATTTTTTAGTATTGCTCAGTTTCGCAAAAGGAATTGATAAAGCCAAAACTGACAGTTTTGCGAAGGCAAGAGAAAGGGTTTGATCACTGATCATAAAAATTACCTACAAGATATAACAGGAAGTAAAATATAATGTTTATTTTATTATTGGTTCCTAGTAATTTGCCACTTTTCTTTGTCTTTTAGCGTTCATATTTTCTACTAATTTTATCCAAACACTATACATATATTCGCTCGTCTTTTTCTTGATATTCTGTTATTTGAAACAGATATATATATAAAACGATCTAAATATGTGCTAGTAACTTACATTGCACGTAATATTAGAGTTAAGGCATGAAATAAGTCAATATTTTAACAGACCTTCAAAATCAAACATTACCAGTACCTGTAAGATTAGAGTATTTCTTTTAACCTTTGAGCTTGCGTACGAGTATTTAGTTTATACACATTTATTATAAGATTTTAATTTGTTAACTATCAGTTTAAACATAACTCTTTTATATATTCATAAACTTTTTACATGACTTTCAAACTACTTTTTTTTATGATCCAGAATGAATGTAAACGGCAATAAAATTTATTTAATAAAACATTCGCTGGTTATCTGATGATAGTATTGATCGGTCGGCCGTTGTTCCTTATCAGTTGCATGTTATTAGACATGCGATAAGTGCATCATTTATCTATATACCATATATAGGGAAATTTTCGCATATTCATTTTGATTATAATATATGCGAATCATTTCCAACATGAATATCATTTATCTTAACGGTGAAGGAAAACGTCGTGAGGAAACCTGCACATCTGAGAGAACCTAGCAAGTTTTTAAAAAGTCATGTGAAGTCCGCCAAACCACACTTGGCCAGCGTGGTGGACTTGGACCTGATCCCCCTCGTACTAAAGGGAGGTCCGTGTCCAGCAATGGGATGCTAAAAAAAGGGCTGAATACATATACTTAATACGCCCATAAGCAAAATTAAGCAATAATTTGTAATGTTATAATAGCCTAGCGTTTTTCGCCGCTTCGTCATTTTAATCAGAATCATTGTTTCCTATTTTGGTCACTGTAACTTTAAAATAACGATCTGTTTTACAAACTTCCAACAATTTTTTATCTTTAACCTCAGAGTTGAACTTCCAAAAATCCTTTCCTAGTGGATGCTTATCTCTATATGAAGAATCTAATATGCTAGTAGTAGCATTTATATAATTTCTGAGATTTCGTGATTAGTTAGTAAGTGGTATTTTTACCCGTGACGGCCACGGAGACGGTATATTGGGGTAAGAGATGTTTGTGTATCTGTTACCATTTGTCTCAGAAACGACTAGGCCATAACAAATAAACATAAATAAAAAAATTAAAAAACCCACGACGGAAAATTGTGACATGAAAAAAAACTTCAAAATAAAAATTTCAAAAACCCACGGCATTCCGCCGTTCATTCGGTCATCGAGTGTAAGCTATGTTGTAGAATAAACATTATTTAACAATAAAGCTACATTTTACTATTAAGTAGAATGTCCAGTCTACAACATAGGTACACACACATACATATATACATACATACATACAATGCTACATATACTTATAGTATATAAAAATACGTACTAACTTTTAGAAAGACAGTAAATAATAAACTAATTTATTTTATTAATGTCTTTTTGCACTTTTGCCATATCGAAGTAGGCCCAAAAAGGCGTATTTCATATTATAATTCTTGATCAAAACGGGACTTTGACATCAAAGGAAACTATACCCTGAAGCATAGTTAAGAGTCGAAAGGAAACTACAGCTGTAGGTATTATATTCAAATGACCAACAGTCAGATCTTTACAGTAAATTATAAACTTTATTGAAATGCTACGAATACGATTTTTTAATAAATGAGTTCAGTTTTATATGTATTAAATTATATATTATACTAGCATTGCCCGCGGCTCCGCCCGCGTTCAGATGACCAAAAACCAAATTCTTAGGTTTTACATATTAGTATACTCTTACATTACAGTTTTTGTATTTTTTCCCGCGGTAAAAAGTATCCTATATGTTGACCCGGATAACCAACTATCACTATACCAAATTTCATCAAAATCCCTCCAGTGGTTTGTCTGTGATGCGGTAACAGATAGACAGACAGACAGACAGACAAAAAATCTAAAAACTATAGATTCGACCTCTGTATCCGTACCAATATTTATTTCAATAAGATTTTCCAAAAAATATCTAAGGTATAGATTCCGCTTAGTTACCATTTTATTATATGTATAGATAATATACGCGATGTAGTATTTTACTAAATAATGTGTGTATTATTTGCAAAATCTTAGTACTGTAGAGTTTTCCCTCGATTAAATAGGTCGTGCTCGTGTAAAATTAAGTATGGCGTATTGTTTCTAATAAAATTCGCGTCATTATGTTCTAGCATTAAAGCTGTATTATTTGAGACTAAATTAAGGCAATTAGGAGCGAAGGAGAATTCAAATTGTTAAAAACGAATTTAATATGTCGGCTAGAATTACTTTCAATGTCGAAGCTCAACTTTTTTCCCTTAAACTTTATTTAAGAAGAGTATTGATAAAAGTTTTTTAGAGAGTTGGCACTTAAAAGGTTTCATGTAGAATTAAGTACACAAAATTAGGGTTCTATATATATATATATATATATATATATATATATATATATATATATATATTATAATTCGGGTGAAATTTTGTTTGAATTTACAGAGAAAATTAGAAATATTTTACTAAGTTTATATTTACGTACCAGATTCAGATATTTTAAAACTACTAACTCTGTAGAGCGAAGTAGTACTCATAAAAAATGTCCAGTACGAGACACGAGTCATGTGATAGTTTCGTACATCGATAATAATATAAAATAAATTAAAAATTAAGGGGTTTTGTTATAGCTGTATACTATGAGTGACGCCTTATATTTTCGAATGCCTATTTGTGTGCGAGCTGTATATTTGAATATTATATTTTATTACTCATAAAAAACCAAGGCATTTAACATGTTAATTGATGCACTAGACCACTAGATGCTGGACCCCTATAATTAATCCTCAAAATTAGATTTCATTTGTGTTCAAATATACAGCGATACTAAGAAGTGTTAGGTATCAAGGTGAAGAACATATAAATAGAATATAACACTGCTATTTTTAGAGTTGTTTCGTATATATAGAATTTGTAAGCTTTATTCATACAATATCGCTTCGAAGGAATCTAAATTGAATCATGTATCGAATCACTTGTCTATAACGTCATGTGTATTGGCATTCACGCAGTTTAAAAGATTTACTGCGCCAAACTGTGATAGACTAATAAATCGATCCTAACAGGACTGGATGCCAAAAATTTAAATCATTTTGCTTTTTTATTAAACCGATACTATATATATATATATATATATATATATATATATATATATATATATATATATACTTACTTACACATGAAGATTTACACTAAATTTATTATATGTATTTGACAAACAAAACTAAAACTTTTAACAACATTTTATTTATAACCTATTAACTACTATTTACTGAAAAACCACAATAATCGCAGAGCGAATTTTTGGTTTGCTTGACTTATGTGACTAATAGGGTATAGAATTTTTGCTTTCCAAATTTGTACTATTTGCGACCAAAATTTCAATAGGCAATGCCAATCTGGTTATTTAAAAAAAAATATGTAGGACAGTTACATTAAGAATGAAAAATATATATAGGGTCATTTTTATTTTACTGAAAACCTTTTGGGAATATACTATTTACATCATAGCACCAACATCTGTAACAAGAAAAAATAATATTTCTTGATTTTTATTTTTATACAAAAATAAAAATATTTTTTTTGCACCTTCTAAACTTTAAAGTTCTAGCATCTGGCCAAGTTTAAATGAGTAAGCGCGGCTTCCTACACCCCTCCACCCCTCCCCCTCCACCGGACACGCACTTTCTTTTGCTAACGCTGGACTATTACCGTTTAGAAGGTGCAATAAAAATATTTTTATTCTTGTAAAATTTAAGATATATTTTTTTTCTTACAGATGTTGTTGTTATTTTGTAAATAGTGTATTCCCAAAAGGTTTTCAGTAAATTAAAAATGACCCTGTATAGGTATTCAATTATTTTAGTCACAGTATATTGATCATAAAGCTTTCTCACGCATAGTACATATGACAGAAACTCTATGAAAATTAAAATTTAAATATATACAAGCTTATCAATTTTGGACTCTTAAAATTTAAAACAAAATATGTTGTAACTGCAGTAAAACTTTTGCGACACGTGAATTTTCGTAGCTTGACAATAAAAAGCTCAACAGCGTTAAATCATACGTGTCGGTGCTCAGGTGAGTTACTGATGTTACAAGTTGCAATAAACTAGAAAGTTTTACTATATACTACAAAGACAGCTACAAATAGCTTCATCAGCGTAGTCGTTATGTGCTTTCAAAGGTTAAGCGTTGTTTAGGGTAAGTGTCTATAAGCTAGCGTTTTCCTGCGACTCCATTACGTGTTACTATTATCTTTACAAATTATAGTCTATGTGTTAATTTGAATTAAAAGCCATAATACTGTAAAGTTTTCATTTTATTTAAAAAAAAAAAATTGTGTGTTTGTGCGTGAAAGAGTAATAAAAAAGGAGGATATATCGTCTTTAACAAATTTTCGGGATTATTATATTAGTAGGATAATAATAATATATTAAAATATTATAAAATAGTAATATTACATACTCGTATAATTGAGTTCATGAAAAATACAGCTTTAGATATAATATCTCTATAAGTGCATGAAAAAGTACAAAAATTCAATGCTAATATTTATTATAATATCAGTAACGCTTACACTACACACGTTAGTATTTAAATTTTTATATTTATATTAAACATCTTATGTATTCTATGATTTATATTTGAAATATGTTCTGGTACTTTTTAAGATATTATGACTTAAAATCTGTGGCACACATTGTAACTTTCTACAATATCACTTAAGCCGAATTTACATTACGAAATTTGTGGCATAAAATTAGTTTCACAATTAGTTTTATCAACAATTTCACGCACAAACATCAAGTTTTACAATGCACGCTAGCATTCGCTCTGTGCACGTGCGTTTGAGTGCGGTGCAGATCATTGCGCGTCAAATTAATAAAGCTTCGATGCCGATGAAATCATGATCACAGCGATAGTGTTGGTTTCAAAGTATGCCACGAATTTCGTAATATAAATTCGACTTTAAGTTAAATAATGTAGTAAGTTTTTAATTTATTCCTTCAATCTTTGACTACTGATCTCTGATATAGTATTCTAAGTAGGTAAGTATGAGTTTAAGCACATCTTATTACTTTTAAATGGTAGAGTCAAGGAATAAATATGTTGGGACATTAACACACAACACTATCTAGTTCCATGCTAAGCTACAAGGCTTGTGTTATAGATACCAGATAGTTGATAAACTATACAATATATATTATAACTTTAAATACATATATATTATAAATATAAACACCCATGACTGGAGTACATTCGTGCTCATCACACAAATGAATGCCCCTAGCGGGACTCGAACACGCGACCGCTGGCACAGCAAGTAGCGTCACTACAAACTGAGCCAAGCGTATCGTCATTATAATACAGTAGGAATAAACTTAATCAACAGGTCCCGCAAAGGAAATACATTTAAAAAGGAACATTCCCTCGCTACGCCGTAGACCAGTAGTAAATATTTATTTAATTTGAATCTGTTGCTAAGAAAAGTTTATTTCACAGAAATGAGATTGCGTTTGATATAAATATTTATTTATTTCCAAGCGTAAAAATTTGAATGAAATGTTACAAAATTGTGACTTCCCTCCTCACGCTACCTCTAGTTGATTTGTTTGAATACTAATAGCAGCGAAATTGTGACCATTGTGAAGTTTTTAAAAACTCCTTCAAATTACTTTTGTTGTAACACTTACATATATATAAATATATATATATATATATATATATATATATATATATATATATATATATATATATATATTTATATAAATATATATATACATATATATGGATGAGGATGAAATGGATAAAGGAGTAGAAATTAATAACTAAACATCTATTAAAAATATACATTTGAAATAAAAATTTTAATGATATACTCGTAGTGCAAAAATCATGCCTAAGATCTCACACTAAAGATACTACAGCACACTGCACTGTAAATATTAATTTTTTTCCCAATGTAAACGAATTTGATCTTTGTTCGAAATTATTTTTAATACACCTACAAATGATTGTTATTTAGTAATTTAGTAAATGACTTTGAAAATGTTACTTACTTTGATTTATTGCTTACGGCTTCCGGGCATTTAAAATTTGTAACGAAGTCAAATTAAATTTCATTAAATAACATAATTTTGGAGTTGTTGGGATGGATTGTAAGAAAACTGCGTTACAGTAGCGTTTGTGCTTATTTAAGAAGAGCAAAGACAGGCTTGGTATACTTTTTTATTATTGAAAAATTAATATAGATAAATTAAGGGAGAATTTTTAACCGACTTCCAAAAACGAGGAGGTTCTCAATTCGTCGGAATCTTTTTTTTATGTATATTCACCGATTACTTGAAGACGCTTGAACCGACTTGGATTTTTTTGTTACAAAGGGTTCCCTTCCCAGGTAGTCTCATATAAATTTTATCGAAATCGGTCAAGCGGTTATTTTAAATAAACAAATAAGTTATTTTTTTAAATAAATAGCTTAATCGAACATGTTATTAAAAAACTTTCTTCCAACAAATTACCTGCTTATTACGTCTACCCTAAAAATGGACAGTTAAATCTTTTTATGCAGAGATTAAAAAGTCAAATCAATGCTCTATAAATAAAAAAAATCCTGGAAATAATTAGCTTCTTTGTTTTTTTTGCTAAATATCATTAAATAAGTTTATTATCTTATGAGTAAAGTACTTCAATACTTTATTTTATATTAGAAGCAAATCGCGACATCTTTATACAGAAAATAAAGCACTGATTAATTAAAACTCATTTAATTCATTTTTATGTTATGGAGTTGGTCATGAAAATGATAGGACGATGTTTTAGATGTACAGTAATGTTATTTTGCAAATTATTTATTTAATCTATACATATAATAAAATTGTAACTAAGCCGAGTCTGTACATTAAATATTTTTTGGAAAATCTTATTGAAATAGACATTATCGATACAGAGTCCGAATCTATAGCTTTTAGAATTTTTGTCTGTTTGTCTGTCTGTCTGTCCGTCTGTTACCGCATCACGGAAAAACCACTGGAGGGATTTTGATGAAATTTGGTATGATGATAGCTGGTTATCCGGATCAACATATAGGATACTTTTTATTGTGGGAAAATATTTGATTTCTGAGAAATCTATGCTAAACTTTAAAACGTAAGTAGAGACGAACCCGAGCGTAGCGAAGGTGAGTCGCTAGTTGTAAATATAATTTATACACACGCGTGGATAATTTTGTAAAAATATTCTTTTTAATAGTGCTTTGATACTATTCCACTGGATGTTTTTATTTATTGCGACCTTTTCAAAAAATATTATTTTAGTCAAAATTCAAAGTATCCCCGTACGACATATTGAACATCTATTTTGAATTCTTTGCCGGATAGTACCATATAATTTGAAGAAGATCAGGTGAAACTTTAAAAAGAGATCTGGACGAAACTTCTGCCATGGCTAAAATTGATACTTGCGACATAAAATATAAATCTTTCTAAACACAGAGGTAAATTACCCAATAAAGTAAATGATCTGTGAAAAAGGCAACTTTCTTCGAAAGTCCTGTTTTACGTAGGTCAGTATGACGCTAAAATAACATAAACGGAGATCAAAAGCCTTGGCAGATAAACGTCTAATATTTATTCAGATATAACAAAGGTACAGCCCTTTTGTAATAGTAACAAAGTTTTCTATTAAAAATAAAGATACCATACAAAGCTACCTTCTATACATATAATAAAATTGTAACTAAGCCGAAGTTGTACATTCAATTTTTTTTTTGGAAAATCTTATTGAAATAAACATTATTATCGATACAGAGGCCGAATGTATAGTTTTTTGATTTTTTGTCTGTCTGTCTGTCTGTGGGTATGGTGATAGCGGGTTATCTAGGTCAATAGGATACTTTTTACCGCGGGAAAATGTCTCATTTCTGAGAAAAAGGACAAAAACAGAAATGTAAGAGTACCTATACTAATATGTTAAACTTAAGAATTAGGTTTTTGGTTCTCACACACAGAGAAGCTAATATTAATTATTCTTGTCGTTGATTGTCATAGGTACGTTGATTGCTTTTCTTGGCATCTATTCTTAATAAATTGGTACTTCAGGCGTACCATTTTGGTGTAAATATGTATACAATAGTATCTTGTTGTTGTAGTAGTGGTAAACCTGTAAATAGAGTATAATTCTATAAGTGCTACTTTTTTTTCATATCATAGAATAAAACTTATCAAACAATATACTTCTTCCTATCAATAAACATTTTTCTTTTAAGAAGCGAAAATACTGAAATAGAACGAGGGTGAAACCACTGATTCAAATAAAATGTTGATGTATTGAATGAATGTTATTTGATCTCGTTTGTTTCCAACAACGAATATCATATCTGTTGTAACTAGATGATAACATCTTGAATATTTTTTCATTATTTTGAAAAATTTATCTGAATCATTAATATTTCAATATATAATTATTAAGCGAAATAATATTATATTAATATTGTAATTACTCAGATTTTAACACTTTGATTGAACAATACTTTTTTAAATGAACGTTTGTGACTTTATTACATTACTAGCGACTCACCCTCGCTTCCCTCGGGATCGTCCCTAGGTTGATTCCCCATAGAAACTTTCTTCCCCATTTTCGCCCTCTTAAAGGATGATTTCCGAGATAAAAAGTATCCTATGCCCTTCCTAGGGTCTCAAACTATCTTTTTACCAAATTTCATCTAAATCGGTTTAGTAGATCCAGGCATTAATCCCTACAACTTCACAAACTCACAAACTTTATCTCTTTATAATATTAGTATAGATTAAAAAAAATCGTATAATTATAATACAAATGAGAGTTAAAATATAATTCATAATTTCTTTTTTTTGTATGAATGGTTGTCAATCGAACCTGAGCGGTGTGTTAGGCTTCACTTATCTGTACATACCTATAAAGTTCAAGGCTTGTTTAAGTCATTTTTAGCACCACGTGCTCACACCGACCTATATGACCTACAAGTTGATATAATCTAAAGAAATCCGAGCTGTGATAGAAACTCGGTTAAGTGCTTTAAAGTTTCTGAGATCGCTTTACCGCTACCCTTTGAGTAAAAGAGGTTAAAGATAGATGTATGAAGTTCCTTATATACTGACTAAAGTCACATATAGTAACATTTGTTACGTATTTCTATTGAACATTTTTCTATCTAGTCTTTTGTTAACAAAATGGAGTTTGAAGAAATAAGTCTTGTGTAGTGCAATGAGACTTTCGTTACATGTATTGGCAAATAAAATTAAACTAACTAGTTTTTAGTTTGACAGTTAACCAAATTACATAGTTATTTCGTTTGACAATTAAATGCTTATTTTTTATCATTAATAACGTACTCGCTTGGGAAACCAAGCGGTTTAAAATCCCAGGCCTTGCGCTTGTAATATTTTCATGTGAGAAATATTTTCAACATGATTACCACTTGCCTTACGGTGAAGTCTGCGTTAACCTGCACTTGGTCAGCGTGTTGCTATAAGCCTTATCACTCTCGTATGGAAAGGAGAAAATTCCAATCCAGAAATTTGACGTTAAAGAAGTGTTGAATACATACAATAACGAATATTAACTTCCTCTAGCTTTCCATTTCCATTTCCGCTATCATTTCCAGGTACTAACAGTATTGGTGTCTTTTCAATATTTATGTTAAATTGATTGTAAATTATCATGACCAAGTAATCGTAATATTTTCCAAAGAAATAGTTTTCGCATTCATAGGTCTATTGTGACGATAAGATAAAGATATAATAATATATTCTCTTTCGAAGTCATAATTTTAAAAGAGAATATTTTTTTTTACGGTAACCCATAGTAATTATGATTTTGAACTGTTTTAAATATAATTTAAATTTTTTTCACCAGTGAAATTAACGACATCAATCTCGGCTTACTTGTGGAGGTGTGGAACAAAGGCGTAATCTGGGACCGCGCCCTCGGCTATCACTACCTGCCTCTCACTTCTGTCGCTTATGATGAGGTAATTATTTTATTTTATTTTAAATTTTATTGTTTAATATTTAAATTATTTAAGTTTATACATTTTTTTTTATAATTTACAACTAAAATATGGAAAAAAATATACACGAGTATTAACAGTATTATGTATTAGATAATTTATTATTTATTAGAAATAATTTTCAATTAAGTGTTGAAAGTGTGTTTTTTTTTAAATTATTCAAATATTTAGAACGTAGTTAAGTTAGATTCAGTCAAAAGGTCATAAAAAACCAAAAACTAATTTAAACTAATTTTTTGAAGTGAAACTTCTTTAGGATCGTTGTGATTTGAAACTTTTCAATACTGATACATCAATAGTCAATACCCCACGATATGAATAATAAATAGACATTGTAACTTATTGATATTGTAATAATTTACATCGAGTAGGTCATATATTCGTTTTAAATATACGTTTAATTTGTGAAAGTATAATTTGATAAAAAGGTGCGTGTGTGTGCAATTCGCACATAGTAGAAATGAAACTTTAAATATAAAGTTTTCTGATAAATATATAATATAAATATATAATAATATATTTATATTATATATTTATCAGAAAATGGTCACGGGGGAGACTCTCCCGTGACCATGATTGCTGTAAAGCATTCGAAACGTCGGGAACCAAAAGCCAAAACAAATCAGCGAAATAATCCAAACAAATAGTAAAATGTCAAATATTCGTGTAAATCTAAGAAAGTATTATGGTAACCGTTGTTATTCTGCTATCTGATAAATATATAATATTAAGTTTCACTTCTACCATATGTGAATTGCACACACACGGAGTTTTTTAGCAGACATTGATATATCAGCAATAATCTTGGGGCATGCGTGTGTAACTACGTAGTCATTAGTAAAAAATAATATATACTAATATTATAAAGAGGTAAAGTTTGTGAGTTTGTGACGTTGTAGGGGTAATCTCTGGATTTACTGAACCGATTTAGATGAAATTTGGTAAGAAGATAGTTTGAGGCCCTGGGAAGGACATAGGATACTTTATTGTTAAATAATGGTACTTGGTCAAAAAGTTTGTTTATTTAAATACTTACAATTTCCTTTCAATTCTCATGATGAAATAGCATGCTCAAAATAACGAAGTCTACTAAGTAACCAGCTTACAAAATCATAATAAAATACCATCAGTTCCATACAGTGGAAATGTAAGAACACTTACATATCATTTTGCAACTCTTAACTAATTCAGATTATAAAGCGTGAAAATAATTTTGAGTAATAAAAGAAACTAAAAATCGCAAACACCGATCCGAGCAGTTGAATTAAAACAACGGGGTACAAATTCTTTATGAACGTCGAGACGGGACAATGGCTTGTTAATTTCCTCGGGCGCCTTCCCACGTCCATTACACAGCTTTTAATTTTTCACTGCACGATATAAATAGAGATTTTCCATCATATTTTTTTCGATTAATAATGTTGTTCATAATTTAGTAGGCTATTTATTTGACAAAAGTCGATCAAGTGCGAGTCGAATTCGCACATGAAGGGTTGCGTACTATTTATTGTACATGTACTTTTTATTAATATGACTTTTACTCTATGTATGTAGTATATTAACTTCGATAATCGATTACGAACGTAAAAAAATCTTGTATTTTTATCATTTTTATTTACTTTTATTATTTTTTCTTATAGCAGCAATAGAAATACATACTCTGTGAAAATTTCGACTCTCTACCTATTACGGTCCATGAGATACAGCCCTCTGACAGACGGACGGGCGGATGGACAGCAGAGGCTTAGTAATAAAGTTCCGTTGGCACCCTTCGGATACGGAACTCTAAAAACGGATCATTGACATTAAAATGAGTGATTTCAAATCACACACAATTGCTCATTGGTTTTGAAAATGTATAAGCTACTGTTTTAAAGATAACGAGTACATCGACATGGGTCTTATTTTTTTAATATTTATATTATGTGGAAAATTTAAAGTATGTATTTCACATATCTATACATATAACAAAATTTTAACTAAGCCGAATCTGTACATTAAATATTTTTTGGAAAATCTAATTGAAATAGGTATTATTAATGATACAGAGGCCGAATCTATTATAGTTTTTAGAATTTTTGTCTGTCTGTCTGTTACCGCATCACGGAAAACCACTGGAGGGATTTTGATGAAATTTGGTATGTCAACATATAGGATACTTTTGACCCCGGGAAAATGTCTCATTTCGGAGAAAAATACAAAAACTGCAATGTAAGAGTATGCTAATATGTAAAACCTAAAAATTTGGTTTTTTGTCACCTGAACGCAGGCGGAGCCGGGGGCAATGCTAGTTAATTAAATATTTCAGTTGAGAAATGTCTATCAAAAATTCATTATTTGATGAAAATATTTGAATTATTTATTAAATATAAATCCGCGATCGTCTTTTTAACAATAATAAATGAAACTCTGTTTTGCGCAAAGAACATCATGACTTATATACTTAAAGAAACCTTATCTAAGAGAAGTTAAGTATAGGGTAGGTTTTTTGTTCAGTATTAAGCGGCTTCTAAGTTTTTAAAGTCTCCAAATACTTCTGAAATATTTGTATTATACTAATTTCTCAGATAATGTTAAATGATATTCGTATAACGAAAGTAATTTAAATATTTATTCAAATTCTAATTTATGGTATTATTATAATATTATTTCATAAAACATTAAGATTATTAAAATTATCTACTGTATTTTTGACAAATTCCAATACTCAATTTGGTTACATATTTCTTTGTAGATAGATCGATCGATTTCTTCCTTTCTTTCGTAAAGGAAAGTTCCATATTAATTACAAAAAAAAACAACTCAGAAGTGTATTCATGATGAAAGCAGAAACCAAACAAACAATTATCCTGTGATACTTGTAATATTATAAAGTATTATTATAATGTAGGTAATTTCGTATAATACAACTAAATTTATATACAAATATTAATACAATCATTCTAAACATTATATAAATACAAATGAACGTATATATAAAAGTAGCAGTTTAATGATTTTTTTAACCCTTAAATCGTTTTTGTAGCAGGAGTGTGGAGGACGGTGGGTGGAGCTGGAGGCACAGCTGATGATGCGCGGCGGCGCGGTGGTCGGCACCACCGGGCCCACCGGACATGCCTTGCTTCTGGACTGCCGGTTCGAACCGCCTTTTGGTGAGTATTCCTTTACATCTATGAATTTAATGTTCATGTTCAGTTCAAAACGTGTCATTTAAACCCAGATTAATAATATTTTTTATTTTTTATAACACTTTACATCAGATTACTTCGCTAACGTCACGTAGAATGGAAAAAACACGAGGAGATTGGTCCTGGATATTCTGTCTTTGAGATTTACGCAAAAATTTCATATTTCAAATAAAACTTTCTTTTTGGAGTCTTTTCCATGACCATGTTTGCTGTAAAGCTTTTGAAACGACGTAAACAAAAATCAATATTACATTGTGATAAAATCCGAAAAGATTTCATTAAATTTTAGATTTAATGGGTTTTTTTAAAAATAGATATTCCATCTTACGAAGGTGGGTGGCCCTCACCCGATATTAGCTAAGATGTGCGTAGGTTCGTTCATTGACGGTAGGTACTGTTACTCCAAATTTGCATATACTAGCCCAACCGTGGCTTGCCCACCCTTATTTTAAATTCTTTTATTATAATGATTCATGTATGTTGTTTTTTGTTTAACTACTAGTAGGTAGTTTATAAAACGCAAAAATATTAATTTCTTAAACTAAGTGTACTGGTAGTATCAGAAAATAGCCCGTTTAAACAAAGAAAACACTAACTATTCGCTTTGTATATTTTGAATCCATAAATTACCGCATCAAAAATTTAATAGTTCAACCTAATTGGACTTTATTCTCGAAAATTTTGTTAATGTTTAAAGTAGTTAAGTTATAACGATATTTATATAAAATATACATTAAGAATAATTAATAAAAATATTAAAACTGAAAATTCTATATGTCTTTCATCGTCATTGGACCAATTCTACTATTTTTAAATACATTTATAACAAAATATTGTCAGGTTTTTCAGTCTTCGTGATTATATATATATATATATATATATATATATATATATATATATATATGTATAATCATCGTTTAATTTGACGTCATCTCGGATATACATATCTTGACCTATCTTTAGCAAACTTAAGAGCGACACGAGCGTAGATGTAATAGAAATGTGGGACTTTAGTGTATATTTAATTTTCTTAAGTTGAACGATGTGCCTTTTTCGTAAATGAGGGCAACTTGTTTCATGACTATTTATGAACGTACGTGCTACAGTGAATGTTACAACGGCGGGCAGGCGTTAGTGAATCATATGTAAGCATGCGAGTGTGAGCATGGCTACTCATTTTTACCCGACTGCGCGACGCAAAGTAGGGTAATGTGTTTATCAGTCCATGTATGTATGTATGTTTGTTCCTATATAGCGTCCTAGAGACCAAAAACGTAGGCCGATTTTGATGATTCGTAACGTCGTTAGATTTGTCTTGATTACGCGAGTGTCATAGGCTATATAAAAATAGTTAAAAATTAAAATGGCGTATTTAAGGCGCTAATTTGTATATCTTTAAAACAATGTCTTCAAGCCAATCGAGTAGGGTATCAATATATTTAACTAGTTATCATAATTTTAGTAAGCTTTTATGCAGTCAGGTTTTCTATTTTTATAATAAATTTTTTTACACTTACAATTTCAGAAGACATCATGTTATTATCATCATATATATATTTATCCCACCAATATTCATAATTTTATTCTATATCTTATGTATATTTATCCCGCTAATATTATAAATGTGACAGTTTATATGTATGTGTGTATGTGTATGTTTATTACTTTTTTATGCTGTAACGGCCTAATTCGGAATGAAGATATTTCACATACTAGTATATCACTATTACTTTTTATTGACATACCACGCGAACGGTAAAACCAAGTTATTTAAAATACAGTATAATATGCAAAGGTTTTAAAAGCAATCAACCTATTAAAAAGAGATTTTATTTATGAATGTCATTGAAATTTATTAACACAGTCGCATTATAAACATGACGAAAGTTGTTCATTTAAATATTTATTGGCAATTTTATATATGGAGGATATTTAAAGATATTAATAAATAGATTGATTACTGTCCATCTGTCTGCTCAAGAATTACTTGCGAATAATTGAATGAAATAACGTTCCGTGAAATAAGAAAAAAAAAGAAGTAAATCTCGAAATGAGTGGTTTTATTTAATAAACTTGTATATTCCATTTTGGCATTGGCTAAGGTCTCACAGAAATCTGTTATTTGTAAATATTTAAAAACAAATAGATATTTTAAATCATAACAAAAGTTGGGAAGTATTAGATTCTCTGAAAATTTCATACGATCGAAATAATATTTCATACGATCAACCGTCCATGAAATAGAGCGCAAGGAGACCTCTGATAGCTTGTTATATAGACTTTGGACACCACAATATATGGATATAATATGAGATTTTTGAGGCTAAATGATGTATGTAAAATATCAAAATAAAAATATATAAGTTTATAACTAATTATGTTCTGAGTTGTTATTTGATTTGGTTATAAATAAAGATTGCTTATACGTCATAATTTTACAAGTATATTTTTTATTAATATATAAATTAATTAAAAGAAGAGAGCTTGAAAATAATATAAAACAATTGCAATTTATCGAATCTGATATCGATAACTCTAAAATATTAGAATAGATTTGCTTGACTGGTTTGTGCTACGTCGCCGGTAACTTGATAAAACGTCTCGTAACATCTTCGTAGCATTCGTAGCACTTGTTATATTGTTCCTTATGGAAGCGGAAGCATATCTTTTGTGTTACGGTTTGCGATTATGCAATCGTTTCTATTATGTAAAATATATTGTATTCAAAATATAAAATATTATAAATTAAATATTTTATAATGAAAAATATTTTTTTCTTTATATTGTATACTAGCGACTCGCCCTCGCTTCGCTCAGATTCGTCCTTAGGTACGTTTTGACGCTTAGAATAAAATAAATAAATAATAAATATTTTAGGACATTAACACACAGAACCATCTAGTTCCATGGTAAGCTACGAGGCTTGTGTTATGGATACCAGATAGTTGATACACTACACATATATAACTTTAAATACATACATATTATGAATATAAAGACCCATGACTGGAGTGCAAACATTCATGCTCATCACACAAATGAATGCCCCCCAGCGGGACTCGAACCCGCGACCGCTGGCACAGCAAGTAGGATCACTACAAACTGAGCCAAACGTCAAATTAAAAAGAATGGAATAGTTTTTTTTTTCAATTTTTATTTCGTGAGTTTTTCTGGTTTTTTAATAGTTATTCTGCTATTCGGAGTGAAGACAAATACAACAAAACAAAGATCATAAAAATCGGTTCAGCAGTTCTCGAATTGAAAATGTTGTAACAAACCCGACTTTGTTTTATATAAGATTAGCAATTTATCCTCACTTCGCTCGTGTACATCGCCAGCAACGACGAGATACTACGGTTCATAATGTATGCGTACTAAATATCAATCAAATTCATCTAGCCATTTTGGCGTGAAGCAGTAATAAACATGCATACATACAAATTTACGTATATCCAATAGTAGACCGATGTTATACATGACACGGTAATTTCATTTTGCTTACAAAGATGTAAAGTCCTTTGTTTGTTAATCTATGAAAATAATAATATATTAAAATTCTAAGTATTAATTAAAAATAAATATATTTATATCAATATATTTATCAACATTTAATACAGTAACAAAGTATACAACTGATAATTTCCTTACTGTTCCCTTTTTTATCTGTTTATCGACACATTTTCCCCATTTTTTTATAAAGGTCCTTGTGCTATGGTATGAAAAGCAGAAATTGTTGCCTCTACTTGGCAGGAGTTTCAAGTGTGTTGGGTTGGCGCCGAATGAACGACCTCGCCAACTTTATTATGTGGTTTGGGTCTGTGTTACATTGTACCTACTAAATGGTCTCACCCTAGATTAGATTAAATTGTCTTTGCATAGATAAAAAGTTAAAAAGTATATCGTTTCACATGAATATGTTAAATAGTTTGATGAAAATATATTTTTATTTTATTTTACTTGGATTCTTAGGTAATCACAGAATATAGACATATGATAAAGTGCTACTTTTCATTCACGTTAAGCTTAATATATTCTAATATGTGTATGAATGATGATTTCAAAGACTAGGTTTGTCTATATTAGGCAAAATATTATAAATGGTTATAATATTTTCAAGTAGTCGGAGAATTGAAAGTAAAAACGTATTGAATGCACTTCACTACACTTCTAATCTCCTAAATTACTTATTAAGTTATAATTATTCATTGAAAAAAATAATAATTTATGCTTATCGATTCGATTAAATATCGAGGTTTGACTTCAATTTGATCATTGATACTTTAAGATGAAATGTTACATTTATTTATGGCTGAGAGGCGCCGTCTGGACGCTAACGGCAGACTGTGGGAAGCAAGGTCAACTTGTTTGAATGGAAAAGCTTCAGACGAATCGGCGACAGTAATAAGTGATATGCAAAATTTAGAAGAAAATAGGTTAAATAATATATAATTCACCAAAACTCTCCAAATCTAATTTTTATATTTACATGTTTTTCGCAAACTACTGTTTAATCAATCCACGACCGCGGACACGCCGGCGTTACAGTTAACAATAGATTTCTTAGAAATGTAATTAATTTCTTAGAAATTTACCTGGAGGTGTTAAAAGTTCGTTGCTACAATCGCCTTATAAGGTTCCTATTTTTTGGTCATAATGATTTTTATTCTAGCTCAGCAATGATGCCTTGCTTTTATTACACATAAAATCAGCAATAAATGAAGAACTCACTGATTATCGAATTCTCATTCTTACTTACGAAAATTGTTTATACTTGTTTAGTTGTGTATATTTTTGCTGGCTTTTGCCCTCCGCTCGCGTAGTTTATTAATGTATAGTCTTCACGCTCCTATGGATTCTAGCATGATGTTAAATTCTACATAACCTCCTTCAATGAATAGGGTATAAAATGCTTTTATTTTTCGAAAATATCTTACGTTTCCTTAGACATGCAAGTTTCCTCATGATGTTTATTTATGTGTTTGATTCGCATTTGAAAATGTCATAGGTGCGAGATTTCAACCGGCTTCACTCGGTTTCCCAAGCGATCACATTTCCGCTGCGCTACCACTGCTTTAATAATCAAATACTTATTTTTATATAATCTTATATTATAGTATAGAAGTATTTTAAACTGATCACTAAATGAGCTTTCGGATGTAGGCCATATTAAGCTCATGGCTATTTCAGATTAGGCGCGCTCTAAACTTACTCGGTACTTAAAAATAGTATTCGTTGTGAAATCGTTATAAATGGAGTCAATTTATTTTCAATTGCTGCGATTAATTTGTCTATTTTACCAAGCTTTTTATTTTAATTTTTTTCCCATATGTATAAGATAACCTTAAAAAGCTCTGCGTTACAAAGTACTATTTTAAACTAACTTTAATATTATATTGAATTTCAGTGAATATCATTTTAATGATTTCAGTGAGATTATGTTATAATATTAAATTAATACTTTTCATGGAGCGAAGCCGCGGTCAAAAATGAGTTTAACACTGATTTAGGATCCAGTGGAGTTATTTATTAAGAAAATTAGTCGCCAAAAAAAAAATTTGACTGTAGAAACGTTTTACTGAATATTATTGATTGAGAGCAATGAAATAAGTGAAATAATCCAATCAAAATGCAATGGTTGAGAACATTACTATTTTGTAACAATTTTAAGTTTCTTCATTCATAAATTAAGCATGAACGCTTATTATATTACTTCATAACGTTTAGAGTTAGTTATTTATTTAGTATTTCTGTATTTTGTGATGTTAATTTTTGAAGTAAAACTTCTTTAGAACCGTTGTGATTTGAAACTCGATGTAACGGAAATGCGATACGAGAAAGAGACAAACACATTAATATATAGGATTAAGCCGGCCAGATAACGAGATAGAATACATTACACAGGAAGTGACAAATAATACTGTATAATATGTTATGTAATATATGTTAAATAAAATGTAAAATAACTTTTAAACTTAGTAAAAAAAGAACTAAGCTTATTACTTATAAAAATGATTATTTATTACTGTGAGATGAATGTGCATAAATTAAATAAAAGCTATTATGACTAATTGTTGCCATGGTAACCGTTTGTTTTAATTTAATTATGATATTTGCCAAAAAAGTTTTACTTCAAGTGCGCGTAAAGGTTACACGCACCCATTTGTTTTGAAATAAACCTTTAAATAAATCTTGTGAATATCTAAGAGATATAAGATATTTAAGCGACCTCTGTCACTGCGATAGAGGTGGCTACGCAAGCCAATCTCAAGCGGCGTAAATATAGCCCCGGTGAAGGCTATATATTTTTGCCGTTTGGCGTGGGACTGGAGGCGCATCGTTTCAGTAAAGAATTGAAAGATGCATCTTAGATTTGTAACCCAAGACCCAAAAGCTGGCAAATATTTTAGCCAGAAAATAAGAGCAAGCATCGAAAGAGGTAGCGTTGGTACTTTGACAAAAAAAGTACCACGTTTTCTAATGTTTTTGTATCTATGCTTATGTATATACATTTTACTAAATTAAATAAGTCTTAATGAGAATGATGATAATAATTGCCACCTTTTAAGAAATAAATATGTTATATTTTTTAATGAATAAAAGAAACACAAAAAAGTCCACCCGTGCCGTCTCTACATAGCATATATTGTATAAAATCTTTATAATTATTCTATATGGTAACGATAAAGATAACGACGAATAACGATGATAATTTCATTTCATTTCAAAGACGCAAACAAGTCTTGATTATGTTTGTGTTATTAGATAGATCATAGTATCCTTAAAAAATATTTATGAAAAATATTAATAAGTTTATTATATATCTAAACCGTTGAATCAATTTTGATGAAATTTGATATAAGAATAGATAGGATCTTTTAAAAGGACATAGGCTATTTTTTGTAGCAAAAATAAAACTTGAAGGAGGTGAAATGAAAATATGAAAGTCCTATATATATATATATATATATATATATATATATATATATATATATATAAAAAATAATGAGGGAAATTTATAATGAAGATCAAGGGACGCGAGTGTAGGGATATTATAAATGTAGCAGCTAGGGGTGAATAAAAGCGAACCGAGGTTAACCCACTAGGGTAAATCTATCTATCTATATAAATAAAAATGAATGTTGCTAAGCGCAAATCTCAAGAACGGCTTGGCCAATTCAGCTAAATTTTCTTTTTAAAAATTCGTTGGAGTCCAAGGAATGTTCTTATGAGGAGAAAATTTGGGAAAAAGTACATGGAAGAACGTAAAAAGCGCATTTTTTTTTCCTTACTAATACTTTATGATTATGAACGCAACCTTAAAATTAATATAATTTACTTGAAGTACTTTAATGTATTTGGAGATGTGACTCTTTCTCTTTTTACGATGTACAGTTTGACTTTGGTTTTGTTTGTTTGTTTGTCCTTCTTTCACGTCAAAACAAAGTTACGGATTGGCCATTAAATTGATTGATCCATATTAACAGTTAAACGTACGTAGTACGCTTATTGTTAAATATTAAATTAAAATTTAATTTAACAATAACTCATTCAATACTATTTCAATCTGATAAATAATGTTATAAGATGTAAGAACTTATTGTGAATATAATATTATGTAAAGTACTTACACATCCGCATCTTGTCCCCACTTCCTTCTGATATGTCAAAGGGAAGTGTGCAGGAAAGAGGATTCTTAAACCGTTTTTCCATCATCGTAAAGCAAAGCCTCTTTATATTTATTTCATTACTTCCTTATTAAGAAAAAATAATATTTTTTATGAATACATTCAATAAAAAATACAAGAATATATGTACATAAACGAGTCAAGTCTTTACAGATAGTAAAAACGACACTCATAATAATCTAAACTTAGCATACATAAAACTTAAAGTTTTTGTTACAAATAAAATTAAATGAAATTTTCAATAACTAAATACAAACTTATATTAAGACTTCTAGTTCGATATTTAAAATTACAAGAGGTAAATAAATCAATTCCATTAAATTTAGGATAAGATTAAATTTAAGATAAATTCATAAATAAAATAAGCTCTAAATATTTACTTAACGAGCAAAAAATATTAAAGTAACTGAACTGGGACTTTTGCCGTGAACACGCTGTGATAAAGTAGGAGTTGGTCACTGGGAGATTCTTTAATCTTCTTTGAAAGGTTAACCTAAAAAAACTGAAAGTAATTAAACAAAATTATTCTGTATGTTCATGATTTCTAACATGATTACCATTTGCCTTATGGTGAAGGAAAACATCGTCAGGAAACCTGCATGACTGAGAGAACCTAGCAAGTTTTCGAATGACATGTGGAGTCCACCAACCCGCACTTGGCCAGCGTGGTGGACTATGGTCTGATCCCCCTCGCATTCAAGGGAGGCCCGTGCCCAGCAGTGGGACGTTAAAAAGAGCTGAATACATACATACATTCTGTATGTTGTGTATAAAAGAGGAACAGATCTTAGTAAAATTGTAATGCGATATAATGTTTTCTATTCTGATATATCAAGAATCAAATACTCGAGAAATAGAAACTTTGAAAAATATTTCGCTAAAGTTCTTACATTTGGTATTCTTTCGATAAACATAATACCGTTTTAAATAAATAAATAAATATGTTGGGACATTAACACACAGCACCATCTAGTTCCATGGTAAGCTACGAGGCTTGTGTCATGGATACCAGATAGTTGATACACTACACATATATAACTTTAAATACATACATATTATAAATGTAAACAACCATGACTGGAGTATAAGCATTTGTGCTCATGATTCAAATGAATGCCCCCAGCGGGACTCGAACCCGCGACGTTGGCACAGCAAGTAGGGTCACTACAGACTGAGTCAAACATCAAAATTTTACCTGCAATTAAGCTTTTTTGTATTTATGGAGACCTAAGTCACTAGTTGCACTCGCGAGAAATAATTACTTCCTGTTGTTTCTATTGTATTTGGTCTTTTTGAGTATGTATAAATACACCTTTTCATCGAATCTGGTGAAAAATCCGATATATAAAAACTCTTTGAATGCTTCGCCACAGTTTTTTTTAATAATGTTACCATAACTACAGCCTAAGATCTGATGTTATATATATATATATATATATATATATATATATATATATATATATATATATATATATATATATATATAAGTTAGTTACACCATTTATAACTCAAGAATGGCTGGATCGGAAAAATCACGAAAAAAAAATTTACACGGCTAGTGCTGGCTAATAACTATTTATATCTATCTAAAAAATAATAAGGGACCCGAGCGAAGCGAGGGTAAGTCGCTAGTTTTAAGAGGCCAATCACAGAATGTATACTGCGTTCTATAGCAGTGAGTTTGTCGCTTTTTCTAGCATTTTCTGCAGCTGTAATTACTTCTATGGAAAGTTTTTATAATAAATTATTTAAAAAACGTATGTAATTACGTTTCTTTTGAACTAACGTATATTCTGGTATAAACTTTTATTTAATAATATTAATGTTGTAAGGATATATTTACAGCTAATTCTGAACGTTTTTAATAGTTTTTAAGATTTTTAAAAGGAATTTTTTGTACATATTTTCAAATTCCGAGGCCGTTACAAACTCAACCACTATATACGAGATATTATTATACATTTTTTATTTCGTTTGCTTAGTATAGTATTGTAATCCATGAGCTTGAAAAATTGCCGTCGAGCATTTTATTAAATCCTGCTTCGGAATTTTGGCTTTATTTCAATTAATAATAAAAAATTTCGAAAAGCGAGGCCGCTATGAACTATATTAATAACTATTCTCCACTATACAATAAGTTAAAATTATCGAAGAGTTTCAGGTTCTCTGAATAAGATAAGATGGGCATTAAATGAAAAATCACGATCATAATATAATAGGTCTCTTAATAAAAAATGAAGTAAAAAATTAAATATGATGATGATGTGATGTTCTCCTAGCCGATTCCGGCTACGGCGGCCAATCTCATTGAGACTAGCCAACTGCGCAGGAGATATTATAGTGCACAAGTGTACGCGCAGACACAAGTGCACTCTCTATTCCTATCACTCTCATACTCCAGTGGGACGACCACTCGACACGACCGGTGAGAGTTAAAGCGCAGGACCGACGGCTTTACGTGCTCTCCGAGGCACGGGGGTGAAGCACCGCCAACTTCCCAACTCCGGGCTGTTACTGAGACTTACTATACAGAAAGACTCAATAACTAAACTTGGCCCGACCCGGGACTCGAACCCAGGACCTCCGAGTGTGCAGCCGTACATGCTAGCCACTACACCACCGAGGCAGTAAATATACTAAATTTATAAATTTGTAAGGATATTCATCAATAGAAACTGTTCAACATAGATTTAAACACAAAGGATACATATATTTTTGTTTATATCAAACTAATTATTCCATTTTAAATATTTTTATGTTAATGCATAGTCTATGTGTTTGTACATAACGCATATATAGTACCTAAAAGCGAATTGACTACTGGCTTTTAGGTATACTATATAATTAAAATTAAGTTCCTGTGTTTTTTCATATATTTAAATTTAAAATCTATACATAAATAATAAAATTGTAACCAAGCCGAATCTGTACATTAAATATTTTTTGGAAAATCTTATTCAAATAAACATTATTATCGATACAGAGGACAAATCTATAGTTTTTAGAATTTTTGTGTCTGTCTGTCTGTTTGTTACCGCGTTACAGAAAAACCAGTGGAGGGATTTTGATGACATTTGGTATGATGATAGCTGGTTATCCGGGTCAACATATAGGATACTTTTTACCACTGGAAAATATCTCATTTTTGAGAAAAATACAAAAATTGCAATAATATATGTAAAATTGCAATAATATGTAAAACTTAAGAATTTCGTTTTTCGTCATCTGAACGCGGGCGGAGCCGCGGGCAATGCTAGTATTCAATATAATTTGATATTAAATGTAATCTTCGAAGTTACAATGACAATAATAATAATAATTTTCGCGTTAAAAACCCTGTTTTAAAATTACTTCTTACATTTCCTTTCTAGCGATGTAACAATAAGCTTTCAAAATGCATGTTTTGCATAATACCCCGAGGACTTAAAAACAGTGACTGGGGAAAGAAATTTTTCCTATTTTTTTATAAATAACAAACTTTCCCATTTATTTCGAACGACTACGAAGACTGAGAAAATAGGGTTAAAAGCTTAATTGAAATGAAACGATGATACTGCAGTAACCCTAAGGAGAAATTATATTTTATGCCAATTAACAAATATTTAATAAGCTTATATGAGTCATGTATTGCTGTTATTATAATTCAAAAATTATAGAATGAAATAGTAAATGACTACTTAAGTTAATCATAAGTCAAAACTATGATTTTAGAAATATTTTGTGTCTGCATGATTATTGTGAAAAAATAATTACGTTATTTTATATAGAATATTGGTGCTGATGTAGAATGATAAATTAAAAATTAAAAAGTAAAAAAAAACCCGACCATCTTGGATCGATTTTCATCAAACATAGCTAAGAACATTCCCGACTAATTCACATTTCAAACAAAAATAAAACAAAATCAAAAATGGGTCATCCGTTCGGGAGCTACGACGTCACAGACAGACACACTTACACACACACACATTTTCACACAGACACGTCAAACTTATAACACCCTGTCGTTTTTGCGTTGGGGGTTAAAAACTATATTTACCTACCACGAAGCTTGCAATATACGAGTACTTTCTAAACAGATAGATTACAGTTTTAAAGCAATAACGCATAGTAGTAAATTAAAGAAGATTTAAGTGTACCCGCCATCATACTTTCATCAGAGCGACGTATTCATCTCGCGAAGAGAATACGAATTGCTGTTCCTTTTTTGCCCGTTCAAAGTTGCATTTGCAAAAGTTGTCGTTGTGTTGGCATTATAATAGCTCGTAGGCACACTTTGAAACGCGGCTTACGCAAGGCGCCATTTGCAACATTTTAAAGCAAAATTCTGATCACATACCGGTTATGTTACAATAAATTCGTTGAGAAGTTTTTTTTTTAACTTACGTACTAATAAATGTGAGTTATATATCACATCCAGGTAAATTTCTAAGAAATTGATTAAAATTCTAAGAAATTTGTTGTTAACTGACACGCCGGCGTGTTCGCGGTCGTGGAAGGAATATTATTAGTTGCGAATTACTCTCGCTTCGCCTTTATAATATTATATAAAAAAAGAAAAACTAATCAATCCCTCGGGAACCGTATATTTTTCCAGAATAAAAAGCCTATGTGTTATTTCAGACTATAATCTATCTCTGTGCCAAATTTCATCCAGATCCGTTCAGCCGTATTGGCTTGAAAGAGTAACAAACATCCATACATACTCATAATCTTTCACATTTATAATATTAGTATAGATCGACACAGGCAGCGCCACCTTTTGGCATATTTTGTTACTAACAGTAGCTTATATCCAGGTTATAGTCTATTTGGGCACAAAATTCCATCAAAATCCGTCTAGCCAGATCATCGTGATGAAGGAGTAAGAAAAATACACATATATACAATATTTCGCATTTATATTCGTGTAGTACAAATATTGGTACTAATGAATGTGAGTTTCATTAGGTATATAATTTTTATTTTACTAAAGTAAAACATAAAATAAGTAATCTAAGCTAAATGTAATTTTTTATACTTTGATATTAAAACATGAAAGTAAAGTCAATCTTCTCATGTAACTTTTTTAAACGCAAAAAACCTCTGAATAAACTTAACAGCAGAAACTGCCCATCCATATTTTCCATTAAAAATGTCACAAGCTTTATTAACGTAGCAGACCTCTCATTAAGATCGTTAACGGTTTGATGAGTAGAATTCAGCTTACTATTGAATCCGAGATACAAAAGATATTCTATATTGTGTATGAATTATAATGGACTTGGCCTCATTTAGTATTCAAAGTATTATTAATATTTTTCATCTTAGTTCTGTAAATATTTTTACTTTTAACGACAAAAGAAATAACAATGTCAGTTAAATAGACAATTTAATTGCGATAAAAAATTAAGTTAAGGTTACACGCACTGTCAAAGTAAATATCGTCCATACTGGTTTACATGTCCAGTATAAGCGGACCTCCAGTTTATTCTAAAACAGTTCTTGATATAATGAAATAAAGTCGCGACGCGTTATTCTCAGAGTCTCACATAATTGGATGGTTGAATGGTTGTTTTACGATGAAATGGGGACATCTTCCGAGCTGTCGCGATGCCCTTCGTTCTAATTATACTTTTCTAAAGCCAGTTCTGCTACCTCGTCGCCCGGTGTTCTGCCGCTTACAGAATTACTACAGGTCTATCTATGTAAGTATGTTAGTTTACCGCTAAATTCGTACAAAGTTTTTAATTTTCACTAGTTATGTATATAAATGGCTGTATATGAAATAGGTTGTCTCTTTCTCATCGTCTGACACAAGTGTGTTTTATTTAATCAATATAATGAAGTGCACTACGTTAGAACGTCGTTAGAGAGAGGCAGAGCTAGAGTAATGATATATTGTAACTTTGAGTGAATGAATTTTAATTTTAATACTATTTTGCATCACTAAAATTGTTATTGAAAGTGTGGAGGAGCTGAAATCGTTGTTGGCGATAAGGTTATTGTTTTGTTTCTAATTAAATTATGATACACGCTCGCGTTGGTATGTTTACTTGTTGTTCATACGTTTACAGTGTTATTTTGATACTTTGCGTAGTTCGCCTACGTGGTGTACACGAAGAGTATTACGAGTAGGATAATTTCAATTTGCAAATATACTGAGCTAAGAACAATAATTTTGAAATTTCAATCGTACTCGTATATATTGTATTCTAAAAACAAAGAAGCTTATATTCCCTTTAATTGATTGTTGTAATTATGGAATCATGAAATGTTGTAATACTGCAAAAATAATAGGTTAGTTCTGATACAACATTTGGATTGTGAATGAGATGCTCGTCAACCGATTAATCTCAAAGTAAGTGCTGTGCAATAGAAAAATCGTCATTTCACCTCAGAAGGCAAATACTTCTTTATACTTTGTAGAGAATTTTAGAAGTATTTGTAAAAAAAAATATTCTTAACTTTGACTCGCATAATTTTTATTGGAAATAATCTTTTAAACCTAATTTCTATAAAGTGTTCAATCAAAACAATATGTCATGTTGAGTAGTAAACACCGATATTCTTAGGGCACTAAAACAGGTAGGTGTAATAATACATAACCCAACACGAAAAATGGTGTATACATATGTAATATTCTATTTATAAACGTCTTAAGGATGGGAGATTATTCCCGATAAGTTATTTTGGTGGGTATTATACAAACCGTTTCATGTGGTGTAAATGTTCAAACAGCTGTGATCATCCAATCGGAAAGATTTAAGCCGATTACCCAACAATAATCAACGGGCATATTGTTTCCTGTTATTAACTGTCTTATTGGTTTATATATATATGTATGACTTTAAAACAAAACCTAGGTTAAAGACAAAAGAGTTCTAGGATTTTTCTTTCAATGAAAGTTTGACATAATTAAATTTAGCGATCTTCGTATCTTGAGACACATATACATTGATTGTACTGTTATTGAATCTACTCCCGACTTCTATTCGCTCTGTGAATTAAATTAAAGTGTCTGTTTGTAATGTCTAAATGGCAGCTTTTTACTAAATTCATATGAAGTTATTTACGGTTTCCTTAAGAAAAACATAATATTATTTTTTTTTGTCTGTCTGTTCGTTCCGGCTAATCTCCAAAACGGTTGGACTAATTTTGATGGGACGTTCACTGGCAAATAGCTGATGTTATATACGATATATGTTATATATGATATATGATTATATGAGCAACTTAGGCAACTTTTATTTTAGAAAAAAAATAGGGTTCCGCTAAAAAAATTAGAACGTACTAGGAGATATAAAATAGCTTGAGATTATTTGTTTGATCAACTTTCTCAAGATTTTATTCTCAGAAGGGTTTTTTCTTCTATTATAGGTCTAACTTCTAAGTAGTCCAGAAAATTTAATAATTATTCTTTTACATAACGTAATACATTGCATATGGCGTGTTAATGTATCATAAAGCCTTGAAATGTTTATTAAACATTAAAATTCTTTCAGCTATAAATAGATGTAATGTAAATAATTTTAACAAGCCAGCCGCTTACTTATGTGGTTTTAGTACTTTGAGGTCGTTTGTAAAATTAAATGCATTAAATTACCTAACTATTAAATGTTTAACTACTAAAAATAAGTTATATTTTATAGTTTGTTATTTTTTAAGCGACTTCAATAATTTGCAGGTACTTATTTATCTGCTTTTTTATATAGATATGTTACTTCGCCATATTTATTTTCATAGTTCTTTAACAAATGAATAGGTTAAAAAAACACCGCAAAGAGTAAAATAATTGCTATCATTAATTTTATAACATAGATAATTTTATTTATCTCCCCATATATAAGTCGTTTCAAATATCAAAGGTTATCTAAAACCACTATCCATACTAATATTACAAATGTGAAAGTGTGTTTGTTTGTTCGTTTTTTCACGTCAAAACAGTGTGACGGATTGGTGTGATTTTTTGTGTGAAGACAGTTGGAGGGCTGGAGAGTGACAAAGACTACTTTTTACGGAGATTATCTCATTCCCACGGGAGAACATGTTATATAATACCACCCAAAAAATTATTTATAATCAGAATTACTTAAAACTTGGCATTAATTCTCTTCAATACAATTAAATAAGTAAGGGTTTTAGCATTTTGCGAAATTCATCCCATAAGTGGGTAAAATAGGGGATGAAAGTTTGTATGAGCCCTACCTATTTAGAGCTTTTTTGAAGTTTAAGCGCGAGCGAAGTCGCGGGTTCTATTAGTAGTCTTTATAAAAATAAATTTTTTTTACTACTTGCGACTTAAATTTAAAACGAAAAGTTGTTACAGTATTTAGCTAAATCACTATTAAAAAGAATAGAAAGTATTAATTTTATATAATTTACACTAACATTGCCCGCGGCTCCGCCGGCGTTCAGATGATCAAAAACCAAATTCTTAGGTTTTACATATTAGCATACTCTTACGTTGCAGTTTTTGTATTTTTCTCAGAAATGAGACATTTTCCCGGGGTCAAAAGTATCCTATATGTTGACCCGGATAACCAGCTATCACAATACCAAATTTCATCAAAATCTGTCCAGTGGTTTTCTCGTGATGCGGTAACAGACAGACAGCCAGACAAAAATTCTAAAAAACTACAGATTCGGTCTCTGTATCGATAATAATATCTATTTCAATTAGATTTTTCAATAAATATTTAATGTACAGATTCGACTTAGTTACAATTTTATTATATGTATAGATTTGTTGTAAGAAAATTGTAGGAAAATTTTATTATTAGGGTGTTAGGAAGGTATGATTTATTGGTACTTGCTAAGCTCTTATTACATTTTTGTCACGCAATATCTGGTTGAAAATAACCCTTATTAATCCCTTTTGTAGAAAAAATAAGTCGTTATATATAAATAATTGATTTGGTTATATTATGAGTGCCTTTTTAAAGCCATTATTTGCTCAAAATTTTGTTTTATAAAATTGCATCAAAATCTGATATTATAAAAGTGAGTGTGCATTATACATTATTTTATATATGTATATTATATATACTAGCAACTCACCCTCGCTTCGCTCGGGTTCGTCCCTATCCTATCCCTATTGAATTCCCATACAAAATTTCATCCCCATTTTCACCCCGTTAAGGGATGATTTACGGGATAAAAATTTCGTCTAAATCGGTTTAGTAGATCCAAAGATTACCAACTAAAACGTAACAAAATCATAAACTCACAACCTCTTTATAATATTAGTATGATTAATTTAGAGATATGAACACACAATTATAATTTTTTTACATAACGATTAATATAATTATATTTCCTATGTTTGGATTTAATAAAATGTCTATACATATAATAAAATTGTAACTAAGCCAAATCTGTACATGAAATATTTTTTGGAAAATCTTATTGAAATAGACATTATTATCGATACAGAGGCCGAATCTATAGTTTTGAGATTTTTTTTTCTGTCTGTCTGTCTGTTACTGCATTACGTAAAAATCACTGGAGGGATTTTGATGAAATTTGGTATGATGATAGCTGGTTATCCGGGTCAACATATAGGATACTTCTAATTGCGGGGAAAATATCTAATTTCTGAGAAATCTTTACTAAACGCTAAAACGTAAGCAGGGACGGACCCGAGCGGAGCGAGGGTGAGTCGCTAGTGTGAGACCGTAAGACAAGTGGTACACGATTACGACGAACAGTATATTAGAAATGATTCCCAGATAAAAATATCAGAGGTGTGATACCCAAGATTTGAATCCACTTCACTCGGTATATACCAATATATATACCAATTTTTTGTTTTCTATTGTAAAATAAGTGATTTTTAAAAGCAGGAGTTTCTTATGGAAAAATATATATATAACCAAGCTCAAAACTTATTCGTTTAGATCCCAACGATTTTTAAGTTCAAGAACTTTTATGTGTAATAAAAAGAAACTGTGTCATAATAAAACAATATAATTTTTACCTATCGATATCGGGCGATAAAGTTATAGTTGGGCGAATATATAATATACATATTTTTTATTTGTCCGATTATAGGACGAATAGACACTAATTGGTAAATGTAAAAACATAATCGATGGATTGTAAATTATTCAAATGTTACTCGCCATATAAAATGACTTTACATATATATATATATATATATATATATATATATATATATATATATATATATATATATATATATATATATAAACAGTACAAGATTAAACACACACATACACACAAAAAACTTCACGCTATATTCTTTACGAGGAAGGCGGGATGGAGAAAATAGAAAGCCAAGTGCTACGATCTCTACATACCTCTTTCTTCTCTTCTTTAAGATAGAAGATTAAACTGTTACTTACATGAAGTTCAATAAGTTAATATACTAATCTAATTAAACAAATTAAATTCTATTTTTCACGATTCAAATAAGGTTTTCGTGTTTGGAGTCCGAGTCGTGACTGGTAAAGTGTTAAAATTAACGTTAAAATGTAAGTTTAAATAAAGATTTCTTTCACAGTAATAATCACAGGCAGTGGAAAATTCATTTTTTTAAGTAATAAATAATGGATACTTGGCATATTACGTGACCATCTATTTTAGAAATGGAACTCATCGCCAAGACAATGTATTTTTAAAGTATAAAAATTCTCTATTCTCAGGTATTGTTTCTCGAGAACTTTTCATCTTAAAAGAAACGTCGCCTCTTTAGAAAGACAAGTAACACACGTCCAGGTTACAATATATGAACTGTGTAGGTAAAAATTTTTTTAGATCAGTTTGAAAATACTGTTAGCTAAAGATCAACAAATTATTTTTCGTATGTTGTGTTTATTTTATTTATTTGCAAGATATGCCAACAATACATTGTACCTACCTACATTCTAAATTATTATATTATAAGATTACTTATTCTAGTACAAGCATTAATTATAGGCATACACATCATTAATTACATTTCCGGCTTTAAAACAATAATATATAAAGTGTTAAATACAATTTCTAATAAATATTTATAATAGATGAAATTAAATTAAAGAATTACACATATTAACTACTATAATTAAATAATCATAATATAAATCAATGTTAAAATTAGAATAATATGTACAATAAAAATAATATTTTTTAATTTATTTCTTAAATTTGTCTTTTAAAAAAAGATTTGTTTTCATAGTTTTTCAAAATATCATGGAACTAAAAATTAATATGATGGCAACTTCATAACTAAAGGTAAAGGCATAAGTTTTAAAATCTATTAGGTTAGTTTATATTTTTCATAAAGGTATCATTATATTTCTTAAGCACGACTCTGTATGAATAACTGAAACGGTTTTCAAAGGAGTACCAAATAATGTACATACTAAATTAATCAAAAGCATACAGGAGTTAAAAAAAATTACATATGTATACTTACTACACGAGTTCACAATAATCGTGACAAACTTAGTACACAGTGTAGACCGTCACATTTAATTTATTAGATTATTTTAAGAAACAGAATTAAATTCAAGAAACTTATTGTAAGAAACTCCGCGAAGTTGGCTATATTTATTTATATGCAACGTAAAATCGTTATGATTTATTATTTTTCACCACAAACACGTAACAAGGCTTTAAAAAAATACCTATGTCATAAAAAGGCAATTACTACACCTCACACTTGCGTTAACGTCGTAGCATTATGTTATATACCCGTCAACAGTGCAAATGCGGTTAAGCATTAATCATATGTAAAGAAGTGTGTAAAATATTATAATTTTATAATTATTAAGCAATGGACTTCAAGCTGAAGATCTGACGCAGAGCTCCAGCAAGGTAGGCGTGCTTTCTAATCCCGCTATTCGCACCCGTAAATCGCATCCTTTAAACTTATTTTACACTCCACTTACAATACACAAGGCAGTGGTAGCACAGTGGTAGCGTGATCGCTTGGGAAACCGAGTGAAGCGGGTTCAAATCCCGGGTCTCGCACTTCTGATATTTTCATGTGCGAATCGTTTCTAACATGATTACAACTTGCCTTACGGTGAAGGAAAACATCGTGAGGAAACCTGCAAGTCTGAGAGAACTTAGCAAGTTTTCGAAAGACATGTGAAGTACGCCAAACCGCACTTGGCCAGCGTGGTGGACTATGGCCTGATCCCCCTCGTATTAAAGGGAGGCCCGTGCCCAGCAGTGGGACGTTAAAAAGGGCTGAATACATACACTCCACTTAAATTTTACTCCTTATTTGTACCAGCCCTATCGGTATTAAACATATTTTGTTTATATCGACCCTTATACAAATCACTTACATTATTATTTTTTATATTGCTACCTATTTAGTCTCATAGGTACTAACTTTTTTTACTTTTTTTTGTATTTATTCTAGATTTTTGGTTTTTTTTTAAAGAAAATTATACTTTCGACCAAAATCTCCGAGCGAAGCTCGGTGGTCCAGATCCTATATTTTTATTGTAATAATATCATGGACGAGTAAAAATCGTATGGACAAGCCTCCTAGCAATAAGAAGTAAATAAACAAAGAGTGACAAAGTAAAGAATTAAATATAAAATATCTATTGATCATGAGAAAAAAAAACATTCAAAGTTAGACCTTTTGCTAATTTGTATTTATATTTAAGTTTTATAATTGTGTTACGGTTTGAACTTAAATTTAAATGAATAAATAAATATGTTGGGACATTAACACACAGCACCATCTAGTTCCATGGCAAGCTACAAGGCTTGTGTTATGTATACCAGATAATTGATATACTACACATATATAACTTTAAATACATACATATTATAAATATAAACACCCATGTCTGGAATATAAACATTCGTGCTCATCACACAAATGGATGCCCCCAGCGGGACTGAACCCGCGACCGCTGGCACAGCAAGTAGTGTCACTACAAACGGAGCCAAACGTGTCGTCAAATTTATAACTTTCTTTAACAAACCATTAGTTTTCAATAAACCAAACTTATAGTTTCTGTTACGATTGACCGCGTTATTTAACTTTGCCAACTATTTTAAACGGTACTTCATCAAGTTTTCATTTCCCAAGCGATTTTGTTCGGGACAAACTTACTCCGTTACTCAATTGCGTTGCCCACAGCTTGATAGCTTATTAGCGATATACTGACGAGGAAATAGATTAAATTTCAAGAAATTAGGTCATCAGAGTTCATTAGATGTACTGATTGAGGTTGAACGCCATTTGAAATGAATAAAGCGCCTTTTATTCCGCTACGATACGTTTGGCTCAGTTTGTAGTGACCCTACTTGCTGCGCCAGCGGTCGCGGGTTCGAGTCCCGCTGGGGCATACATTTGTGTGATGAGCACGAATGTTTGTACTCCAGTCATGGATGGTTTATATTTATAATATGTATGTATTTAAAGTTATATATGTATATTATATAATGTATCAACTATCTGGTATCTATAACACAAGCCTCATAGCTTAACATGGAACTAGATGGTGCTGTGTGTTAATGTCCTGACATATTTATTTATTTTCTATAATTATTACGTTTAAAGTAAGCTTGTGATAGCTATCTCTTGGATAGACAACGTTGACTCATTTGGAATTAAGTTCAAAAGTTATTGTAAAAGTCTAAATGAATAAAACTCACTTTAAGCTTAAATTTTAGTACATATTTATAAATAATTGTATCAAAATAGGATTTTTTCGACTTTTTGTTAATATTTATACCTATTTTATTATAATTTGTTTTTTTAGTTTAAACGTTGCTATTCTCTGCAACTACAAGTCGAATTTAAAAAATCTGTTTTTGTAGCTCAATACTATAAGCTATCGAACATCACGCTACGACTTTTAAGAGCGAGATGGTTTTATTATTATAAACTACTACCTAATAATTTCGTTCACCTATCTACTAATTTAAACCACTTTTTTATAAAACACTAGCGACTCACCCTCACTTGAGTTCGTCCCGAGGTTGATTCCCCATACTAACTTTCATCCCCATTTTCACCCCCTTAAGAGATGATTTCCGGTAAGTTAAGCATCCTATGTCCTTCCCAGGGTCTCAAAGTATCTTCTTACCATATTTCATCAAAATCGGTTCAGTAGATCCAGAGATTACTCTTTACGACCTCCAAACTCACAAACTCACAAACTTTGTATTGTATTCAGCCGTTTTTAACGTCCCACTGCTGGGCACAGGCCACTCTTCAGTACGAGGGAAATCAGGCCATAGTCCACCACGCTGGCCAAGGCGGGTTGTTGGACTTCACATGTCTTTCGAAAATTTGACCTCTTTATAATATTACTACAGATAGATGGAAAAAAATGTTTAAAAAATAATATGATACTCTAAATATAACAGTATTCCAAGTTCTTATTTTATTCAGAACGTATTATTATTTTTATGGTACAGTTGCTTAAATACTATATTTTAGAATAACGTGTAGACAATTTAACAGACAAAATAATAAAGTAACAAAAGCATTTCGATGTTGTCTCAAATTATATAGTTCTATTTCAAATACGTTTTATTTTTAGACTAAAAATCCAACTGCAATTTTTTCATTTAAATAATTTCTAGTATCTACAATTAAAACTAAATACTATACAGTGGGATTCCTATAGTTATTTTTAACTATTTTTATGTGTCTGTAGCGTCTTCTATCAGTTCCGATAATCACACGTATGGACATACCATATTGCTGACCGCGACAAAAACTTGAATGGCTTATACAGATATACTCTGAGTATGAGTGGTTCTCGCGCCCTCTAGCGGCATCTGTCATTATACTATAGGTATAATTTAAAACAGTTTGATGAACATCGGATTACTATTATAAATGCAAAAGTTTGTATGTGTGTATGTTTGTTTGTTTCTCCTTCACGCTGAAACGGCTGGACGGATTTGCATAAAATTTAGTAAACAAATAGACTATTGCTTGGAATAATACTCGAGCTACTGTTAGGCACCTATTGAGACACCTGAGCAAAGCTAGGGTAAGTTAACTGTATATATTACAGATATAACTGTATATATACGATAAAACATAATTTAAAGAACGTTAAGAAATACGTTTTTTTGAAGAACCTTTTTATATAAGGTGAAGTAAAATGGAATCCTAAAAAGCATATTATGTTCGATGATCCAGATGCGGAAGGCACCGGTGGCGCTGACCTGCAGCGTAAGCTGGACTTGCTCAACGGCGCTCTCGATGCCGAGCGGGCAGAGCAAGCGCGCCGCCAGTTGCAGTACGTGGCACACTGTGAGTACAAAATCAATAGATATTATAAACTAGCGATTTACCCTCGCTTCGCTCGGTTGTAACTCTAGGTACGCGGATTTTGCAATTTCATACGTTTTAATGTTTTTGCGCGGAACCCTAATTCTTTTTCTAAAATAAAAACCTAAGTTACTCCTTATAACATTCGCTATCTGCCAGTGTAAGTCCTGTCAAAATTAGTCCAGCCGTTTCGGAGATTGGATGGATCAAACAGACAGACAAACAAAAAAATTTAAACTCGTTTTTTCTTGTAAGTACGGTATGTACCTTCATATGTATTTAGTAAAAAGCTGTTATTTTGACATTACAAATAGACACTTCAATTTTATTTATTTGTTTTGACTAGAGCCGCCACACTGTGTTTGTTTTTGTTCCGGTTACTCTTTCATAAACTATTATTGTACTGATTTTAATACGGTTTTCACCAATAAAAATATGAATTATTTAGAAAAGTTATAGGCTATAAAATATAAGCATAGTATGAAAATAAACTACAGATATGATGATATTGATGTGTTAAATCAAAATATCGTCCTTTGTGAGAATTTTAGGAATAATATTATTTTACATAATTATGTAGACTTACGTATATTTATAATACTGAAATATTATTTTATATTTACATACATATATTAGAGTGAAATAGTGGAAGATTTACTAGAAATCTTTTTTATATTTCTTATTCACTCTCTCACAATATTCTATAACTATTTGCCTCATTTTGTGTACTTTTCGTTTTAGATAAAGCGTATTTGGACTTGATACCTATATATTACTGACAAATAAATATTTAATTATTATTAATATAGTTATTTTTAATAAATAAATAGTTGTTGTTTGTTGTCCATTGTACGACAATTGATTAATAAAAAAATGATTATTCGTCCGACCTTCTTTATGTACCTACGAATAAAGAGACTTTCCTATCCCTTTGCATATGCGCCTTCGCGTTATAAGATTTCCTTAGATGCAAAATTTAAAGTTTCATAGGAGTAAGTGTTAAATGAAACTCAATGAGTCATTCTAATAATATAAAATGATTCTATTTTATTAAGTTATAAAGGTTTCAGGCGAAATATTTTATGCTGTAGACGAGATAGAAATGGAGGCATCAAAAAATGTTTTGTTCGTTTTATTTTCGAAATTTATAAGAATCGGCCATTAAGTTAAAATTCTTAAATGTTATACGAGTAAATTCGATGAATTAAAATTACTTAACTTCTCATAAAATCAGAGAAATAGATATAGGTATTAGTATGTAACATGTTTTAGATCTTAAAAAACTTTTAATATTGTAACCTAATATATTGTAAAATTTTCATTTTTATTTATTTCCATAAAAAGGTAGGTACAGTAAATTAAATAAATATGTTGGGACATTAACACACGGCACCATCTACTTCCATGGTAAGCTACGAGGCTCGTGTTATAGATACCAGGTAGTTGATACACTACACATATATAACTTTAAATACATACATATTATAAATATAAAAATCCATGACTGGAGTACAAACATCTGTGCTCATCACACAAATGAATGCCACCAGCGAGACTCGATCCCGCGACCGCTGGCAAAGCAAGTAGGGTCACTACAAACTGTGCCAAACGTGTCGTCATATACAGTACAGTAACTTTAAAAGAAACAAAACACATATTTTATATCTTATACGTTAAGTTGTCAATAAGAAAAACTTTACGCCGCTGGAGACTCATATTGTTTTATCACAAATATCTATATTTCACAAATTATATAATATATGTAAATCTACTCACAGTGAAAGTAAAGTATGAAGTATGCAGATCTGTGCAGAAAGAAAACAAAATGTTTTAAACTACTGTTTTTTTTCATACTAGCATTGCCCGCGGCTCCGCCCGCGTTCAGATGACCAAAAATTTCTGTGATGCGGTTACAGACAGACATACAAAAATTCTAAAAACTATAGATTCGGCCTCTGTATCGATAATAATGTTTATTTCAAAAAGATTTTCCAAAAAATATTTAATGTACAGATTCGACTTAGTTACAATTTTATTATATGTATAGATATTTTAGTTAATTTATACGTAACTACGAATAGGAGTATAAAGCGTTATAAAATATTTGTATTAGGAAATGATGATTTCAAATAATGTAATCAAAATATAATACTGTCTGGTAAGCTAAAATCGATATTTCGACTTTCAACATACATACATACATACATACATACATACATATACAATATTTGTAAATTATTATTGGCAGGCTTCGCAAAATAATGTATCTATAATCAATACATCAACAGCGCGTTATCCTATCAGTTTTAATATTATTTGTGCGTTCGTGATTATTGCTTTAATAATATTATTGCTGTCAACCTAAAATGCTCGACATAGTAACTTTTCCCTCGTACGAATTGGATTACGTTTGACTCGTTTCACCCCTTAATACACGAGGAATGGGCGTTTTTTTTATTTCCTGTTAGCACGAAATATACTAATTTGATTCTTTTAATTTCATAGCCGGATATTCTGAGGACTCCGATTACACGTCGGACCTTAACTACCCGGTGGGCCAGCACGCCAACTGCAGCGCGTCTCAGTTCCGGAGTGCAGCGCATCAGATGCATACGCCACAGGTGATTTTTGTATACATTCTGAAGCTTTTAATTGTTAAATGGACTTAGTAATGTAAGAAGACGATTGTTTTTAAAAATAATATATGTAAGTGTCTGAGAACTAGATATTTCAAAATATTGCGTTTTTGAAGTGAAACTTCTTTAGAATCGTTATGATTTGATACTCGATGAAACGGAAATGCGACACTAAGAGACAAACACATAAATATATAGGATTAAGCCGGCGAGTGAATGAGATAGTATACATTGCCATGTTGCCATGGTAACCGTTGTTATTGTCTGACAAATATATAATATTAAGTTTCACTTCTACCATGTGTGAATTGCACACACACGCAGTTTTTTATATTAGTTTTGAATTAAAGGGTTTGTTTATGATTGTTATATTATACATTTTTAACTATATGGAAACATTCTTGAGGTATAACCTAATAATTAAAAATAGTTATTATAATAACTCATAACATACTCATACATACCACGACAAGATACTTATACATACTCAACTCATACAAAAATACAGATCTAAAATTTAACATTATGCACTCTCGTGCAATTATTCTGCAAGCTATATAATTGCTAATTAATTATAAAAAGTACTTCAGTTTCTTAATGCAAAATTTAAAATAACAAGATAATATGAATAATTAAGTAATGAAATGTTATTTATAAACTGTTACAGAGGTCTTTGGAAGCGTCTCGAGAAAATTCGTATGAGAGGGATGAATATCACCTGCACGGCGACACCGACCCGCTCTATTACAACAGTCAACCCAGGACTAATAGGTAAGGTCAAGTGACAGAAATCTAATTTACCTTCGCAGTAATAGCTAATACTGGGGGTGTAAATTCAGTTAGATGAACCGTATAGTATTTTAATTTTATATTGAGAGACGGAACGAGTGAATTCGATGGGTATATATTTTTTATGTAGTCATATATAATTTTACTAGCGTTTTCCTGGGGCTCCGTCCGCATAGTTTCATCATCATCATCATCAACATATTCATCAAATTTTCCCGAACCACGCTGCATCATATGGTATGAGTATTATTCCGATCGGTTCAGTAGTTATCGTAGTAAAACCGACCAAAAAAATCGGCTCTCCATTCATTAGTATAAATATCAAATATTATATCGTTATCTACCAATTAAATAATCATTCTAAGAGCTGAAACTGTAAAGTATTTTCTAAAGCATTTTAGTTACCGTCATGTCGCATGTATATCGTCAGTGGCAGTGGTAGCCCAGTGGTAACGCGTTCGCTTGAGAAATCAAGTAAAGCTGGTTCATATCTGCTCGGGGCTCGCACCTCTGATATTTTCATGTTCGAATCATTTCCAACATGATTACCACTTGTCTTACAGTGAAGGAAAATATCGTGAGGAAACCTGCATGTCTGATAGAACCTAGCAAGTTTTCGAAAGACACGTGGAGTCCGCCAATCCGCACTTGGCCAGCGTGGTGGACTATGGCCTGATCCCCTTCGTATTGGGAGGCCCGTGCCCAGCTGTGGGACGTTAAAAAAGGCTAAAAGCACAATCTAGTAAATTTAGTATTAGCTAGGTGTGAAATAGAATAATCATAATAATTTTATATACATGTATTATTATTATCTTCACGTGAAATACGTTATGAATTTAGCTCAAAATTCTAAGCATTACGATCTGCTACACATTTCTCTACTAAATCTGTCCTTTAAAGCATATATTGTTAAAGCACTAGATAGACTATTATATTATATTTGTCTTAAAAATAAATAAAACTACGTTTTAATATTCGACCCAATTACGACATTCTCCATACACTTTTTATCAAAATCTCAATATCTATTTTTATCATCTCTACTATTTTCTGAACAATTAACAAAAACATGTATCCTACTAGAACAACCTTCATTTTCATGGGTTCGATTCCTTGAAGAGGTATCTGCCTGCACTTGTAACACAGATTTTTTTATTGTAATTTTTATTATAGAGTTGGTAAACACCGCTCTTATCACTTTGTTCTTGATACAGCTTTAAGAACAAAATGTCAAGAGTGGAGTTAAAGAAAGTAACAACTTTGTACATAATAGAGATAGATTTGAAGATTGAAATGAAAATTAAATCACGAATTTCAATAAAGTGGCTTCCCAAACTTTAAAGGTCAAATCAACAAATTTATTATTGGTTTCGATTTGTTTATATTGAGTTTGAATCTTGGGTTAATATATTCGAATATCAAAAGTTGTCTTCAATATTTGCAAGATAAAATAGAATAATAATAGTTATTAACTTAGAAAATATACATTTTCTAATATATAATATAAACTATATAATAAATACTTACAAAAAAGAGATAGCAGATGGTTATTATGAATACAATGTGTTTTAATAAATTGAAATTCAATTCTTATTTAGTTATTATAAATGTACAAGTTTATTTGACAGCGAAGCATTTTCTATGTGATTTTTTGTACAAAGTTTGTGAGTTAAACTATAGAAAGACTAACAGACGCCCTAAAGATGTGCCTATACCATTAACGTCATGGGGGCTCGGTCGGATGTAAATATGTATATATCCATAGCAAATTCTTATTAAAAGTTTACAAGGGGTATATAGGGGTAAGCAAAGTTTGGACAAAATGCTTATAAGTAGGTACGAATGAATAAAATTTAAAGATAGAGATAATTTTAAAACTTAATCATGATAACTATACCACATATCCTGTGCTAATTAAAATTATATTTATGTTGAAAAACTACTTTATCTTTTCTCTGTGTGATGGCATATTTTTTTTATTTCTATGTTGTGGCTATAAGTGCCACTTAGACCATTTCACGTCGATTGTGATCGCCGCATATTGAACTAGAGTAACCCTTTGAACCCTACCGCTGTAATAAATTCCAGGATTTGTTTATGGGTACATTCCATAATTTCTTCTGGACCTGGAAAGTGTTTTACCAACATGAAATGGGCGATTTGTTTTAATTAAGTTTTACATTATTTATAGAATAGACACGTGGTCGCAGTTGCACGCGCAGGCGAGCGTTGAGTCCGCTATATCGTGGAGGACGGCGGCTGATTGGCAATCTGGAGGTGCGTGTATTGATTTTTGTTAATAATCTTTCTATAAAAAAATTAATATAAAATACATATTATAAATATACATTATTCATATTATATTTTATTCTTTTGCAATATGGTAAAAAGTTACTTGTAAGAGACGCTGGGTAAAGTGCAGTTATTTCATTTATCACAGTTTATAGTATATTTATAAATAATAAAACATTAAAAAAGTAAAATAAATTTATTTAAATAAAATTTTAATTTATCGTTATTGTCAAAAATCTAGTTAAACTTCAATATTTGTTCAATAGAACCTAATTGAGATTTGATTATGTCTTTCAGAGGAACAGAGAAGGCCAAGTCTTGAACGTCAGAATACTTTGTACGACGATAGTATAGGGTACGGGTACGAGTCATACACCACAAGTACGCACATTAGGTAAGTTACTATTCTTTTCGTCTTTCCATGGCAAACATGGAATTCTTAAAATATCTATGGACTACCATAAAACATGGTTAGCAACAGCGGATGTGACTCAGGGACTGTATACGCGTGACTTAGTACCGTAGATCCCGCATTTAAGGCAATAATCTATGAGTGGTCTCCAGAACCGTACGTAGGTGGTTAAAGGACAGAAGTAGATGGTAGGTCGTTAAGGGTTAATGTAAAGCCAGACAGTCAGAAAATTCAATTGTGTTCTGTTGATTCAACTTATCAAAGTTAATTTTAATCATATTTATAAAAAAAAACGTGGAGAAAGGACGATCAAATTAGACCTATCCTTAACTTTTTATAATCCTTTTATTGACTGGATTTAATACAAAAAAATTTACTTAAGACAGTTACTTTTCATTATCATATTTCATTTTTGAAAATCGTTTAAATTTATAACTAGCAATTTTTTATTTATAACTTATCTATATTACCAAATTAATAATTATATTTAAACTTTCATTAACAGGGACCATTCACATATATCGCAACAGGCAAGTTATGAAGAGTTCTATGACTCGAGTAGTTATCCGTACCCGTATAGTCAGTGGGAGGGCCGTTACTTCTACGATGAGTGTGGTCTCACTCCCACCGAGTATGAGAATATCGTCAACAAACGACGGTCATCCGTCGTACAGTTGCCGCAAATGCCGCCTAAACAGGTTTGTACTAGAAAACAATATGAAGCAGACCAAATTGAACTTATTAAAGCACACAGTTATTGCCGTTAGAGCTATTGCTCTATGTTCGAGAGAACACCAATTAGATATGATATTAAACAAAATATATATCTTAGGCTAATATATCCGAACCTCTTACTGTGCTAAAAACCCAACATACCGCGTTTTGACTATTTAATAAACAATACGTAATTCGCATCGTGGCACTTATAATTTTAGACTACAACGCATTGTGGTTCTAAAGAAATGCCATAACGAAATTTGAACAATTGCTAGCATCGAAAGTATTGTAAATGTTGTAGTAGTATTGGCGAATCAGTTGTTTTGTTAAACAGTGTGAACAGAATAAAAAGATTACACATTTATTGATGAATTTCATCACTAGGCATGTAATATATCAAGGGTTTATGAGCTAAAAATTTACGTATCTAAAGAGAATTCTACGAGTTTACTGGTGTAAAGGTTCTCTCCTCACTTACAATGCATTGCATACTCTTACAATGCAGTTTTTGTATTTTTTCTCAGAAATGAGATATTTTCCCGCGGTTAAAAGTAGCCTATTTGTTGACCTGAATAACCAGCTATCATCGTACTAAATTTCATCAAAATCTGTCCAGTGGTTTTCTCGTGATGCGGTAACAGACAGACAGACAGACAAAAATTCTAAAAACTATAGATTCGGACTCTGTATCGATAATAATGCCTATTTTAATTAGATTTTGCAAAAAATATTTAATGTACAGATTCGACTTAGTAACAATTTTATTATATGTATAGATAGATAAATTTATCTTAAGGTTTGGTATATACTCGTGCTAAGAATTTAATATTGTTACAGTTACCCCCGTCGTCACGATATTCTGACTACAATGAGATGGCGCCGTATAGACCTCGGCCGCGACGTACTGCAGCAAGTCTTCCAGGTAATAAAGCTTACAGTAAGCGTATGTTTGTTTATCCATGAATTTTTTTAAAGCTTAGCACTTTTCTTTAGTTTTACCGCTTGGATAATATTCTTTAGATTTTTAGTGCAAATGAGTGATTTTTACTCATTTACGGTAAAACGACTGAATGGATTTGGATGAAGTTTAATAGACAGATTGACTATAACCTGAACTAACATATAGGTTACAATTAGTCACCTAGTACATAATACAAAAATTAACGTCTTAGCCACACCATCTTCAACGCCGAAGCGCGGTCGGGCGCTCCCCGTGCCGCCGGGCAGCGACGGCGGGTGGGGGCGCCGCGGCCGCCGCCTGCCGCGCCCGCCCGCCGCGCGCGGCGCCGTCGCGACCACGCACACACACGTGCCTTACATACAAGGTACAAGATCTATATATTATACTAGCGACTCACCCTAGCTTCGTTCGGGTTCGTTAATAGCTCACTTCGCAATACAAACTTTCATCCCCATTTTCACCCCCTTAAGAGGTGATTTCCGGGATAAAAAGTAACCTATGTTCTTTCTAGGGTCTCAAACTATCTTCTTACCAAATTTCATTTAAGTTGGTTCTGTACATCCAGAGATTTCCCCCTACAAAATCACAAACTCACAATTTCAAAAACTTAATCTTTATAATATTAGTATATACATACTATGACGCTATCCCTTGTGGAGTGACTGCAGCAAATATAGTGTTTTCAAAAAATTTAGTTCTCGCACGCTCCGCATGATTGCCCCATCCTTCGTTAAATGACTGTACCTACATATGGACCAGTAGATTGTGCCCACGCTATATTACTTTTGGGATAGACGAAGCGACTAAAATAAATGCTATAAAAAGATTGTGTTCATAGCGAGATTGTAACCTATTTATGTATAGATTGTTTTTTTTTTTCAATTTTATGATAACAAATTAATCTAAAAGCATTACTTGATATAGTATTAGTAACTAGAATAGAATATGCAAATTGATAAATTATTATTTTTATAGAACCCGAGAGAACTGTACCCGATGTTAGTTACGGTTACGGTAGCTACAGGTATCAATCACAATACCAAGACACTGCCAATGAACAGTATCAAGACACCAATTATAATACAAGGTATGTTTGTGTTCCCCATCCCCATTTGTGTTCAAATCTACGAGTATATGAATATGAAAAAAACTATTATTACTAATTAAACTATCACTGAGTGAAAATTTAAGAAGTTTACCTTTTATTCCGTTTCTGTGAGACATTTTTACCTACGTAGTAAAAAACAACACCTTAGGTCAGATCGAACTTAAAGTGAAGTGGTTCAGCATTATTTATATTAGACGACACGTTTGGCTCAGTTTGTAGTGACCCTACTTGCAGTGCCAGTGGTCGCGGGTTCGATTCCCGCTGGGGGTATTCATTTGTGTGATGAGCACGAATGTTTGTACCCCAGTCATGGGTGTTTATATTTATAATATGTATGTATTTAAAAAAAGTTATATATGTGTAGTGTATCAACTATCTGGTATCCATAACACAAGCCTCGTAGCTTACTATGGAACTAGATGGCGCTGTGTGTTAATGTCCCTAACATATTATTTATTTATTTGTTATAAGGAGTAAAATAAAAGATAGCTGGATTTAAAAAAATACTATTTGAACGTCAATGTTTATTTTTATTGAAAACAATTTTTCCGTGACTCCACTCGCATCCTACGATATAAGATATTCTGAATTTCAATGGTTTCATATTTTATAATATTAATGAAAATAAAATAATGAGAGTAAATAAATTAGTAAATAATTCATACATTTTGTTTAATATAAAAACTACAATAATAATAATGTTTTATATTTTTCCCCATTTCTTATTTATTATTATTATTTGATTTGGTCATGGTTTGTATAAACATTGCTTTCTACCTATGTATTTACGATTTAAGTAATATCAAAATTTAGTTATATTTTTGTTAAAACTTTTTTTTTTACAAGGATATTTTGTTATTTAAATGTTAGAGTTTTTTCATTTCTTATATTTTTTTTTGTAACATAAGTGAGCAACAACAACAATATTTTTCTTAGTTTAACAATTATTATATACATGTTAAGTTAGCCTGTAATTGTGATATACTTTGTAACACTTTCTTATGTATAACTATAATAAGTTAAAAAATGTATTCGTAGGCTTCCTAATAAATAAAATAAAATAAAAATGTTTTTAGTTACGATGAGGATGGAATGCAACCTTTTTTCGATGAGACACCACATGCAACACCGCCGGCCGCGACAGGTAACTTTGATTTAAGTTTTTAATTTGAAATTATACCTACTTTGGTAGCGATACGTGACTCAATGATAGACATTACGTTATTACAGTGAAATATAAATAAAAAATAATACATAAATTCTGATTTCTTAAGGCTAAATTAGGGAATGAAGCGCATAAATAAAAAAATGTTTGTTAAGCGTATCATTTGTTATGACAAATAACCAATCAACAAAGGCCATTATTGTAACGCAATAATTACCCCTTTCTTATGACCCGTTTCTGGTCATTCATTATTGGGTTACAAAAATGGGGTAAATAAATTTTATTTTAAAGTACCTATATTTGAAAATATACAAGAATTTATACTTATCCAAATATCCAATTTCATATGCAGGGCCCATTATTTTTAAATTTAATAGTATAAAGATTACATTCAAAACTTATAGGATTTTTAATTCACATAATGTTAGTTTACGCAAATCGTATTCGCACTGGACCAAATTTTATTAATAAACTGCTAACACATTCTTTACTATATATGGCATGATTTATCACTGACATTGAATACATTTTCAATGTTTTCTGATAAAAGTTTCCGCTACGCGGTCAATGCTACAACGACAGCGTCATTTGGTCATTAGTTTATTATTGAATGTCATTTAAATAAGATGACTGAGTTGTTTAATAAATATTATGATACTTTGACGTTTACAATATTTAAATGTTTGTTTCGTTTACCAGCGCAAAAGACTACGTGGGCTGAATCGGAAAGTTCTACGCAATTTTCTTATCCAGCGAAAAGTGAGGAAGAATCTGTGATACCTAGGAAATCAGTGTTATCAAAAATTCAATCATTTATCCAGCCAAGTGTAACTACTAAACAAGAGACTTATCATGAACAAAGTTATCATCAAATTGACAAATACGAAGAATCAAAACAGTTTCAAAAATCGTCAGATCAGCAAGATCAATCATATCAAAATGATCATATTAATTATTTAGATAAAAAAACTGATTTTCAATATAAGTTTGATAGTCAATATAAGACAGAAAAAGATTTTATTCAATCTGAAAAACAACCTCAATATCAATTTCAGAATGATCAAAAACAGTATGATATACAACAAGATGGACAAAAAGAACAGCAGCAAAAATATTTTGGGGAGCAAGAATACCGACAAGATCAGCAATATTCACAAGAACAACAATATCAATTGGATCAGCAATATAAACAGGACCAACTGTATCAACAAGACCAACAATATGAACATGATCAACAATATAAATATGACGAGCAGTATAGAGACGACCAACAAATTCAACAGAATCAACAATATCAACTGGATGAACAGTATAAACAAGATCAACTATTTCAACAAGATCAACAGTTTAAATCAGATCATCAGTACCAGCTAGATAACCAGTACCAAAAAGATAACCAATATCAGCAAGATGACCAATATCAACGAGATAACCAATACCAAGAAGATAATCAATATCAAGAAGATAACAAATTTCAACAAGACAGTCAATATCAGCAAGATAGCGAATATCGACAGGATGATCAATATCAATTAGATGACCAATATCAACTAGATAATCAATATCAACAAGGTGATCAATATCAACAAGATAGCCAATATCATCAAGATGAACAATATCAACAAGACAACCAATACAAGGACCAACAGTATAATCAAGATCAGCATTATCAAGCAGAAACTCAATATGTACAGCAGCAAGATTACCAACAAAGCCAGCAAGAACAATATGAGAAAGAAAAGCAAGAGCTGTATGATCAACAGCAAAAGCAACAGCAACAACAAACACTACTAAATCAGCAACGTCAACAACAACAGCAATTGCAGCACCAACAGCAACAGCAGCAACAACAGCAGCAACAGCAGCAAAAACTACCAACGCAACAACTGCAATCGAGTGTTTTAACTGGAGCCGCTACGTTAGGTTCGTTAATGGCAGGTGGAGCAAAAAGGTTAGGAAGTCTATTCGGTGCTGCTGCAGCTGCTGTTGCTGCTCCAGCAGCAAGCCAACAACAACCGCCTGCAACAGTACCTACTGCTGCTGCAGTTTCGCAACTACCACCTACTTTAGCTTCTGCTACACCATATACCAGTACAACAACAATATCAGCAACAACGTCCGTCCCTGATGTACCTTCAACCCCAACTGTAACTACATCAGCTCCAATGCTACCAAGAACACCGTCTCTTCGAAGACAAGAATCTATGCAACGACCCTCAGTGCGTCGAACACGGACTTTACCTGATGCTCCAGAGGATTATTCCGCAGGGAGTTTCGATGAAAGTGCCTACGAGGACGAGTACCATAAGACTGAAATCGATCAAGTGGATCGCGATAGGACGTCACTGGATAGGTATCATGAAGATGACACCATCCATGAGGATGTCGTAGAAGAAGAAAAGGCGATAGAAGAATCAAGTATACATAAAACTGCATCGCCAACAAAGACTGTGTCACAAACTAGGAAACCTTCTGTTGATAGTTACCACAGTCAAACGCCTTCCATACTTGATCGAAAAACTTCACAAAGTTCTTTTATTTCCCAACATGAAGAAAAACTTACGATCCCTACAACATTAGATGGTGAGTTGTTTCTTAAAATATATCAAAATCTTTCTTTTAATTTACTTAACGTAGTAATATTTTCAATATTTGTATAGAGGGTTTGTCTGAGTGTAGCAAACCATAGCTCCACTAATTAATGAATTTTATTTATGTAGTTCTCAAGAATTCTTTATATGCATATATTCCGAACATTAAATCATCAAGACTTTAGGTTTGATTTAACCATAAAAAATTACCATATAGAACAATTAATTAGGTACTTTAACATTTTCAATACGATAACGAAAACAATTAGGTATTTAAATATATTGTATCTTTGCAGAACAAGCAATGGACAAATCTAAAGTGACATTTCAAGAAGGACGCACAACTTATCACGAAGTTCCTGAGGAAGGAGATAGGTTCGAAAGACAGGAATCGTTTGACCAGGATGTGGAGTACCCTGATGACCAAGAGCAATACCCAGATGATACATTTAGGGAAGGAGACAAATTTACTGACCAGGAAAGGTTCGATGAATCTGATGAACAATATCCTGAAGATAGTGTCTTTAATGAAGAACAAGAAAGGCATGAAGAGGAACCAATGAATTTTCACCCTGAACAACCTAAGCTTACCCCAAAACAGAGGTGGCATCGGGCGTATAACAAGATCATCATGCAGCTAAATGTGAGTCATTATTTCTTTATCGACGAATGAAACAGATTTTTACTGTGAATACATTAATTATTTTTTAAATTTAAATTTAAATTTATTATTTTTTAATTATTATTACTTTAGTCTGTTTCAATCGTTATTTTCTTTTTTTTTATTTACGTATTTAATGTATATTTACAATGCAAAAGGAGAATTAATGTGTAATTTAGATGATTATGAAGAAACTGATGACATAAGGTAAGTCTGTATATTATAAATTGAAAACTCTATTGTCAAACTATTTTATATTTTATATATTTTATAGTTAATCATGATCCTTGTTAAGGAATATTATTTATAGAAATAAAATTTAAAAGAGTTACAACATTCGTCGTAGCACACATAACACCTTGAATAAAATCTACTTATTTTATAATACTTATTATAATTTTTATGTATTTAACTACGAAAATCCTATGTCTTATATACAAATTTAATCAAGACTCTGAAAGACATCGTTTTCGGAGAAATCCCTTACAAAATATGATAAGAGCGTTACTGCTTCATACAGATTAGAATTTACTTTACGACTGTCTGTACATCCAATCAAGTTTATACATTTTATTGGAGTTAATCAAGCGTTGTCTAGCTCAGTCGATGTCCAATTAATACGACTGCTAAGACCGTTCTTGACTGTAATAGATATAACATATTATAATAGGTATAATAAATAGGCAAACTGCGTAAAGTAATTATTTTTTTATTATAATATTTTTATTTTGTGTCAGAAAAAAAAACATTGCAAAAAAAAAAATTCGATTAGATTAATACTCTTTTCACTTGCACGTCTCTTATTAAACTGACGTCGATAAAACGAGTATATTTAAATGAGGTTATCACATACAAACTACTTATAGTATTTTAGTCCCGCTGTGAAAAAATGTTCGTATATAAACTACTGCTGGGAAATGGGAAAATGCTGTTACATTCTGGAACTGTTAATGGCTTGACCTTACACATAACTAAAGCTTAGCGAAACACAAAGAAAGTCAGGTTAAGATTTAGACTCTGTGTGAGATTTTTGCAGAGTAGTCTTAATATTTTTTCGAGTCAGTCGAGAACAGTCGAGCTCGTGCTTCCGTTGAACAAAAAGCTTAATTGTTGAATATATTGATATTATTTTAGACGCTTAAAAAGAAAAATTTAATCTAAATTTTTCTTTTAACTTATAGGTAAATTTCTATATTATATTTCTTTATGTTTAATATGTAATAAACACAATAATAGATTTATAAAGGGCGGGCTCAGCAAGGAAGAAACATATTTTTTACATGTTTACATTGTTGTTCTAATATTTATATATTTTAATTTCATTATTATTCTCTTAAATAATTCATAGATACGTTTAATTTGGTAATGGGTATAGAAAAAACAAATTTCATATTGTGTTATATTATATATCAACCATTTACTTTCAAGGGCATGTTTTAATAAGAAACGGTATTTCACAATGTTATAAGCTTTATATTGACGAAAAACGTGATATTATTTAGTTCAGCCTACGGCAACATATTAGTCATATTATATTACCTAAAAGTCCTGAATATCATGAATGCTTTGATTTAAGATTAAAATACGTAATTTGATTTCATACTTAACTTATTAGAGTAGTAATGTTAATCAATTAAACTAATTATTATACAATGTTTCGAAGAGATGTAACATGTCCGAGCTTCAGGCGTCCCGTTGCCACACGTTGGTTAAGTGGTGCCACCCGCCGAGTCCCATGACGCCTTTGAACCCGATCACTTCATTAGTTCCACTGAGTTACGATATTCACGCACACAAAAATCTACGCATTCTCTCAGTCCGCAAACAGCCTTTGTACCGTACACACACCTAAGTACTGAAAGTAAAAATAAATTAAACATTTCAACTTCAAAAACTCACAGAACGATGTTACCGGAAACCCGCGAGGACGCGATAGCGCTATCCTGCGGGCGGCCGTGGCCCTAATAATTGCGACGCGCGCGCACCTCTATCAGCCATTTATATGTAAATTCGTTTGACTTCAGGTGTAAACCTACAGTTCTGTTTTATTGTTGATGAGGTGTGAATAAGTTGTTTATAAAACTCTTATATAGAACAGTATAAAATCATCAATCATGGTGCGAAGTAAGAAAGGCCAAGCAGTCAGTGAAGCTGACGTCCGATGCGATGCTTTTGCATCAACTCGGTCCAATATTAGCGGTTCTCGTTTAAGAGTGCGTCGAGGCTCAAGTTTGACCGATTTGGACAAATTACGTAGTGGCGGTTCGAGTGGCGGCGGTTCTATCGGCGACTTGATGAATATGTTCAGTGGAAGTGCTAATTCTGTCGGTAGTGACACTTTGGTAGCTCGGACGGTACCCTTGGAGACTGTTCGGCGAAATATACCACCAGTTTCTACACCACCACCGCATCCTTCACCGTCTCCTCTTATCCATATATCGAGACCTGTAGGTCCATTGACTATGGCTCAAAGAACCTTGAGATTCAGCAGACTCCTGAAATATCAACCGTGCTCGACTGATGTTGTTATCCTTCTGGTAAGTCATTTTAACTTAGTAGGTAACAGGTTATTATAAAGCAAAAGCTTATAAATATATTTTAATTTAGATCGTTTTTAATGCTTGTTAAATTACAATTTTATCAGAAATAATGTAGATTACTATGAGTGATATCACTGCCGTTATCATATGATAGTATTGAGGAAAATAGAAAAGCTTTATTTTATCTGTGGAAAGCTTCATTAAGCTGCTTGGATAATATATGTCACTTTAGAAATAAAATATTATTTAGATATACACGATGATTTTATACATTTATTAGTATAATGAATTGCGATATGTAACCTACTTCTTGGTGCGAGACATTTTTGATCTGATGATTGATATTTTACAATAATTTTCATAGTCATTATAGCAGAGTTAATATATTAAGTACCTACGTTCTATAACTTATAAAAATGAATGAAAAATAACCAAAAGATTCTATAAAGAATCAGCTCAATGCTTAGTATTTAACCATTAAAATACGGTACTACTTTGTGGTAACAAAATTTCATTCGACAATTTGACGCAAGAAAAATTGGTAATATTTAACCAGTTATTTCATTACCTTAATATTAGATCTAAAGACAATTTAATTGAAAAAAAAAATGTTTTCTAAGTTATTGCAATATTTACTGAATGTCATGAGTCTGTGGTGTGGTGGTGTGTGTGTGTTTGTTTAAAACTGGAGAATTTAAAAAAAAATGAAGCTCTTTTGTATAAAGGAGACTAGCGAAAGAGGATAACTGGATAAACTATTTTTTTTTTAATAAAATTATATATCAAAAAGAAATTCTAACAGTCCAATAACCTGGAAACGATCATATCCTTTCCAAGATTTTTTTCTTATCTACTATATAATTTATTCTTTAACTAGCAGAACCCGCGGCGTCGCTCGCGCTAAAACTACAAAAAAAACTCTAAAATGGTAGGTTTCATACAAACTTTCATCTGCTATTTTACCCTCTTATGAGATGAATTTCGGAAAATGCTAAAACATTTTAATTAATTGTATTGAAGAGCATTAATACCAAGTTTCAAGTAATTCTGATCATAAATATTTTTGTGATTGTATTATAACATGTTTTCCCGCGGGAAAGAGATAATTTCTCTTTCTTCTTCTTCTTTCTCCAGCCCTCCAACTATCTCCACACAAAAAATCACGTCAATCCGCCAAGCCGTTTCGGCGTGAAAGAAAGACAAACAAACAAATAAGCAAACAAACACACTTTCACATTTATAATATTAGTATGGATATGACTTAGCACACAAATATGCTTTAACAATTTTTGAGACGTACCTATAATGATGTTATTAATTTATACGTTTATTTCACGTTTGTATTTTACTGTTTGAAATAAATTTAAAATTTAAAATTTGATACAATCCAGAATGATCGAGTAAGAAACAGTCGACATTTTCAGTAAAGTATTTTATCAATTTTCAAGTGACTTTTTCATTAAAATAGCTCAATTTACATCAGAAATGAGTTCGAATATTGCGTAATTTTTCATTGCCAATCAAGTATTTTGCATAAACATTGAAGGAAATCAATATGTTCGTTTAAAGAGTTTCTCCTCGCAAATTATATTTTCTTTGAATAGGTTATTTCCTTATCAAATCGAGTACAGTAATGAAGTCAGCCTATTGATTAAATTTTGGAAAATTGACAGAATAAAAAACACATTTCGTACACAAAGTATTATGACTCTAAATAGTTAAGTTTCATTACAATTGTATGATAGATGTAAGTTACATTTTCTATTCCATGTGGCCTTATACGAGTACAACCTGGGTATTATTTATACTAAATCAAATCAATATATGATTAATAAAATTTGAAATTAAAGATATTTAAGTAATTCCAATTTAATAAGATCACGCATTAATTAAATAATACAGCGTAAATGTTAAAAAATGTAATTTTATTAAAAAGTTTAAATTTTTACAAAATCTGTACGAATGCCATTTTATGAAACATTAATGTGAAACACTAAGTTTTATTAGTTTTTATTTCTTATAATTCAACATATGAGTTTTATATACATATAAATTTGAATTTTATATATGAAAATTTAATTTACACATTATTATCTACGCGTTGAAGTTATTAGGCACAGGGCCGGATTATCTATAAGGCAGTTTAGGCAACTGTCTATGGGCCCCGCATCGGCTAGGGGCCCCACGCACGTAGAAAAAAAATTGAAAATATATCATCGAGCGAAAATTTAATTTAAAAAAATAAAAAAATAGGTGAACATTCCATCGTGAGGACAAATAGAACAGTTAGAATTCCATGAAATCTACCTAATAGCGTAATTACGAAAAATGTATTTTAATAAGTTATAAAAGGGTGAAAGGGCCCCGAGAATCGCATTGTTTAGGGGCCCCCGGCATGGTTAATTCGGCCCTGATTAGGCATATTTTTTCATAAACTTAAGCAAATACTTTAGTTTAGGCATCTCAATGTTATGAATGCATCTGTTGAAATCACCGATGACTTTCACTGAATGCGTCATCATCCGTGAGATGATGTCCTTCAGACAGACACTTAAGTCAGATACTTCTTTGAAGCCGTGGATAGCAATCTCCGCCATGACCACAGGAAATGGTGAAGTTTCATATAAAAACTGAAAAAAATATTTTTGCTTTTAATTATGAACCTAGTACACAAGGATCCAATGCGAATTACAAATTATTCAAATTATTATATTTATTATATCTAATAATCAGATTTTAATAAATATCTTAAAGGTCAGCGTTTGGCTTTGAATTAAGGACTTTTGACGCAGCAGACAGTGCTGATTTTAATGTAAATTTTTCGTTCGAATAAATAATAAAATCTTAATTTACGTGTATATATAATAAAATATTTTTGATATCCGAATGTTTAGAGATTTCTTACCACGGTCCTCTCCAGGTCTTGACTTTCATGAGAGCAATTCCCCCCAACTTGCTGCTGTTTTTGACATTCGAATAATTTGGATGCTGAATACTTCTTTAGATTTTCCAACGTTTCAAAATGTACTTGTAACTTTTCTGTATCAACGTGTCGTCGAATCAGTTAAAATGAAAGAATAATTAATATTTTAAAAACTACATATTAACTTTAGTAAAAAATAGTTTAATAACATAACACATTACATAAAGAATTTGTTATTTCGGTGACTATGAACAAATATACTTTTGTTTCCATAACATCCTGCTATTACTGGGTCAGAACAATGTAAACACGGAAGACGCTACTAAAATATAGAGGGGTTTCCGGGACACTTCAAGCCTTTCTCTTTCATAGAGTAAATAATTTTCTAAGAGAAATTTCACATTTTTCGTTAAACTAAGAGGTAAATAGTGCAGCCGTACTATATATCAATAATTTACGTTTTTATACAGTATTTATTGTTCATACATATATAATATTTTTTACGGGAGTACGTTTCACGAGTTAATCAAATAAATAGTAATATATACATATAATAAAATTGTAACTAAGCCGAATCTGTACATTAAATATATTTTGGAAAATCTTATTGAAATAAACATTATAATCGATACAGAGGCCGAATCTATAGTTTTTAGAATTTTTGTCTGTCTGTCTGTTACCGCATCACAGAAAAACCGCTCGAGGGATTTTGATGAAATTTGGTATAGTGATAGCTCGTTACCTAGGTCAACATATAGGATACTTTTTACCCTGGGAGAATATCTCATTTCTGAGAAAAAATACAAAAACTGCAATGTAAGAGTATACTAATATGTAAAACCTAAGAATTTGGCTTTTGGTCACCTGAACGCGGGCGGAGCCGCGGGCAATGCTAGTTAGCTATAATTAAATATAAAAAGCAATTATTTTTACATGATTAATGTACTAAAATATACATGTATTATCTAAATAGCCTGCTATGTGTTATAATGGTGGCTGTTAAGATACGAGTAATTTATCTCACCTGGCAACCGTTGCACTCGCTGATAGCCTAAAGCTAGACATAAGGTAACATTTTCATCGGCAAGCTGCAAATTCTCGCCTAGAAGCTTAACAATGCTTTCCTTGCAATACGTGCCATTGCGGGGCTTGCGATCGTGAATTATGACCTGAAACGTAAATAAATTAGATGTTTGCTGTGTAGCAAATAAAGCAAAATAGGCGATGAACTAGATTTCTTACGTGGAGGTAGTTCATTTGCTATACTTGAGCTAAACTAAGATTTACATATATTAATTTTGTTGCATAATAAATGCATAAATAAATAAATAAATATGTTGCGACATTCATACACAGCACCATCTAGTTCCATGGTAAGCTACGAGGCTTGTGTTATGGATACCAGATAGTTGATACACTACAAATATATATAACTTTAAATACATCCATATTATAAATATAAACAGTAAACACCCACGACTGGAGTACAAACATTCGTGCTCATCACACAAATGAATGCCCCCAGCGGGACACGAACCCGCGACCGCTGGTACAATAAGTAGGGTCACTACAAACTGAGCCAAACGTGTCGTCTAATAGTGCATTTTTTTTTAATACAAACATATTAGGCACTAGATTAGTTATTGAAATTACAAGAGTTAATTGTTGTATTCGTCCTTTATTTAAAACCTTCTTAGTGTCTAGCCATCGGAAATGTGTTTTATACGTAGATTTTAAAGTGTGAGAACTCTTATGATGTCCTAGTAGCATTTTAGCAGGCGACAGCCCGCTCGTGTGTTCCGGTCTTTACTCTAAGAGTCTGGCTGCCGGTTAATGGTCCGTTTCTATTTCACTATTTCTCTTAAAAGTAGACCTCATATTTCACATTTTCTAGCTGTTCCGTTTGTTAAATAGACCTATCGGACCGGTCGTTTACGAGAAATATTGAGTTTTAATACTTTGTTTGGACTTACGAGGTTTAAAACGAGGAAAATATATGGACCTGACGTTTTAATCATACTAAATTAATAATATTATGTTACCAAATATATATTCTTTGGTTTTGTGATAGTGGAAATATTCTTGAGATCTTATTATTTGCGTTTTGGATTACAAGGAGGTCGTACGTTCGATTATCGGAAAGCAAGACTTGATGTTTGTTAAAATAAAATGAGGTTATAAGTATCACTTAGTACAGAATTTCTCTTCATAGGCAATAACGCAAAATGTTGTGATTTCTTGTCTACTTTGTCCTGTTTATCAATTTTGTGAGGAACAATTGTTAGCTTAGTTTTTACTTACTCATATTATAATTTCGAAAATATGATTATTTGTTTGTCCTTCTGTCACGTAAAAGTGACAGGTTATATGACGGAGAGTGTTGAATATATCTTTTTTCGATTCTTTCCCACGGGATATAATGATATTTTAAAAAATTTAGGTTAGTAAAATAATTTAAATGCTGATTTTCTGATGATCGGTACCTGGAAGTACAAAGATATTTGCTCGAGATATACTGTCATGTAATTGATTGCCTTGTCAGCTTCATTCTTCATCAGTAGCTTAATCTGAGAAACGAGGGTGTCCATGTCTTCCCTAGACTTTTGTGTTCGAACTTGGATGTCAGCTATTAACGTCCTATATCCATTTATAAGGTTGTCTTGAAAATCGGTCGTCTGAAATTTTCATATTTAAAATTAATACTTTATACTGATTTAATTTTGTTAGAAGAACGTGTTAGTTAAATTATATTAAAAAAATCTAAATTTATTACTTTACTAATTATTCTATCGCTATTTTTATAAATAATTGCAAAATAACAAACCTGTAGAGTTATTACAATAAAGACGGAAACAAGAACAATGAGAGTACTGCGATTCATTTCCGCTTCTTAAATTCACCATTCATGTCAACTCACACTAAACATTATTGAATAATGAAAATATATTAAATATTACTTTATAATACAAAGTATTTTTTAAATATATATAGATCACTTATATGTAAGTTAGATTTTCTGCAATTAAGAAACAGCAAATCACTTTGTTTAGTGGTGTCAAATAGCTAGCTGGCTGCCTAATGAGTGCTCATTTGTGTTGGTTCTTGTTTTGCTTTCCGTCTCCGATTGAGCCAACGTTTGTTATGATTAGGCCTGAAACACATTAATGAACTAAAAATATTTCGTTATTTTCAAAATTTATAATTACTTTTTAATTGAAAATCTAAACGGACTTTAAAATCATTTTAAAAATAATTATTCCGTTCAGGAGAAACCTTTTTAATATGTCTATAGGAACCTTTTGAGGTATAAAATAGAAATTAAAAAAATATGATAAACGATCTGAGTAGGTACTAGTGATACTGAGCAAAGATAACGTAACTAAAAATGACGTGCAAAAAATCTGTAGAAAGGTAGTTTCATACAAACTTTCATCCCCTATTTGACTCCTTATAAGATGAATTTCGAAAAATGCTAAAACACTTATTTATTTAATTTTATTGACGAGCATTAGTACCAAGTTTCAAGGTCCTGAATATTTTTTGGATTGTAATATAACGTGTTTTCCCTTGGGAATTAGATAATCTCTCGTGGTAAAAAGTAGCCTATATCACTCTCCAGCCCTCCAACTATCTCCACACAAAAAAATCACGCCAATCCGTCACTCCGTTTCGACGTGAAAGAAGGACAAACAAACAAACACATTTTCACATTTATAACATTAGTATGGAGATATAAATAAAATTGTTGCTCAGGAAGATGCACATTATAACAGAGTCCTAATAGCAAACCTCCGTGACGATCATATTGACTTGTTTCATAGCATTAGTTTATACTAGTTTAAATTGTTATCGCGTAATTCATTCGTTTTGAATGCCAATTGACTAATGTTGTCATTCATTGTGTATTTTGTCAGCCATCGGCATATTTGAGATCACTATATTAATCACTAGCATTGCCCGCGGCTTCGCCCGCGTTTAGATGACCAAAAATAAAATTCTTAGATTTTACATATTAGTATACTCTTACATTGCAGTTTTTGTATTTTTTCTCAGAAAAGAGACATTTTCCCGCGGTAAAAATTATCCCATATGTTGACCCAGATAACCAGCTACCATCATACCAAATTTCATCAAAATCCCCCCAATAGTTTTTCCGTGATGCGGTAACAGACAGACAGACAGAAAAAATTCTAAAAACTTAGATTCGGCCTCTGTGTCGATAATAATGTCTATTTCAATAAGATTTTCCAAAAAATATTTAATGTACAGATTCGGCTTTGTTACAATTTTATTATATGTATAGATTTAGGTATATCTATTTAATGATCACTAGAGAACTGACTGTTGTTTACTTTCGATTTAATTTACGGTTTTATTTAGAATATTTCAATTAAATATCAAGTAGTAAGTGAAGGATAAAGCAAAGGCTTTAAAAATAAATCCAAAATCACTTAAACTATTTAATATAAAGTTCCTACAATAAAATAAATCTAAATTGAAAAATTGATACAAAGCAAAAAAATCTAACATATTACCTCGTAACTGCGTTTAGTCTTTATTTTCCACCAAAAAAGTATCATTTTCCTGGCGCTAGTAAACTAATACAATTATGTATTTTTATGTAATTTTAGTTTTGCATAGTAAATCATTTCACGTTTATTTGTTAAAACGCCATCTATTGTCTAAGCTCGTAAGTATTCCAAGAAAGGGATGTTTAAGGTGATTTATGTTTTATAACATAGATGGCACTAGTAGTCTGCCTCGAGTTTTCTTTAAATATAAAATAATACTAGCGGCTCACCCTCGCTTCGCTCGGGTTCGTCGCTAGGTACGTTTTAAATAGATATAAAAAGAAAAAATCTTTCTTTCTCACATTTTAATTATATGTTTTAATACTTACCTATTCCGGACTAAGAGAAATCCAAAAATTAAAATATCATAAAAATTGGAACGCGGTCGAACGGGATAAAAAGTATCCTATGTCCTTCTCCTGGCTCTAAACTACCTCCCTGCCAATTTTCAGCTAAATCGGTTCAGCCGTTCTTGAGTTATAAGCGAAGTAACTAACACGACTTTCTTTTATATATATAGATTATGATAGCCACGAAAGATAATGACAAGATTATATGATAATTATTATATAATTAAATTAAATTATTTTTGCCAATTTGTTATTTATTTTGCTGAAAAATAACTTTTATTGACATTTTCTGAGATGATTTCATTATAACTGCAGGTGTTACTTTTGTGGTGTTTGAGAGGCTTCAACTACAACGTATTTTTTATTTTGAATATTATTTTATTAAATTTTATGTCATAAAAATGAAATATATTAGTCTATATCAATAACAATATTTGACTCTATGTACTTTTAATACCTTCGCTAAACTTCCTCAATCGAGGAAGCAATTAAGCAAGTTTAAATAAAAAAATATTATGTCTTTGTAGATAAGCTTTTTTACGACTTCATATCGTACCTAGTACCTATATCCCATATAAAATAACGATAACAATTCTATGAATAAGCATTTTACTTTAAAAATATTAATTTTAAAACTTAATTACATAGGTATCTCCCTCATCCAATAACATCAACACAACTAAACTCACAAGTACTAGAGATCGGAAATCTGTCCTATGCGCGAAAAACGTAAAACTAAGTATAACAATTCTATAAGCTGCTGTGGCCTCATAAGCCTCACGTCGGTAATTAAAGGTTAAAAAAAAATAATAATAACAAAACCTTAAACGAAGGGCTTCAGTCCGACTTCAAATTCAAATTCATTTCCTTGAAAAAATATTAATTTCATAAATTTAATTTTTGCACTAAATGGAAAATGATTTATTTTGCTTCTAAACGCTTATACATCAATATAAAATAGATACGTACTTCCCTATATTTCTACATGTTAGAAAAGAAATAACTGCAATTTTTGAAATATTCTCATCCTCGCGTGTAGTTTTGCACATCTGAAATACCTTTACACTTCAGCGTTAGTTATTACATTCTACGCTGTGCAGTCTATCACAAAGCTTTCATTGTAACTAAATAAATAATTTTAGACAGACTTTTGGAATTCTAAATGTAAATTAGTTTAAAATAAAACTTTTTTAAATTATTTATCTCAATCAAAATATTTTAAATGGTTTTGTTATATATTTTAAATCAGCAAATTGAATTTTCTCCCATTTTATATGGAATCTCGCAAGTTTTTAGACCTGATGCAGAATGCAGTATGATATTGTGCTTAAGCTTAAGCTGATGATGAATTAGCAAAGTTTACATTATTATGTAGTCATTAGAGTTTAGCTCTTTAGTCTAATGCTTTAGGGGTACTACCAACTTTAACCATTATAGTTTATTTGTTGATTTCAAATTATTATATTATGTTCTGCGTTCTAGTGTACGTAATACATAAAATTTAATTTCTCATCTCAATCTATACTAATATTATAAAGAGGTATTTACCTCTTTTCTGAGTTTGTGAATTGTGACTTTGTGACTTTGTAGGCGGTAATCTCTGGATCGACCGAACCGATTTAGATGAAATTTGGTAAGAAGATAGTTTGAGACCCTGGGAAGGACATAAAGGATACTTTAGATTCGATGCGAATCTATACGATAAGGATACTTTTTATCCCGGAAATCATCCCTTAAGGGTGCGAAAACGGGGATGAAAGTTTGTATGGGGAATCAACCTAGGGACGAACCAAAAAATAAAAATAAAATAAAAAGAATAGTCAAGAACAGTTATATAAATGGTAGATGATGTGATATAAATAAAGCTAAAAAGATAATCATTCATAACAAATTTCACCAAATACATTTTTTTAATAAATATAAGACTAATATAACTAATAAAACAAACAACAAACAAAAACTAATTCCATATAGTATTACTATAAATCAAAGTGAAAAGTCAAAAGAATAAATTTTAAACTATACTTTAGTCGCCCTCCCTATTACGGTTTGTCGGACAGCTCGAGCACTAATTGGACGATTGCTACGCGGTCCGCATGCATCGTAGCAGTATGCAAGGACTTCGAGAATACAAATAAGCTATGGTTCTAAAAGTGTTTCTGTAAGACGTTTCTGCTTATTCAGTACAAGTATAAGACAAAATAATCTAGAAAACGTACAAGGTTTCTCGTTACAGGTACACTGATACAGTCTTTGGTATCTAACTTTTCTCATTTATTCTAGCATTAGTGTAAAATTTACTTGTTAAACGTAACTCGATATATATTATCATCTTATTTTTGTATCGTTAACATAAGTTACATGATATTTCTTTATTAATAAGAAAGCAAAATCCAAAAAACGTATTTTTTTTGCAAAAAAACAAATCTGCGCTGCTGACTGTATGTATGGTTTGTCGAAAATCTCTACCTTAATTGGACAATTCATACGTGCATGCCTCTGTCGAAGTATGCCTGCATTGTGGGCAAATATTCCATATGAATGCCTCAAATTAAACGCATCTGTTAGCTTATTCAATTTTCGATTGATATGCGGTTGCGAATTGCGAATGGCGTAGATTGTTTTTAATGATATACATTTTATATTGTAGATCAAGTTTATACACTTTACTTTAAATCAAAGTTACTTGTTCTTTTTTGCTATTTTGCTCCAGTAGATTTAATTGTTATTTACAAAGGATACAATATTTACAATATATAATGAGACAAAAATATATTTGATACAATTCCCTTGTGAGAATTAAGCAAATTGAATTTTCAAGTCAATTTCAGGACTTTTAGCCTAGACCTGCTTTTGTTAGATTCGCTTATAGTTTCATAATTAGATAGCATTTTTTTAGCGGTATTTAATGTTAGGTTTATAGCATAAATATCTTTTGTGTCACATAATACTTTCTTTCTATAAAGACTGTGAAGGCGACCCATACATTAAAAGTTATTTTTTGTTATTGCCATTTGGTGTTGAATTTGTCGGTATTTCTTACATTTACATTTGAATTGTGAAACCGCCTACAATTTATGCACGTTTCTAAGACATTTTTTTTGTTATTTTTACAGTGCAAAGAAACTATGGTGATATCTTACTCTGTCGTTCATCTGTCGACATTGATATTGCAGTTAATTGTTGGCAAGGAATCATCAATTAACAATACTGCGCTTTCTATAATCCCTCCACGACCGCGGACACGCCGGCGTGTCAGTTAACAATAGATTTGTTAGAATTTTAATCAATTTCTTAGGAATTTACCTGTAGGTGCTAAGTAAATTGAGAGAAAACTAAGAACTATGATAAGTGCGGGGGACCTGTCACATACTTGATAATGTCAGATTTACTTAAGATGGGGCAGTTCAGAACCATTCCCGTACAATTTACAGATTTAATTTCAAAGAAGAAAGAAAATGCTTAAATACTTTAAATTTAAGGGGAGGAATATTTGATACAATTGCATTGTGGTATCTGTGTTACGGGTTATTGCGTAACCGAGCCTGCAACGAGCGACTTTCAGTGCACAACTTTTCTTTCAAAACGGTCTGTAACAATCTCAAGACATTTTCAAGTAACTTTTTCTTTTGATGTTTTGCCTTTCTTCTTGCACTTAATACAAACTTCTTTATCGTATTGAAGATTTCAATTTGTTTCGTCGTTGTTTAACTTCACAGCAGAAATAAGTTAGGGTGAATTTGCTAGGAGCGTTTGAAACGACCCTTTTTGTTTCCACTCTTGATGGGATTTATTAATTTGCGTTTTAATTAAAAAATCGTGACTTTGAAGTTTAAAAATATTGGCCAAGTCGATCTGAACACACTCACTAAATACTCATTATATTAAACATTGAAACGTTTAGAGCGAGTAGATTAGAACTATTTAGACCAACAACATAAAAAAAATATAAGGCAAATACCTGCTTGGGCTAGCTGTTTTTAACATGGATATTAGATTCAGTTTAGAAATCTTATGAACGCACATAATTTTGTATTTTATTTCGTAATTTTAAGCAAATAAATTTTAAAGTCGTTTATATTTTCTTTGTTAGTATCTGCGGTGATACGCTACCTTACCCCATATTGGGTTACATAGTTAAAAAAGTATCTAAAAAAAAGAAATTCAGAAGTACGGACCGACAGCATATAATAGGTTTGGATACTTTGGGTGGGTTATAAAAGATCAGCAATATTTTAGTGTTGAAGCTGTAAACTTATTTCGTATCCCATTATAAAATCAAATTTGAATAACGAGTTAACGCATGAACAATCGGGGCATATTGGCTGCAATAAATTATAGATAATTTATTTTAAATACTACTTATTGACATAAATTAAACGATACTTATATTGTTAGTCATAATTGGATTGTGAATATATAATGAGGATCTAAATGTAGTTTAATAAATGATGTTATTTACGAGTAATTGCCGTTTATGTATTTACAATGAATCACACTAACATATTCATCTGTACATAGTTATCATTACATATTATAAATTAAAGTCTCTCGCGCACTGAGTTTCTGTTTGTTCGGGCTAATCTCAAAAACTACTGTACTGATTTTCATATGGTTTTCACCAATAGTAAGAGGAAGGAAGGCTGTAATTTATGTACATATTTACGTTTTGCAAAAACAATTTAACAGTAATAATCTAATATCATATGTTTTTGAATTTAGTCGGAAAAAACCGTCTATTCCGAGGGTTTTCGTAGTATTATAAATGCGAAGATCATCTAGGATGGGACACTAAGCTTTTATCGATAAGAATTTGACAAATTTTGTGTGGAGCACATAACAAAGTTGAAAAAATATTAACTAGAAAAAAATAAAAAGGGCTAATTCGATTTTCTTCAGAAAAGGATTGTCTCAATATCAGCAGAACGAAGTAACCTAAATATAATTTTCCAATTTTTTTTTAAGAAAACTATAAACAACTACAAATTAAATTATAAGATCGATTGATACACTGCGAAAATATTTTTAAAGAAATTACACACAGTGATGTTTATCTGTGGGAAAATGCCAAATGATCTCAGACGAAGCCTTGTCCAAGACAAAGTATTCTAACAAACAGTATAAACCCGGTCGAACCCTAATAGACGTTGATCGTAGCATTTATTTATTATTGTCGCCTCAGTTCCTAAGTCGATCCAATAGATCGCTTTCAGGTTAACTTGTTTCAATTGGATTAATAGCCGCTGCAATATCTCCTTCATGTTGTTTAATAGAACTCTACATATGTGTATTCTTTATTTTGCAACATGCAAAACTTTTGATCCACGACCTTATAATCATTTATTTGACAAATTTTACAGTTGGTCCTAAAATTCCGACGGTTAATGATTTTAATTTATGAATCAGTGCTTTTAGCCAAACAATTAGTATTCAAAGTTAAAATCAAAATATACTTAGTTTTAATAGATGTTTGCTTAGAAGCACTTTAGATTAAATATAAGTTAGTACTTAAGCATCATTTTAGATTTTTAGTTAATCCATATACAACTTTTGCGAAACCCTGTCTAAATACGACTTTAAAATATAGTGTTCTTTTTTAAGTGAAACTTCTTTAGAATCATTGTGATTTGAAACTCGATGAAACGGAAATGATGATGTGAAAAATAATACTGAATAATTTACTATGTAATATATGTTAAATAAAATGTAAAATAACTTTTAAAGTAGGTAAAAAAAACTAAACCCTACAATTATCCTACTCCTGATACTCTACGTATGGTAGAGTTGATGGTAGAGATGGAGATATCTCATTCTCGTAGGTAACTTTTCTGAAGTTTCACTTCTAGCGTGAGTAAATTGTAAACACATATACTTTTTTTTAAACGATGGACAAATGATTACCTATATCCGCACATTTATATACGAAAATGACGTTATTGTAAAATTTTATTTCATAATAAAATTGTTGCAGACAGATCTTCCCAAGTGGGAATTTTAAATGAAGTTACACAAGACGCTCTCATAAAGAAAGATAAATCTTTTATCTTGAGTGCAATATTAAAAATTAATATACATTTTATGCTAGCTGTTTTAAATGTAATATTATTGGGTTAAATATTCGAACTTTCCTTTGAGTGCTTTTTAGAAATTTTACAATGAAATATTTACTTAAAACTTTTTATTTTCATATATTCTAAAATTGCAGTACAGATACAAGGCGTATATCTATACTAATATTATAAAGAGGTAAAGTGAGTTTGTGACATTGTAGGGGGTAATCTCTGGATCTACTGAATCGATTTAGATGAAGTTTGGTAAGAAGATAGTTTGAGGCCTTGGGAAGGACATAGGATACTCTTTATCCCGGAAATCATCGGATGACAGTTTGTATTTGGAAGCAAGCTATACACAATTATTGCATATCGCTATATACAATAATTGTGATGCACATATTTTAGCGATAAAGTCAATTTTCAAATTGTTATGTGTGTAGTTTGTAGTCAGGTAGTATTATAGATTACGTACAAAGATATTTCAACTGCAGTGCTCCTGGAGGTATATTAAAGCTGGCATTACAATTTGCACAGTCGCAAGAGCCAGATAAAGCGATACTTTAGCTGCATACTAAATGTAATTTACCTTATAATTTAGTACATTTTAGTTGTGAATCTGAAATTGTACTGCAAGAGGAATAATTAGTGGAGGAACGCTTATTGGATAGGATTTAAACTATATATAGTTTAAATATTGTACGGAGGCGGGCGTTGATATCTGCAACGCAGTTTATACTTTTGCAGTATCATTGTAGCCATTGTTGTTTACTGTATACTTATAAGAATTGTTACTAAATAAATAAATTTCATTCATTCATTCATTCAAATTTCATTCATTCATTCATTCAAATTTTATTCATTCATTGGATAGGACATTGCGGATATAATTTTGAATTTGATTTTAGTGAAGTATGTTATTAAAGCGGGAAATAATATATTAAAATGTATATTCATAATTAAACGCGAAAATAGTGGTTTTTCTGATAATGAGAGAAATTTTTCTGATAATGATAATGAAAGTTAAAGAAGATGTTAACTGGATATGAGGCACCTACTTTAAACATCAAAGTTCAGAAAACCCACTATAAAAGCTGAAACTTTTAAACAATATTTAATGCCGCACAGCGTAAAACACTACTACTTTATGTGTTACATAAAATCTAATATATTTAAAACGAGCAATTCTTGTATATTTTATTTATACTGGCGATCTCGAAAACGGCTTTACCAATTTCAAAATTTGGCATGTGGGAGGTTTCGGGGGCGAAAAATCGATCTAGATTAGTCTTATATCTGGGAAAACGCATGTTTTCGAGTTTTCATGCGGTTTTCTTTCGCATTATTCCACGAAAATATGGCATAAGCATCGTGGTCTAGCGGCCAACACGCAAGATTGACAATCACGGATCACAGGTGTCTGGGTTCGAATCCCGGCTTTTGTTTTTTTTCTTGTACTTATTCAAGTTTTTAGTTTTTTTAAGAAAATTGCACTTTTGACCAGCTATCACCATACCAAATTTCATCCAAATCCCTCTAGTGGTTTTTCTGTGATGCGGTAACAGACAGACAGACAGGCAGACAAAAATTCTAAAAACTATAGTTTCAGCCTCTGTATCGATAATAAAGTCTATTTCAATAAGATTTACTATTTCAGTAAGACTTTCAATTTTATTATATGTATAGATGTATAGATATAATTTTTAATAAATGAACACATTTTTATTTGCCATATTACGTTGTAATTTTTTTTAGGATACTTTTTACTGTTAAAACCATTAAAACGTAATCAGGCACAAACTCGAGCGGAGCGAGAGCGAGTCGCAAGTGTCAAATAAAAATCGATAGTCAAGAGGGTATGTTTAATTTAGTTCAAAGTGTCAATCCTGTTATGATCATTTAAATAGCAATTAGTGGAAAAATAGAAAAGGAAATATTAGAATAATTTTGCAGCTATATTGTGTTTTTATATACGAATAAAAATATGCGTACTGCAATTTATTTATGCGACAGATACTTTGGATATTTCCATCCTGTCCAAAAATGTAGAAATGGATCGATGTGATATTTTTGCATAGAGATAGTTTATAGTTTTGAGATTGATATATGTTATAGGTTATTGATATAGGTTAATTTTTATCAGGGCTATGTTTTAATATAATCAAAATGGACGTGGCACGAAGGAAGACTATACCTGACGACACGTTTGGCTCAGTTTGTAGTCACCCTACTTTCTGTGCCAGCGGTCGCGAGTTCGAGTCCTGCTGGGGGCATACATTTGTGTGATGAGCACAAATGTTTGTACTCCAGTCATGGGTGTTTATATTTATAATATGTATGTATTTAAAGTTATATAATATGTGTAGTGTACTTTAACTATCTGGTATCCATAACACAAGCCTCGTAGCTTACCATGGAACTAGATGGTGCTGTGTGTTAATGTCCCAACATATTTATTTATTATTTATTTATACCTACATTTGATATATAGGTTACTTTATATAAATTCATTTATTAAGTCACAGTTACTTTTAGCGTCCGCTTTATTAGTGACGAAAATTTAATTTCATTCGTAACGTTCCTTTTATAGGTATAGTTGAGTATCGCTTTATCTTGCCTTTATTAGTTTCCGGTGGTTTCATTGTGCCAGTGTGAAATGTCTGACCGCTTCGAGTTCGGAAATAATTCAAAGCAGGGCGGCCGTTTAGAATTGGGGACTTGGCCCCTAGCGGAGTGGGTGGTATTTCTGGATAAGGGACGTGATAGGGAGTCGAAATGTTAAATAAATTTTTTAATACAACAAAAGAGTCAAAAGTTATTGAGACTTAAAGTTATAACATTTCCATACATTATTTTGACATTACTACCATTTAGACACTTGGAGTCAAAACGTCACTTTCAATTGTCAAAATGATCTCCAGATGATTGTCTTTATTTGTACTTTGCGTGAAATTCGAATTTTCTAGTTTTCTAGTCATTTATGGCACTCGCCGGCCGCTACCGCGGCACGCTCGCTTCGCTCGCTCGGCTCGTGCGTTGTGGCAACTGTTCTAACCTAACCTAACCAAGATATGACGAATAATTAATAAATAATCTTAAATGTTCTAACCTAACCTAACCCAGATATGAGGAATAATAAATAAATAATCTTAAATGTTCTAACCTTTTTTTTTTTTTTTTTTTTTTTTTTTTTTTTTTTTTTTTGTCGGGAAATGCATTTACGCATGCCACCTGATAAACCCCCCCTCCCCCCCCAGGTGGTTATGTGGGGCTCACCGGCTAGAAGAGCCGGTACTACCCACTAAAACCCGACATTCCCCTCCCCTCCGCCTTAATGGGACGCCGCAGGATCGCTCGCGCATAACTACTACGGCGCCCCGGCGGCAGGTCTGCCAATGGCTGACCACCATACCGATGAGGCTGCTCCACAGTCAACTCTGCTACACCAGAGAGGTACCCGGAGCAGCCCCATCAAATCCAACCTCCGCCCACCGAAGTAGGCCACCTCCAATCGGCTGCAGAGGACAGGGAGAGCGGCAACGACACACCGACACTCCTCTTCCTCTGCAGCCCCACCGCGTCCACCATCTAACGGTGGTGGCCCCGCTAGGCCGCGGGAGATAGGGACGAGCGGCGCATCGCCATACCGACACTCCTCTTCCCCCGCGGCCCCCCTACCGTCGGCCCACCTCCGGACCAAGATGGCTGCCGACAACCACGCCAGACGCAGGACCACCGAAATGGCCCCGCTCCAGCCGCCGCACCGACGGGCTAGCCCCGGCAGCACGGCCCGCGCAGCGCCTCCTACCGCAAAACGGCCGGAGACACCGCGCTACCTCCAAGGAGGAGACGGCGCCCTCCTGACACCGCTCCCCCTGCCCCTCCTGGCTGTTGGTCCGCGCCGGATTGCTCCGGTACCACAAGCTCCTGTCTGGGGGAACAGTCGCGAGTGGCATTCCCCTATCCGCCACCCGGGGGACGCGCCCGGTAGCAGTCAGCCTCTGCCCCGGGTAAATGTTCTAACCTAACCTAACCCAGATATGAGGAATAATAAATAAATAATCTTAAATGTTCTAACCTAACCTAACCAAGATATGACGAATAATTAATAAATAATCTTAAATGTTCTAACCTAACCTAACCCAGATATGAGGAATAATAAATAAATAATCTTAAATGTTCTAACCTAACCTAACCCAGATATGACGAATAATAAATAAATAATTAAAAATATTCACAGATAAAAAAATGATTTTTTTACTAAATGTACAATTGTAAAACAATATATTTTACATAAATCAAATAAAAAGTTATAAATGTATTTATAAAGTGAAAATAATATTTTTCTTTTTATTTATTTATTTATTAATATTAATATTTTACCAACAGAAAAAGCAAAAATAATCAAATATAATCTGTTGTCATTTAAGCGGTAATATAAAACAAAGTGTCAGTTTTGCTTTTGTCAAAATGTAAGATCATTTTGTTTGTGTTGTGAAATTATTAAAATATTAAATACAATAAAGCATTAATTGTTGTGAAAATGTGTAATGTACATAAAAAAGGATGCGTACTATTCGTTAAAGGTATGTTTATCTGTTGTAATCACTTATTTAGGTAAAGAAATGTATGGAAATGTGTTAGATATGTTATAACTTTAAGTCTCAATAACTTTTTAGTCGTACGTTTCCTCCAAATATTTTTAATATATTTTGACTCTCTGTCACCTCCCCTATCTAAAAATACCACCCACTCCGAATGGTGGTAAAGAAATATATGAAAATGTATGGAAATGTTGTAACTTTAAGTCTCAATAACTTTTGAATCTTTTGTTGTATTAAAAAATTTATTTAACATTTCGACTCCCTATCACGTCCCTTATCCAGAAATACCACCCACTCCGCTAGGGGCCAAGTCCCCAATTCTGAATTTGTGCCCAAAGCAGTTCTGAATCGAGCAGTTTGTGAAATTTCGGATATTCATTCTCAGTAAAGTATTATATTTTAGTTGCTGCCCAAAGATTTATCTGTCAGCGAAAGGTTTTCTTTCTTTTATTTCAAGATTCCTGGGTATCTATTTATAAGTTTTGTACTAAAGTATTAAGATTAAAATCCAAGCAACTTTAGAAACTTTAACATTTACACTAATTATGTATAAAGAGGCAAAGTTTGTAAGTTTTGTAAGACTATCTCCTAAACTAAATTCAATTACATATCAAAAATTCTTTCACTAATATTTAGAATGAACCTTTAAAGTGAACATAGATTGTATATCATTTTGTTAAAATAAAGGGTTTTGTCGTAGATACGTTTTTAATGTAGCGTGGCGGCGTACCGCTTTAAATTGAAAAGGGAGAACAAAGTCATATATATGTACTACTATTATATCGCTGACTGTCAATAAACGTAAACTTATGTATAGGTGAAAAATATATTATATTAAAAATAAGCAAAAATCTTAATGTCTAAAAATATGTACATATATTGCATGTGGTTCGGTTGGCTTTGTTTTTTCAAATTGTGCAGAACCTAAGCACCTGCTCTGTTTACTTTGTCAATCAGCTGCAAATATTTTCGAATAATCGACTAAGGCTGGTTAAGGATATTTAGACAGCTACTCGATTAAATGACACAATTTGCTTCCACTTCCGGCTATAACATATCTTTGTCCAAAGTTGTTGGTCTTCCTCATCGGTACAAGACGGAAAGATCAAAATTACCGAATATTAACTTAGAAAACCATCTTTGTACTTTACGAACATCTAATGCACTTGGTTAAACATCGTAAATGTTTTTGGTAGTAAGTGTTGCGTTACTAGTTTCACAAGGAACTCAAAAAACATATAATGCCGGATATTTATGCCTGCTGGTTTTTGCCCGGCTATTTTGCTATAAAATGCGAAATAATTTAAAAAAAAAAATTATTACAAGCATAAACATCACTAACCTCAAAATGTCTTTGACAGGACTTTGACGTAATCAACGAGCTGATAATTAACAAATGAAAATCGATATGCGTAGAAATGATATAACTTTCCGGTCCGCTTTATACACCAAAGTTCCTGTTCATATAATAATTTCGAAAGAAATTTACTACGCCTTTAATTATAGACTAAACTTTCTCTACTTTTACATATTTTATTTATAAATGATAAAATAAAACACTTGTTGTCCATATTTATAAGGTAAATGATAAAATTAAATTAATAAGGCAAAATGAATTGAATAGAATTTAACATTCAATTTTGTTCAATTTCGAAACACTTGTGCAAATTGGTGTATAATAAAATAGATATTCCTTTGAATGAATGATTAACTAAATTGAAGAAATGAACGTGAAAGAGAATGGAAAACGAGACAAGCCATCGACTTGTATTATATTATATTGTTATGTATAGTATACTAGCGAGTCACCCTCGCTCCGTTCGGGTTCGTCCCTAGGTGATTCATTCATTTTTTTTTTATTATTTTTTTTATTATCGTAATTGACGTAACTTTTTTATTTATGAAATAAAACAAATACTAAATGGTATGTAAAGCTTACCACATAATATTAGTGAAAACCGTATCCAAATAGGTAAAGCCGTTTCTGAGATTACACACAAACGCACAGACAAACAGACAAAAAATCTAAAAATCATTGTTTTGGGTTCTATTGCGTAAATAAAGACTCCCAATGATAGTTTTTCTCAAATATCTTCCATGTACAGACAGCGATCAGTTACACTTTTATTATAATACGTATAGATTGTCTATATCAGTAGATGTCAAATAGACGACTACAATAAGTTTGTAAATATTTACTATATTTGAACAACATTTAAAAAGCTTAAAAATATTTTTCCGAATAAAAAAATATTTGTCTAAATAAAGTAACTTTTAACACCTCCACCTCCAGGCAAATTTCTAAGAAATCGTTTGTTAGCTGTAACGCCGGCGTGTCCGCGGTCGTGGAGGGATTAAGATGTCAGAGGAATCAAACCTATTGAAAAATAGTATAGATAGAACCATTTATATATTATATTATACGACGACGTGTAAAGTACACATTTTTTGGTATCTATTAAATATTTTAATTAAAACCCAATCTGAAGCTTAAACTGCAATAATCGATGTCCATATTGATAAATTACGTAAATATTTTAACAACTGAAAGGTATAGAGCACACAAAAGAAACAATGTAATTTACTGAATTTAAAAAATATTTTATAACATTATTCATATTAAAATGTATTGAAAAATTCATTTTCAATATTTATTGAATGTTCATGACATTATTCATAACATCATAATATGAGACTCTTGTTGAAAGTTGTTTGATGTACAAAAGATCTTACTCTCATCTCTCTCTCTCTCTTGAAGCATCCCTTACAATACTAATAAAATAAACATTAGATGATCAATTTCATATAATTGCATACCAAATTGAAGTAATTTGCTGTATGATTAGAGTTTGTAAATGTAAGGATAAAGGATTTTTTACATTGTAAGGTGTATCACAGATTATTTTCCCATTTTTTTACTTGAGTTTTCATACTATTTTGCATGTTTTATCTAAAACCTAGTTCCATGGTAAGCTACGAGGCTTGTGTTATGGATACCAGATAGTTGATACATTACACATATATAGCTTTAAATACTTATGTATATATTATAAATATAAACACCCATGACTGGAGTACAAACATTGGTGCTCATCAAGCAAATGAATGCCCCCAGCGGGAGTCGAACCAGCGACCGCTGGCACAGCAAGTAGGGTCACTACAAACTGAGCCAAACGTGTCGTTATAGTTACGAATTACGAGTATTTAAAGTATAAATTATTTTTGAGTTACTTCAATACAATCATGGTAGTAATATGATGATAAATTTAGTAAATAAAAATGAAAGTACCTACTATATGAAATGTAAATATAGGCAAGTGTCATAGAAGCTGTTCAAAGTAATTGCTAATGGCAGTTGTTACTTTCGATACAACTATTTCCGGTTCTACTAATGAGTTTTGAAGGCGAAAACTTTTAGTACCTAGTGTCCTCTTTATCTATTTAAAAGGTTATAAGTAAAATTATAAAAAAATAAATTCAGTTCGAGTAAAAGTATTGTCGTTGTAGTTTATGTACGTTATTTGTGGTATGGAAAAAAATCTACAATTTTTGCAAGCTCGCCTCTGGTGATTTTGATACAGAGGTTATTTTTTTACAAATTACTACCCAAATATGAATATATAGTGTTGCTAGCGCTTCTAATGCGTAGCTAAAAGTCATATTTATATATTTCAATGTGTTCATTTCATTAAAATTAAACTTAGGAATGTTGATATGCGAGCCAATATAACAAATAAACTTATGAGGCCCCTCTGTTTGGGAATTAAAAAAGATCTAACAAAATTTATAAAAAAATATCTGTTCAATTATTCTTCATAAGTGATTATGTTACCAACACCCAAGGTAAGTTCTCAATCGAATATTCGTTTTTATTTATACCTATAATAAAAGTGTAACTGATCGCTGTCTGTGTGGAAGATATTTGAGAAAAACGATTATAATTTGGGGTCTTTTTCAACGCAATAGAACCCAAAACAATGATTTTTAGAATTTTTGTCTGTTTATCTGTGTCTTTGTGCGCGTTATTCTCAGAAACATCACATGACATGCAGGGCATGTGCCTTATAAGCACCATTTATTTTATTACAAGCCATTAGATTGACAATATCGTGTCGATCGAATCTAATCTATACATATAATAAAATTGTAACTAAGCCGAATCTGTACATTACATATTTTTTTTAAAATCTTATTGAAATAAACATTATTATCGATACAGAGGCCAAATCTATAGTTTTAAATTTTATGTCTGTCTGTCTGTCTGTTACCGCATCACAAGAATGCTACTGGAAGGATTTTGATGAAATTTGGTATGGTGATAGCTGGTCATCCGGGTCAACATATAGGATACTTTTTACCGCGAGAAAATATCTCATTTCTGAGAAAAAATACAAAAACTGTAATGTAAGAGTATACTGATATGTAAAATCTAAGAATTTGGTTTTTGGTCATCTGAACGCGGGCGGAGAAAATAAATATAATAAAATTGAAAAATGTAAAGTATAAAATAGCTTATTAACAAATATAATTACATAATAAGCATGTTTGAAAATTTGAAGCCTCCGTGAAAGACTCTAATGAACATACAAAACACAAAAGTATCATATCCGAAGCTTCACTTCAAAGCATATATTGGTTTCACGGTCGAGAATTTTTCGCTCCACGTCCTATTTCTGTTATAAATGGAATTTCCATTCATTATGAGATGGTTTATTGAGAAAATATCTCGTTTGGTATATTATTTTTAATACATTGTAGATGAAAATGAAGGCTAATTTAAAATGTTTGTATCGTATAAATACAACTGGTAGAACCCGCGGCTTTGCTCGCGTTAAAACTACAAAAATAAATCCTTTGGCTTTATGTTATAAGTAATTAATACAGAAACACCCCCGTTTCCCTGTGCCACCCTGCGCGCCATGCGCCTGTCTACTATGCCGTGTAGGATTTTCGAAGCCCTATTTGCAGCGCTGGATTTACACTCGGGGCTAGTGCCCAGGGCGGCAAAATTCGGAGGGCGGAAAAAATTCTTCGCGTTATCGAAAATGCTTTATTTATTTTCAAAATATGAATAATTAACTAGAACATTTTCCGAAAAATTGAAATAATTTGTTATTTTTTTGCATTTTTCAAAAAAAATATAATTAAAAAAATTAAACTTTATCGAAAGTTTACCTATTTTATGCAAATTTTTTCGATGAATTTCGATAATAGGGTGGCATTTTTTACTTTGCCCAGGGGCGGTGCTAAGCTTAAATCCAGCACCGTCTATTTGACTCTGCTGGGAGATGATATTGGAAAAACTGTAATAGATACACATGTCTTATAATTTAAGGTAAAGAGTATGTGTACCAATTTTCGAGTCAATCTGCTTAGAAAATAATAAGTTTTACATTTCACCCTATTAGTGGATACCTACACTTCACAAAGAATACCCCTTCAAAATTTCATGTTCCTAGGACCAGCTGCTTAGGCTGTGCGTTGATATATCAATCAGTCAGGGACTTTGAATTTTATACATAAAAAAAGAAATTTAAGTTTCAGCTTATATAAAAACTATTTTCACATGAGTTAACTTATCTATTTTATACTAATCAACACAATTTATATTAATCATATACAAATATGACACACATAAGTCAATTTTAATTAATATTTGGGTATAATATTAACTTTTATGCACTAAATTTGCAGTGAGCTTCATTTTCCACTGAATAGCACTTCTATTGCAGCTGTTGACATACCATTATCGTAGAGCACCTCATGTAAATACGTGTTTATTACTATATTTATAAGTGAACATATTATGTCCACACATCTGTTAATGTAAGATCAGAGCTAGATTTGAAACATAAATAATAGCACATGTTCTATTAGAGAAAAAAAGCTTCCATTTAGTTGAAATAAAATAAAGAAAAAATTAAATTAAAGTTTTTTATCTATTTTCAAACGGTTCCCGTGGGATAGATTTGTTTTTGTTTTCCACCAAGGACGAACCCGAGCGGAGCGAGGGTGAGCCGCTAGTTATACATAAAAGGTAACAATTTTTTAACATTTCTATAGTACAAAAATATTTAGCAAATATTTTTAAACAATCATAATATCTCCGCCGTGATCATGATTGCTACAAAGTATTAGAAACGTCGGGAACCAAGAAAAAAAATCAAAATAAACTCCGCAAAAAAATCCGAAAAGACTAAAAGATAGTTTTATTTAAAATGTCAAATATTCGTAAAAATATTTTGCCAACATTTTGATTAAATGATTATCTCTCTACAATATTAATGGTTAAATATTTAAAGCAAAGTAGTGTAATTAAGGAATTATTATTTACTCATGATGAGTGAGAGATGATAAGTTATCTTTGGTTTTCAGTTGGACCATAATTGGACCCAGATATGCAAAATACAGACATGTGCGTAAAAGTACCAATAGAGTTATAAGCATTTTTCTGTCGATAGTTGCACTTGGGTTATGTTTTGTTTTTCTAGTTATTTCAAAATTGAACAATATAAGTAGTGTTTATTTTTTATAATTATTTTATTTTTTATAATAAAACTAGCGGCTCACCCTCGCTTCGCTGGGGTTCGTCGCTAGGTACGTTTTAAATAGATATAAAAAGTTATTAGCCAGCGTAACCCATATAAATTTAATTTTTTTTCGTTAATTATTCTGATGTTTTAATACTTACCTATTCCGGACTAAGAGAAATCCAAAAATTAAAATATCATAAAAATTGGAACGCGGTCGAACGGGATAAAAAGTATCCTATGTCCGTCTCTGGGTTCTAAGCTACCTCCCCGCCAATTTTCAGCCAAATCGGTTCAGCCGTTCTGGAGTTATAAATAGTGTAACTAACACGACTTTCTTTTATATATATATAAGATGCTTATAACTCTGTTGGTAGTTTTACGCTCATGGCTGTTTTTGAATAACTGGGTCCAATTAATTTAAGTTTAACAAGACGCCTGCGTTAATACATTTAATTAATGTTGTAAAGAAGCTATATTTATTAATTATCATATATGGGTTTACCTCATACCCGTAGGTGAACTTAAATAACATGCACGTTCAATAATAAATTTTCTTAAAGTTGTAGTACTCGTATAACATTTCCTCATTATCTTATTTGATTGTTATTGAAATATTGATTTTTAATTATTTGTCATTATACATATATACTGGATAGATTTCACTTATTTATGAATTATAGAAAAAAAAATCATAGCTTTATAGAAAAAAAATTTAAACTAGAATATATTTTGAGTATTTGTATAACAAATTGTCTCTAGGTAAGTTTTAATTTTTTTAACGGATCCCTAATTCTTTTATTAAGATAAAAGTAGCCTAAGTTATTCCCTATAACATCAGCTATCTGCCAGTGACAGTCCCGTCAGAATCAGTACAGCTGTTTCGGAGATTAGCCGAAACAAACAGACTGCCAGACAGACAAAAATGTAAAAAAATGTGTTTTTCTTATAAGTATCGTATATAATTTCATATGCATTTAGTAAAAAGCTTTTATTTCGACATTACAAACAGACACTTCAATTTTATTTAGCTGTATAGATGTAAATTGAAATCCATACTAATATTATAAATGTGAAAATATTTGTTTAGATTTACGGGAATATTTGACATTTTAAATAAAACTATCTTTTCGGATTATTTCGCGGATTTATTTTGATTTTTGGTTCCCGACGTGTCGAATGCTTTACAGCAATCATGGTCACGGGAGAGACTAAGGTTATAGACGTCTCAAACACATATACTTGTTACAGACAGTGCCTACCCACTATTTTACAAATATGATTTCAAAAACTCAAAAATGGCAATAAAGTACCTTACAATATACATATCTAATATATGTATACTATGAAACACTGATCTTCTAAATAACAAGAAATTTACATTAAGATGAAAACTTTGTGCCTTGTTAAAGTTTTCATCATCTATACCGTTAACAATTGTAGATGGATATCAACCTATAGGTTGTTATAAGTTAGCAGATCTGCTATCTAGTTAGACTGTTTAGTAGAAAACTTATTGGATCTATTGGAAATTATTGGAACTAATAAATGTAATTGTTAAATATTAAATCGGTAAGCTTGGATCGTTTACTAATTGAAACATTTTCCACTTCATTAATTGCTTATTTAGGTGATTTTTCTTGATTATATATATATATATATATATATATATTTTGTTTATTTAATCATTTATTTCAGGCAATATTTACATAAGGATCTTAAATACGTAAACAGAGGCCCATATATATATATATATATATATATATATATATATATATATATATTTCTTTATATACGCCGTTTCTTTTTAGAAGACATCTCCTGAATTAACTAATAAAGGTAATAAATATATAAAAATGAAGTTTTTTTTGATTACAGAGAACTAGCGTTTTCCTGCTCCTTTATCCGCACAGTTCATTTATGTATTACCATTTCTTTATAAATTATAGCCTACGTATTTCTCTGATTAATCTATAGAGATAAATAAAATTGAAGTGTCTGTTTGTAAAAATAATAGCTTTTTACTAAATACATATGGAATTATATACGGTATTTATAAGAAAAACATAATTTTTAATTTTTTGTCTGTTTGTCTGTTTGTTCCGGCTAAACTCCGAAACGGCTGGGCCGATTTTGACGGGACTGTCGCTAGCAGGTAGTTAATGTTATAAGGAGTAACTTAGGCTACTTTTATTTCAGTAAAAGAATTAGGGTTCCACTCAAAAAATTAAAAAGTTCCTAAGGACGAACCCGAGCGAAACGATGGCGAGCCGCTAGTAAGCTATATAATTGTAAAATTTCATCAACTATTTATATTCTTCCCAAAATTTCCCATTAAAAAATGTTTGCAAAATTTGAAAATTCGGTCAATCTTTCGTATTCATTGTACATGTTGCTAAAGAACTTTTTTTAAACAGTACTCTTTCAAACATGGCCTGCAGCTAAATTGCGAAAGCTCAAGCCGATTTAAGCTTTTATCTCTAAGCCAAGAGGGAAAGGGCTCCGTTAGATTACTTTGTTTGCACAAAATGGCTGGATTAATTGCAGTTTGATAAATTTCTAAATCCATTTATTTAAAGGTGGAAGCTTCACAAAAACAATTATTCATGGTTATAATGATGTGTGTATCCGCCTTTATACCTGTTAGTTACTTACGTTTACTATCTTAAATTACCAAATGCTTATTGTTTTATTTTTGTGTCAATAAACAGTATGAAATACGTTAAAATGTTAACTTCATTAAAATATAAAAAATCCAAGAAATAAATTTTTGTTATATTTATGAAAAATATAGGATATGAAGTCAATGTTCCATATCCTGGTTGAAATTCTTACCTTATTCGTCTATTATATGTATATATAGGTTTCATATTACAATTACTGAGAAAACTAGAGGCATCTTAAATAAAATTGCGAATCATATTTCATTAGTAAATTAATTAAGTACGGCACTTCGAAGGATGTTACTTTAAAGAAAACAAGTGTTCGCAAACTAATATACATTTCACTAAATATACGTTAAACTCTATGAATAAGATGGATCATTTTGCACAACGAAATACTCCTTCTCCTTACCTATACGAGTATGTGTAGTAAAATTTCGCCTTTTTCTTACATTTTAAATTTAACATGTCTTCTTTAATCTTCTTTTATAGAACACAAATTTTGTTTGTCAGATAATTATAATCTTTATATATATAATTCTTCTGTGAGTGTGTATGTCACTGAACTTCTCTCAAACGACTGGACCGATTTTGATGAAATTTTTTGTGTGTGTTCAAGGGGATCTGGGAATGGTTTAGATTCACAATTTGAATAATAATTTTCATCAAAAAAATTATTAAAAAAAGTTTGAAATTTTCAAATTAAAGACGTGTAGACAGGACAACGTCTGTCGGGTCCGCTAGTAATATCTAAATTTGTAACATCAATATATGTAATTTAATTGTAACAAGCATTGCCCGCGGCTTCATCTGCATTCAAATGCCCAGAAAAAAATATTACTTTTATATAGTAGTATATATGTACATACATTTTCACTGTGCACCAATGTTAGAAAACAAATTAAAAATAACGTAAGTAGATAATGCCACTAATATTCTTTCCTCCTTTAATGTCATAATTAATTGAAATATTGCCTTTTTGATTTCAAAAATATCATAAATAAATTTATAATAAAACAATAATTTTAATAATATTTTGTTAGCCGAAACGATTTTCAAATGAAAATTTGCACGAATCTTAAAATTTAAAAATCAGCTAAGTGAGAGTTTGACTCGTGCATTGATGGTACAATAAAAATTTAAAATTTCATAATACACATTTTTGTGTAAAACAAAAGCCCTAAGAGGTAAATTATGATTTTAAAAATTAGCTTTTTTAATTTTTTACTTTAAACTACAAAGGTAAATTTCGTTTCACTTATGATTGAAAAATCAGTTATTATTATTATATTATAATGTCTGTATTGCGTATCCCTATAATATTATAATTTGCTGTTTGACTGTCTCGGTGGTGTAGTGGCTAGCATGTACGGCTGCACACCCGGAGGTCCTGGGTTCAAGTCCCGGGTCGGGCCAAGTTTAGTTATTGAGTCTTTCTGTACAGTAAGTCTCAGTAACAGCCCGGAGTTGGGAAGTTGGCGGTGTTTCACCCCTGTGCCTCGGAGAGCCTTAACTTTCACCGATCGTGTCGAGTGGTCGTCCCACCGGAGTATGAGAGTGATAGGAATAGAGAGTGCACCTGTGTCTGCGCGTACACTTGAGCACTATAAGATCTCCTGCGCAGTTGCCCAATCTCAATGAGATTGGCCGCCGTAGCCGGAATCGGCTAGGAGAACATCATCATTTGCTGTTTGAATTGTATGACTTGTGCACAACAACTATAAGTTATTAAATCTAGTTAGTCACTTTATGTGGTTTTGCGCAATGTTTTACACATTTTCGGACTAGCGCCATCTATCGTCTATTGAGAAATACGACCAAAACTTCTTTGTCCCGAATTACTACTGAAACTTATATGGGATAGTGTATCTGTGCTAGTTTAGTATTATGTCATATGGCTTAAAGTTAATACTAAAATTTATGGCTTTAGATATTCTTTAACTCTCGAAGCTTAACTGTTCGAGATAATTAAGCAAAAGATAATTAAGAAAAAAAAACCTTATGATATTTTAGCTAAACAAACGAGGAACAAAATTTTAATCTACATTATTTATCAATTCAATTTTATTCAGACCTTCGTCAAGAGCTGTCATTCAGCTCATAAGAATAAAAAAATCAGTAAAAAACAGAAAACGAAATGTTCAATTATAAAATTTTATGTTTATCTTATCATAGACTAGTGTCTATCCATGACTTTCCTACTTGAAGAGTTTTCCTTTAGTTTCTTTTAACAATCTTGATTAACGCCATCTACGGATAAGTATAGAAGAAAACTTATATTCAAAGTGAATTATACTACCCCACTAGCGGGGTAAGTTTTAACGATTAGTACGGTATGTATATACTATATATTATATGATATGTAGCCTATAACTTTTCTCAATAAACGGGCTATATAATGCAAAAGAATTTTTCATATCGGATTAGTAGTTCCTGAGATAAACGCGTTCAGACAAACAAACTCTGCTTCTTTATAATATTATAGTATAGATAATTGTTAGCATTATGTAAGATAAGTCTAAATCTGTTTAACTATTATATACGGTTTTCTGCAATTGTAAGATATGTATAATGTTTTTTATTAGAGATTTTATTCTTTTTCAAGACATTTAATATTAATGCCAAATTTTTTTTTGTAGTCATTATCTAACAAAACAAAAGAATTTTAATTCCAATATTCATTTTCACAGCGCTCGTGTTTATTTATACCCTTAAACATATAAAGATATTTAAAATTGATCTTATCTAAATCTAAAGATCTAACACGAGTAGAATTGTGTACGTAGTTAACAGCTCAGTTTGTAAACAAGCTTAAGTATTCATGGAGTTTAGAAATATGTACAATGGAAAGTCTTATCAGGCGTGAAGGCTGTAATTTACATAGAACATTATCACTCGTGGCCAGTTCCGGGGAGGATAGCATTTAGCAGTAGACGAGTTACTATATCATTATAAAAATACAATTTTCTGATTTTCCAACACATTTTTAAAACGGTCTTAAATTAAAAAAAACCCTCAACTAAAGGCTTTTCGGTGATCTGTGGTATTTAGACAGCACACACAAACTTACATCAAGACTGTCATAAATCCTTATATGGAATAACTAGCGACATACCCTAGCTTCGCTCGGATGCGCTCCTAGCTGCCTAACAATATCTTATGACTCCAGGTTAGCTGTGTACATCATATAAGTTTCATCCAAATCCGTCCAGCTATTTTAGCGTGAAGGTGTTACAAATACATAAATATATACAAAAAATATATTTATATAGAGAGCGGGATTCCAACCAACCACTACCAAAGCATAGTAGGTATTAGTCATATAATCAGACCAAGCATAATAGTACCAGTTAAAATAATAACGGTTTAGTGCAGATTTGCTAAACGCGTTTGCATTTTACTTTTAGGATTAGGTGTTTTTTTTGCATTGTATAAGAAAGCTTTATTTAGGAATTACTTTGTTTAAAATGTTTTATTAAATACTTTTTTGAAGTGAAACTTCTCTGCGCGTATAAGAGTTAAACTTTAAGGTTGCGTCACGAAAAACCGTCTTGGTTGTGGCAGCCCAGTGGTAATACGCTCGCTTGGGAAACCGGGTGAAGGGTGTTCAAATCCCAGGTCTCACACCTCTGATATTTCTATGTGCGAATCATTTTCAATATGATTACTAGTTGTCTTGCGGTGAAGAAAAAAACATCGTGAGGAAACCTGCATGTCTGAGAGAACCTAGTAAGTTTTCGAAAGAAATCTGGAGTCCACTAACCAGCGCCAGCGTAGTGGACTATGGCATGTTCCCTCTTGTACTGAAGGGAGGTCTATGCCCAGCAGTGGGATATTAAAAAGGGCTGAATACAATTTTACAGATTTGAAATATAAATAACCAATGAAGTTTCACTTCTAACAAGTTTCCATAGAAACTTGATTTTTATGATATGTTCTATCCTCATCGATCATTACAAAGAGAGTACCAAAGTAACAAATAATTTACTCTCTACTATACTCTCTAAAACACAGCTCAATTTAATTTTAATCAGAGAACGTACATTGCAGCATGCGATACGATTCCACAGACAGTGGTGGTTCCCAAATATATGTATACGTGTATATCAAGAGTATGCGAAACCACAGGATTATCCCTATATGTAACGTAAAGTAGCGAAGGTAGAGTTAAAATTTTGAATATATCTGACAAAAAATAACTATTAGCAAACTGTTTAAAGACGATTTCAAAAAAGTTTTTATTTTATTCACTACTTAGCTTGCTTCTCAATGCAAACTTTCATTCCCTTTTTACCCTCTTAAAGAATAATTTCCCGGATAAAAAGTGACCTATGTCCTTCCCAGGGTTTCGAACTATCTTCTTACCAAATTTCATCTAAATCGGTTCAGTAGATTCAGAGATTACCCCTTACAACGTCACAAGCTCACAAACTTTACCTCTTTATAATATTAGTATAGATATTTTGTAATGTTGTCAATTTAAGGGCAGATTTAATTTACACAAGTGCTTTCTAACTTTGTTAATCCATATATTATGTATGGCCGGCAGTCAATTCATGGTTGCATATTGTTATTATTGAATAAATATGTAATTTGAGAAGCAGTAGTAAATATCTACATGGTGTTTAAATATAAGTTGTAAATAATGTTCAAAATATTCTTTTACTTAAAATGAAAAGTTAAGTTTAACTTTACTTAAGATTTCTTAAGTTTTTAGTACATTTACACAAAAGTAAAATGGAGAAAATCTAATACTAATAAGTCGAGATTTCATTTAGATCATTCATTCTTGTGTTTAATTTGTAAGAATAGTTGCTAACTAAATATTGTATTTAATTAGCTTTTATATCTGTTGTTTATTAAAGGATCGTTTTACATAAACTTATATACTAGAGCAATGGAGCTTGCTATAACATGTTTAGTCTGTACTTAATGTCAGTCTTACGTACTAAAATAAAATTAGAAAAAAATAATATAAATTCTATCAACATTTTGGCTTGCGAATGTTACTTTTTTAGTCCATAAAAATTATAAGTCTTATTATCTTATTTGGCCATCTTCAATAGATTAATTAATTATTAGTCCGCCAACCCGAATTCGGCCAGCGTGGTGGACTATGGCCTGATCTGTACTGAAAGGAGTCCCGTGCCCTGCAGTGGGACGTTAAAAGGGCTGAATTCATATGATTTAAAAAAAACCATTAATATTAATAATTGTTACATATATTCAAACTAAAACTAAATAAATATTCAAGAAGCGCTCTTACCTTAGCCTCCAACAATGTTCATAGTTCATTGTGCATTGGTGACTTGCGAGTTTTAAAGTGCTCCATTATCTAGTTTTCCGACCAACGAAGAATTATTACGTAATTTAAGTTCAACTTAAGTTTAAACATTTTTAGGTAAAATCTAAAATGACGTTTCTAACTCTATTATTAATGTTTCATTTGATTATGCTTAGATTTAGTTATTATATTATATACTGAATAGCTTATATCTGTATATAATAGAAAAAAAGAGAAATGTAAGCAACAGTTATTTATCCTTATCAAATTGCAGGAGATAAATCATAAAACCGTATTTCAGCGTTGAAGATCCAACTAAAAGATAATAGTAATAAAAATAAATAGGTCGATTTAAATTATTATTATATATTATATTAATTGAATAAAACTAATAAAAAAGCATGCTAATTTCTTATTTAATTTTATACATTTTGCAATACCAGATACAGCTAGATTAATGACAAAATACTTTCTTCTTTAGACGAAAATAACTCAGCAACTATGTATATTGGCTTGGACAAAAAAGTGACCTAAAACATTGATTTTAACTTTTAAGACGTATTCAGTCTATATGAATACTAGCGACTCACCCTCGCTTCGCTCGGGTTCGTCCCTAGTTTGGTTCCCTATGTAAATTTTCATCCCCATTTTCACCCCCTTAAGGGATGAATTCTGGGATAAAAATATCCTATGTCCTTCCCAGTGTCTTAAACTATCTCCTTACCAAATTTCATGGAAATCGAAACCAAGACATTACCCCCTACAACGTCACAATCTCACAAACTCACAAACTTTACCTCTTTATAATATTAGTATAGATATAAGACAGTATTACGTAATATGTGGATCTATCCAGAGTTACGCTCAAGTGGACTCAAAATATTTTGTCATCTCTTCCAGTTATATGTATTTAGTGCAATATTTTTTTTTATTTTTCGTAATTTGAGTGCAGAATTATCTAGAGATTTATACCGTACCTATCAAATTAAAATTGACATACAGGCAAACACATGATGGAATTATAAGGGTTCGATTTTTGCCTTTTGGCTATAGAACCCTAAAAAACGTATTTCCGATAAAATAATTATTATCCCTACTTGCTGTGCCAGCGGTCGCGGGTTCAAGTCCCGCTGGGGGCATTCATTTGTGTGATGAGCGCGAATGTTTGTACTCTAGTCATGGGTGTTTATATTTATAATATGTATGTATTTAAAGTTATATATGTGTAGTGTACTTTAACTATCTGGTATCCATAACACAAGCCTCGTAGCTTACCATGGAACTAGATGGCGCTGTGTGTTAATGTCCCAACATATATTTATTATTTATTTATTGATTATATCAATGGTATAACATTTTTGTAAAGACATTTTTTTACTCCTATTCAGCCATTTAAATTATTTCGTTAAGAAACACACTCGTACTTTTTTATTTTTATACTGGCAATTTGATAAATTGACTTTATTTCTGTTACTACAGATTCCAAAGGCAAGCATATATCAGCAACATTAGAAAACATAATTTTGCTGTTCTAAGTGCTTTACATGCAAGTGCTTCAATAAGTTTATAGAGAGATATCACGCTTTTAGTAATATACACGGTACACGTTTAATTTGTATAGGAAAACACTTTTTTCTGTTTGTTTGTTCCGGCTAATCTCCAAAACGGCTGGGCTGATTTGGACGGGACTTTCACTGAGAGATACTTGATTATATAAGGAGTAACTTTAGTATACTTTAATTATAGAATCTTTTCCTAAGTTCCGCTCAAAAAAATTAAAACGTACCTAGGGATGAGCCCGAGCGAAGTGAGGGTATTTGGCTAGTGTTATATAATATTCCAAAATAAAATGGAAATAAGTTGGCAAATATTTTTGCTTTGTTTTGATTTCTTTTGTCAGGGCTAAGTTTGTGAAGAAAAGGCTTAGTTTTGTTTTTATTTATATGCCTAGTTTTCTTTCACGTCTCACAAATATAGCGACACGAGCGAGGTTTTCACGAAATAGCAGCGTAAAACAACAAGATATGATACTGTAAACACGTTTACTTAAGCATTGGAGCGTGTCCGGCGTGCAAATATAGTCGATGTGTGTGCTTTATATGCATAGCTTCCTTAATTTGAACATAAAGTTTATATTAGTTAAAAAAATCAAATTGTATTATAGATGTATCAAGAAAATGTAACCTTATAGTTTCTGAATAGTAATGTATATAATAATTTCTTAGATTTACGCGAATATCTGACATTTATACATACGAGTATAATAAAATTGTAACTAAGCCGAATCTGTACATTAAATATTTTTTGGAAAATCTTATTAAAATAAACATTATTGTCGATACAGCAGCCGAATCTATAGTTGTTAGAATTTTTGTCTGTCTGTCTGTTATCGCATCACAGAAAAACCAGTAGAGGGATTTTGATGAAATTTGGTATGGTGATAGCTGGTTATTCGGGTCAACATAAAGGATACTTTTTACCCTGGGGAAATGTCTCATTTCTGAGAAAAAATACAATGTAAAAAAACTGCAATGTAAGAGTATACTAATATGTAAAACCTAAGAATTTGGTTTTTAGTCATCTGAACGCGGGCGGAGCTGCGGACAATACTAGTTTAAATAAAATTTTCAAAATAAATCCGCGAAAACTTCCGAAAAGATAGTTTTATTTAGTAATTTATATATATTTTATAACTATTTCAATAGAGCAAAAGTAAATTAAAAAATAATTCAATATTGTTATATAATAACAACATATTTTTTTATTTATTTCTTCTTTAATTATACTGAGAAACCGTATTTCTTGCCTTTCATTGTTCTAGGTTTATGCGAAATTCTTAACCCTAAAGTTTACGAGTAGGCTTGCATGTATCAAAACATGTAACTTTGAGGGCTGTATCTTTTGATTGCCTAGAAGTTTTAATAGCTAACTTTCGAGGTTAAATTTTATACACTTCTTAACCAGTCTGTTAACGCGACTTTTGAATAATTATAAATAAAAATTAAAAAAAAAACCCCTATGCTAATTAATTGTCACTTAACGATGTCACTGGCACGCGTGAAGCATTTAATCGAGTAATCATACGCCAAAATGCCTTACATCATTTTGGAGAAGAGCCGATACTCTTACACTGCTGGACCGATATTAACCAAACCTAGCTAAGAACCACCGCAAGGAAACTGGTTTTCAAATGAAAAAACCGCATCGAGATCGGTCCATCCATTTGAGAGCTACGATGCCACAGACAGACACACACAGACAGACAGACAGACATCGACGTCAAACTTATAACACCCCTCTTTTTCGTCGGGGGTTAAAAGCGATACTACATAATACATGTTAGTATTTACATTGACTGACATATATTTAATTTTATTCCTCTTGTGACCTTCACCTATTATTGATTAAAAAATATCTCAGCAGATGCCTAGACGACAACGAAATAAATAAATAAGGGTTTCGTTTTTACTAATTGAGTTGTGGAATCCTAATATATTCGGAGATATGTGAATAGATTCCATAAAATTGAATAAAATTAGAAAAAAATCCAACGTGAATCGGCTGAACTGATTTTGATAAAACATGTTTAAGAACGACCAATAGAAAAGCTGCTCTTAAATAAAAAAAAACAAACCCAATCGGTTCACCTGTTTAAGAGCTACGGCGTCACAGATAGACACACAAACAGGCACACATAGCAGTCAAACTTATAACACTTACCCTCTTTTTGCGTCGGCGATTAAAAATATTACTTACAGCAGTAAAGACTTAATATGAAGTGATAAAACAATGTTTAAATTTAAACATGGCGGAGTGTTAAAATAAATTATATAGTACTTAAAATTAGGAGTAGGTACAATTTTAATAAAAAAATCCGAGCTTAGGTAAGTCTTTGTTTTAAATATATAGAGTTAATAAATAATAATAAATATGTCAGGACATTAACACGCAACGCCATCTAGTTCCATGGTAAGCTACGAGGCTTGTGTTATGGATACCAGATAGTTGAATATGGATACCAGATACCAGAAAGTTGTTAAATACATACATATTATAAATATAAACACCCATGACTGAAGTACAAACATTCGTGCTCATCTCACAACGAATGCCCCTAGCGGGGCTGACTCGAACCCGCGACCGATGGCGCAGCAAGCAGAGTCACTACAAACTGAGCCAAACGTGTCGTCAGTTTTCATAAATTGCGCCGTATAATAGCAGGCACGTCTACTTAAGCAGTTGTGCGTGTCGGGCATTCGAAAATATCGTAGCGACGTGTCGTGCGGTTTACATGATTATAGCTTGCATATAAAAATTTGAGTTCAATATTTTTTACTTTCAAAATATAGTGAAAAATAGAGAAAAGAAATAAAAAAAATACTCTATAAGTAGTACTGGTGTTAGTTTGCGATGTATGAATATCTTTACTAATATTATAAAGAGTTTGTTTGTTTGTTTGTTTGTTTGTTTGTTTGTTTGTTTGTTTGTTTGTTTGTTTGTTTGTTTGTTTGTTTGTTTGTTTGTTTGTTTGAACGCGCTAATCTCAAGAACTACAAATTCGATTTGAAAAATTCTTTTTGATAATACATATCATGATACTACCCAAATGTGCGGAGCAGTAATCATAAATGTTCACAAATTGGACAGACTTCCATACATTATTGTAAAACTGAATTATTATTGTAAAACGCTCGAGGCATAGTAAGGGGCTAAGCGATGCGAGAACTTAAAAGTCATATAAATAATTTGGATTGTAAATATGAATTTCTATTAAATTATAGTGTTTAAAGCTTGGCAATGTATTGATTAAGTATTTAAAACGTGAGACGTTTATACCTATTTCGCAGCTGATAAATCACTAATAATCGGTTTCAGTATTATAAATTACTTTTGTTAGTTATTTAATTCACAATAACAGTACAAAATTTAAGTGTTCAAACGTTTAGTAAGGGTACAAATTTGACTTTGACTACACTTAATTATTTAAATTATTACATTCAAGCTCGATAGATTGTTCAAGTTACTAACTTAATGTAATCTACGTTGGATTTAACTATAATTATATATTATGTATTCAGCCCTTTTTAACGTCCCACTGCTGGGCACGGGCCTCCTTTCAATACGAGGGGGATCAGGCCGTAGTCCACCACGCTGGCCAAGTGCGGGTTGGCGGACTTCACATGTCTTTTGAAAACTTGCCAGGTTCTCTCAGACATGCAGGTTTCCTCACGATGTTTTCCTTCACCGTTAAGACAAGTGGTAATCATGCTGGAAATGATTCGCACATGAAAATATCAGAGGTGCGAGATTCGGGATTTGAACTCGGTTCACTCGGTTTTCCCAAGCGAGCGCGTTACCACTGGGCTACCACTGCCTTATATATTATATTTCTACACAATTATGACAGTAACCATTTTGCTACGAAATCTTTAGAGGATACGATGGAGATTTAATATTTTTCTATCAAGTTTCGATCACACTATATTAACATTGTTTCATGTTAATAATTTTATAAAGTAGTTTTATAGAGTAAGATAGTTTATTTTATGATATTGTAATTATAAACGAAATAATCTTATAATATTAAATGAGCAATTCTTGTTGGAAATGGCTCTAACGGTTTGGAAAAAAACTTGTTTTTAAGTTTATCTATATGTATAGGTAGGTTTAGTTGAACAAAAGCTTTTTTTACAAAAGAAATATATAAATATATAAGTATATATTAGACCATTTTCTATGTTGTCAATTGATTCTATTTATAGATTTATGACTTGAAAGTGTTTAAAAATATAATTTAATCAAATATGTATATGATCTTAATTCTTTAGTTCATAGATATAATGCATTAGTAAAAGGACTGTCTTTACGCCCATATTAAACCACAGGTGTATGTTTGCATCAAATAAAACGGCTTATACATATATTGTTGCCATTATATCTGCGCCACTCCTAACAACATCTTGCTCTTAGCAACTTCTTAGTTACAAAACCCACAAACCGCACTTAAAGTGTTAGTACTCTTCTATGTACCTACCTAATATGAGCACATGTACACGGATTTCATTTTGAAATATTTAATTTATTCATTTTATTTATTTGCCAGTTGAAACGTGTAAAATTATAAATTATAACATTTTTATTCCACCTTTATTGAAACTATGGGTTTTGAAATAGTTAATGAATTTTCTAAACCAATCATAAGTATTTCTTTACAATACAAGTACCTATTGATGCCGTTTTGAAATTAAATCTGCGACCGTTCTACCATAATCATACAAATCGTAACCAAATACGGTTGTATAAATATTATGATTGTTGTATAATGTATATAGCACATATAGTACGTGTGTTTGTTAACCTACTCCTAATGGACTGAACCGATTTGGATGAAATTTTGTGTGTATATTTCAATGGGCTTCTGGATGGTTTGAAAACACAAGGGTAGGTGGCGCTGCAGTCGGTGTGTCACTAAATTCACATAAAAGACTCCATTTTCCGAGCAATAAATAAATTTAAATTGTCGATTATATATGTTTCCTATGGACTCCAAAACATCTGGAGCGATTTTGATGAAATTTTCAGGTAATCTTCAGATTAGCCCAGCGGGTGGTCCTGTGATTTTTTTAAGTTTGGACGCGGGCGAAGCCGCGAGTACTGCTAGTTTTTTTATAAAAATGTGTCAAGTAAATAGCGTTATGTAAATAGCGCAAATTAAAATAATATATTTTTGACACAAATTTTGAAACTAACTCTAATCTCAATATAGCATAAAATCCTGTTATTATAACAATTACGTACATAGTTTATGGATCGAATACCTATTTCATTTTTATTTGTTGAAATCTTTCACACCACCGTTTCCTTACAACTTTAAAATTCAGTTAGAAATAACTTGATTCTGAAGTTAAGATTTTCAGAAGGGAACTTTTCCAAAGTTAGAAGTAGGGATACGATGCAAATATGTTTAATTTTGGTAGCTAAACTTGATCCTCACAAAAAGACCTGTGTATATTCAATATTTTTGTTGCTACTCGAGGAACTAAAATGGATATGAATGATATATGCCACACGTCACGCAACACGCTTTTTGGAAACTAATAAAATATAACAAAATCTATAAATTATAACTCATTTTATGTATCACAATGTACTGAATTACTTAAATAAACCTTTTTATAATATTTAAAATAAAAGCTTGTTTTAAAATCTACTTTACTTACGAGTAAATATTACGTACGCTCATTTTATTAGAAGTTGCAATAAATAACGGTCTAACTTTTCTAGTGAATAAGGCTTCCGTTGGTCAAACACTTGTTCACATACGGCGTTTAAGTTAAGATTAGTTATTCATACTTAATCTGGATTATGAAGTCTATACATATAATAAAATTGTAACTAAGCTGAATCTGTACATTAGATATTTACTTGATTGAAATTTTTAATTTTGATTGAAACTTATATTTATAATACGTGCATTCTTATAAGAAAGATGTTAAATCATGACATACAAACACAAATAAGTTTCATGAAAAATAAACTAACGCATAGTAAATTGCTTCGAAATGCAAATAATTTAAAACTTTACAAACCACGCACAAACTATGGCAAAAAATGTATTATGTTTGAAGGAGCAATGCTATACAATCAATTACCAAACAATATTAAATGTGAAAAAACAATGGAATCTTTTAAAAAGAAATTAAAAATACATATTGGCAATAAATATATTAATTAAACCATCAAAAACCCAATCTTTCTATATTTAATATTAAAGTATTTGTTAGCACAGATCATATAATACTATACTTGTTACTAAATTTAAAATTACAACTTATTAATAACATAATTTGAATTGAATTAACAACATAATATATGACAGTAAAATTTTATACTTAAAGCCACTTCCAGTATTCTTATTCCGAGTTCTAATCCATAAAATAGTTTGTATTACCCGCAAAATATATTTTATTTTTTATATAAATATTAGCTGCCCGTTTAAAATGTTACCTACGTAAAACTAATGTTTCTCAGTAAGTGAATTGTATTCTTTTGAGAAATAAATGAATCTTAAACCTCAAACCTCAAACCTCAGATATTTTTTGGTAAATCTTATTGAAATGAACATTATTATCGATACAGAGGCCGAATCTATAGTTTTTAGAATTTTTGTCTGTCTGTCTGTTACCGCATCACAGAAAAAGCACTGAAGGGATTTTGATGAAATTTGGTATGGCGATAGCTGGTTATTCGGGTCAAAATATAAGATACTTTTTACCGCGGTAAAATATTTTATTTCTGAGAAAAAGTACAAAAACTGCAATGTAAAAGTATACTAATATGAGAAACCTAAGAATTTGATTTTTAGTCATCTAAACGCGGGCGGAGCCGCGGGTAATGCTAGTAACAAATAAGTCGAATTTCCGGTAGCATGCCACACTGAATTATTCCTTTGAAATAGTTAAGTATAGTATAGTATATGACTAGAACGCTCAACATTCTCGTAAATATGCTTAGGCTTTGAGATTACTTTCATGTCTCATAAAGTATTCAAGCTATCTAGTTGGAAAATTCGTATAGTATTAAAATATTTGATTACAAAATCAACTTCATACAGATACAGTATTCATAAATTTCTGCACAAATATTAATATTTCATAAGTTTCATAAATTCAAACATTTGCTCTGCTCGATCTAAATATTAATACGCAATGTTTTGTAAATAAAAATATATTCTTTTTAATTATCTATATTATAAAGAGTTAAAGTTTGTGAGTTTGTTTGTAGGAAGTAATCTCTGGAACTACTGAACCGATTTGGATGAAATTTGGTAAAAAGATAGTATGACATAGGATAGTTTTTAATCCGAAAATCATCCCTTAAAGGGGGTGAAAATGGGGATGAAAGTTTGTATGGGGAATCAACTAGCTAGTACAAAATAAAAAGCTTAAAAAACAATTTTTCTGACTAGTAAGTGGTTTCGAAGGAGAATATTAGGAAACTTAGCCATAACGCTGTATGGAACCGTGCATGCTTAAAAGCGTAAGCTAATCCTAGGTAATTCAGACCTGCATAAATAAGTCTTGCTACCAGTGCTGCTTTTCTAAATGTTATATGAAAACATTTAAAAAAAAATACCTTTGGCTTATTTTAGAACACTGCTTTAGAATTTTTTTGTGCAAAATGAAAGGATGCATTAATTAAAACTTCTTTTCTCTACAATAATATCCGAACATTTGGCATTTAAATACTAAATTATAAGTGTTATATCTAAATTTTTTTTACAAATATTTCTATGATAAAATACTAAATGGCAAACAAAAATAATATTTAATTGTGTTTGTATAATTATTATTTACATAAAACTGCTCATAGACCTACATTGGATACTTGACTATACTTTTTGACATAACTGGAATACTTTACTTTTTTATATAGTATATCTATACTAATATTATAAAGAGGTAAAGTTTGTGAATTATGAGTTTGTGACGTTGTAGGGGGTAATCTCTCGATCTACTGAACCGATTTAGATGAAATTTAAGAAGTAACCTTCAAGACAAGGATACACAGGAAGGACATAGGATACTTTTTATGCCGGAAATCATCCCTTAAGTGGGTGAAAATTGGGATGAAAGTTTGTATGAGGAATCAATTTAACGAGGAGCGAAGCGATGGTGATTCGCTAGTACTATATATAGTACATAAATTATATAGAATGAAATATCCATTCTGATTATAATTAATCATAAAAGCTCACACAGAACGCTTTTAACCCTACTGATTTTCCATTACAAATAAAGAAGTTCCGAAAAGGCATCAAAATAAATATAATATTGTTTATCTTACCTTTACCTGACTGATTATATATTCCGAAGCACCAAAAGCATATTTATTTAGGATCAGTGTAAATTCGGATTTAAATAAAAGTGCCTATCCTGATAACGTGGGCTCATCCTCATTTAATACCATATATTGAATTGATAAATGTTTTATTACATAGCGACCCAATTTCGCTACGTTCAGGCTTTGTGCGTTATTGTGTAACTTACTTTTTATATAAACACTTCATATACAAGGATAAGTAGTCTACGTTTCCGGTTTATAAACTATCTCTATGCAATAAATAAAGTTCATTTATTACTGTGTCAAGCCAATAAACATGCTCGTATTTATAACTAGCATTGCCCGCGGCTCCGCCCGCGTTTAGATGACCAAAAACTAAATTCTTATGTTTTATATATTAGTATACTCTTACAATGCAGTTTTTGTATTTTTTCTCAGAAATGAGATATTTTTCCGCGGTAAAAAGTTTCCTAAATGTTGACCCGGATAACCAGCTATCACCATACCAAATTTCATCAAAATCCCTCCAGTGGTATTTCTGTGATGCGTTAACAAACAGACAGTTTATATATATTTAGCTTATGAATAAATCTAATGCTGGATGGAGCTTTTAGTGTTAGGATGCAATAATTACGCTAAGACTGATGTTTTTTTGGATTTTATATAGTTATTAAGACAACAATATTTTCGTAGAAATATGCGAATATTTGAAATTTTAAATAAGACTGTCTCTCCGGATATTTTCGCGGTTTTTTTGGTTCTCGATATTTTGAACACTTTACACTGTGAAGTTAACAGCAGTCTATATATATCGGTAATTGAAGGCCAAAATAAATAAAAAAAACCGAAAATATAGTTTTAGTTAAAATTAGTTATAATATATTCACAATAATAGAATATCGTGTAACGCACCCACTATAAATACAGACGAATTGTGCACCTCCTTCTTTTTGAAGTTGGTAAAAAAGAATGAAGAATGAAGGAGATATACGCTTTTAACGAAGAACAGATGAAATATGTAGATATACTATGTGTATCACGACCCAACCCTTTAACGATAGGCACCTAAAAATTGGTGCTTATATTATAATATTCTATAATGTACAAATGAGTACACATCTGCTAAATATGATATGAAAAATGTTCACTGTGCAGAGATCAATTCGATATTTTAATTTGGCAAGTGGTCTCCAGGGGTTTGCTATATATAAATTATATAGGAAGGCATCGTTTTCATGTTGATGTGACCTATATTCTCGTAATTTCACACACATGCTTCACACGCCACTCTATCTACTACTAATTTGTTTGTAATTAAAATATCTTTGCTTAACTCTAGCGTGAAATGCTTAAACTGTTTCATTAACTTTGAAACGTCTTAGTATAATTGATTCATTTAAACGTGAATTTAATGCTATAGAATCTATATATCTAATATATTTTTAAATTAAATTTTCATTTTACGTCTATATTGTAAGACGTTTGGCTTATAAAAATTAAAGATTTTTAGGGTTATTTGCTATTTTATGATACCAATAAAGATAAGTACTATGAAAATTACAAATTTTCAATTTCCATGTTTTTTTTTATTATGAATAAAAATGAATGAATGAATGAACAAAGCAGGATAATTAAGGTAAAGTTGACATTACTTTCTAAAATCTAAGGCACTTTCAAGACTCGAGCACAGAAACTAGTTTTACTTCATTAAAACACGACGAGACGATTAAAACAGAGCTGACGAGGTTTTAATTTAGCTCAGCCTTTGAATTACCAAAGGGAAGTGAAAGCCTCCTCGAAAAGCTACAGGAATGATACGGATTTGCAAATTTTGGCACTCAAATAGCGATGTTACGAATGTTATAATAAAAATGGGTAATCTTAAATAAATATATTTCAAGGATTTATTTCGTAAATTATATTCATTTTAAAATGTAGCAAAGATGTTATTTACCTTATATTAGAATTATCTATACTAATATTATAAAGAGGTAAAGTTTGTGAGTTTGTGAGTTTGTGACGTTGTAGGGGGTAATCTCTGGATCTACTGAACAGATTTAGATGAAATTTGGTAAGAATATAGCTTAAATAAATAAATAAATAAATTCTTTATTGACATAATTTTTTACATTGCTTGAGACTCTAGAAAGGGTATAGGTTACTTATTATCCCGGAAATCATCCCTTAAGGGGGTGAAAATGGGGATGAGAGTTTGTATAGGGAATCAACCTAGGGACGAAACGGAGCGATGCGAGGGTGAGTCGCTAGTTTGTTATAAATCGATTGGTTATGATTTTTTGACTTCCTCATCTACATTTCTGTTGGCTTTTGTAACTACATATAGTTAAAAATAAAAATAAAAAAAGCTTCTATAATTACGTATCTTGGAACTAGGATAAGCATCTGTTTAGTAGCCAGATTTCTAAACAATACATTGTTTATTCATATATGTATAATATATTTATGGCCGAGATACTAAACTCGCTCTTTGAAACACAAAGAGAATGAGAGTATGAATATTAAGACAGTTTAATGTAGGTATCCATCTTATTACCAAATTAGGCCATCAAAGATTTATATATGAATTTGTTATATTTAAACATTTGATATGGCTCTAACTAAAATCTATTGTTTATTGTACTATATTATTATAGTTACTGAATTGTAGCAATTTATTAAATGTTGTCTTAGGTTCCAACGCTAGGATTTTGTCTATTTTATGTTCATAGCAATAAAATATTGAGTTTAATTAATAAATATATGAAGCTGAATAGATTTTTTGCTTATTTATTTGGATATTCTAATTTCTAGAATCACGAGTCCGATTTAAAAAAAAACTACCTTAAAAATAATAATAGCCTATTCATTCATAAAAGTGGTTCGATATATATATATATATATATATATATATATATATATATATATATATATATGACCGGCCAAACTATATATATTGAATAATGTACACAAAAACCACAAATTTTCTTATTACTTCTTTTGTTGAAATAAATTGACCTTTAAAGTCTTAAAACGGGATTCCAAAGTAGCTATTGCAATTGCACTTACAGAATATATCTCCGCAATAACCAGGAAGGGGAGGTCTCTCGAATAAAAGCTTGGAGCTTAACATGCTCTCGTCCAAGATATTGAGAGTGCCAAGTAAGTTGCTTCAAAAGCTTTGAAAAGTGAGCTTCCGAGTGGACAAGATATGCCTTACATTACTCGTATATTATTATAGATAAATATAAAAGAAATTGATTTGTGGCAGCCACTCAAGCTAAAATAAACGTTATCTCTACTAATATTATAAAGAGGTAAACTTTGTGAATTATGAGTTTGTGAGGTTGTAGGGGCTAATCTCTAGATCTACTAAACCGATTTAGGTGAAATTTGGTAAAAAGATAGTTTGAGATCCTGGGAAGGATAAAGAGTACTTTTTATCCCGAAATCATTCCTTAAAGGGGAGAAAATGGGGATGAAAGTTTGTATGGGGAATCAACCTAGAGACGAACCCGAGCGAAGCGAGGGTGAGTCGCTAGTGTTAATATATAAATATAAGCAAAATAACAAGACCTAATACTAATAAAATTATAATTAAAATACAAATTAATAAAATATTTTTTTTTTTAAATCTATGATTAAGTAACTTACTACATATTAAGCACCTATTTTTCACTTCATCATAAATTATTATTACTTTGATGGTAATCGCTACTTTAAAACACGACCATTTGTTATTAAATCTAATGAGCGTAATATTTAAAGAAATCCTATTGTTATTATACCTTACCTACCTTTTGTATATGGTACTTTTTATAAATAAATATATTGGGACATTAACATACAGCGCCATTTAGTTCCATGGTAAGCTACAGGCTTGAGCTATGGATACCAGATAGTTGATACACTACACATATATAACTTTAAATACATACATATTATAAATATAAACACCCATGACTAAACACATACACATACAAACATTCGTGCTCATCACACAAATGAATGCCCCAGCGGGACTCGAACCCGCGACCGCTGGCACAGCAAGTAGGATCACTACAAACTAAGCTAAACGTGTCGTTAATACTGCTGCATAACATCGAATATTTTTAAAAGGCTATTCTAATATAAGATACTGAACAATGTATCAGCTATGATAAAAGTATTTTATCGCTCTGTAGAGCTCTAAAAATTTTACGATGAAGATATGAAGAGAACGTTTAGAGTAGCAAATTATATCACTTTTGAATATAAAGCAGATGAAATATTATCTGTCTCTGTACGGTTCCGTATTACACTTATTTTTAGAATTTCAAATAATTAATAAATAATAATAATTTTAAATTACGAATAAATAAGAGTAATCTCAATTGCCATTTTTACAAATTAAATATTAATAATTATAATATAATTATTTTTTACTTTAAAAAGTACACCCATTTCTCAATTATATATAAGTATTTCTTCCGCTTTATTTTAATGTGGAACATAGAAAGAAAACCTTTTTAATAAGATACTTATGAAAATCAATTCGCAGTACGCTGGGATATCGCGAAACACACTAAATTAACAACCGATTTAGGCAATTTTACTTAAAGTCGGTTAGGTATATTATAATAATTTATATATCATCTTATTGAGGTTCCAACATAAATTTTAAACTGTTTTACTCAAGTTTTACGAAGTGTCAAGAAAGGCCAAGTTCATTTTTAAAGCCGGTCCAGCAATATCTGATGAAAATATTACGCGTCTGCTGTGAAAGCCATTGGCCGTAAAGGAAATCCTTTGTAAGGGCACTGACTACTAGCTATCGAATTACCGCTACTTTATCAAGAAGATTTATAGTCTTTTTTATTGGCTAAATTCTGATGTAAGATGAGACGACGGCAATAGGTATACTAAAAAAATATACAATTCATATACTCAACTCCTTAAATTATTTTATATAGCAGGTTAGATAAGTTAAAACTTAACTTTTTAAGTAAAAATACTTTTTTAAAATCTATAGGTACATATAATAAAATTGTAACTATGGCTTAGTACCTGTTACATTAAATATTTTTTGGAAAATCATATTGAAATAGACATTATTATCGATACAGAGGCCGAATCTATAGCATCATTTTAGAATTTTTGTCTGTCTGTATGTCTGTCTGTCAGAAAACATAACGAAAAAACCACTGGAGGGATTTTGATGAACTTTGGTATGATGATAGCTGGCTATCCAGGTCAACATATAGGATACTTTTTACTGCGGAAAAATATCTCATCTCTGAGAAATCGATACTAAACGTTAAAACGTAAGCAGGGACGAACCCGTGCGAAGCGAGGGTGAGTCGCTAGTATAAGGATATAGTAGTACAGCATTTGTAAACATATGTATAACATTTCTACCTACCTACATAATATTTTTACGCTGTCAGTCCTTTTTCATTTATTGTGGATTATGAGAGGGAATGGAGCGCTGTATTGCAAACTCTGCATAGCTCATCGTCTCTTCCATTGTCATAAAATCACTTATCACGTAGTCCTCAGAATTTAAAATTTACTTTTCTTAAATATAAAATTTAATACGCGATTGGTTTTTCTTAATATAATAAAACAGGCTTCTTATAGGCAAGCTCGCTAGATCATAGACCTTATCTATGCTTTCGAGCAAAGATGAAGGTCAAGAGTAAGCCCATTTTTAATAAAAAATAAATAAATGGTAAAATATATTTATTTGGTTGTTTTTGCCATTTTTCAGCGGTAATGTAACAAAATGTCAACGTAATTTTACTTAATTACTATCAATCTTCTAACGCACTTTTATTGTTTACTAGACTCACCCTCGCTCCGTTCAGGTTGGTCCCGACCAACGTTTTAACGTTAAGTATAGAATTCTCAGAGATGAGATATTCTCCCGCAGTAAAAAGTATCCTATATGTTGACCCGTATAACCAGCTATCATTATACTCATTAAAATTCCTCCAGTGGTTTTTTCGTGATGCGGTCATAGACAGACAGACATACAGACAGACAAAAATTATAAAAACTATAGATTCGGTCTCTGTATCGATAATATGTATTTCAATAAGATTTTCAAAAAAGTGTTTAATGTGCAGATTCGACTAAGTTAGAATTTTATTATATGTATAGATTTGTATTCCAAGCACCAAATAGACTTTTAGCTACGAGTACATTACAATATGTAAATATAATTTACTGTGGTTAATTATAATATTATCAAGCAATGGGTTCGATGGCATTTCCCATGAGTAAAATAAATCATCAATTTCCATATTATTATGATTTAAAACGGGACATTTAACATGTTTAGCACTTACTTTTGAGAATTCTAGATATGTTGGCACTATTACAATTGCCATGGTCACGCGTATACTGATGACTCTGCGGGTGGGTGTTAAATTTCAATTTTTCCTTATTTTCTATTAACCCTCTTTTTTCCCTAGTAGAGGAAAAGACAAAAGTGCTATGAAAGGGGGACAAGTTCAGAATGGGACAATTTAAGTTTACGGCACTAGGAACCAAATAGTAGATTTTGTATGTTTTCTAAATTCTTAAAACATTTACTCAGTAACAATATTGAGGTAAATTTCATTTGCTTTTCAAAATAAAGAAAATGGCGAAGCGTAATTTAATTATTTCGTTAGTAAAAGTATTTTATTCGTTGTTTGAGAAGTTTATTTATTCGATTATTTAAATAATATTTTTTTAGTTATTGTATCGCTAACTGACCATTGGTTTAACTACTTAAAAGGTGAGTGCATACAAAGTTGTTCGAATATCTTTTTGCTGTAAACCCTCATTTTTAAAGTAGTATGAAATTCTTGAAAGGGATAAATAGGCCTTCAAAGGGATGAATAAGTAGTAGTTGAGGCAGGACTTAAACGCCCCATTAAGACCGGGGAGGTTCTGTTGGGTTTAAGTACTGGCTTCTCTAGCCAATGAGTCCAACATAACTGTATGTATACAGGTGGTATGCTTAAATGCATTTCCCAACATTTAAACGCATCGACCAGATTATGATTAAGTATGGTATATTATAAGCATATGATTTATTGGAGATGTATTAATAAACAATTAAAAACACAAGATATTATATATATTCTATAATAATTGCTAAGAACTTCTTTATAATTGATATATCCCTTTCATGACTATCAACGTCCCTTTCAAGAGTCCACGCTGTCATGAATGGGACATATGTTAAGAATTTTAAATTCGACTTTAATGCTACAATATTTCGAAAAGATATTATTTTTGGTGTATATTTTGAAAGATGAATAGATAAAGTTCAGTTATATATAAAAATCTTTTTATTATACCTCATTTATTGCTCAAAATTTAACATGGCACCTTTCCCATAAATATCCGGTTTTACATCATAATAATATTGTCAATGACCACGAAAGTGTACAGACTAATATCAATTTCCGTATTTTTCACCCGCGACTTCCACGGAAACGATATATTATGCGGTTGGAATAATAGGTGTTTGTGTGTCTGTTACCATTTTTCTCAGAAACGGTTTGGCCGATTTTGAAACGATTTGTTGCTTTTTATAAGTCTCATTCCTGAGCATGTTCTTAGCTAAGTTTTATATGTTACAGACCGCCAGAGTAGCGAGCGCATTTTTAGACTGTCTATAAGTGAGCAATCGAATTACTTTCATACTTTTATTTAGTAATAACCGAAAAATAGATAATTTATATAATGAATGCTTTTATGATATACATTAAATAGATAATATAAAATAAGGAAGTTCTAGAAATGTTATGTTATCTGTTGTAACACTCAATCTATTGTAACTTATACCCGGTCGATACCTAACCTTGTTTATGTGTGAACGAACAAAACATATTTGACATTTGTTTCACTTCTTTTAAAATTGATAGGGAATTCTTCCTATAAAATTTCAGAACTATTGCAACATATTGTCGGTTTATTTTACGGCAAAAGTAAGAAATATACTCGAACATTTATTTTTAATAGTAAAGATGTCTGAAAACTTATCTATACATATAATAAAATTGTAACTAAGCCGAATCTGTACATTAAAAATTTTTAAGTCAAAGAAAATCTTATTGAAATAGACTTTATTATCGATAAGGAAGCCGAATCTATAGTTCTTAGAATTTTTGGCTGTCTGTCTGTCTCTTACCGCATCACGGAAAAACCACTGGAGGGATTTTGATGAAATTTGGTATGATGATAGCTGGTTACCGGGTCCAACATATAGAATACTTTTTACCACGGGAAAATATCTCATTTCTGAGAACAAATACAAAAACTGCAAAGCCGCGGGCAATGCTAGTACTTAATATAATTGATGACGTTATAAATTAAAAAAAAAACTCAAATGATATAAGTTTGATATTCCGTATACTGAATATTTCTAAGAAAAATATTTGAAGTATACGATTATATTTTCTTAATAACAGTACTTCATTAAAACACTTAAAAATGGTCTTTAAAAATCTTATTTTTAATTAAGATTTTTTACTTATTCCTTTAAGTAGCAGTTCATTTGCGTTCTTGTATTTAAATATATTTAAATGAAACGTTAGAAAAATATGTCCTAGCGTCTTTGGTCGGAGTCTAATTAAAAAAAAACGTATTAAAAATATCTGCGGAGACGTTACTAAGGTTACTAATAACGCTTTTAACTTTTCGTGACCTCATTCAGTAGCTAATTAGCCGTAAAAGTAAAAATAACATTTTAGAAAAATAAAGCTCTTTATATTTACAAATTATTTTCTTTGAAACAAAGAAAATATAATTCTAATGGCCGACCTTTGTAGAATTAACCTTTAACCTTCCTTTATCTAGCAAAATAATCCAATTAAAACTAACATCTTTGTGAACTTACCTAAAGATTATATTATCGTTAGAAGAAAAAAATATGTAGACGTATTATATAAGTAATAAAAGGCAGAAACAATTTATTTTTGGCTATATTCTTAAAATGTAATATCATGTCATAATAACTTGGTATTTTTAACGTCCTATTCGACACGGGGTTTTGTCCTAAATGTGATGGCGATAGCCATAGTTAGACGTTGACCAAATACAAGATATTTCCATACTATATTAATATTATAAATGTGAAAGTGTGTTTGTTTGTTTGTTTGTTTGTTTGTTTGTTTGTTTGTTTGTTTGTTTGTTTGTTTGTTTGTTTGTTTGTTTTCAACAGTTTGTTTGGATTGGCGTGATTTTGAACTATTTTGGAGATAGTTGGAGGTCTGGAGAGTGACATAGGCTACTTTTGCCGCGAGAGATTATCTCATTCCCACGGGAAAACACGTTATAATATAACCCAAAAAATATTCACGATCAATGCTCTTCAATACAATTGAATGAATAAGTGTTTTAGCATTTTTCGAAATTCATCCCATATGGGGGTAAAATAGGGAATGAAAGTTTGTATGAAGTCTACCTTTTTAGAGATTTTTTGTAATTTTAGCGCAGGGGAAGTCACGGTTTCTGCTAGTATTATATGAATATAAATTGTTAAATTTTATTACAATTATATTAATCGGTAATTATTATTATAAAAATTAATCAATATTTATGGGTTATAAATTGTTAAAGTTTGTTAGATATTATAAATTGTTAAATTTTAGTATAATTATGTTAGTGTAGTTATTCATGTCATGTAACGTGTGAAAGTAATATTACTTATATTTTAAATCTACATTGGCTATTAGTCAAAGTGTTGCGAAATTACGTTTTAAAATAAAATTTAAAAAATTCCAGAACCACGAAAATTTTAACTAAAAACGCGTCAGAATATCTTTAAATTTTTTACTTTAGACGCCATACCGTGTCGAAATGAGGGAACACGATAATTTTCAAGCTTAGCGATGAATTATTCAGTAAGTGCGATTATTTAAAATAACAATTTTAAAAATAATGTCGAACGCTAAAAATGTTATCACTTATTTGTATAATTTTATTCTTTTTAACCGGCTTAATAATTCGAATAGGAGGTAATTCTAACAATAAGTAATTGTTATTATTATATATACTCGTATATATATATATATATATATATATATATATATATATATATATATATATATATATATATATATATATATATATATATATATATGGGAATGACTTATGTATAGGTACATAAATGGCCTAAAATATATTTTTTAGTACATAGTGTGTTATCAATAAAAAAAATCATTTTTTTTATAAATATTAAGTTAATTCTATTCAAATATGTTCTTATGAAGTGGATGTTAAAAAATCTGTACTAAAAATCTTACTGTGTAGATCAAAATGACAGCATATCAGATTAATATTTTTCATTTTTCATTTGTAAAGTATATGGTAATAGTGTTGCTTAGTAAGTTGTTTTTTAAATAATAGCAAACTAAATTAAAATTATTATCCTTAATTAATTTTAACTTTTTTAATTACACATAGAACAATTATATGGCTTAAATAATTAATACTATATTTTATATTTTTCTTTATGGTTATAAATATAATAATGGCAACACTAAATATAGATTACTAATATTTTTTAATAATATTTTTTAAAATTGTAATAATTATAACAATAATAGCAAAAATTAAATAAATAATATTCCATATTCAATTATTATTAAAATTATAAAAATGTTTAAAGTTAAAAAATATTGTAAGGAATTAGTGCAATTTTCATTTTGTTAATTGTGGGTAGGCTGTCTGTAACAACTATACCTTCAAGACATGTAACACCTCAGTCTCTCCCGTGACCATGGATGCTGTAAAGCATTCGAAACGTCGGGAACCAAAAATCAAAATAAATCCGCGAAATAATCCGAAAAGATTTTATTTAAAAAGTTTTATTTAAAAATAAAAAATCTGTCAATCTGTTGTTACATTGCAAACGTAAGAGGACACACCAACTAACATAATTTCATTTTGATATTTGTAAATATACTTATTGATATTGCAACGCAAGGTTTAAGGTTCTAGTCTCGCTGGAGCAAACTGTTTGTGAAATATCACTATTAATTAACCAGGCTCAAAACGCAAAGTTATTGAAATATTGTTACTGAGTCATAAATCAGTGATTGTTAGATGTCTTCTTCATCTGTTTATGTTTTGCGCTCTCCTTCCAGACTGAATTTACCAAAACTAATTATTATACTCAGATTAAAGTAAACTCGGGGTTTTAGTATGGTATGTAGCTTCAAACTTGTGCAGGATTTGTGAAAGCGTCGTTCAAAAATTGTATGCAAGTACATATTTTTTACTATATACATATGTAGGAGGTATATAAATAAGTGTATAATATTGTTACTTCTATACATATAATAAAATTGTAACTAAGCCGAATCTGTACATTAAATATTTTTTGTAAAATCTTGTTGAAATAGACATTATTATCTATACACACAGAGGTCGAACCTAGATTTTAGATTTTTCGTCTGTCTGTACGAAACATATGGGATACTTTTTACTGCGGGAAAAATCTCATCCCTGAGAAATCAATACTAAACATTAAAATGTACTCGTAATAAAAGTACAATTTTTGTTTAAGTACCATCATTTATTTTACTGTCAGTATCCATATCCATACTTAATATTATAAATGTGAAAGTGTGTTTGTTTGTTTGTTTGTTTGTTTGTTTGTTTGTTTGTTTGTTTGTTTGTTTGTTTGTTTGTTTGTTTGTTTGTTTGTTTGTTTGTTTGTTTGTTTGTTTGTTTGTTGGTTTGTTTATTTGTTTGTTTGTCCTTCTTTCACGTCGAAACGGAGTGAAGGATTGGCGTGATTTTTTGTGTGGTGATTGTTGTTGGCCTGGAGAGTGACAGGCTACTTTTTACCGCGGACGATTATCTCATTCCCACGGGAAAACACGTTATAATACAACCCAAAAAATTACTTATGATCAGAATTAATTGAAACTTGGTATTAATGCTCTTCAATATAACTAAATAAATATGTGTTTTTGCATTTTTCGAAATTCATCCCATAAGGGGGTAAAATAGGGGTAGCTACTTTTTTTAGTTTTTTTTGTACTTTCAGCGCGAGCGAAACCACGGATTCTGCTAGTAGTTTCAAAATTCTAGAAAACTAAGTGTTTTATTTAATGACGATTGTGCATAAGAATCATTGCACTGTCACTTAAAAACATAAAATCTAAGTGCGCAGATGGTAACTTATACTAGCTACGTCAAGTCGTAGAAATAAAGCTGATTCAACAAGAAAGCTGTTTTACTGCTTTCATTCTTTGAATTACTTTGTGAAGATAGTTTTACAGTGTACACCTTTCACAAATAAAATCACAGTATTTCAACGGTGTGAGTTCTTTTATAAGAATTGTAAAAATCTAGAAATGCATTGTGTGATTTTTACTATATAATACCTTTACACCGGTAAGTAGAGAATTGAATTATGTGAGCGGGTGAGTTGTAATTGATCAGGTTTTTTTTATGCTTGCGATATGTTTATTAGTTCATAAATTAGTATTATATGTAGTATAAAAACACAAGAAATGAGTTATTTAGGAAATCGTATTCAGCCCTTTTTAACGTCCCACTGCTGGGCACGGGCCTCCTCAGTACGAGGGGGATCAGGCCATAGTCCACCACGCTGGCCAAGTGCGGGTTGGTGGACTTCACATGTCTTTCGAAAACTTGCTAGGTTTTCTCAGACATGCAGGTTTCCTCACGATGTTTTCCTTCACCGTAAGGCAAGTGGTAATCATGTTATAAATGTTTCGCACATGAAATTATCAGAGGTGCGAGAACCGGGATTTGAACCCGCTTCACTCGGTTTCCCAAGCGAGCGCGTTACCACTGGGCTACCACTGCCTTTTTATTACTGCCATTTTATTTAGGAAAGCAAGTCTTTAAATTAATGAATGTATGTGTATTGCATAGTATCTGCACCTTTTACGGTATTTTAAGGAAACACGCTCTTGTTGATACGTAAAATCTAGTAAATGGAAGATTTACAACTGCATCAATAATATATAACGCTATCATGTACTAAAGCTTTTATACTTACTTTATAGTGCTAGGAACAACTGCGACCACTTACTCTGATGTATGTAGGTTAGTTAATATATTCTTCTAGACTTAAGTGGAAGTTATGGAATTATGAAAATTGACAATTTCAAGTTATATAGTAAAAATATCTTATTGATACGTACTCACGTTATCGAAGTGACTTTCAATCAATATCTGGTTAAAAATATATATTTTCATCTATGTTTGATTATATTTTTATTTTGAAACTAAAGATATATTTTTACATGACTTAATGCTTTATTAAATCATCACAGTATACGCTTAAAGCTTTATATTAGCAATAGCGTTATAATATCATCTTGCTTTAGATCTTTCGTTGCATTGCAGTAATGACGAGACAATAGGTGCTAAATAGCGGTTCTTACGCAGCGTATGTACGATTAAGCTCGTGCGACCATCGCTTCCGGGGCTTTCGATAGTTAGTCACGATTCATGCTTTGTTATATTTCGTTTTGATATAATACTTTCTTAGATTTACGCGAATATTTGACATTTTAAATAAAACTATCTTTTCGGATTATTTCGCGGATCTATTTTGATTTTTGGATCCCGACGTTTCGAATGCTTTACAGCAATCATGGTCACGAGAGACGGGATGTATGTAACCTTAACCTTCAACTTATTAAATCTATTTCAAGTTACTTTATTTGTACTATTTTTTATCAAGCGTGCAACACCCTTGTAGACATCGATTTTTTCTATACGTAACCAATATCTGCGACTATTACCGTTATAAAACAACTAGCGTACTGTAGCATGCTTTTTAGCGTGAACGAGTAACATATCCACAACACTCACATATATATATACACACACACACATACTTAATACTTATAATTTGGCCCGACCCGGGACTCGAATTCAGGACCTCCTGATGTACAGCCGTACATGCTAATACTATTGTGATAGCTAACAATATTATATAGTTAGTACGTAGACTCTAGTTACGTTAGTATGAAACTAGGATGTGTGATTTTTTTAGCGTTCAACTCTTACATATATTTTTGTTTCAATATGCTTTTATTCATCCTTCTAACCATCGATTTTATACATTTGATATCTGTACACATCTGTATAAAGCAATAATAGTTAATTATGTATAGCTCGTTTTTATGATACGTTTGTACAGTATATAGGACCCTTATATTTGACTAAGGTTATGATTAAACGTTGATAGTTGCCTACCAATTAAAAAAAATATGTTACACAGTTGGAGTTTATCCTAATCATAAAATATATTTGATTGTTACTTATTATTTTCTGAATATAATTATAAATAAAAATACCCCTACGCAAATGAATTGTCATTAACGATTACACTGGCACGCGTGAAGCACTTAATCGAGTAATCATACACCAAATTGCCTTACATCATTTTGGAAAGAGCTGATACTCTTACACTGCTGGACCGATATTAACCAAACATAGGTAAAAACCACCGCAAGGAAACTGGCTTTCAAATGAATAAAAAACCGCATTGAAATCGGTCCATCCGGTTGAGAGCTACGATGCCACAGACAGAGACACACACCCACGCACAGACAGACATCGACGTCAAACTTATAACATCCCTCTTTTTGTGTCGGGGGTTAAAAATAATGATAATGATATTATATTATGTTTCAAGAAAACGTCAATTTGTGTTATACTATGCAGAATGCAGATATATATATGTGTATGTATTCAGCCTTTTTTATAGATAGGTATATGTGTATGTATTCAGCCTTTTTTAACGTCCTACTTCTGGGCATGTTCCTACATTCAACATATAAAGGGTAATAGGCCATAGTCCATCACGTTGGAGAATTAGGTTGGCGGATTTACATATTACATATCTTTAGAAAACTTGCTTGTTTCCTCATGATGATTTTCTTCTCTGTAAGACAAGTGTAATCATATTGAAAATGATCACATCGCACATGAAAATATAAGAGATAACAGACCCGGGAATTGAACCGGCTTTACTTGGTTTCCAAAGCAATTATAAATTTAATATTATTATATTACAATGCCAAATGTATTACATTCATGTACACTTAAAGCAACGAAATATGCGATTAAACACGCGATGTACAGAGACATTAATTGGTACTCGAGAGCTTTACGCAAATACCTTATAATTAATTTTTCTGAACCAAATACCATATCAGCAATATTTGCTAAATATAAGACTGGAATTTATTTTTGTTATTTCCTATATCAAGAAGCAAATATTTTGATTCAGTAATATCTTAGGATTTGAAACAGTTAAAAATTATTTCATAAATTAAAAGCTATCCATATTTTAACGCGAAGAAAAAATAAGGTAACACTTAAATTTCAGTACGTGAGTAAATGAGATTCGCTCGGCGTATTTTTTTATAAAATCGTGTTTTTTCCGGAAATGTTTATGTATGAACCCGGACACCTGTGATTGTCAATCTTGCGCCTTGCCCGTTCAACAAATCGACGTCAAACTTATAACACCGCTTTTTTTGCACCGGGGGTTAAAAATGCGTGGTTGACGGATGTTTTTATCGCGCTACGTCGGTGGCGATTAAAGAACATGGTATGCATATCCCCTAAGCCCATTTCATAGCTTATATGTAACAAAATACTTTTACAAATAAAAATAAAAATGTTGGGACATTAACACACAGTACCACCTAGTTCCATGGTAAGCTACCAGGCTTGTGTTATGGATACCAGATAGTTGATACACTACACATGTATGTACTCAGACATGCAGGTTTCCTCACGATGTTTTCCTTCACCGTAAGGCAAGTGGTAATCATTTTAGAAATGATTCGCACATGAAAATATCAGAGGTGCGAGACCCGGGATTTGAACCCGCTTCACTCGGTTTCTCAAGCGAGCGCGTTACCACTGGGCTACCACTGCCTTTTGTTACACTACACATATATAACTTTAAATACATACATATTATAAATATCTAACTAATATCACAACACATGAATGCCCCCAGCGGGACTCGAACCCGCGACCGCTGGCACAGTAAGTAGGGTCACTACAAACTGAGCCAAATGTGTCGTCATGATATATAATTAATAATTTGTAACAATATCGATTTTACGGTTGTTCCACATAAGAATATTTACGTTGTAACACCGGGCTATTGAACGGAAGAGGAAATTGTATTATATATGATGTACCCTCCGTTTTGTTCCGTTACACAGAGTACAAAGTGGTTTTGATTTGAAAGTAAACACAGCTCGAACGCAGGGATTTGTTTACATTATGTAAAGATAGGATAACATTCACATATTCATATATTCATTATTCACATATTCTAGTAATAAAAATATAAATATTTATTCAAAAAATCAAGTAAGTCAAATGAAAAGATATAATAATTTCTACGAAAAGTATATAAAAATATACTTTTAGTATAAATATATGTTTTGACAGATAATAATTAAATATATCAATGTAAAAATGCTTGTAACTCGTTATGGCAGAGAAAAGTTTAAATGAAAAATGTAAGTAAACCACCAAATTATGTGTAATTTGATTCAGATTAACTTTTCTCTCTGAATTTTTCATTACGATTTCTGGGATTTTCATTTAATAATGGTGAAACGTTATAACGAATAACTGATTTGACGAGTCGCGAATTTGGCAGCTTAAGCTTTTGACTTATCTATACATATAATAAAATTGTAACTAAGCCGAATCTGTATATTAAATATTGTTTGGAAAATCTTATTGAAATAGACATTATTATCGATACAGAGGCCGAATCTATAGTTTTTAGAGTTTTTGTCTGTCAGCTATCATCATACCAAATTTCATCAAAATCTATCCAGTGGTATTCCCGTAATGCGGTAATAGATAGACAGACAGACAGACAAACATTCTAAAAACTATAGATTCGGCGTCTGTATCGATAAAGAAGTCTACTTCAATAAGATTATAATTAAATAATTTATTTTATAATACCGATGGAAATGCCATCAAGCTTACTAAGCAATTCTATTACGAATACATTTTACAAATATCATGATCAAATTATGTTTTTAGTGTAACGCCCAGCACGAATTAATGTACTGTCTGGAGTATATATAATAAACAAAGTACTAGAAACTCAGAGTGAGATGAGTCATCCTTGGTCTAGATTCCCTTAGCATAGACATTAATGTGAGCAGACATTGTCTGATGAAGCTCTTAATAAGAGGCGATGACGTATTGCGGATTGAATATTATTATACTTATTCAGACGTTGAATAATGAGGTCAAATTTTACATTCATTTTGTTATATCTATACATATAATAAAATGGTAACTAATCCGAATCTGTACATTAAATATTTTTTGGAAAATCTTATTGAAATAAACATTATTATCGATACAGAGGCCGAATCTATCGTTTTTAGAATTTTTGTCTGTCTGTCTGTCTGTGACCGTATCACACAAAAACCACTAGAGGGATTTTGATGAAATTTGGTCTGGTGATAGCTGCTTATTCGGGTCAACATATAGGCTACCTTTTACCGCGATAAAATATGTCATTTCTGAGAAAAAAATATAAAAACTGCAATGGAAGGGTGCATATACTAATATGTAAAACCTAAGAGTTTGGTTTTTGGCTATCTGAACGCGGGCGGAGCCGTGGGAAATGTTCTATTTATAATGTTACAATTTAAGATGCAGTTTTATAAATACCTCATAAATGATTTATATACGCACATAGGTTTCGTTCTTTTTAGATAAAACTATCTTTTCGGATTTTTTCGCAGATTTATTCTGATTTATGGTTCCCGACGTTTTGAATCTCTCCCGTGACTATGATTGCTGTAAAACATTCGAAACGTCGCGTCGGGAACCAAAAATCCAAATAAATACACGAAAAAGTACAAAAAGATAGTTTTATTTAAAATGTCTAATATTCGCGTAAATCTAAGAAAGTATTAAGATTTGTTATATAATTTTCATCTATATTTATACTACAGATATTGACCAAAGCCATTCGTATATACCTAATATAGAAAACCTAATAGAGTAGAATTTAGGTGTTAAAGTTATTCCACGCAAGGAAAATAACAAAAAAACCTTAATTACATTCTTCATTTAGGGAATGTTCATAGCAGTTATAAATACCAAATTCGATATGCTAAGTCGGTCAATACGTCCATGACCGTTTTTAGGTTAAACAAACTGTACGATTGTATTACAGATATATGGAGTTTAACAAACAACATTGAATATTAATTTACCAATATGCTATTTCCTCAATAAAACATATTTTACCTAATTCCACAATTGGAAAACTATTTTTTTTAAATTATTCTGAATTAGTGCTTAACCACGTTCCACCTGATGGTAAGTGCTAACGCAGTCGTAGATGGTAAATCAGATTCGACTTAGTTACAATTTTATTATATGTATAGATGACGTACCGAAATGTGTTAAATTATAACCATTGACTCTAGTATTGGTCAGCTTAGCACAAGCTTATAACATAGTTAACACTGTATGATAGTTTATTTCAATAATTACCTCAAATATTGTGTCAAATTATTTTTTAAATTTATTTTCTTACATTATTGTAAAATTATTTCCATTTTATTTCACCATCGCGGTTTTCTTTCAATATGAGGCTTAAGCAACGGTCACAATTTGTGTTTAAACAAATTCAAATATTAATATAAAAAAACATATACAAAATACATATATAATAATAATTTGAAATTTAAATACAAATATTCTTTGAGTATTGTTAGCAAACAAGAAAATTACAATAAGGATAATCCCACAACAATATGAAATAATATGTACATAAATTACATAACAGATGTTATTGACACTGTACTTAGTTTGTGAATAGGTTGAATTTATTTGGGCTCGGCTTATTATGCCAGTTTTCCCAATAATGGTTTGGTGGTTCCAACCGCATGCTGCTTGCGGTTTTCCTGACATCAATATGACGATCTGTCTAATAATCTAACGCTCGAGGATTGAAATGATTAAATACGTCTGGCCAAGATCACTTATGATATTAGAAGTTCAACTATACATATAATAAAATTGTAACTAAGCCGAATCTGTACATTAAAATTTTTTTGGAGAATCTTATTGAAATCGACTTTATTATCGATGCAGATGCCGAATCTATAGTTTTTAGAATATTTATCTGCCTGTCTGTTACCGCATCACGGAAAACCACTGGAGGGATTTTGATGAAATTTGGTATGATGATAGCTGGTTATCCGGGTCAACATATAGGATACTTTTTACTGTGGGAAAATATCTCATCTCTAAGTTATTTATACTAAACGGTAAAAACTTCCTCTATATTATTTTATGTTCATTATTCATACGCAATTAATATATTTTAATTATAAAATTTATTATTTAATACATTTAGAAAAAAAAAAATATTATAAGCCAAAGCTTGGGTAAAGCTCGCAGGATATTTTTAAGTTGTATGTTATTTATGACTTTTTTCAATATATAGTCTTCCAAGTCGAGTAATTGAGTGTATTTACTATTTTTTAATACTATGCCATGATTAAATAATGGAAGACCACTCAAGCAACAGTTATTTACATGGCGCAATCTAGCACAAAACTCTCGTGGCAACTTAAGTCACACAAGGACTTTAAATACTCATGTTGAGAAGTCTTAACAATTAAGTTAAGCTTAGATTTAGGTCAAAAGGATGGACGTTGTATGAATTTCTGAGATGATAAATTCATATAATAATAATATTATAATCTCTGCAAATCGAGTAGTGGTTATGAAATTTCTTAAACTAAGGGATAGTTAATTAATTTTATCGATTTTGATTGATTATACTGCGAGTTTTTGTTAAATTCTTTTTATGTATTACATGGAAATGTAGAATAAGTATCTATTTGAGGGCAAAAGGTGTAAAAGAATCCAAGACGGTCGTTCTAATTGCTCCATTGTGTAGCGGAGATTAGACACTGAGCGAAAAAATATCTTAAGACTAAGTAGGTCAAACCAAAGTTGGTAGGCCAAAAACCACTTTCGTAAGAAACCAAATACTCTAACTTTTTATTTATTAGTCTCTTGAAGGTACTTTCTGCTTATAACTTGTTTTGGATAATAGTATATTTAAAAGGTATGTATCTTTTGTCTTATTAAGAACGGAAATATTCTATGGTATGGCATCGTAGCTCTTTTTTCCTATTAAAATTTTGTCAAACTAGCAAAACCTAGCTGTTATTCAAATAGATTTTAGACTGACTTCAAAAAAACGCGAGGTATTCAATTCGAGACTGTTTTTTGTGTTTGTTACGTGATATCTTTGCCAATTCTGTGACGATTTTATGTTTTTTTTTTAAATGAATATAGGGTATATCTAAAATTTTATTTTTCTTAATGTGACTGCCTCGTTGATCATGAACATGAACGGCCTTCGATCTGGAGGTTCTGGGTTAAAAGCTTGGGCACTGGCATCGGGTCAAGTATAATTATGGGGTTTTAAGTCACTGAAGTGTAAGAGTTAACTTGGCTAATATCACAGTGATAAATGCTGCCTTGGCCAAAATCAGACAGGTTATTATTTAAAATAGTTTTGACGTCTATGAACAATTTTAGCTAAATACTAGCATTGCCCGCGGCTTCGCCCGCGTTCAGATAACCGAACACCAAATTCTTAGGTTGTACATATTAGTATACTCTTACATTGCAGTTTTTGTATTTTTTCTCAGAAATGAGATATTTTCCCGCGGTCAAAAGTATCCTATATATTGACCCGGATAACCAGCTATTACCATACCAAATTTCATCATAATCCCTCCAGTGGTTTTTCTGTGATGCGGTAACAGACAGACAGACAGAAATTCTAAAACTATTGATTCGGCCGCTGTATCGATAATAATGTTTATTTCAATAAGACTTTCTAAAAAATATCTAATGTAAAGATTCGGTTTAGTTACATTTTTATTATATGTATAGATTATTATTCAAAAATATGACTTTTAAATTGAAGAGAGATGTGAAATGGAATTACAAACATTTAGTTTTTGCCAGTCAAATAGTAACTGCCGAACAGCTTCAGCGGGGGTGTTTGTTGAACAAACATGTGGGTGCAATCAGTGTAAACGCCACAACGAACGATGCCCATGACAAAGTTTGCCTTTGCCGTACTGCAACTGTGAGTGGTAATAACTTATCAATTACATATGCTAGCTTTGTTTAATGTCCTTGTGTGATCATTATTTGATTAAAAGCATATAATATTTTAACACTAGCTATTACTATATCACTATACTAGTCTACAAGCTTGTATATAAATATGAACTTTGGATCTTATTAGCCAAATAAAATTTACTTATATAATAAAAAAATAATTAAAATGTACCAGCCGACAAGTGAGGGATATTTAACAGATAAATGAATAGAAACAAACAAACAAACATTCTAAAATATTATAATTTTTAAATGCTACAAGTAAACCTATAGTTTTCAGATTTTTTCAAATATGTTATTAAAAAATTATGCATACTGACGTCTAACATCTCTTACTTGGTATGGAGATTGTTGAGCTGAAATCTAGTTGGTCTATACATGATGCTACAAATAAAAAACGCAAAAACAAAATTAATGTATGTAATTAAAATGTTCTAGCGCAAGATTGTTGGCTTTAAAAGACACCGTAAATAAAATGTTACCGCACTTATGTACAATGTACATACACTCCCTTTTGTACTATTTTCTTTAAAATTCTAACTCGAGGGAAACAATGCGTTTCAGTATAAATATTCTTGGCTTTGTTTACTATGTAATGAAAATTGTTTAATATGTAATGAAAATCTTGTTTAGATAGTTAATGCTTTGTTATTATTCTATTTTCAAGAGTTTTCATAAGTAGGTAAATAATAAGTAGCAAAATAAAATTATTTTTTTGCAGTTTTGGATAATCAGATCTCACTTTATTCTCTTTTCAACTTTTCAAAAAAACTTACAACTAATACTCTCTTAGATTTACGCGAATATTTGACATTTTAAATAAAACTATCTTTTCGGATTATTTCGCGGATTTATTTTGGTTCAAAATAAATTCGCGAAATAATCCAAAAATATAGTTTTATTAAAAACTCACGACTAATAAGGCATATGTACATATCAGTGGCGAAGCGTCCATACAAGACGTCTTACCTTAAAATTATTTTACTATAATTTTGCATACATTTAATTTTGTTAATGTATAAATGTTCTTTTGGAAATATATATAATAATAGCTTTTTTTATGCATTAATACGTATATAAAACTTGTATATTTTTGGAACGGCTTACCTCTGCTAAAATTTCACCCTTCGCCACTGGTACATATATATGTGACCGGCCAAACTAGATTTCAGGCCAAACTGGTTTGTTAGGCCAAACCAATGCATCCAAAGTACCATACTTAAAGGATACACTAGGTCTTTTTTTAATTTCAAACCAGAACCTCCAATATCATAAGTAATCCTGCGACGCTCTATTAAGACGGGGGAGGTTCTGTTGCGTTTTAGTGGGTATTACTGGCTTTTCAAGCCGGTGAGTCCCACATAACTACCTGTATGTATACAGGTGTTATGCATTCCCATCATTAAAAAATAGGCTAAACCATTTTGGCCTGAAATTTAGTTAGGCCGGTAACATACTTTTTTTCCACACCATCGCCGGATGTGCCTAGATTTTTGACCTAACCTTCTATAAGTATCAAAAATACTTTGTCTTAAAAGTTTTCCAAGGTCTCCCCTAGCCACGCCTTTCTATCCACTTTGTGCGTTACTTCCTAAATTAAATATCTGCATTTCATTATAAAGATCGTCCTTCGAGCAAAATCTAATCACTATATATCTAGGACATAATATTATTATTGTTATATACAAAAGAAATGTTAACTGTATCTATTAGTAGTTCGATTATTTAATATGTAATTTCTATATATACTTTTCCTCATAGCCAGATGGTATTGACTCTTCACAGGAATGTTCACATAAATGAATAGTATTATTGTTTTGGTGATATTATATCGTAAAAAGCATTTAAGCAAATGATAAAAACAAATCGAGAAATCTCTTTTTTTTCTATAATGGCTTATAGTTGCGTTGAAATCTCTCTTACTCAGTTTAATAAGCGAATTTACAAAAAAAAAAAACACTTTTTTGTTTATTAAAAACTTTATTATATTATATGTTTCATTTATAGATTCATTCCATTCATTCTTATTTATATCAATTTTATTTTGTTTAGTCACCTATTGATGTTTTGATAGTAAGCCAAAAATATATAAAAAAACTAGCGGACCCGACAGACGTTGTCCTGTCTACACGTCTTTAATTTGAAAATTTCAAACTTTTTTTAATAATTTTTTTGATGAAAATTATTATTCAAATTGTGAATCTAAACCATTCCCAGATCCCCTTGAACACACACAAAAAATTTCATCAAAATCGGTCCAGTCGTTTGAGAGAAGTTCAGTGACATACACACTCACAGAAGAATTATATATATAAAGATACATAAGAAAACCTGTAATATAATTTTATTGATTGCTAGTGGTCGATCATAAATACTTTCCAGTTAAAATTTATTAAAACTGTCAAACATATGTCAAAAATCCAGTCTTCAAGTAAGATAATTAATTTTGTTTTCGGGATCCTTTATAGAAAGGCTTGTAGAGTTTTGTTACATAACTTTTGCTTAGCGGTTTTTTAGTATTAAGATATAACAATAAAACTTTAAAGTCAAGTTGTAGTACTATAGGCTAATATTATTAAAATTATAATAAATATGTCGGGACATTAACACACAGCACCATCTAGTTCCATGGTAAGCTACGAGGCTTGTGTTATAGATATAAGGAGATAGTTGATACACTACACATATATAGCTTTAAATACATACATATTATAAATTTAAACACCCATGACTGGAGTACAAACATTCGTGCTCATTACACAAATGAATGCCCCCGGCAGGAATCGAACCCGTGACCGCTGGTACAGCAAGTAGGGTCACTACAAACTGAGCCAAACGTGTCGCCAATAGTTATCACGTAGATAGGCAGAAGTTAGTCAACAAATATGCCATATGTTACGCATATCATTTATGACTCTCCTTAATATATAGCATAAGTTTAAATTACGCTTGGTAGAGTTATTATACATCTGCTTAAACGTAATTGTTTATAAAGTCAGAGAATAAAATTTTCTTAACACTTTATAAAATAACTAGATTTTGGTCGCGGCTTTGCTCGCGTAGTTTATTTATTTACTCGTTTCTTAAGGGTTATTTAAGAAGAATTATACCCGTATTCAATAGATAAGCTATGAAATGCGAAAAATCTTAAAATTTGATGAGTAGTTTCAGAGATGAGCACGTTCAAACAAACAAAACAAACAAATAAACTCTGCAGTTTTGTGAGTGTGTGTTCCGCCCGCGTTCAGATGACTAAAAACCAAATTCTTAGGTTTTATATATTAGTATACTCTAACATCGCAGTTTAGTATTTTTTCTCAGAAATATTTTCCCGCGGTAAAAAGTATCCTTTAAGTTGACCAGGATAACCAACTACCACCATACCAAATTTTATCAAAATCCCTCCAGTAGTTTTTCTGTGATACGGTAACAGACAGACAGACAGACAGACAGACAAAAATTCTAAAAACAGATAGACAGACAGACAAAACTTCTAAAAACCATAGATTTGGCCTCTGTATCGGTAATAATGTTTATTTTAATTAGATTTTCCAAAAAATATCTAATGTACAGATTTGGCTTAGTTACAATTTTACTATATATATATATATATATATATATATATATATATATATATATATATATATATATATATATATATATATATATATATATATAGTATATTTATTAAGTAAATGCAACCAACTCTGTCATTAACAATACTGCCAATTCACTATCAAAAAATCATTACTATAACCGTTTTCACTTATATAATATGAAAATACCATAAATATTTCATATTGACAACTTAATATTTATCCCTTGTCTAATAAATAAATTCTATATTCGACAAAGCTGTGCCATATGCTGAAATTTTGCTTACAGCGTATAGTTTCAAACCGTTAGGCTTTAAGCACAAGTAAACTAATGCAAATTTAATCAAGGCGTATACAATGTACCCAAGCAAGCTCAAATAGACCTTATAACCAACAACATAAGAGTATTGTTCCTTCAAACATGTCATATATAGCGTTGCGAAACGTTGTTTTTAACCGACTTCCAAAAAGGAGGAGGTTCTCAATTCGTCGGAATCTTTGTTTTTTTTTAAGTATGTTCACCAATTACTCGAAGACGCCTGAACCGATTTGGTATACTTCTAAGGGTATACTTCTCAGGTAGTCCCATTTAAATTTTATCGAAATCGGTCAAGCGGTTTTTAAAAAAATCAACAAATAAATATATTTTTTTAAATAATTATTATTCAGCTTCATTATTACATAAATTTCAGTTAGACTAGACAATTGTGAAATACTAAGGAATGGTTTTTGCTACTTTAAAAAAAATATTATAAATATATTAGGCATCCTACGGGTACCATTTAATGCCGGAACGAAAAATCACGTTTAAGGCAAAAATAACACCGAACGTAGATCCGCATATACATACGAGTATGTATTACTAACGCTAGCTATTAGCGTTTATAGTATTCTGATATGAAAACCATATAATATATTTTATTAGTTTAAATATTTTAATTTATTTCAATTAAAGATTCAACAATCAAATAAATAAATATAAAAATAATTAGTGCCATTTCTTTCAAATATATCTTCTAGCAGCATCACACATGCCTACACGCTCACTTTGTCCGAGCCCGTTTGAATAAGCAAGAACGAATAATGACACACTTTGCTCAAATGAGACGTAAAGCCACAATGGTTAAACTGACCCGGCCTTTAATGAATCTTCTATAGGCTCTAACTCATCGTATTATATAGGATATTTGGTATTTTTTCTTTTGTCTCTTAAATCAACGGTTTTTTTTTATTTATTTATTGATTTATTTTATATTTGGCTATGAATACAAACATAAGGTCGATATTACAATTGGAATATATTTTTCATTTCAACGGAGCCCTATTACTAAGTCTCCACTGACCGTCCGTCCGTCCGTCCGTCCGTCTGTCTCAGAGGGCTGTATCTCATGAACCGTAAAAGGTAGAGAGTTGAAATTTTTACAGAGTATTTATTTCTTTTGCCGCTATAACCACAAATAATAAAAATACAAATATAAGAAACATTTTTTTAATGTTCGTAATCGATCATCATAGTTATTATACCACAGTATTAAAAGTTAGATTAAAAGTCATATTAATGAAGTATATATACTATTTGTAATATAAAAATAACAGCTTTTTTACTAAATGCATTATAAATTATATACAGTACTTATAATAAAAACAATTTTTAAAATTCTTGTCTATCTGTCTGTCTGTTTATTCCGGCTACTCTCCAAAACAGCTGGTCTGATATTGACGGGACTTTCACTGGCAGATAGCTGATGTTATAAGGAGTAACTTAGGCTACTTTTATTTTAGAAAAGGAATTAGAGTTTCCCAAAACAAATTAAAACCTACCTAGAGACGAACCCGAGCGAAGCCAGGGTGAGTCGCTAGTATTTTAAATATATTTATAATGCTATAAAAGTTGAATAAACGAAACAAAGTCGATGAAAACGGACGGATTTTATTACTGCTTTTAACTAAACTACTCGTACTAATTTAAACGCTTAAACCCAAGGTTTAAATGAGCGAAGTATTTTAGGTATGTGTATTCAGCTCTTTTTAACGTCCCACTGCTGGGCACGGGCCTCCCTTCAATACGAGGGGGATCAGGCCATAGTCCACCACACTGGCCAAGTGCGGGTTGGTAGATTTCACGTGTTCGAAAACTTGCTAGGTTCTCTAAGACATGCAGGTTTCCTCACGATGTTTTCCTTCACCGTAAGGCAAATCACGTTAGAAATCATTCACAAATGAAAATATCATAGTTGCGAAACTCGGGCTTTGAACCCGCTTCATTCGGTTTCCCAAATCGAGCGCGTTACCACTGCTTAATAAATAATATAGGCCTTTTGGATAATAAGAAAGTTTAAATTATAAGAAGTGAATATCTTCTTATTATGTTAGAGCTTTTCGCTATAAGCCCGTAATAAATGCAAATGTTTAGCGATTTTGAATTAAATAGATAAAGTATATTACTTTCTTAGATTTACGCGAAATTTTCTTATTTTAAAAGAAAGTTTCTTTTTGGAGTTCCTCGGTTATTTATTTAGATTTTTTGTTTCCCAGCGTTTCGAATGCTTTCCAGTAATCATGGTCGCGGGAGAAACTGAGGTTTTAGATGTCTCAAAGGTCAAGTTAGTTGTTACAGACAATACTTACCCAGAAAATTATAAAATCATTTCAAAAAATTCAAAAATGGCACCAAAGTAGCTTAAAATATTTGTTATTTTTTTAGTTAATTTTTTAGTTTTAAAAATATAGACTAAGAAAGGATACTATATAAATACTATATACTTCTAAGAATAAGATTTTGTGTAAACAATTATGTATGAAAAGTATATTTTAGAAGCTTCACTGAAGGCGTCTTTTCTCTGGTAGCGTAGGAATAAGTAGATACATTATTCTAAACTTTGTTGCGAAGGAAACGTTAAATCCGATTTCAACAGTAGCATTATGTATTAACATGTATGTCGGAACGTTGGTACTAAAAGTCTAATTTAGTTCTTATGTAAATGAATGTCTCGATTATTTCTATACTAATATTATAAAGAGGTAAAGTTTGTGAGTTTGTGACGTTTTAGGGGGTAATCTCTGGATCTACTGAACCGATTTATATGAAATTTGATAAGAAGATAGTTTGCAACCTTGGGAAGGACATAGGGTACTTTTTATCCCGGAAATCATCACTTAAAATGGTGAAAATGCGGATGAAAGTTTGTATTGGGAAGCAAGATAGGGACAACCCGAGCGAAATGAGGGTGAGTCGCTAGTATGTATATAATTAAATACAATATGTATTTATTGACTGCTAATAAATAGGTAATATATATTTTCATTTTCTGAAAAATGCACTTTTTCGCAGCCTTTTTCTATCTGCTCTCATGCTGACAATGTCATATAGAGCCATCTCGTAAATTTTTGTGGTACTTGCATTGTCTACAATAGATGATAACCTTAGTTTGTCTTTCTAGTATTCAATAACCATTGACGAATTATATAAATATACTAGCGACTCACCCTCGCTTCGTTCGGGTTCGTCCCTACTTGTGTTTTAACGTTTAGTATATATTTCTCAGAGATGAGATATTTTCCCGCAGTAAAAAGAATTCTATATGTTGACCCGAATAACCAGCAATATCATCATACCAAATTTAATCAAAATCCCTCCAGAGGTTTTCCGTGATGCGGTCACAGACAGACAGACAAAAATTCTAAAAACTATAGATTCGGCTCTGTATCGATAATAATACCTATTACAATAAGATTTTTCAAAAAAATATATGTACAGATTTGGCTCAGTGACTTTATTATATGTATAGATGATAAGTTATATTACTGGTACCTATTAATGAAAATGTGAATATTGTAAGAAATGCATATTACGTAGTATATTATGGGAGTCAAATAAGTACACATCTTATCTCGAACAATTTTGCTAGTATACTAGCGTTTTCCCGTGGCTCTATTTGAACTCTATATATGTTTATAAATTATAACCTATATGTTACTCTGATTGATAAGATATATTACTGAAAAGTTTCATTAAAATCTGTGCGGAGTTTTTGCGTGAAGAAGTAACGAACATACATCCATATATCCTCCCAAACTTTCGCTATGCATGTATTGAAACATTTATATTGTAGATAGAGTTACAAATGAAATTGTTGTTTTAATTTTATAACTGTAATTTATAACATTAATTAATGTTCTTGCAATCACAAAAAATGGACATAAAGTAAGAAATAAGAAAACATGAAAAATAGAATATTAACATCCCTGAAAGGATGCTGAAAATTATAATTAAATTACATATTTTTATTACAAACTAGATATCTAGTAGCGGAGCAGCGTTTTGCTTCAGTTGTCGATTTAATAAGAGTATGATTCAAGAATTTATTATGTATACGTTCATTAACGTGCAAATTAAGATTATTAGAAGATAGAACTAAAATATAACTCTGTATATATATATATATATATATATATATATATATATATATTTATATGTATATATATATACATATAAATATTCTCTGTATATATATATATGTATGTATATATATATATAAAGAAAGTTCGTTGATAAGCTCATGGCTTGAGACCAGTTAGACTGGTATGGGTCTAAATAAATAATTGAAGGTTTTTAGGTTAAAAAGTTGCCCGGAAAATTGCGGAATTCGGTTAAAACTGACAGTATTTTTTTAAGAATATTGTAAGACCGTAAAGATCAAAATTAAAATCGAAATTTGGACAGGATGTCTGCCTGTCTGCTAGTATAAAAATATATAATATTGCTATAGTATTTTTAATTTTTTCTTTGATTATTCTTACAATAATACATTCACAAATTTTCGATTTTTTTATATTATTCGGATTCCAACGGAAAAGACGTTATTATTTTAGATTTATTAGCAAGCTATAATAAAAACACAAAAAGAATTTTTCAAATAAGACTTTCGGTTCCAGAGATTAGCGCGTTCAAACAAACAAAAATACAAAGAAACAATCTCTTTAGCTTTATAATATTAGTATAGATAATGAGAAGATTACGTCCATCTACATTCTACAAATCTGTTATAGACTTTTTAATATTAAAACTTATAAAAAAGACCCTCCATAACAAGGGTATTAGAATCGTTCTTTCTCAATTTTATTACTTTGTCGTTTTAATGTTAAAATTTCGTAATAAATATTTTCAGAAGTAACATTTTACGCTCACTTTTTAATGGAAAAAAAATTGGTAAAATAAATTATCTACAATAATTAAATAGGATGTAAGATTTTAAGATGATTTTTTAGGAAAGGCCAAGATTCTTCTAGAACAAATTATCTATCAAATATTTAAGGACTATCGCACTTTATCGCTAGAATTTCCTTTAAAAGTCACGTTCGCACCATTAGAGAATTTGTAAGAGAGATTACCCTTGACTGGTCTTGCTTCCGAATACTTTTTCGATGATAGATCAACCGTGTTTTCAACCTTACTTTTGGACTGTTTAACACATGAGTTCTTTATTCTTATTTTATTTCAGTAACTAACAAACCGTTCTAGTAATAGATTATTTTGATTATTACATATTGTTATAAAGAGTTTTGTTAGTTTGTATGTACATTGGGGTTAATCTATAAGTATTGAACTGGTCGAAATATCCTTTTGGCAAAATAAAATGCTATTTTGAGAAATAAAATAGCAACGTATGTAGCTTCTGCATCACACTGTGATTTGATTTTTTAAAAATTGCTCTAACTTATAATATAATTTTTTTGACAAATTTTATTCGCCTTTTTTGCTACTTATTACAATTTGAAAATAAACAAAAATGTATAATTGTATTTAAGGAAGTAACATTTATAAACTATAAATATGCTAGCGTAGGTATGATATACTAGCGGCTCATCGTTGCTTCGCTCGGGTTCATCCCAAGTAAAAAACAAAAACAAATCTATCCCACGGGAACCGTACACTTTTCTGGGATACAAAGTAGCCTATGTGCTATTTCAGGCTATAATCTATCTCTGTGCCAAAGTTTATCTATATATCCGTTGAGCTGTTCTAGCGTGATTAACAAACATCCATCCAAACTTTTGCATTTATATAGCAGTAAGATGATAAGTATGATAGCGTAGAAGTACCTATGTATAATGTAAAGTACAAAAACATGTAAGCTAATAAAGGTCAAGCATGACAATGGCAGACGACAAAAATATATTTTCTCTTTGCATTTATACAAATTAATATACATTTAACTTTGTACGAACACAGAATGTTGCCGACCTAGTTCCGAATTGCTACTCGTCGGTGGAATTTTAGTTTTTCCTGAACTTACTTTTGTTCTCAAACTTTCAGTAAAAACTCTTTAATAATTTTAAGGTTCACGAATGCAGCACAAACATCAAATCGCATTTGATTAAACTTTTTGTATTGTCATGATAAAAATAACCATTAATAATTCTAAAAAAGTACTAGATATAATATAAATAAAATTGGTCAAGTGTGACTTGGACTCGAGTTAAGGAGAGTTCCGTACGTTAAGGGATTGTAAAGAAATTTAAAGAATAAGGATTTTCGAAATATTTTCCGTACATTTTTTTCAGAATTATTAGCTTAATAGCTTCAGATAAGATAGAGAATACCGATTTTTTATTTTTCTATTATATTTTTTCTTTTTAACTATATTTTTATTACATTATAGTTTCTTATTGGGTATGCCATATGAAATGAAACATTTTTTTTTAAATTGAGTTCCACTTTTGAAATTATCTACGTTATACGCGTATAACTGGGTAACATAACTATATACTTAATATATACCAAATGTTAACTGTAACCAGTAAAGATGGAACAAATATAACATGACAAACAGACAGAGAGACAAACAGATATTATACAAGTGATCCTATAATGATTTCTTTTGACTTTTTGTGGTACGGAACCTTAAAAACAAATAAATTATTTTTATAAGTTTTACAGTTTTTTAAGTAAAAATATTAACCTCATAGCTATAACCATATATAGACTTAGATAATAAAATACTGATATTGAGTGTTTATTTATTTTATGTTTAGCTTTTATACCCATTGTTTCATATAAAATTAATTCCCAACTCAATTTCCTTTGGTTCGTATTAAAATGTTTAATTACGTTTTATGCCTCGACTAAGAAATACGCTTTTAATCATCCAAGTTTACGATTGAGTCAAATAATAATATAACAATTATATTGTAAAAAGTATGTTATATTAAAGCAATAAACAACTTTATAATGTATCTTCCAACATTGAAATTCATTAGTTCTGTTTTATTTTTAGCGACATTGTTTGGATTTTTCATTTGAAATTTATGATGAAAGAGGGTTATGTTTGAAATAAATATACATCTATTATATATCTATGTAAATCTTATATTATAAACTTTTTTACTGTATATTCTAAGTACTATTCGTTCGTGGTATTCAATAACCTATCTCTCTTAAGTTGCCTTACTAGATATTTGATATAAATTCTATACAAATTACATAAAATTCTTATTGCTAGCAAGGATAATAATAGATACATCGATTGGGATTAATAGCAAATAAACACATTTTCTCTTTTATAATATTAGGTAGCGTTTAGCATTAATTTATTTATTTAGGTTTTTTAAATATTTCATATTTTGGGTAAAGCTAATATAAAACCCTACCATTCAACCATTCAACAATTTTTTACAATTTCCCTGCAACATAGTCATGAATTACTTATAAGACTCAGAATTTAATATTCTCATACTTATGTTATTACTACTTATACTTATATTATTAACTTGTATATTTACATACAACCAATAAACAGCCCTTTGTCAAATCGAGAAAATCTCAGCAAAGCTGTCTCATTAATCAAATACGCCCCGTAATTACGACGAGAGCAATTAATGCTCGAAGAAACTTGCTGGCGTAAGCCTGTTCACATTTCAATTCGTACATTGTCCTTATATTTTACTGTAAAACTCTTCTTATTCCAAGGATAGTCACGACTACTCAATTTAATCTTGAAATATTGGGATTGTGCTTATTTATTATTGTATCAGGTCACTAGCGAGGGCCCCTTTGCTCAGGCTTTCACTTAGATAAATACACGCAACAATATTTTCATTTTTAATTTTCTCCTAAATTGTATGTACATATAACCAATTAATATAATACTTGCGTATAATACATGTACCTTATATAATTTACCTATTGTTAAATTGAATATAAATTTAAAAATCAAACTGTTCCAAAAAATTTTTATTAAAAGCTACTAAACAAAAAAAAAGAAGAAAATCGGTTGACCAACAGTGGAGAAAAGAGTATTTGCCTATTCATATAAAATACAAACTTCGCCAATTTCGATCTGGTGTAATACTTTCGGTGCTTTGCCTTAAATAACTCAGCTTTGATTGATTACATTAAAGTTTACCAGTCATAATAATAATTAATTCCTTAATAAAGGGAAGCCTGATGACTAAGTTCTATGTTTTTAAAAATAAAAATGATAAGAATGTGCCTAGCTTTAGCTACAGGTGTATTGAGATAGACCAAATATAGATGACTAGCGACTCACCCTCGCTTCGGATTCGTCCTTAGTTGTTTCAAAAAACAAATCTATCCCACGGGAACCGTACATTTTTCCTGGTTAAAACTAATTTATTAATTAATAAAATTAATAAAGTCTTAAACAAAATGTATTATTTATAATAATAACAGCTAAAATAAAATAAATAATATTGCTATATTTAATTATAATACTAATTATAATATATTTAATTATAATACTAATTAAAAAAAATCTTAGAATTAAAATCAACATTTATATTGAAAGGTACTTACTTTGGTGCCATTTTAGAATTTTTGAAATATTTTTTTAGAATAGTTGGTAGGCACTGTCTGTAACAAGTATATAATAACGCCTTTAAAACGTCTATAACCTTAGTCTCTCCCGTGACCATGATTGTTGTAAAGCATTCGAAACGTCGGGAACCAAAAATCAAAATAAATCCGCGAAATAATCCGAAAGGATAGTTTTATTTAAAATGTCAAATATTCGCGTAAATCTAAGAAAGTATAAGTTATATCTATCCTATTTTAAACAATAATCTATTTCTGTGCCAAATTTCATCCAGATCTGTTCAGTCGTCCTCGCGTAAAAAAAATAACAAACATCCATCCATCCTCACAAAATTTCACTTTTATGATATTAGTAAAGTATGGATTGTATGATATTAATCATACAAACTGATATAAGCAATTCTTTATATGACTTTAGCCACTCCAGAGAATCACGGATACTAACAAAAAAACTAATAAAATTTGTTTGCAAATTCTCATCTGAGCTCAAGCCCGTTCTTCAATTTATAACTTTATATATTATATATCAATAATCGTCGTTACTTCGTAAATTGTTTGTTTCCTAATAATAAGAGCATTTTAATAATATACGAATATAGTATAGTGGACATTATAGGTCTATCATTTACGAGCCAGAATTTAGTCAAATCTATAGGGCCGTTTGAGGCTAGTACTAAGTAGAACTTAATTCATTTCGTGCATCTCGGAAACGGCTGTAGCGCTTTGAATTAAGTTTTGTATTTATATAAGGTTTTGATTTTTAGTTTATCTATAGGTATAAGTGTATTATTTGAAATAACGCAATTTTTATACCTTTTCTGAACGAAAAAGCCAAGTCTACTATATAAGGTACTATATACAATCAAAACAAATATAAAGGTACCTATCCCAAATCGTGACGGCAATTTCGTTTATTATAAAGTACAGCCAATGACCTACTAATTGTTAATTGTAATACATTCAGGGAGGCGAACCGTGGAAACCAATTACGATAATGATTGTACGCGTTCTAGCTCATGAATATTTTAATGTTAAAAGACCATTAGTAAGGCGGAAGATCTGAAAATTACACCGCAAAGTATTTCAGTTATAGTCGTATACTCGTATACCCTTTATTATGCTAGTGTATTTGTCATTTTAAATGAAGTACATAAACACGCTTTTTTAATGTTTATGTTCTTTAAGTCATATGATATTAAATCAGTATATGTTAATAAAAAAAGAGATTTGATGCCATTTGTCTATTTCTATGAAATCGTTATATACCTAGCGATTCTCTCTTCTCTTCTCTCTAGCGAGTCCTTGGCTTGCTTCCCAATACAAACTTTCATTACCATTTTTACTCCTTTAAGGGATGATTATCGGGATAAAAAGTATTCTATGTCCTTCCTAGGATCTCAAACTATCGTTTTACTAAATTTCATCTAAATCGGCTTAGTAGATCCAGAGATTATCCCCTACAACGTCACAAACATACAAACTCACAAACTCGCAGCGTCACAAACTCACAAATTCACAAACTTTACCTTTTTATAATATTAAGTACAGATAGTGGAGATGTTGTGTGTCGCAACTGAAAAATAACTTGTGAAATGACTAAAACTCAGCAAGTAGTATGACTAAAACTAGTTAGTCTCTCCCGTCAGCATGTTTAACTGTAAATCATTCGAAACTTTGTGAACAAAAATATAAATCAAACCGCAAAATCCTGACAAAAAAGTTTCATTTAAAAAGTCAAATATGTACTATGGCTTTAGACTTTCCCCTACCAATGTCTATAAAAGGTATGTGAAAATAAGAAATATAGTAAAAATATTATAAATGCAACAGTTTGTTCGTTTGTTTATCCTTCTTTCACGCAAGAGCAATTGAAATGATTTCTTGTAGAGAGGTCTTTTATGAGCCGGAAAGTACTGTAGTATACTTTTTATCTCGGTATAAGAAGTAGTTCCTGTGTTATTAGTATAATGTCAATAAAAACGCACTCAAGCCAAGCAAGGTAGAATAATGATGATAAGTAAAATACCTAAAGAAAATGGAAAAACTTACTTCAAAATAATACTTTGTTAACAAATTTTCAAATCAACTCAACAAATTTCTTCACAGTCGAGTCTTGTAATTGGCAATAAACCTACTTTATCTAGACCTAAGTTTTTGAGACTAGATTCTTAAGATAATTTGCCCGTTTGAGCTCACTTGCATATTCAGTGGAACATTTTTCTTTTAGTTTTATTAGAACACTTTTTCTCTTTATACTAAATTGAAATAAATAGGGGTAAAAAATATGTGCTTACGGGAACAGAAAATTGTTCTAATTCAAACATATGAGAAATTTAAATGGCTTGACAATTGAGAATTTTTAGAGGTTAAAAATTGGGGCACATATTAAATGCGCACATAATAAACGTAATTATTTTAATTTATACGAGGATTTTTAAAATATATATAGCAAATACACGAAACAAGTGTTAAATTTTTATCACAATATTTCATTTATACGTGTGCAAAACGTTAAAATATTTTCAAAGCTCGAGGCCAAAGTATACCATGCGTAGCAAAACAAAAAGCTTTAATCATAAAAGCTTCTTCGTTATTTTGTAGTTTTTTGCTGAAACGTGTAAAATTACGGGAGAATGCTCGGTGTGAAATATTTTAGGTGTTATGGACTAGCGGCGTTACTTTGATCGATGTAAGCTTTTTACAGCTTTTTAAATAGTTATATTTCATAATAATAAGTGTAGTACATGAAAAAAATATTCTGAACGCGTGTTTAATATGTTTTTGTTAAAATTTACTGTTATAAATGCGAAATTTATAGTTGTGTGTATGTAAATATAATGTATTATATTATGTGCGTGTATATTTCTTCACGCTGAAACGGCTGGACGGATTTGGATGAAATTTAACACAGATCGATTATGGCCTGGAGCAATATATAGGCTACTGTCAGGCACCTAGGGACTATCTGTACGAATATTATAAAGAGGCAGGGTTTGTTTGTTTGTTTGTTTGTTTGTTTGTTTGTACACGCTAATCTCAGGAACTACTAATCCGATTTGAAAAGTTCTTTTTGCATTAGATAGACCGTTTATTGAGGAAGGCTGTACACTGTATCACCATGCTACTATCCAAGGGATTGGAGCAGTATTCAAAAATGTCTACGAATCGGGTAGATTTCCATACAATATTGTAAAACTGATGTTTATAACTAAATAAATTTAACGCGGGCAAAAGCGCGGGGCACAGCTAGTTATATTATAAATGCAAATATCACCTACGGATGCACCCAAGTGCAGTAAGGATAAGTCTCATATATGCTGTTAAGCATCTAGAGGTGGTCGTGCAAAGAGAGGATAAATCGCCACTGGTATAATAAACGTTCCGTTTCGAGAACATTAGACAATGAACTTTTAATCTCTATTCTTATAAAACTGATTTAGAAAGTTCACCCTCCTGGAAACCGTAGCTAATATTTTTTATCTTACTTGTTTTATTTTCGCTTTAATAATATTGTTTACCACCAAAACTGGATATTTCGGGAAATCTTGTTATAACAAGCTCTTTAGATATGATACTACTTTTGTAGTACTACGATTAATGTTTACATTTTTACAAGATTTTATTTAACTTGCAATATTTGTATGTATGTTTGTTTGTTCGGGTCAAATCTTGCAACTGAATTTTAAGGCAGCTATCCTCAACCGATTGAGCTGAAATTTTGTATATGCAATGCATGGTTATCTAAGTAACGTCATTCTAAATCCAACATGGCGGACTATGTTTTTTTAATGCACCCTCAATCCCCATGATATGGATAGTATATGAAAGGATTTGATCAAAAATAATACGTATAAATACATTACAAGTACAAGTACAAAAAATTATTGCACAATTTATATGATATAAAAGTTTGTTTTTAAAAAAGTTTTTTTAATATTACTTTATTATTATTGTTAACCTGTTACTTGTGTATGAAAATATATTCAAATATAATAAATTTTATCTATCATATTAATTGTTGGTAAAAAATATAATTCGTTTTGAAGAATAGGTAACACTATGATGCACGTAACTTTTAAGAATTGTATTTTATCAAATACTAGCTTTATTACATCCCTTTCATAGAGTGAAAGGATGAGGTGTCAAATGCTACAAAGTAATGATACAGCGATTTTGTAACACACAGGTTTTAGCTAAAATATTTTTATTTTCATCAAAAGTACCATATACACACTCTACCTATATTAAATGGCTTTTTAGGGTACTTTACGGTTTGCTATTTTTCAATAACTACGATTTCATATTAATTTAAATTTCGTGATTACATTTTTAATAAAAGTAAAATATTTTATTTATATTTCAATAAACATTGAAAAATAAATAGCTGATAGTGGAGAAGCGATTATTTTCACTATTTTCTCTATGGCTAAAGCGCTTCTTTGTTAAAGATCCTTTTACATTGTTGATGGAGACCACATACAATGCCAATTTGATTAAAATCTCACATCCTTTCAGGTTTTTTTTTAGCTTTTGTATGGTATCTTAGTGGATTAATAATGTGAGCAGAACTACTGAATGTATATATATATATATATATATATATATATATATATATATATATATATTTAATAAATTTTATTACAATAACAATATTGGCCATGTGCGAGTTAGCGGACTTCACGTGTCTTTCGTTAACTTAGTTCTATCAGGCATACAGGTTTTCTCACGCTTTTACTCACCGTAAGATAACATCTTGAAATTATTACTATTATAATAAATATTGTTATTATCTTCAATAACTTTAACTTTCACTATTGATTTATATCTATACATATAATAAATTTGTAACTAAGTTGAATCTATACATTAAATATTTTTGGAAAAATCTTATTGAAATAGATATTATTATCGATAAAAAGTCCGAATCTATAATTTTTAGAAATTTTGGCTGTCTGTCTGTCTATCTGTTACCGCATCACGAGAAAAGCACTGGACAGATTTTGATGAAATTTGCCGCGCGAAAATATCTCATTTCTGAGAAAAAATACAAAAACTGCATTGTAAGAGTATAATAATATGTAAAACCTAAGAACTTGGTTGTTGGCCATCTGAACGCGGGCGGAGTCGCGGGCAATGCTAGTGTATTAATAAATTTCAATTTATATGTAAATTAAATTAAATTGCGATAAATGCTCGTCAATCGCCAATTGAGCATAATATCCAGGCTGAGATTAGAAATGGTGAACTCTGGCGTAGTGATAGAACTAATTATACATCAAATCCAAATAATCCACATTTCACGCGCTCGGCTCTAAAACTATTACCGTTATGGCATTAACAGTACTGGGTTCACCGCAGATTTTGAATTGCCAATTCTGCGATATAATTAGGCGAATGCGTGATATATTAACATGCAGACGTTTTGTCTCTTATCTCAAATTTAAACCAATATTCATATCCATACTAATATTATAAATTTGAAAGTGTGTTTGTTTTTTTTTGTTTGTTTGTTGGTTTGTTTTTTTTGTTTGTTTATTTGTTTGTTTTTATGTCCTTTTTTCACGTCGAAACGGTCTATAATACAATACAAAAAATATTTATAATCAGAATTATTTGAAACTTGGTATTAGTTCTCTTGAATAAAATTAAATAAATACGTGTTTTAACATTTTTCGAAATTCATCCTATAAAAGTGTAAAATAAGGGTAAAATAAAGTTTGTATGAAACTACCTTTTTAGAGATTTTTTGTAGTTATAGCGCGAGCGAAGCCGCAGGTTCTGCTAGTATTTTATATGTAGATGCGATAAGCAATATTTTTAATTAAGATGATTTTATTAACTAAAAATGAAGCCAACTTTAAGAAAACCATAAAAGTAATTATTTTACTGTATTCATTGAAAAAACAAAGGAACTTTTTCTTTTGAATTTTTTTTGTATGAGTTCTTTCTATAGTTTTAAACTATATTAATTTTTAAGAGATAAGATTTGGAGCAATAAGTTGCAGCTAGTGCAGTAAATAATTTTTATATGTCGATATAATCGAATTAAATTGGTGTAGGTACTTGGTAAATTATTATTTTTGGCGTACTATCGCTTCAAATTTTATAAGTTTTATAGGTTAGGTAGATGAACTATTTAACTAAAGCTGTAAAATACGCTCTAGCTGCCGTAAAAGAGTTAAAATAAAACCGCTTACATATTATCATTAAAAATATTAATATCAATATAAAATGAAAAGATGAATAAAAAATACTTTTTTTGTATAATAACAAAATTTAGACGGATTTCGTAAGACCATAACAATACTTCTTATAACCCAAGATTACGTGAATTGTAGCTTACAAAACTTACTATCAGGGTCCAAAGCACCCTATACTTAACAGCGAGTTAATTGCTGACTTACCCACGTCACGTCTGACACAGATCCATGTTTTATTTGTCTTACCTATTCGTGTTACAATGTATTTCTTTTAAGCAAATGCTTCTTTGTCATACTAAAATCGAATTATTGTTCTCTTATAAAATAGCTTGGCAGTTATTCGGATGTAAAATATAGTTTATTACGTTTAAATTTTAAAATTCTACAAAATTAAGCTCGTAAATAGATAATAAGATGTAAAATACCAGGTTGGATCTGAAATTAAATTTAGAGATTTCTAATTTAATGGCTTTTTTTATTTTGTTGTTTACCTTCGATAATAAAAACTTTTTAACAAAAAAATAAAAACCGACTTCGAACAAAAGCACTAAAAAGTAAAAAATAACTGATGGGTAGTTTTCATGAATTAGCCAAATCGATTTTGTCCAAATCGGTTAATAAATGACGGAGTTCTGAGGTAACAAACATAAAAAAAATACAGCCGAATTGAGAACCTCCTTTTTGAGGAAGTCGGTTGAAAAGCGAAGGGTGTAAATTAATTTATTCGCCTATAATATTATTATAATAAATATTATAATAAATATAAATTTATTTCGCCTTTATTCATTTATATAATTCAATACTAATAGGTTATTTCAATGTGAATTTCATGATGTGGCGGATGTCTCGCTAAATGTAACGTACATTGGAAAAAATATAATATTAAATTACATTTAAAACAAAATTAGTAATTTATAACGAAATTCAATTTTAGTAAGAAGTATTTTAGTATTAAATACTTTTTATTAAAATAGTAGTATCGCCGCGGCTTCGCCCGTGTTCAGATGACCAAAAATCAAATTCTTAGGTTTTACATGTTAGTGTACTCTGACATTGCAGTTTTTGTATTTTTTCTCAAAAATGAGACATTTTTCCGATGTAAAAAGTATCCTATATGTTGACCCGGATAACCAGCCATCACCATACCAAATTTCATCAAAATCCCTACAGTGGTTTTTCTGTGATGCGGTAACAGACAGACAGATAAAATTTCTAAAAACTATAGATTCGGACTCTGTATCAATAATAATGTTTATTTCAATAAGATTTTCCAAAAAATATTTAATGTACAGATTCGGCTTAGTTACAATTTTATTATATGTATAGGTATCAATAAATACTTTTTATAAAATTGTTTTATGCAGAATAATACACAAGTAGAATTCGGTGTAACAGTCAATGGTTAAGCTCATCAGAGGCCAGTATCACACACTCAGCGGTGAGGGGTTAATTACTGAGCACTTACCGAACATCACACGACACAGAAACACTGCACGTTTGTTATTCCCTCTGTGTCGCTTTGATCCGTGAATGTGAAATGAAAATTTTGTTTCATATTAAATTTATTTTATTTTTAATCTGATTACTATTATAACTGTGAAAGTTTATATGAGTGTATGTTTGTTACTCCTTCATGTTGAAACGGTTTTAAGGATTTGAATGGATTTTAGTAGACTATGTATGATCTTAAAATCTGACTACACGTTTGGCTCAGTTTGTTGTGACCCTACTTGCTGTTGCCAGCGGTCGCGAGTTCAAGTCCCGCTGGGGGCATTCATTTATTTGATGACGAATGTTTGTACTCCAATCATGGGTGTTTATATTTATAATATGTATGTATTTAAAGTTATATATGTGTAGTGTATCAACTATCTGGTATCCATAACACAAGCCTCGTAGCTTACCATGGAACTAGATGTTGCTGTGTGTAATGTCCCAACATATTTATAAAATACTAAATAATATATCTTTAAATTTAACAGTAAATAAATGTAATAATTAAAATCTATCTAAATAAAATATGTTTATTTTGACTTGTATCAGCTTTAGCAAAAAATTACCAGAGTAATACAAAGGCAAATCACTAGTTAAGAATTACATAATTACAAGAAGCTTTGTGAATATTTTATTTAGATAAGCAGATTATATTAATTTGCCTTTGGTTGTTTCATTTGATAAAAGAAAAGAAGCAAATTTAAAATATTTTTTTATGTTATTAACAAGCTCGACTCCATTGTGGAGAATTAAAGAATAAACTTTTAAACAGGACTCTGTTTCGCGACCAAAAATATTTATAATGATTACTAGCATTGCCCGCGGCTCCGCCCGCGTTCAGATGACCAAAAACCAAATTCTTAGGTTTTACATATTAGTATACACTTACATTGCAGTTTTTGTACTTTTCTCAGCAATGAGATATTTTTCCGCGATAAAAAGTATCCTATATGTTCACCCGGATAACCAGCTATCATCATATCAAATTTCATCAAAATCTGTCTAGTGGTTTTCTCGTGATGCGGTAACAGACAGACAGACAGACAGACAGACAGACAGACAGACAGACAGACAGACAGACAGACAGACAGACAGACAGACAGACAGACAGACAGACAAAAATTCTAAAAACTATAGATTCGGACTCTGTATCGATAATAATGTCAATTAGATTTTCCAAAAAATATTTAATGTACATATTCGACTTAGTTAGAATTTTATTATATGTATAGATTAAATTTTAGTCTTCCTTAAGTGTCTCAATTTCTTATTATGTTTATATTAACAGTACAAGTTTGGACTTGATAACTAGGCACGTAAAGTCAATACTATGAAATAAATAAAAACTAAATAGTAACTTTGTGTACATATTCAAATCAAAGCTATCCCCCAAAGTTAAATTTCTTAAACAAAGTTTGTACTGAAATAATTTAACCTAACTAGATTAATGAATTACCAGTCAAGTTTAACTTTTATCTAAATCAAGTTTAGATTTAATTGACATAGCAAATCTGTATAGACATAAATAGGCTCTTTTGTAAATGGAGATGAATATATAGTTTATTTATTTATTTATCATTGGGAAACATACAGCGTATAGTTAATAAAATTTAGTTAAACACTTCTAAACAAAAATCTTATGCCAATAAAGTTTCCACTAAAAACATAAACGAAGTAAACTTAAAATTAACAGGAATAAATCGAACATAAAAACTTTTTAACAAAAAAATAAAAACCGACTTCAAACAAAAGCACTAAAAAGTAAAAAATAACTGATTGGTAGTTTTCATTTACTATACATACCTAATCAAATATTTTCGAAGTCGGTGTGCTTTGCTTTGTATGGGCTGGCACCGATTTCGAAAATATTTGATTAGGTATGTATTTAATAGGTAGGCTTTAATTACTTAGCCAAAGCACACCGACTTCGAAAATATTTGATTAGGTATGTATAGTAAATGAAAACTACCAATCAGTTATTTTTCACTTTTTAGTGCTTTTGTTTGAAGTCGGTTTTTATTTTTTTGTTAAAAAGTTTTTATTTTTCCCTTTTTAGTGTAGACAGTAGTAGCAAAATAAGGATTCTAACGTGTTAGGCTTGTCAAATCAAACAAAATAAGCCCAAACTCAAAGTATCTACTATTAGCCGTTGAAGAGTTCCACCTATCCACCTTCTGGCCTTGCCATCAGATCAGGTCAACAACGCCGAACCACTGTACTATCAAAGGAAATAGAAATACTTGCAAAGTTTCAAGTCAATATGACAATTAGAAGTAGATTAAATTCATCATTAGTTGTTTTTCCACCCTTAGAGGTGGTATTTTTTTTTTGAAATTTAAATGGGACCAATCTGGAAGTATACACTTTCAAACAAAATAAAAATTGTCCAAATCGGTTAATAAATGACGGAGTTCTGATGTAACAAACATAAAAAAAAAAACATACAGTCGAATTGAGAACCTCCTCCTTTTTGAAGTCGGTTGAAAAAGCAAGAATACTAAACACTAACAAAATTTGTTTTTTTTTTAATAGGTGATCGAATTTTTGAACCCATTATTGAATAAGTCGATGTCATGATATTGTTTATTGTACATAGTTGTATGATTAGATAGAGAATATAGTATGTCATTAAGAAAATTAACCATACATTGGCTTTTATTTTTATGATACGATACGATTCCTTAAATAATCACCACTAAAACAACGGGATGTCTATTATATTAATGAAAATAAAAGCTAGCGGGATGATTATGTAAGTAGCTTATTTACTTCGTTAGTAGGAAGAACGTAATGGAAAATTTCGTTTTTCGCCTATTATCTAATTATGGTACATATAAATATTAATTTAAGTTGTATAGAAATCGAACTCGCGATCACCAGTGCAGTAATCCATGCAAATCAAACCGACGCTATATATTGTCTCAACAAACGTTATTTAGCTTTATATTATAGAAATATCTATTTATATAATTTTATTAGTAAAGGTCACTCCCGTTTGGCCTTAATTATACCGAATAAGAACTTTTATAATAAATCAATATCCCACGGGATGCTTTTGACGTTGGTAAAAGGAGGATATATGACTCTTCTACTGGCAAAATAATGTATAAGTTTGATTTTTCCATAGTGATATGGTAAAAATCACGTCGATTCCTTGCTTTATTGCCATCTTAACGAAAGACAAACTAATAAATAAACTTTCATTATAAAATTAATAAGACAGCAAAGATATGTATAATTATTTTTATATAAAAGGAATACCATTTAAAGACATTAAAAGCAGTTATTTGAATTATAATTTTTCTAGAAATGAATTCAAAATTCACGATTCTAAAACTGAAATGTGTATACATTACTGACACCGCTTTGGTATAAAAACTAGGGCTATTGTTTACTTGCACTTCTCTCAAATCGCTCGGGGCTTCTACTTGAACTACGTCACCGCGTTGTGACCCTTTCATGTGCACCCGACTATCAATTCTTTTGGGAAATAGGTCTTTTTAATTTTTACAAGCTCTTATTTAACTTTCTTCGTTCATAAGTTTGTGATTACATCTAAAATGAGTAATGTTTAAAATTTATAAGCTTTTCGGAGCAAAGTATTTGGTATAATTACTTTTAGATAAGTTCGAAGACAATAATAAATTACTAGTTAGTAGATATGTACAGACTCGTGACCGATTAGGCAGGAAAGTGGACTTTCCAGCCATATTTATATTCGGTGACTAGTCGGCAAAAAGCACGGACTAGTCGGGCGATTACTATATTCATATTACTTTTCTTAAAATACGGTGCTTGAAATAACATTCCGTCATTATTATTAATTATTCTTTATTTTGAAGTTATACTTCTTTTTTCAAGTTTGGAAAAAAATATGAGAGCAAAATTTTTACGAATCGCGCGCACACCGAGAGCCAAAAATCGACATGATGAACTTAGCTGAAAGCGACATGATAAAGTTAGCTGCAATCCTTTTACAAACAGAGAGTTATGACATACGGGATGAATGAATTTTTTAGCTATTTTTGTTCTGTTACGCCAAAGAATAAAGAGAATGAAGAGAAAGTAGACTTAGTACTTATAAGACTAAGATTAACAAAAAAAAAAACTAGTCGATCGACCAGTTGGCCTTTTTCCAACCGACCAGTCGGCTAGTCAGTTAGTCGACAAAATTCATAGCCAACCCATCTTTATTAGTTTAATAGCTTATTCTTATAAAAAGCTTCTTAAAAATACTTTTTAAATAATTAGTATCATACACGCTAGCTACAATTGAGTATAATCTTATAGATGTGTCGTCTGTATTTTATAAGATGTAATATATAAAAGACGGGTCCTGAAATGTTAATGCAGGTACACGATTGTAAATCATAAGGTCTTAGGAGAACCTAAGACTAACCTCACCTAACCGACATCTAGAAATATTTAGATTCGCTTAAATATAAATAAAACTATCTTTTGTGATAAAAAAAAACCAAAATAGGCTGAAGTTAGTTGAACAAAATAGGTACTCGTAGGTAGGGTCACACATAGATTTATCTCACAGAACACATAGAGCCGTTATTCCTAACACTGATTTAGACCGTGTCGGATTATTGTCTCATTAGAATATAAGAACGTGTGAAGTGCAGTTTGCCCAAAAGTAATAGTTTAAATCAACGATGGCAAAAATAAAAATCATCACCCAGTTACAAAAACACTTTAACATAATAGTCATCTTAAATCGCTTACCTATATAACTTGTCTACAACGTAGTGGCGCAAATGATAGTCATTGTTGTCCATCCGATATCGATGTGGTAAATCGAACACAAAACGATAATGTAAACGTTAGCTTTAATTAATGTATCGCACTAATATTTACATCGATATTTGAATCAAACCAATTAATTTATATCCATTCAACCTTATGAAGTAAAATCGATTAATTTATCGATGAATTATTTTTCTTTTGTATATGTAGGTAATTCGTTTTTTTGTGAAATATAATTTTATATTTACTCCATTATATAGGTGAATAAAAATATCATGTGTTTTTATCACTAAAGAGTCCTTTATTGGGATTTTCCTATTTTTAAATTTAAATGTATAGTAGGTACTAGCATTGCCCGTGGCTCCGCCCGCGTTTGGATGACCAAAAACCAAATTCTTAGGTTTTACATATTAGTATAATGCAATGTAAGAGACATTGCAGTTTTTGTATTTTTTCTCAGAAATCAGATATTTACCCGCGGTAAAAAGTATCCTATATGTTGACCCGGATAACCAGCTTTCACCATACCAGCTTTCACCATACCAAATTTCATCAAAATCCCTCCAGTGGTTTTTTTGTGATGCGGTAACAAACAGACAGAGAGGCAGACAGACAGAAAGACAGACAAGAATTCTAAAAACGATAGATTCGGCCTCTGTATCGATAATAATGTTTATTTCGATAACATTTTCCAAAAAAATATTTAATGTACAGATTCGGCTTAGTTACAATTTTATTATATGTATAGATTATTGAGCAAAGTATATTATTTCGTTCCGAAATATTTTGCAAATGTGAGACTAATTTTAGTAGACACTCAAAAAGACAAGTACATAACTATTGTATTGCAATATTATAAACAAATAGGTATTATAATATTGAAAAAAAAAACTGTAGATTTCCTCGCCAGCTGTTCTCAGCTGAATTGTCTTCCCAACGGCTGGTAGATTTTTGTAAAAGTCGGGATAAATGCAAAGTCTGTCTTGAAATAATATTTTCTTACATTTACACGAAAATTATACATTTTAAATAAAACTGTCTTTTTTGATTTCTACGCGGATTTATTTTGATATTTGATTTCCGACGTTTCGAATATTTCAGCAATCATGATTTGTTTGAATGTTTCATTAATTATTAGACAGACTGACAAACACATTTTTATACTTGTACTATTAGAACAAATATACATAGGGAAATAAATATAAAATTTTATCACATTATGATAAAATTTTTCTTCTCTTTATACATAGTATTATTTTTAAAAGTTCTAAATGGAAAAAGCTATTGTTCCTACATTTATTTATGAGTAGAAGTATAATTGAGTTCATGGTTCTTTATAGCGTTGTGTATTCTTTATTCAGCTCAAATATTAGATGTTCAGTATTTCAAACGAGTTCTATTCTTGAGAAAATAATAAAATTCTGATATTAAAAATATAGAGAATGTTTAGGCATTCTATATTTAAGATCTATGGTCATACTTTTATCGCCTATTTTTTACTCTTAAAAGTAAAATTGATATGGACACAATAAAATAAATATAATATTCATATACAATATAATATAATATTCATTCATCTTTAGAATTATTTTAAATCAAACAGCATGGATGTTCGAATTGATTATGTTAATCTCGATTTTTTATATCTGATTAATAGATTAAGTTAGATATGTTAAATATCCTTTGAAAGTTTTATAAGCAATCGTGGTATTTTACAAGTAAGCAGTAAATAATTATATTATTCTAAGTTAAAACAGTACTCTTAGTATTATATAACACAAGTAGAAAGGTATATTTTATGTTCTAGATAGGTACTTCCGCAAAATTGCTTTAGAAGGAAATGGGTTGGAAACTCCTAACTTTTTACTATTAATGCGATCTGTAACTTAATTTGCAGGCGAATGGAATGCTCACGACTACATTTTAATGAACGTATATATATATATATATATATATATATATATATAACGTACAATATCGTATGGAACAATTTTCACCTCAAATAATCCTATAGGTACTCTTTTCCTTCTTCTCCACTTCTCTCAGTTGATAACAAAGTATTCAAAACATTCAAAAGCATGATACAAAATGTTTTTTTTTTTAATTTAATTAAATCTATACATATAATTAAATTGCTACTGATCGCTGTCTATACATGGAAGATATTTGAGAAAAACTTTTATTGGGGGTCCTATATTAACGCAATTGAATCCAAAACAATAATTATTAGAATTTTTGTCTGTTTGTGCTTTAGTGCATGCTATTCTCAGAAACAGCTTAACTGATTTGGGTGTGGTTTTCACTAATATATTGTGGTAGGTTTCATGTAAAGAACAACTTATTATATAATATATTTAATAGTATTTTATATTTAAAGCATTTGTTTACCTTATACTACAATATTATATGTAAATTATTAAGTTTGGTTGCATGCAACGCTGCACTCGAAATGACATCCGCTACAAAATAGTTCAAAGTGGTACTGAACTGAACAAATGTGCAAGTTATGCGATAAAAGATTTTTATGACTTTCAAAATGTATCGACATAGAACATTACGCTGAAGTAAGCTTAGCGAAAATTTTAGAAGTATATTTTAGTTTAATAGTAGACTAACAACAACGAGAATGCTACTTAGGTAATATCCTCTTGAATCTTCTAGATAAATGACGTAATTAAATTAATGGAAAATCAATATGGAGCTCAAACTGATTGATGCACTTAGTAGCAAGCGATGTGTTAGAAGTCCTAAGAATATTGTATATTGGACTCGTTTTCCGTACTTAGACTCGCATTTGGTCCGTTTTACGTTGAGTCCTATATTAAGAAAGCATTTTAGAATTTTTAGCTTAAAGACATAAAGCAGGCGTATAATTTAGTAGAACAAATGTTTGCCATAACTATAAATAAAATAAATAAATATAAATAAATATGTTGGGACATTAACACACAGCGCCATCTAGTTCCATGGTAAGCTACGAGGCTTGTGTTATGGATACCAGATAGTTGATACAGTACACATTTATAACTTTAAATACATACATATTATAAATATAAACACCCATGACTGGAGTACAAACATTCGTCATCGCACAAATGAATGCCCCCAGCGGGACTCGAACCCGCGACCGCTGGCACAGCAAGTAGGGTCACTACAAACTGAGCCAAACGTGTCGTAAACTATGAATTTCGACAAAGTATTAACTTATTTAAATTAAATGGTTAATTTGTTTTCAAATGGTTCTATTCTCGTACGCTTGTACATGTGTAAAATAATCTTACATTTTACCGGAAATTCTTCTTCCGAAAAATAAATATTTTTATCCCTAGATATAGTCTTACATTGTTTCTAGTTTCTAATTAAGTGAATTTATCTCACTTTCGTTTGGCCTATTAATATTGTATATATAGTTACATACACAAAAATAAAGCAAAATGTAGCATTGAATGCAGACATTTTAAATCAGTCAATATTTGATTATAATACATCCCTTGAGGAATAAACCGGAAGGAATAGAAAATATGAAGTTGCTGATTTCCGGATTTTTCACAGACGTCAATTTACTTGTACTACGTATTTTAAATCAAAAGAAGAATGTCAAATTTAATATAACATGACTTCTTTGAAAATCCTTTTATTTCCAATAGTAGAAAATTAATAGAAATTCGCTCACTCGAAACTCTCAAGAGATAACTCTGAAAGAAAATTAAGTGACAAAGTAATATAAGATTGATAAGCAATAATTTATTAAATATTTTTTAGATGTTAAAAGATTTAATTATCTTTGGATTATTATCTATGGATATATTCTTTTTAGAGAATTATTTTTAACCAGATATACAAAAATATTCTTAATGGTTCTTTATAATACCTTTTAAGTAAAGAAGTAAGTATAAAAAGAAACGGTAATAGCATCAGCGAAAAGCTGCGTAATTAAAAAGGGTCACAATGAAAGCTTCAAATTGTGTGATTATTAAGTCTAGCAAGTAATTATAACCTCTAAATTTGGATATTTTGTAAGACTACACTGTACGTAAAGTTGACACGAAGGAATAATGAAAATTAAGTTAAGTACTAAACTGATAATGACATTTAATTATACCCTAGCCAGTAATGTTTGATAGTAATGGGGTTCGAGTATATTAAAACACCACATACGAGTCCCTTAAAATATTATTATATCCTTTACTAGCATTGCCCGCGGCTCCGCCCGCGTTCAGATGAGAAAAACCAAATTCTTAGATTTTACATATTAGTATACTCTTACATTGCAGTTTTTGTATTTTTTCTAAGACGTGAGACATTTTCCCGCGATAAAAAGTATCCTATATGTTGACCCGGATAACCAGCTATCACCATACCAAATCTCATGAAAATCCCTCCAGTGGTTTTTCCGTGATGCGGGAACAGACTGATAGACAGACAGACAGACGGACAGACAGACAAAAAATCCAAAAGCTATAGATTCGGCCTCTCTGTATCGATAATAACAAGAAAGTCTATTTCAATAACATTTTCCAAAAATTATTCAATGTACAGATTCGGCTTGGTTACGATTTTATTATATGTATAGATTGTCACCAAACAATTTTACACCTAAAAAATTGATTGAAATTGTGTAAATTGCTAGAGCTGAGCACTCATTTTTGATTTCATTAATGGAGTCTCTGTTCTAAGCCAACCTCGAAACAAAATCAAAAAAAAAATATCTATAACGCTTTTATAAACCAGAGTAAAGTATCTCATAAAACGTGATGTAATCAGTAAAAGTCATTCGTTGTGATTGATGTATTGAACTTTGTTGGAAATTTCAGGGTGGATTTACAAACGGTTTTGAATGTCAAATACGTGAATGCATATTCATCTTAGTGTTACGATAGCGTATAACGAATGGTAGATGTATATTTTTGTATCGAGAGATAAAATTTGATTTTAAAGTCAACTTCAGAGTATTCATTAAATAAATGCTGCCTTTTACGAGTTTCTTTGTATCGTCAATATGATTTACATAAGCGTTAGTAGCAAGAATTGCTCGTAGCATTCTTACCTACAATTCAATTGTTCATCTTTTCAACGTTTTTTTTATTGTTATTATACATTCTATTTGTAAGAAATAAATACTGTGATAATACAGTGCTGTGTAAACACAGTTTTAATATACGCGCATTGCCCGCGGCTCCGCTCGCGTTCAGATGACCAAAAACCAAATTCTTAGGTTTTACATATTAATATACTCTTACATTGCAGTTTTTGTATTTTTTCTCAGAAATGAGATATTTTCTCTCAGTAAAAAGTATCCTATATGTTGACCCGGATAACCAGCTATCACCATACCAAATTTCATCAAAATCCCTCCAGTGGTTTTTCTGTGATGCGGTAACAGACAGACAGATAGACAGACAAAAAATCTAAAAACTATAGATTCGGTCTCTGTATCGATAGTAAAGTCTATTTCAATAAGATTTTCCAAAAAATATTTAATGTACAAATTCAGCTTAGAATTTTATTATATGTATAGATTTAATTAGATAATTAATTAATAATGGGAACACGTAGCGAGAATATCTGCATGTCTGAGACAACTTGGCTAGTTCTTTAAAGACGTAAAGCAGCGTAGCACATACAAAGTAAAGAAAAACACATAAAAAAATACGAATGAAGTTTATACATTGTGTATATACTTTTGGGTATTTTAAGTATAATTATAAAGAAGTAGAAAACAAAATCGACTTTTTTTATTTTTCGTGTACCTTTATGTACTTTATGTAGCTAAACTATAGTTTAGCTTGAAAACCACTTAACAAAATAGTTACTTAAACCTTTTAAGTAAATTCTGAAGTATAAATAGTGAGCTCTCATCTCTAGCACATATAACACATAAAATCTGCTGTAGTCGTTTTAAAGCATTAAATAAATAACTAAACACTACTTTGATACTTTAATATTTTCTTACTTACGATGTCCTGGCAAATTCATATTGCAGTACATCGTAAAATAAAGATAAAATCTACTGAAAAAGAAACCTTTTTTAATGGCTTTATCTAATTATTTTAAATTTTACAATCCTTTATTTGTTGAATTGAGTACAATCTAAAGTTTTGCTCATAAAGTTTTCAAAACGGTGGGATAATAGCCTAAGTTCTAATGACAAAAGTATTTTCCAAGACGGTCCAGGTAGTTTGGGCACTTTAAAATCTATTATTATTATAATTATAATTTGAATACTAATACAAATGCAAAAGTTTGTTCCTTCGTTACGCTGTAACAGCTGGACGGATTTGGAGAAATTTTGTGCACACAGAGGATTTAAACTAGAAGACACACAAGGGCTACTGTAAAACAACTAGGGACGCGAGCGAGGCTGAGTGTATATATTAAACCCTTTTAAACGTCCCACTGCTGGGTACGGGCCTCCCTTCAATATGAAGGGTATCAGGCCACACTGGACAAGTACGGGTTGGCGGATTTCACATGTGAAGTGACTCTCGTGAACTCGATAACTTCTCTCAGACATGCACCCATGTAAAATAATTCGCACATGAAAATATCAGGGGTGCGAGAGGTCCGGAATTTGACCCACTTCATTTGATTTTCCAAGCAAGCATTACATCGGGGCTACTATTGCTTCGAAGATAAAATATTTTAATATGGATATTGGCATTTAAAAGGCTGGATACCTTCCACAACAGTTTTAGTTCGATATCTTCCGATGTATTATACTAACTGCGCTCGTGCGTGAACTGATAATGGCAAATTATAAAGGACTAGCGACTTACCCTCGCTTCGCTCAGGTTCGTAATTCGTAGTTTGCTTCCCAATACAAACTTTAACCCCTCTAAGGGATGATTTCCGGGATAAAAAGTATCCTATGTCCTTCCCAGGGTTTCAAACTATCTTCTTACCAAATTTTATCTAACTCGGTTCAGTAGATCCAGAGATTACTCCCTACCACGTCACAAACTCACAAACTTTTACCTCTTTATAATATTAGTATAGATAAGGTTTCATATAAAGTTCAAACATTACTCCTCCCGGAAATATCCGGATTTACATATCGAATATATTAACACATAGGTACCTACTTGTCTAAAAGTATAACATAACTGTTTTTGCTATATTTTTAACATTAAATTGCTATATTATGTATTTGGCATATATATTTGATTGAAGTGTATTTTTAACTGTAAGTAATTTTCACAATAATAAGTCTTAATAAATTAAAATTTACTTATGAAGTTAAAGAAAACTAACAATTTTAACTTTTATAGGAATTTTACTACATGTGTAATACATACATATATTTATTCTATATGCTTAAATGTAAAAAGCTTTCACAAAACAAATATACATATAATAACGGTTAGATGTACAGTAGATGATAATACTCGTATATGATAAGAGAATATAGAAAAAAATATGCTTCTGTATATGACATGAGTGTTTCATTCGTGAGTCTATCAACTATCCTTCTAATTGAACTTGAATGAAGTTTGCTTAATTCTTTGCATTTGTAACTAGGGTATGGCCCAGCTAAAAGACCCCAGAGTACAAAAACTAGGTCTCGTATTTTATTTCTCTCCATTTAAAAGCTCTCTCTTTGATTTAAAAGTGAAATTACTTTGATATCACGCTACATTTAAGTTTAATTTTTATGCAGTTTGAATGTTATAGCTATATTAGGAGATATATAGAATATATATAACAAAATGAAAATTATATTAAAAAAGCTTTTACATTATGTTATGAAGGCCTAATTTTTTCTTAATTCTATCTACACTGCTATTTTAATATATACTTAAGTTAACGTTCCTAAGTGACTTAACTGAACCATACTACAGTGCGTGTGCATATCCTACTCTTGTCTTACACTGAAATGGTTGGATTGATTTGAAAAATAATTAGTAGACACGGATACAATACGGCCTCAAATAATACATTTTAATAACAAAATTTGTTACAAGGTGGCAGTGATCGAGTGATAATGTCATAAATACAAAAGGCATCTAACAACAAGGCTCGCTAACAGACTAATATATCTCAAATGTCTATCAATAGTTGAATAAAATGCCAATGTCCGTTTCCGGTTCATAACCTATATCTATTCAAAAGATAACAAAATATCGATTTATTGTCCCATTGCGTGAAACAAGGATAATTCCTTTATAATATATAAACTAATAAATCCAAATTCGAATTCACAGTATTATGAGGCATTACTTTTCTCATATACAAATTACACGCTCTTATTTTTTTCCTTTCAGTAATTTTCTTCAAAGTTTGTGTGGTAACAATAAGGCCGCCTTAGTATGACCTTAATAATATGTTTATGGTTAGCATTTTTATCTCCTTATATATATATATATATATATATATATATATATATATATATATATATATATATATTACTGTAAAACATTATATCTATTCTTGTACTTCTTTAGTAATATAATAATTTATCGTAGAAATAATATTGAGTTTCAGTTCATTATTTTTTTAGCACATTCGTACTTTTCGCAGTCACAAACCAATAATACAATTTGATTCAATAATACTACCAATAAATGTAGCGAGCTTCCTCTTATTGAATATCGACAAAAGTCCGCACTATATTCATGGAGTAGGTACACTCAAAATAAAACTTTAGTTTATAAAAATTACTATATGTGATATTTTATGGACATATAATAAATTGCGTTAGACTACAAAAAATCGCTGCTCTGATTTCCGCTTTTCGTTAAATTACGTTGGATTTGACAAACGTCTTACTTGTATAGCTAAATTTAATCCCAATGCCGTGTATCCCAAAATAGGATTATCTAAAACCATTCAAATAGAAATCATTTCTACTATACGAATATTTCTTCAACGTATTATCAATACATATCGGTATAAATATAAGTAACCTATCTTGTTTATACCAGGAACACATTTTTATTTAAAATGTTCCGATATTAACCTCCTTAATCTAAGGGTTTTAAAATTAAAATAAAATTTGTTGAATGTTAAAAACATACACATATGTATGTATGTATATATGTCTAAACCTATATCTTATATGCTGATAAAATTTTAGCACTTCATACCCAAGTACAAGCCACTTTATAATTATGTATATTAAAATTATAAGGGAGTAAAGTCGCTCTCTTTATATGGGCGCGAATATTGCCTTATTTCCTAGCTAAGGCAAAGCACTAAACAGTGTAGCCGTCCTTGAGGGCCAAGGCCGTGGCTTTCAATATCCTGGCAATAGAGTAAAAATATAAATATATACAAATAAAATTTTGTTAAATCGAATTATTAGAAGCTTTATGTTATAAATTCTTAAATTTCTCACATTCATTACAATTGTTATTTTAAAAATAATATTTTAAAATTAATACAAATTATTATGAAGAAAAAAAAAATCCAGCTAAATTCTAGATTTTCTGTGTAACAGAATATGTTTATTATAATGCTATCTTGTGTTAATATTACGTAATATTCTTATATAATTATATACAAATAATTGTTCACCGATGGTCCTTCTTTGAGCTGTGGCCCAAGCAACAGTTGAGATGCGTGAAGGGCGGGGGCAAGTTAAAATCAATAGACATCCCCCACCCCTTACAAAACATCCGCCTATCTTGACGTTCCCAACATTTTTCACATAACGAGATTTTGTGTTAATAAAGGGTTACGTTGTTACATAAACTAAATAGATATTGTGGCAACATTTTAGACGAATGTTTTTGATATCGACCTTTTTCATTGTGCTTTTATTATGTTTGGGGATTAGGATTACTGAAAATCTCTTACCCTAAGAGAATTTGAGACTATTAAAGCAGTAAATTATTATTTTTGTTTGATTTTGACTAAATAATATTATTAATAGTAATATCTTTTATTTAATCATTATATTAATATTCATTGCAGTTTCTCTTAGTGTTCAACTATTTTGTTGAGACACAATTTTTGTATTAGTAATCAAGTTATTTTTATAAATTATATTATACTTAAATAAAGATGTTAAATAAAAATACTTATGGATTCATAATATTAAAATGAAATAATAGATATTAAAAATATATATAAACTAGTCGTCACACGCACACTTTGCTAGGCGTACGTAAATATTTCTTTTGGTCTTATAAATTAAACATTTAGGTTAAATAAACAAAAAAAACAAATGAAAAAAAATATGTAACGTCTTTTGTTTTTATTGGCGAGAAAAATACTTATGAAAGTAAATAATAAATAAAAAAATGGAGAAGAGTGTATGGAATTCAAAAAATAAATAGCCTAAAACCATCTACAGACGATCCCGCGTCGATTGGTTAATGTCTCATACCGATACGTTCAGTTGCTTTTTACGTGATGGCGTGACAAATAAAAAAATCGTTTTCATTATATATAAATATAGAGATAACAAAAAACGTATATGGTATTACAATTGATAAAATCTAAACTTATTTCCCAGAAATAACTTCTTAACAAAATAGGTACATTCCTAACAAGAGAGATTTTTATAATATTTTACGTTTCGTTTTCATTGAAACACTGTGTGAACGAAATAAAAATCTTTTTATACCACACTACGGTTGAGATCGATCGGGTTTAAAGTTAGTACCTTCGAATAAGGCTGGTCGGTGAATAATTTATTACTATCCCGAGCATAAACGGAAGCGGCCGTACGTGTAATCCTATTTTAAAGTATCTCCTTGCAGACAATATAAATGACGAGATCCGTTCTCATATATGAAGATCATACCCCCATAAATATTAACCATGGTAAAATTGGAAATTTCTGATACTATGAACTAACAGCAATTTACATAGCTTCGTCCGGGCGAGTCCGTGTGACAGTAGCCTGTATTAGTTCAGATCACAATGGGCCACCCATAACGCCTAAAGCAGGAAAAAACATACACACATAAAACCTCTCGCATTAGTTATAGTCTGATATCCATACTGATATTATATATGTGAAAGTGTGTTTGTTTATTTATTTGTTTGTTTGTTTGTCCTTCTTTCACGTCAAAACGGAGCGACGGATTGGCGTGATTTTTTGTAAACAGATAGTTGGAGGGCTGGAGAGTGACATAGGTTACCTTTTACCACGGGAGATCATCTAATTCCCATGGTAAAACACGTTATAATATAATCCAAAAAAAATTATGATCAGAATTACTTGAAACTTGGCACTAATGCTCTTCAATAAAATTAAATGAATACGTGTTTTAGCATTTTTCGAAATTCATCATATAAAGGAGTAAAATAGGTGATGAAAGTTTGTATGAAACTAGCTTTTTAGAGATTTTTTGTAGTTTTAGCGCGAGCAAAGCCGCGGGTCTTAGTTAATAATATTTAGAGATCTGCTGTTATATTCTTACTCTTAATAACCTAGCTCTTAATAAATAACTGTCTATTTGTAGATAAGTAGACCATGATGAAAGGTTTTAAAATGCGGATTTAATTTAATATCCAGAGTATTTTGAATTGAAATAAAACGTTTTCCTTTATGATCCTTTATAATAATCAAGAAGGTTCCTATTCTATAGCCTTTACATACTTTGTTTGAGCCTAATGAACCATAAAAAGGCAGGCTTGTCGACCGTTTTTATTTTTCGTTAATATTTGTTAACAAGTAATTAGGAAACGATTTTAATATTAAATATGGAGCCTGGGGATTGGAACTCTTTTATCTTTTTTTGTTCATTTTTATTTTATGTTCTTTTATAGAATAAAAATCCTTCCCTCTGGCATGATATTATGCTTGTATTGGACTGCTTCGAAGTTTATAAAATATACTTTTTTTTTAATTTGCCTTAGAAAACCTTTGTAGGTACTACATGAAATTCTTTATATAATTAACAATATTTTTGGTAAGATATTTTGTCAAAGAGCAATGGCAGTTACAAATATAATAGGTATAATTTACTACTGAGCATTTTAAATTGTAGCATTACAATTACTTTTTAACTAAGCAGATTCATCGACCACTATATTGCTATAATTATAATTTTTCATATAGATTTTTTTCTAGAAATGTATAATATGGGACCGCTCATGAAGTATCTACATATAGGTCTATTCATAAAAAAATATTAAAATCGTCTACAATGGGCAAAGGTATTCGCATAACTTACACAATAACGACTTCAATTTAGTACCTCATCCTTTTATATGAAGTCGATCAAAAATGTCCTTAGAAAACATAAGAGGGTCATGCGATAAAAAATATACTGTGAAAATTGTGAATGTTAATAATAGGTACTAACACCTAAGATATATATATATATATATATATATATATATATATATATATATATATATATATATATATATATATATATATATATATAAGCTTAACAATGTTTGATACACGTTTTATCCCACTTCTACATTCAACAGACTTGGTAATAGTGTTGCTAATATAATTTGATTAGTCGTTTTATTCGACAATGTCGCCATATTGATTTTTTTACTTCTTAATAATACAGCTTAAAAAGTTAAAGGTGAATCCAGTTTAAGCTAATTAGTCAGACCATACAATGGTTATTATTAAGTAATAAAGTTTTTTTTCTATTTAATAGCAATAACTATATCATAATTGTTATAGTACCTATAACTAGCGACTGACCCTTACTTCCCTTTAAAGTCCCAAAGTTACGTTATTTCACGCCAAATCGAACGGTTTCAAAAAATATTTTTTAGATTTTCTTAATATTTTTACTTTTTCTTATATTTTTAGTAACTCTCAAAAGAAGCCTGGTATATTTTGAGGTTATTTTGATCACCGGTTCAAAACTGCTCTTTTTTTGGATTTTTGCTCATAACTTTCTTAATAATTGTTGAAATTCAACTTTTTTGTTCAATTTTTTTGTTTTTGGATGACCTTTATAAAAATATATATATAAAAAATATATATAAAAAAATAAGAAAATCAAAAATAATAATTTTTGAAACTATCCAATTTGGCGTGGAATGCCCTTATATAATATATAAAAATAGTGACACCTAGTACTTGCGATTAATTAAATTATAGAATTAATTATTCTTGTTGTCCCCAGAGTTATCAGTAAATATTATCTCGACAATAAAAAAAAAAGAATTAAACTTAAAAATTTTCCTTATCCCAAGAGAAACCTATATTCTTTATTATATTTATTTTAAAACGAATTTATTTTAAAATAAATAAAAGCTATAAAAAACAGGTAATAATGGCGAATAATAAAGAAATATAAAATATTTATTACTTTATAAGAAACCATAGAACGTTCAAAGTATCTTTAAGCACATACAATATTGCCACATTCCTATACTACACGTCAGTAGAGCACAAAGGGAAAGGAAGGGATTGCAAGCGTATTTATTCTCAGTAATTTCTTTCATTGCGATACCGTCTAACATCAACTAGATAAAGAAAAGTTTATACTACTCGTTATTTTATGTGACACCCTTAGAATATTACTTTTGGCGTTTATGCTAACTTTATATCTATACATATAATAAAACTGTAGAGGTCGAATGTCTGTACATAGAAAAATATGCTAAAAACCGATTCAGGGGGATGTAAGAAGAGAAATAGAACAAATTCAGATTTTTTTCAATTTTTTTATTTCTCTGTCTGTTTGTCTGTTTGTACGGGCTAATCTCCGAAACTGTTGGACAGATTTAAATGAAATTTTGCATTATGTTACCTTATATCCCCAGTCAACATTTTAAATACTTTTCATCCCGGTAAATTAAAAAGTTCCCGTGGAATAGTTAAAAAACTATAGAAAGTTATACAGCTTAGTTCACAAAAAGTAATGATTGAATTTTAATAAAAACTATTATAATATTATATTTCATACATCAAAATAACAAATAGGTTACTTTTTATCCCGGAAAAATGTATGGTTCCCTTGGGACTAGATGTCTTTTTTTGTCTAGAGGTGAACCCAAGCGAAGCGAGAGTGAGCCGCTTGTTTCTGATAATAATGTTCGTCTGTTGGACTAGTGGATATATACGAAGGTCCCGGGATCGAGTCTCAGGTCAGGTTAATTGTAACCATTGGGTTTTTCTATAAAGAAATTCTTAATAACAGTGCGGAATAGGGAAGTTGCTTCCCCGCTCCTCAGAGAGCACGTTAAAATTTTGGTCCTGCACCGCTGAGCTTTTCTCTCCTTAATTGACGGTTTATTTATATCTTTATATGTTATATATAGTCAAACGATAATATGACTTAAATTAATTGAACCAAATTCGTTTGAAAAATAGTTTCCATACTCAAATACCCATGTTTTATAGTAATCCAACCAATTTTCGGAGATATTGGTGAAGAGCTTTCTAAGATTATTATAGCACTTTTATCAAAGTATATTTAATATGTAAATAATAACGACAAGAATACTTCTTGTATAAGTTGTTTACAATAGATTTTCAGACGAAACTGCAGTATAAACTCTTATCAGTCATACTTATTACGGTCCTTGTCGCGCGTTTAACCCTAAAACCCAAAACAAATCTTTATGCGCATACAGATGTTCATCTCAGTATTAAGATAACACACATTGTTCTCTCTGCCCTATAAAATATACTACCCTAGTAAAGTGTAAAGGATGACCGATTATGATAAAACTTTTACATTGTTAAACATTGACACCAAATATAATTTATTAAAAATATATCTATATGTCAAAACTGTAACAATACTAGTACTATCTTTATATAGAGCACTTATATGGTATAAAGAGCGGTATGTTACAATCTAAACATTCGATGCGCAGATACGTGAATGGATTCAAAAGTCAAAAGTTCCGAAAGGCACCTTTACGTAACAGAGCGAGTCAGAATGCATCTAGCGTCATTGAACTGAACAAACCCCTTGAGAACACTGCAGCAAAGAGGACTATCTCTTAGGTATATAATGCCAAACAAAGCTTTGAATTACCTGTGCTAATATACTTATGTTAGACTAAAGGGTAATTCACACCTCGTAATTATATATAGTTGATGTGATTATTATCACAAGCTATAATACTTAAGTGACTCTTAAAATTACTTGATTTAATAACTATATAGCGACCTATCTCGCTTTGCTTAGATGCGTATTTAGTTTACTTATTGTAAGTTACTGTTATATTTGTTACTCTAGGTCATAGTTTGTCTGTTATATTAAATTTAATCCAAAACGATTCAGCCTTTTTAGCTTGGAGGAATAACAAACATGTGTTTATATATATATATATATATATTGCACAAAATATGTTTAGTTAATTATTTATATTCACGCAATGTTCTTATACTAGTGTAAAGAGCAAAATATCCAAGATTTATATAAAATAATAGCATACCTTTACAATTTAAAATATTGGTTTTTCAATTCAATTATTTTTTTCAATTCCATACAATTAATGCTAGATACAATATACATCGCATAAATGCCCCTTGAGTTTAAACGGATTTCAAAAACATACCCTCTAGATCGAAAAGTCGCGAATCAATTTCCGTATACAGACGTAATTTATTTGGAAACGTTTGGGAGCTAACAGATGAGGCATATGGTGTTGATTGCCAGACGTTTTGTACGGATAAAAAGAAGGCTTGAGAATATTGTTTTTGGCATTTTTGAAATATATTCTCAGTATATCACAGCCTATTGTACGTAATAAGGTAGGAATTTATAAAAGCACCTAGCGTTTTGTCGCGGCTCCACTCAGGTCCTTTGATTTTGTAAAATTAAAATGATCTCGTAGGTCATACTGTGATGTTTAGAGCTTATAATTTTCTATCTTATAATATAGGCTATACATCGAGAATTTTTCAAATTGGACCAGTAGATCCAGATCGCGTTCAAACCAACAAAAAAAACAAACAAACAAACTCTTCAGTTTTATATATTAAATGTAGATTGGTTTCAGTTCATTTTTTTTAAGTACAACATAGGTTGATTAGGGCATTATAGTCTAGTTTATTTATATCAGCTTTATTTATATTTCTTAGTTTATCCAGTACTAACGACTCACCGTCGCTTCGCTCGGATTCGTCCTAGGTACGTTTTAACGGTTAGTATGGAATTGATAGATTAATATAATTTATAATATTATATTCGGGGTATATATTATATTAGGGTTCGTCCCTAGCTAAAAGGTAGGTCCACGGTAAAAAGTAGCCTATGTCACTCTCCAGCTCTCCAACTATCTCCTCACAAATCACGTCAATCCGTCACTCTGTTTCAACGCGAAAGAAGGACAAACAAACAAACACACTTTCATATTCATTTATTTATAATATTAGTATAGATATGGATACGCCTTAATATGTTTATGTTTGGATATTGTACACTAAACTTGGTATTCAATTATTTTTCGCATCGTTAAATGTTAAGCAAAACAAAGTTTGAAAGTCCTTTACAGTGTGAAAACTGACCTTAGTCCCTAAAAGTTTTACGATAACGTCATACCTGTAAGTTTGACCGCTGTTTGAGTGATTAACAGGTTTCCGAACTAAAGCTTATAGAACTTTGGAGTCGATAAACATATAACCGTCGGAAGGTATACGTTGCATACACGAAGTGATCTGAAAGTAAGATTTGTTAACAGTTAATTAAAAAAAAAATGATTAGATTAATAAAATTGCTTAAGATGTTCGTATAATTGTGGCTAAAGTAATACTATTTATTTTAGTGTAAAAAAATAAGTATTATCCTGTTACTGTCGTACTGTACCTAGCAGTGGCGAGGCGTCCATCCAAGACCTCTTACCTTAAAATTATTTTGCTATAATGCGAATCAGCGATATACACATATATCGCTAATTCGCACGCTAGGACATAAGCATCGTGGTCAAACGGCCAAGGCGCAAGTTTGACAACCACAGGTATATGGGTTCGTATCCCGGTTGGATACAAGGTTTTTACTTTTGTTTTTTTTTTGTATTTATTCAAATTCTTGGTTTGTTTTTTTTTAAATATTTTTTTTTGGCCAAAAACTAAAAGCGAAGCTCGATCGCCCAGGTACTGTATATCTTAAAATAAAATATATAATAAGTAATTATTTATTTTTAAAATCTTTTTTTCTACTGAACTATCTAGATATAGATTAACTAAAATTTTATTTCGTAAACATACAGCTATAAAAACCAAACAGAACATGCTTTTGACATACTGAGGTTTGGGATACGTCAAATCGAATTTAGTGAGCCTAAAGCTTATCCCATAAGCCCCGAAGGTTTTAGAAGTAGCAATTGAAGTTTAACTATTAGAAGTTTAACTATCCAGTATCCACTTCTTCGTTAGAGCCGACGATAGATCGTTGAATCAGTTTCATGGATTTAAAATATTGTACTGTCAACCAAACTTTGTACTTCTTCTTCTAATTATAACATAATAATTATTAGAAGGCAGTGGTAGGTCAGTGGCAACGCGCTCGCTTGGGAAACCGTGTGAAGCGGGTTCAAATCCCGGGTCTCGTACCTCTGATATTTTCATTTGCGAATAATTTCCAACCTGATTACCACTTGTCTTAACGGTGAAGGAAAACATCGTGAGGAAACCTGCATGTCTGAGAAAACCTAGCAAGTTTTCGAAAGACATGTGAAGTCCGCCAACCCGCATTTCGCCAGCGTGGTGGACTATGGCCTGATCCCCCTCGTACTGTTTCAGTTTTTCAGTCGTTTTGTTTTAGTTTACTGTGTTAAGATTTGAGGCCTAAAACAGAGATTTAATAAAAATAATTTCTCAGACCCGGGTTCGAGTCCCACTCATGGGGCATTCATTTGTGTGATGAGCACGAATGTTTGTACTCCAGTCATGGGTGTTTTTTATTTATAATATGTATGTATATAAAAGTTATATATGAGAAGTGTATCAGCTATTTGGTATCCATAACACAAGTCTCGTAGCTTACCATGGAAACCATACCACTAAATGGTACTGTGTGTTAATATCCCAACATATTTATAATTTCTTGGCTGCTCAATTGATGTTATCATCTTGATACACATATACAAAAATAAAAATAAAACTAGTTATATTTCTATTTGCACTGACTTTTTAATGAAGCTCTCATGTAGATGTTATTTTTTTGGTTTATTCCTAGATGACGTTTTCAAAGATATTTTCCAACCTAACCGCTACAGTAATTAGTGCTAAGCCTTTTATATTTTCGGAACACATTTTCTAGGACATGACACAGATGCTCGTGAAAACAAGTGGACTGCTCCTGCTTGTATTACTTTTTACATAATCAAGTAATATTCATAACTAGCTTTCCTGGCTGCGGAATTTAAGTAAAAAATCTTCTAAAATTTTTGAATATTTTAAGCGTCATAAATAAACATGTATACATCAATTTTAATACCCATACTAATATTATAAATGTGAAAGTGTGTTTGTTTGTTCGTCCTTCTTTCACGTCGAAACAAAGTGATGGATTGATGCTATTTTTTGTACGAAGATAGTTGGAGGGCTGAAGAGTAATATAGGCTATTTTTTATCGCGAGAGGTATCATTTCCACAGAAAAAAACAATATAATATAAGCCAAAAAATTTTTATGATCAGAATTACTTCAAACTTAGTATCAAATCTCTTTAATACATTAAATAGATACGTATTAACGTATAAACCTACCTTTTTAGCGTTTTTTTGTAGTTTTAGCGCGAGCAAAGCCACGAGTTCTACTAGTACAAATAAATGTACACTATATATTCATGAATAAGAATCAATTCTGCAATCCAGTACAGCAAAAGTATTAACTCGGCTTACGGCTTCTGCTACAACGGTCGTCAATAGATCGCTGTATTATAAGCTCCGTTCAACTGATTCGAGTCATGCTGGTTAAATCGAGATTTCTCCTTCGTCCGATGAGGTGAATTGCATATTTCTTTATTTTGTTTCGTAAATATTTAATAAACTTTAGTTGCAAATTTCTTTAAGATAAGTGTTAAAGGTGGATAATGATTTTTATTTTAGTACATTTTTATTTATATTCCAGATAACATTCTACCCCAATCTTATGGGTGTTGTTTTCAAAGAGATTCATCAATGTTCATAATAATTCATTTGCATAAAAGCTTTCTGAAAACTTTGAAAGAATACTTCATTCTTTTTTAGAATCCTCGAACTAGCTACTTTTAACGTTCAGTTCTTTGCTTTAACTTTTAACGTTATGAAAACTTCTTTATCATTTGGACTGTGTATAAAAGAATTTTGTTTGTGCTTTCATTAATAGATACAGATTGAAAATTTAGATAAAAAACTTAAAGTTTTATGTCAGTAAGTGATATATTTGGATGATAGAGTTTGACTTTTAGCATATAAAAAGCTTAATATTATTACATTTAAAAATTAAAAGCACTTATCAAAGAAATTCGTTTGAGTTACAAAAACAAAATATTACATGTAATCAATTTGGAAAAAAATCGATATTAACAATGGAAATGTCACGAGTAATTCGTAGCGGAAGACGTAGGCGTAGAATATCTTTTATAAAATAATCATATTTAAAATTTTCCTTCGCATATTTTCCACGAAGGGGCAAGTAAATGTTTACTTTGAAAGTTGGAATAATACCGGAAGAACTTGGATGAGTCTTTTAGAGTCTGCTTACCCCAAAAGTACTGCTAAGGCGAGCATAAAATTATAATAAGTGAGTGACTTGGGAATATTATCTGATTTTATTAGGAAATACAAGTATATTACAAAAAATATATATACTTACTTATTGTAACTAATGTTCGCTTAGAAGTCGAACATTGATCATAATTATTATATAAAAACTGTTTCGAAATTGTTTTTATTGATAACACTAAAGCTCGTCAATAGCTACTAAACAAAAAAAATGTTTGGTTTTTGCTTAATTTATAGTGCACAAGTGTACGCGCAGACAAAAGTGCACTCTCTATTCCTGTCACTCTTATACTCCGGTGGGACGATCACTCGACACGACCAGTGAGAGTTAAGGCGCAGGACCGACGGCTTTACGTGCTCTTCGAGGCACGGGGGTGAAACACCACCAACTTCCCAACTCCGGGCTATTACTGAGGTTTACTATACAGAAAGACTCAATAACTAAACTTGGCCATATATAATCATCACATAAAAATAATGTATGACAATATAATTAAAAAATTTTTATTAAAACCGAGAGAAGCTTCCTAAGTCCTGACATTGCATATAGCTATAATATAGTAAACTTGACTCAATATTTTTTTTAAATGGACCGTTTTTTTAATTTTTTAACCTGTATCAAAAAAGAAAAATAACAATGCAAGAAATTCGAGATTATATTGAATGTCGACCCTTTATCCTAATGTTTACAGGATACTCTGCATCTAATGCAAAGTAATGTATACAAGCACCATTACACTGGACCAATTTGCAATAAGGTAGCACTCAATTTAAATGGATAAATGCGATTTGATACTTAAAGGATCTTCCTCGGGTTATTTGTTTTGTCACTTGTGTAAAGTGTTAATAGTACGAATACACTGAACAAACTAGATTTAAGGATTTAAGTTTAAATAAAAGAGAAATATATAGTTATAATTTGTTTTAAATCAATTAGGTCTCTAATATTTAAATTCCAAATTCCAAACCTTTCAAAAATAATGAATCCTAGATATGATAGCTACGCTATGATTTTTACAACAAAAATCTAATATAATTTGGGCATTTATTGGTACTAACGGAAAGTTGAACAGAATCTGTATGTAAAGGAAAACTTCAGGAGAGATCGTTTTGACTTGATTTAATTGATGTGACAAAAGATTAAATATCAAAAATTCTACAATCTTAGTTGAAAAAAAGTAGACGACAATGGTAGCAACCAACGAGCTGTACAGGATATTGAATTATTCGATACCATTCCTCCTATCCGGCTACAGTGTTAGAAGAAAAATGAAAAGAACGAAAAAGAAATGGTGTAAAGTAATTGCTGTTTCTTTAAAAAGAAGTCATGGAAATCGATTTTCCAATTAAAAATCATAAGGCGTAACATACACACGAAAACAATCGAATTAAGTATATTATTTTTTTAAATCGATGAAATATGAATATATGTGAAAAATTATTTTAATTAGCTTTTAACAACGTTTTCAAAATATACATACTATAAATAACCTTGTAAAAATAACACATTTCTTCGCAGAATAATGTTTTATTTATACTACCAAGCTTATAATTAAATTTCAAATACAAACTAGTCGGTTCTATTAATTCAGGTAGTATTCATGTAGTTTTTCGCATGCGGCATAAATTAATTATTTTTGATTGTAAATCATATGGCGCAGCATGATTTCATATTGGTTCAATACGCTTGGCTATAATTTATACTCTATGTACGAGTATTTTTTTTTTTTTAACGTTGGGAAATGCATTTACGCACGACGTGTGGGACTCACCGACGTAATACAGCCAGTACTACCCACTAAAACCCAACAAAACCTTCCCCCGTCTTAATGGGGCGTCGCAGGATCGCTTACGCATTCAACTACGACGCCCCGACGGCAGGTCTGCCGAAGCAGACCACCACAACCATGGGGTTGCTCCACAGTCCACTCTGCTATCAGAGAAGTACCAGGAGCAACCCGCATGGTACACCGCCCCCCGAAGAGGGCCACCTCCCACCGCCCACCGAAGTGGGCAACCTCCCTGTGCGTTTCTTAGCTTCGCGCTCGGTTGGATTGCCGGGCACTACTGAGCTCCCCCACCACGACAAGGTGAACGCACGTTGGGGGGGCTATGTACGAGTATTTGCATCAACCCAATATGTGATGAAAATATGAATATTCTGGTGCATTTGATAAGCGTTTTTATGAAAGTTTAAAAAATTATAGTATGTATGTATGTATATTGTTTAATTCTACAGGTACAAGAATCCCTTTAAATTTTATAAAATTTAAATTTAAGAATTAAATATTAAAGAAATAGTCTTTTCTTTAAGTAAATGCATATTCTCATAGCAAGCAAATAAAATAACTTAGAAAAATAAATTAAATTATATATTCAAATGCAATATGAATAAAATAGATTGAATTGCGCACTCCACTGTAGTACTCTATTTATATGTATTTCTATAGTTCTCATTACTTTAAATAAAATTCTTGTATGAAATCACATAAGTGGGAAAAAATATATTATTTTCTAAGTAGAAGATACTAAATTAATTGTATTATTTTTGCCATATTACTTACATCTATAGCTTTGTTAGATATATAATACATACGTTTTATATATATATATATATATATATATATATATATATATATATATATATATATATATATATATATATATATATATATATATATATATATATATATATATATATATATATATATATATCTCATGCAGATCTCTTAGTTAAAAAATACTGTTTACGGACTTAGATAAGCCTTCTATTGAAAACGGTCCTAACGGGATCACTTAGTGATCCCTACAGGTCACGATTGAAGCTGACAAATAGCATATTACCATTTCGATAATAGACCTCCTAGGGACGGATCTAGTAGTTTAATTGCAACGAACGGCATTGGCATTTTAAACGAAAAAAAATTATATCAGTGCTAAGTAGAACGGAACGATTCCGCTAAAGTTATTGGTGTAATGTCCTTGTTAAATTTTATACACATAATAAAATTGTAACAAAATCGAATCTGTACATTAAATATTTTTGGAAAATCTAATTGAAATAGACATTATTATCGATACAGAGTCCGAATCTATAGTTTTTAAAATTTTTGTCTGTTTGTCTGTCTGTTACCGCATCACGAGAAACCCACTGGACAGATTTTGATGAAATTTGGTATGATGGTAGCTGGTTATCCAGGTTAACATATAGGATACTTTTTACCGCGGGAAAATGTCTCATTTCTGAGAAAAAATACAAAAACTGCATTTTAAGAGTATACTTATATGTAAAACATAAGAATTTGGGTTTTGATCATCTGAACGCGAGCCAAGCCGCGGGCAATGCTAGTAAATTAATAAAAAGCTCGCTCACAAATCGCTTGTATGCCGAAAAAGCTCTGCCACTGTTTTAATCGCAAGGCTATAAATTAAAAAGATTCAACTGCAATGATTGTTATTTATGTACTACCAGAGAATAGGTTATGATTTGTGCTGTTCTCGCATATACATATTGTATTGCCTTATTTACAGTGAAAAATGCTTTTAACTTTTTTGAATTGTATTTTCTTTTTATGCACTCAGCTTTCATATAGAATAATACGGGTCTGTATCGTATTAGTAGTAACATATTTTTAAAGAGGTTTTTAGTTTATTATGACGGAACTATGTATGTTTTTTTACCTCGGCCAGGTTAAATATAGTAAAAAAAATACTTCTAACAATCCTAAATGTTTGTAAAAATGAAATAATATAACAAAACTAGCGACTCGCCCTTGTTCCGCTCGGGTTCGTCACTAGTTACGTTTTAACTTTTGGTATAGATTTCTCAGAGATGAGACATCTTCTCGCAGTAAAAAGTATCCTATATGTTGACCCGGATAACCAGTTACCATTAAATCCATTGATCAAAATCCCTCCAGTGGTTTTTTCGTGATGCGGTAACAGACCGACAGACAGACAAAAATTCTAAAAACTATAGATTCGGCCTCCGTATCGATAGTAATGTCTATTTCGATAAGATATTCCAAAAAATATTTAATGTACTGATTCGGCTTAGTTACAATTTTTTTATATGTATAGATAGGATATCAAAAAATACATATTTAATAAATATTTATTTTTATACTGTATATTTATTGTAAACAATGCTTTCATTCAAGCTAAATTTGCCTATTACCACATATGCCTTAGTCTATATTATAACGTGTTTTTTTTTAAATATTATCAGTAATACCCAACATCTCGTTACATATTATGAAGATATCCGGTATATTACGGTACAATATTATCTTCTTACTTCATTACGTGTAACTGTCTGTAGGTTCTTTCATGCGAGTCTTTTCATGTCAGCGGCCTTTTTTTGAATAGTGCGTATTCATCTAACAAAATATTTTCTTCAATATTCCGAGCATATTACTATAACATTTTGTATCATGCAACATGAAATGTAGCCTATTAGGAAAGTTTAAGGATAATGCGAAAATTCTTTATAATTCAATTATAAAGGTTTTAATCTAATATAAAATATAGGTATGTTTCGATAGAGGAAAATGTTCGTGTACTGAAATAACAATGAAAGTGTTTGGGAACTCATGAAATTCAGTACTTCCGGTCGAACAACTGAACAAAGGCTAACACAATAAAATATACAAAAGTACATTTTCAGCGTGAGGAAAAATGAGCTTAGAAATAATAATAGGTTGTATATTGCGAAATATAATATATTGAATAATCAACTAGCCACCTGTTCCCCCCATGATTGTGTACTTTTGCCTACATAAATATTAAAATGTTGTTACAAAAGGATATTTTTTTATGTAAATTGCAACGAATTTTTATTTCTATACGGGTTGATTTTTAAAAAAAATCTGCCTTAAGCGTTATTTGTAATTGTATATATACTCATTTAACAACATTTAGTCGTTTCAGCATTTTGAGGAGATGTCGAATTAGTCAGTCAATATTATAATTTAATCTTAATTAATAGCATTTCATTGAAATGTTTATGTTAAACCGTTATATATCCAAATTAATACTATTTTTGTATACTTTTATAACAAAAATTAATGAATTGTTATTTCTCTTAATGAGTACATGCGAGATGAAATTTCGAAAGCTCGCGATTCACAATAATGATTGCTTAATCCAACAGATCTTTCATATTAATTGAACGTAATATTGGAATATTGTAGCAATAATAAAATAGGTTATAAACTTTTGAGACTTACAGTTGAAATATAAAACTAATCATTAAACGTATTATAAAGTAATAAGCCTAATAAATTTTATATTATTTTTTATAATAAAATAATAACTAGCATTGCCCGCAGCTCCGCCCACGTTCAGATGACCAAAAAAATAAATTCTTAGGTTTTACGTATTAGTATACTCTTACATTGCAGTTTTTGTATTTTTTATCAGAAATGAGTTATTTTCCCCGGTAAAAAGTATCCTATATGTTGACTCGGATAACCAGCCATCACTATACCAAATTTCATCAAAATCCCTCCAACAGTTTTTCTGTGATGCGGTAACAGACAGACAGACAGAGAGACAAAAATTCTAAAAACTATAGATTTGGCCTCTGTATTAATAATAATGTTTATTACAATAAGATTTTCCAAAAAATATTTAATGTAATTCGCTTACGTACAGTTTTATTATATGTATAGATTTAGCTAAAAAGGTCTTCGTCTACATTCATTGATATAAATGGCTTGTACTATATTATAGGGATTCGTTAAAGAAGAAATTTATAACGAACATTTCTACAGAAAATAGCTTTTAACTATTAGTATTTGTTTAGCACTTTGTCTCTTTAATTGAGTTGATATCGCTTTTAACTGAACTATATTTTATACTTATTTAGATAATGCTTGAACAACCCAGTCATTTGTTCGTCTGGTTTTACAGTTTGATAAGAAAACTAATTTGTATTTATTACTTTAATATTCTTAAGGCTTTGTTACAAAGTATCCACCGAGGCGATATGGACATTTTTCTTAAGACACGAAACAGTTTCTTACTACGATCTTCAATACTCGTTAAGTCATATACTATTGTCACTATCGTATTAAACACATATAAATTCCATACACCTATATATTTATCATAAACTACGTTTTTATTACAAAACTACAATATTCTAAGTATTTATTTTCAATCGAAAATGCCAATTTTACCTGTAGGTCTATAATCATTAGCTTTGCTACAAGTCTTCAATCGTGCAACTTACGTCTTCCAGTTATATATATGTATGTAATTATTGTTTAGAATTTAGACATGCTCGTAGATTGTCTACTGTTTTGGCTTTCTTATTTAATTTAAGGGATTCTAAAAAGGAAATAGACGTTATACCTGGAACCTCAGGTCCTTAAATTCATTTACGATCCCATAAAGTACATGAATCTTAAACGAAACCCTTCTTTACGTAAATCTGCATCGCACTTGACCAATTTCTTATGAACAAATAAATTATTAACTATAAAAATCATTTGCCGTTCTTTAGTTTCGCTAAAACTCAAAAGCGGCTAGACCCATTTGAATAATTCTTTTTTTGTTTGTTGGGGGTGTGCAACCACCCCTGTTACACCCAGGGGTAGTTTTAGTATAAAAAATAGGAGGAAAACCCCAAAAAAGGTTCCTAACTGTTTCTTTTGCACCTATGCATATAATATATAGTGTATATATTCTATACTAACCGTTAAAACGTACCTAGAGATGAACCCGAGCAAAGCGAGGGTGAGTCGCTAGTAGAATAAAAAAAAATTGAAATCTAAGCAAAAATGAAGTTATTTCTATAGATATTTAATATTTTAAACCTACTCTATATAACGATTTCATAGGTCATTAAACACTTTTGAAACACATAAAAATCCTAATGATTAAAGTGAAAGTTTCAAAAATCCCTAACAACTCTTTGACCTACATTTTTACGTTTCATTTAAACGATGTCTTTTGTTCCCATTTTCAAATAAGCAAGTAATCTCTTAAAACAAACGATGCTATAAAATCTGGATGAAAACAAAGTGTATCGTAAAAAAACTCATTCAATTTTCTTTTTTTATGATTAAGTATTTATTCAAAGTCAAAATACCATTTTTTTTAACATTTACAGCTATAGTTTACAACTGTTTTGGGTATATAGATTTTTAAAGAACAGAATATTTAGTATAAAATATGAATTTAATTATACAATAGTTATAGGGTAAAATAAATTATTATTTATTTCAGTCATAATAATAAAGCATCAGATTACTTGGACAATTTTCCAATCTACAATCCTTATCGCAAATGGCATACTAAAAAATGTATGGGAATGACATATCTAAGCGTTATATCATGTTGTCAGAACAAAAATAAGCGATAAAGAATGTAAATATCATCTTAGTTAAGTGAGAGTACACTCACGAGCACAACTTTACATCCATACTAATACTCACTTCTCCTTCTGCCTGGCATTTATTAATTCCGGTTATTGCCAGAGTCTGCCTTCCTACTGAGCCTCCTCCACTTTGCACGGCCATATTATAACTACGAACGTAACTCTGTTTGTTTGTTACATTTTCACAATTAAACGGCTGAACCGATTTAAATGAGAATTGGTATGGAGATAATTTGAGACTCTAGGCAGAACATAAAATAGTTTTTACCCCGGAAATAATCCCTTAAGGGGATAAAAAAGGGTGGTGAATGTTTGTATGGGGAATTAATCATTTCTCAACTAATGGTTATAAAACTCATCGAACCTATCTATATATATAGTCTAACTATTCCATACTAACCATTTAAACGTACCTAGGGACGAACCCGAGCGAAGGGACGGTGAGTCGCTAGCAATGTATACAATTTTTATTTTAAAGATTACATAAATTATTTGTTCTAAGTTAAGTAAACATACTAATACTATTTGTAAAGAGGCTTATCAGTTTATAATAAACTTTAATCGCTTTAACGTAACCTTCACACGGATCCGGCTATAGGGAAGAAAACAATTTCACACGTCCATATAACTAACTAATACTTGCTTCGTGCTATTTCCACTTAGCTTGTAACCGCTACAAAGAACTCCGTTTTATATAGGCGCATAAGGCAGGAATAGCACAACGTATTTTGGTTTTAATCACGTAATAAAACTTTTAGCTATTCGAGTAACTTACCTATATAATGATTAGTTTTTTAAAAATTATAATAAGTCAATTTTTTTATTCGAATGGCCTGATGAAAACGAATATTAAAATTAGTAAAGGAATACTAATTTTCATAAAATCTTTATATATATAATTCTTCTGTGAGTGTGTATGTCACTGAACTTCTCTCAAACGACTGGACCGATTTTGATGAAATTTTTTGTGTGTGTTCAAGGGGATCTGGGAATGGTTTAGATTCACAATTTGAATAATAATTTTCATCAAAAAAATTATTAAAAAAAGTTTGAAATTTTCAAATTAAAGACGTGTAGGCAGGACAACGTCTGTCGGGTCCGCTAGTTTATAATATTTCAGAAAAATATGTATAACAATCGATTAATATAAGATTTTATAAATTTATTGAATTAATTATTAGAGATCTCTCATTGCTAAAGTGCCAGCTGAGGTCTAAAGGCGATTAGTTACGTAATAGCATGAATTAATATTTAATCAAATCAGAAATAAATTTGGGCTTTAATATTAGGATAAATTTATAATTTTATAATATAATTTGATAACATTTATTATTACTTACATACATTACAGCTTACATTTACAATAAGCAGCTTATATCTATATGTAGAGCGCATTTATTTAGTAGGATGTGAGAAGAGAAGTAGAAGATTTAAAGTAAGTAAATTGTATATCTATTAAATTTCTATTACCTAGAAGGTATTTCTAAGAAATTAAAAATCTATACATATAATAAAATTGTAACTGAGCCGAATCTGTACATTAATTTTTTTTGGAAAAATCTTGTTGAAATAGGTATTATTATCGATACAGAGGCCGAATCTATAATTTTTAGAATTTTTGTCTGTCTGTCTGTCTATTACCGCATCACAGAAAAACCACTGGAGGGATTTTGATGAAATTTGGTATGGTGATAGCTGATTATCTGGGTCAACATATAGGATATTTTTTACCGCGGAAAAATGTCTCATTTCTGAGAAACTATACAAAAACCGCAATGTAAGAGTATACTAATATGAAAAACCTAAATATTTGGTTTTTGGTCATCTGAACACGTGCGGAGCCGCGGGCAATGCTAGTAATCAAATAAAACCCTGTTGAACGTGATAATACTGATACTTGACAGCATAACAAGTGTACTAAGCATTCTGTCTTTTTAGGGTAGACTGCAATAATAGCGTGAAGAAATATAAAATTGTGTTGCATAATACTTTAGTCAATATTTACAAAACAGACGTGGTACCTCTTTAACGGATAACGTACTTTGCACGCTTCATTAATATGAACGCTGCTATTATCTGAATTTCCTTTGTTACGATGTATTTAAATTCGAAAGCTTAAGTTGAAACGAATCGACCTGATTAGGATAAAAATTTAGTACATACATAATATATATGTATTATGGTCTATGTCTTGAAATAACTCATAGGGTACTTAGTGTTAACTAGGGATACACCGGAAAGAACTCTATCTTGTTAAAATCCATACTTAATATTATAAATGTGAGTGTGTTTGTTTGTTTGTCCTTCTTTCACGTCAAAACGGAGTGACCGATTGGCGTGATTTTTTGTGTGGAGATACTAGAAGGGCTGGAAAGTGACATAGGCTACTTTTTACCGCGGGAGATTATCTAATACCCACGGGAAAACACGTTATAATACAATCCAAAAACATATTTTCGATCGGAATTACTTGAAACTTGGTATTAATGCTCTTCAATAAAATTAAATAAATACGTGTTTCAGCTTTTTCGAAATTATCCTATAAGGAGGTAAAACAGGGAGTGAAAGTTTGTATGAAACTACACTTTAGAGATTTTTTTGTAGTTTCAGCGCGAGTGAAGCCGTGGGTTCTGCTAGTATATTATATTTATAAATAAATTTGAAGTGACTGTCTGTAATTTCAAATTAGCTATTCTATTGATTTAATATAGTTATGTATATGCATTTTGTCAAGAATCAAAGAACTTTTTGCTTTTTTTGTACTCCTAAAATAAATAACGACTTAACATATTTTATAGGGAATTTAATCGAGAGTAAAAGATTTTAATATGGGGAACAGGCAATTTTTAGCAGCGTAACACGGAAGCCGCAAACGTAAGCTCGTATATATTTATAATACAGGTGAGTAATATTAAAACAAAATATCTTTAAATCACAAAAGTTTCTTAATCAAGGCCCCGAAACGAACAAACAATGGGTATGTTCTTAAAGACATGAATCATAACGTGAACACTGTGATATATATGAGTAAGTGTTCACTTTGCAGCTAAACTTTCTTAATTATGCCCAGAGTTCCTGTAATAATGTTGTAGAACGGTGGGTGAGAAATCTCTTAGCATACATATTAAATATTTTACAAAAAATGCTAAGTACTTTAAATATAACAAGTAAAATAAATAGCTTTACATCATTTCTCTTAAGGGTCTTTTAAGCGTACTTTGTCTTCCTCAATCCTTATTTTTAAATTTTATAAGTTGCACGACGGTTTTGAAAGGCGTTTTCTTGTCTTTACTAGTATGAACTATACCATATAAATATATAAAGAAAATTATTTGCTAGCTTGAATGTTAACGCTACTAATGTAAAAGAGTCTTGGTTTTATGTTTCTATCTACATATATATGTGCATTCTGGGTCGAAGTATAAAAGCTGGTGGTGTTAATACTAAGCCTGTACCTTTCTCTGTGAGTCTCAGATAACAGTGTCCCATCGGTCCATGAGACGGACGAAATGTAGAGTGCTTACTATTTAGCCATCATAACCCAAATGTTCATTATATGAATTTATGTCATTATTCTATACTATTCTATACTAATATTATAACGAGGTAAAGTTTGTGAGTTTGTGACGTTGTAGGAGGTAATCACTGGATCTACTTAACCGGATTAGATGAAATTTGATAAAAAGATAGTTTAAAACCCTGGGAAGGACATAGGATACTTTTTATCCCGGAAATCATCCCTTAAAGGGGAGAAAATATAGATAAGTTTGTATTAGGAAGCAAGCTAGGGATGAACCCGATCGAAGCGAGGGTGAGTCGCTAGTATTAGATAAATTTAAATGTCATCGTATATTGATTTAACATACAGCTTCTTTGGTAGAGTATATTTAAATAAGCTTCATATCATCGTAGATCCATAGCTATTTATAAGATTCAAAATTTCAACATGCTAAAATAAAATTCTGAAATATTCCACTGAAAGTAGAACAGTCTTAAAACTTAGCTGCTATTTGTAAAAGGTACCTACAATTTATTTTATGTTTTCCTTATCTTACTCGTTAAATGATAAATGTTACTTCAATACAGAGTACAACGTAATTTTTGAATCATGAATATTATTCCCAAATAAGTAATCTTGCTGAGAGTAATTACATAATCTGTTATTATAACATTTTGGGGAAGCTACGAAAATTTTTACATAAAAATAAAATGCCACGAGCTTCCGTAATGTACGGAAAAGCGGAAAATTAGAGGTATAATTCCTTTTACTTTATGTAATTGTGACAACTTAATAGCGATAGTTTTATTAAGAGTTCAAGCACGAAGTCACTTAAATCTAAGCGTTTATATATTAAACTAGTATGTGAGAAATAGAATTTCTATTCACAATGATTATAATAATTTATAATATAATATATATTTTTTTATAATTATACCTCCATGTATGTCTATATATTAAGATTGTATTATATTTATATAGTTAATGTATGTAACAATATTATTATATATTTTTTCATACATCTTCTGGCACTTGTCCGCTATTTCCCACTCTATGTATTGACTAGAGAAAATCTCTTCAAGGGATAAATTACAACAATTGCATGCAAATATGCTGACTATGGCCTGATCCCCTTCGTATTGGAGGAAGGCCCGTGCCCAGCAGTGGGAAGTTTAAAAAGGGCTGAATAAATATACGTGTATGTATATTGTTAAATTAGTAATAGATTCTAGTGAGAAATTAATAATTTTGTTGGATTTGCACTTGTATTCATACTTCCAGCATCCGTGTTTCCTGTCACCTTATAATGTGAGTACTTTCAAGGCAAGAGTGAATAGGCATCTTCTAGGCAAGCGCGCTCCAACCTAGGCTTCAGTGCTTCCCAGCATTGATTGTTGTGTAGCGCAAGCCTATCTAGCAGTGGCGAAGGCTGAAATTTTAGCAGAGGCAAGCCGTTCCAAAAATATACAATTTTTATATACGTATTAATTCAGAAAGAAATAATAATATATATATATATATATATATATATATATATATATATATATATATATATATATATATTTAAATATGTATTATATATGTAAAAAATTAAATGTATGTAAAATTATAGCAAAATAATTTTAAGGTAAGACGTCTTGTATGGACGTTTCTCCACTGCTATCTAGTAATAGAAAAAAATATATTAAGAAATCACTGGGATGTTATTTACATGTATACACGTATTTACTACAATAGTCCTTACAGATATTTAAAATGTGATTCATATAAATATACTCTCAGCGGGAATCAATAGGTGTCAATAAATGAACTCTCCGACATCGAACTCAGTGCCAAATAGATATCAAATACGCTACAGCAAATCTTCAATATAACTAAAGTAATATAAAGAAGAAAAATATGCAAATAAGAATCCTGGTACAGTTTTCTACGAAGAAATATTTTCTTTTCATACTTGAAATAATTAACATTGTAATTGCCACAGTCGTAATTCATGTAGAAAACTAAGTTTTAACAATTTTTATAGCTTCCAAATATTATTATTTTCTTATTAAAGTTTATGTATTAAAGTATGACCCATATAATGAAAATGGAGTTAGTCACGTGATTATTTTTATTACGCTCCGCGACACGCATTCACTGCCGTAATATATTAAAATGATTAATTCTTTTTATTAAAACCTTATTTTATCTTTTTATTTTTAAAATTTCAGGCCAGTGTACATTTTAAAATGAGCAAAATGTAACAGCGTAAAGGTTGCTTAAATATGTATGTCCTAGATTTAGCTTTCCATTTTGAGTCTAAAGCTAACTAATTCTAAAAATAATATCTATAATATCTAATATATAAACTTGTTATTTATACCTAGTGTTTATAGCATATAAACTTTAGTTATCTGTGTATACGTAATATAATTTTGACAATATGTCTACATCACAATATTGGTAGCGTCACGTATAGATACAAGGTCATGAATCTAAACTCCGACTATAATTCTAATTCAAATACATACAACAAATTCAAAGGCTGCTCTATTCGCAAGTATTATTGGAAATCTATTACTTATGTTTCCTTTATCTATACATATAATAAAATTGTAACTAAGTCGAATCTGTACATTAAATATTTTTTGGAAAATCTTATTGAAATAAACATTATTATCGATACGGAAGCCGAATCTATAGTTTTTAGAATTTTTGTCTGTCTGTCTGTCTGTCTGTTACCGCATCACGGAAAAACCGCTGGAGGGATTTTGATGAAATTTGGTATGATGATAGCTGGTTATCCGGATCAACATGAAGGATACTTTTTACCGCGGGAAAATATCTAATTTCTGAGAAAAAATACAAAAACTGTAATGTAAGGTTTTTAGTCATCTGAACGCGGGCGGACCCGCGGGCAATGCTAGTATTAGATAAAGTTTACATTTTAAACCAGTCATTTTGTTTATTTAATTTGACCAATTAATTTGTTTCATTGAATTTATGATAGAAATAGCGTTATGACAATGTTAATTAAATTTTACCAAAACAATTGCGGAGTTTCGAATTCTTAATCAATTTCTGTGAATATAAAGAATTTTTGTCTGTCTGTCTGTCTGTCTGTTACCGCATCACGGAAAAACCGCTGGAGGGATTTTGATGAAATTTGGTATGATGATAGCTGGTTATCCGGATCAACATGAAGGATACTTTTTACCGCGGGAAAATATCTAATTTCTGAGAAAAAATACAAAAACTGTAATGTAAGGTTTTTAGTCATCTGAACGCGGGCGGACCCGCGGGCAATGCTAGTATTAGATCAAGTTTATATTTTAAACCAGTCATTTTGTTTATTTAATTTGACCAATTAATTTGTTTCATTGAATTTATGATAGAAATAGCGTTATGACAATGTTAATTAAATTTTACCAAAACAATTGCGGAGTTTCGAATTCTTAATCAATTTCTGTGAATATAAATACGATCTATTGACTTTTGAAAGAATAATTTAGAAGTTGACGAGACGAAGATGTATAAGAAATAAAATTGGTATACGATTCATTCAAACTTCGTTGCGTGCAAACGGAATGCTTAAGTAATAAGAAATATTTTTTTAACTTCTACTTTGGGTACAGTTCAAAGTTAGCTTAGTAATTCTTATACATTATCTACCTGTACAAATAATATGAAAATAAAAATGTAAATGCTCTTTAGTGTAAAATCGAAAATTTTCCGATTTTCTCACCCCATTATTTTAATTTTTTATACATACATATATCTAAGTTTTTTTTTACATGGAGAAGATTATCTATACATATAATAAAATTGTAACTAAGCCGAATCTGTACATTAGATATTTTTTGGAAATCTTGTTGAAATAAACATTATTATCGATACAGAGGGCCAGAGGCTGAATCTATAGTTTTTAGAATTTTTGTCTGTCTGTCTGTCTGTTACCGCATCACAAGAAAACTACTGATAGGATTTAGATAAAATTTGGTATGGTGATAGCTGGTTATCCAGGTCAACATATAGGATATTTTTTACCGCGGGAAAATACCTCATTTCTGAAAAAAAATAAATAGAAAAACTGCATTGTAAGAGTATACTAATACTCGTAGTATGTAAAACCTAAGAAATTGGTTTTTGGTACAACTGGTGGTTTGGTAAAAACGTTAATATTATCGTCTTGTGGATTGCACATACAGAATTCCGTTTAAATAAATACATATTTATTGTACAATTTTGACCTAGTTGCAATTTTATTATTTGTACAGACAAATTAAGCTGTCGTATTTTAAAAATAAAAAATAAAAACTATAAAAAAGACGTTACAGAGCGCTAGGACCATGTTATTATATTTTGACATCACACTTAGAGTGTAGAATATGTCACCTGAATATAGTGTTTTATCAACAAAATATTTTTACAAAAGATATATTTTATATTATTTTGTTTTATTTTATACCAGTGATACTTACCTAGTCATTTTATAGAATTCCGTAGTATTTAGCAGCTCAATCGCAACAGCCGAACACTTATAACTTCGTCACATCCGTCTGTTTGCCTGACTGTATATCAAAGTTACTCGGAGATTTGTTATTATACTCGTAGAGCTGAAATTTGGTAAATAATATCGAGAAAAAAACTTTAACACTAACCTGTTAATGTAAGGTTAAAGACAAAACAACAAACACACATATTTTGCATTTATAATAATAAGTATAGTTTATTAAGTCATTTATACCCAAGATATACTTATTGAATATCTACATAGATCGTGTGATATAATACGTACCTACATATAACATTCGAGGTCGTAGGGTCGATGTTATTCGGCCAAATGTTTGTAGTGTTCATTTAGATATTTGTCTACGTCTAGTGTGACAGTATTGACCGCCCTCCGGCATACAATACTGAGCGAGCAGAAAATTCAAGTACAAAGTTAGAATATAAAATATAGATTTAGCTTTATATGGTGTTATTTATTGTATTTCCAATCTTTTAAACAAATGTATCTTAATAAGTTATAACATTTCACTTTTTATTTATACGAGTAACTATTTTAATTTTTACATTATAACTCAATTTTGGCTTAGAATTATGATTTCGCTAGACCGAAATAAATATTTATACTATGGAGGCAGTTAGAGGCACGCTATATATGACGAATGACGAATTCTGATTTATTATTTTATAGCCAAATAATTTGTATAATTAAATTTACAATCATATAAAATATGGCTTATATTCATAATGTTAATTCTAAATCTGTCCTACAAAAATAATGTATCTAAAAGATCATCTTTTTAGACAGCTAAAGATATTTTTAGGTTTTTTGTACGTTACGTCTAAGACCTACATATATAATACTTTCTTAGATTGACGCGAATATTTGACATTTTAAATAAAACTATCTTTTCGGATATTTTCGCGGATTTATTTGGATTTTTGGTTCCCCAACCAAACCAAAAATCCAAATAAATCCGCGAAAAAATCAGAAAAAATAGTTTTGTTTAAAACCTACATACACAGTTAAATCAGTAATACAGTTAAATCGAATAAATAGTATTAATTCTAGATATATAGGATATTATTGCTCTTGTCACGAAAATAAACTTGTCACATTGAAAACGTGATAAAATTTCTTTTATAAGTTGATATAGTCACGATCATTAAATAAATAATCCGATGGAAACCTCATTCCTTACGAATCTTTGGGTTCTATTGAAAAGAAAGTCCTATAATACAGTTAGAGGTATCGAGTTTTTTGTCCTGTTGTCATTGGTTTGGGAATGCCAGTTATTAGAATAGAACAGAATACAGAATACATATTACATGTTTAAGGTTTTATTGTCTGTGGGTAATGAGATGTCCTCTGCAAAAACTAGGGCGTTCTTTATGGACGATGATATCATTATTCATATTTATTAGCGACTTTTAATAAAAATAGCATCTTATGACAATTTTGTTCTATATCTATACGTATAATAAAATTGTAACCAAGCCAAATCTGTACATGAAAGATTTTTTTTAAAATCTTATTGAAATAGACATTATTATCGATACAGAGGACGAATCTATAGTTTTTAGAATTTTTGTCTGTCTGTCTGTTACCGCATCACAGAAACACCACTTGAAGGATTTTGATGAAAGGTATGGTGATAGCTGGTTATCCGGGTCAACATATAGAATACTTTTTACCCCGGAAAAATATCTCATTTCTGAGAAAAAATAAAAAACTTCATTGTAAGAGTATATACTAATATGTAAAACCTAAGAAATTGGTTTTTGATCATCTGAAGGCGGGCGGAGCCGCGGGCAATGCTAGTTTATTATATAATATTATATTTATATTTTCTTACATTTTAATTGTTGTTGTTGCTATTACATTTTTCATGATTTTTCAACTTTGGTGACCTCTTTTTTACCTGAAAGTTATGGTTGTTTCTTGTGATATCGGACCCAATACAAGGTATTTGAGATTGAAAACGCGTTCTTATTAAGCAATATTTTACAATAAAATTATTTTTTATATATTTTTTAACAAATATATATTTTTACCTAAAACGCCTTTGTAAGCTAACTAAAATATTATGATTCTGTCCTTTGAATTCCTTGCTTAAAGCTCAAGAAGACTCGGTGTGAATTATAATGCAACTTTAGAGTAAAGCTGCAGCAGTTTGCATTCGAAGGCTTTTGTCGTTGGCTATCTGCAGTGTGCTTTTAAGATATTGTACTTAAATTCAACAAGGTAAACTTTAATAAATTTATAACTTAAGATAATTATGAGTTTTTAAGGTTATATTTTGTTTTAATATACATTTTTTTACTGGTAAAAAAATGGTAACACGCTGTCTTAGCTTTTTGTATAGTTTAGTATATATAATATAAAGATTTACTAATATACAATAATTACTAAATAATAAGAATAATATACAATAATTTAAAGTACTGCAAGCTTAGTGAAAGGTGTTTTTAGAGTTCGATTTTAATTTTTTTGTATATTATGCTTTTCCAAATGTCATATAACTGATGATTCGTTGTGAGTTTACAAATGTAACTAATATACTTGTAGTATATATTTTTAACTTATACATAAATTTTATATCATTTTATAAATTACATTTAAATATTAAAAACGAATGTAAATTATTTTTAAATGATATAACAGAATTAGAATGTATCCAGAGGAGAAAACTAGAAAAGTTTAAAATGCTTCTCGGAAATACGTTTTACATTTAGAAATCTTTTCAACCAAAAATTTTCAAGATAGTAGCGAGAATGGAGAATTCGGTTGAAACATTTTGACAAATATGCAGAGGCTTCTTACGAATAGTTCATGTAGTTCCGTCCGTGCGCTAAGTAGGGTTAAGTTTTAATGACATTTCTTCGATACTGCTTACAAATTCTTCTAAATTTCTTAAATTAATACAAATAAACTTTCTAATGAATAAAAGAAAATTATTAATCAAAGAAACAATTTTTTTTAAGTTAACTTATATTAAAATAGTTTGTTCCAAAAACAACAATCGATACACAAATTATTATGGGATAATATAAAAAGGCCTGGAAAGAGAAACACATAAAAAAACTTGTTTGACGACACAAAAGTCCAATTAAATATTCTTTATTGAGTTATCTATATATTATGTATTTGATATTTTTATATGCCTTCTTAGCCCTTATTTCTCAGAGTTATACTGACGATGCTTTATGATTAGGGATCTCAAGGATTGAATACGCGGATTTACTGTGAAATCAGATTCATATACTAAGCTGTTTTCTATGATCTTTATATTTAAGTCACGTTTTAAATAAAACTGTCTTTTCGGATTTATTATTTTATTGTGAAACTGATTGAGTCTCTCCCGTCACCATGATTGCTGAGGTTTGAATTTCCAAAAAATCATTTATTATCATTATTGAATTAATTTGAAGTTTGTAGCATTTATACGTTCTGAGATTACGTGATAAGTCAATATAGAGCTTTAATAATCGATATATATATATATATATATATATATATATATATATATATATATATATATTTATTTATTTTTGATTAATAAGGCCTTTCTTAGTTATTGATAATTGTTAAACATAATGCCTTATCTGTTTTGAGTTTAACGTTTTATTATAATTTCAAGCCACAAATTCATGTACGAGTATATTTATATACAAATACTGTAACGTAGAACATTTTAGATGCAAACGTCTAATGGATTTTGCCTTTTAATCCTACAAGAACACTCCGAGCGATCTGTCATGTCGTATAGTTGTCGTTTCTTGTCGCTTGGACGTGTATCACAGAAACTTTGTCCTTCCGGTAATATGCTCTCAAATTGAATATATAACCCTGGGCGACTTCCGGGTAAATATTATTTCACAAAACTTATGTGTGTTCATGTTAAATAAAACTGAAGTTTTAATTACTTGTTATGCTATAATTATAAACAATAAGATTTCTACATAATATAATATTATTATAAATGAATTAAATTATTTGTTTTTCTATAAAGCTTTACCTTTAATTTTCTTAAAATCTTTCATGCTTAGTAAACGTTAACTATAACAGGTTATCAAATACTTGTATCATGCAATGATGAAAAAATAAATAAATGAAAGCTAGTGTGCATTTAAAGAGACTATTTTAAAAGTTAACAATGAATATCAGCTTTCGTAACAAGGTTTTATTTGTATCCTGAATACTCAGCTTTTATATATAAAGTTAATATTTTCAATCCCTTGACAGTGGACAATGGCTGGGGAGCAATAAAATCGGTTCCTTTGTGTCTCACCTTTGACATTTGCACAATTTGTCCGATTAAAGTACTGCAAGCTTAGTGAAAAGTGTTTTTAGAGTTCGATTTTGATTTTTTTTTGCCTATTCGGTTTCAATGTAATTTTATCGTGCCGTTGGTGTTATGCAAGCGTTAAATGACCCTCTTAATTGGAAAGAAAGGCTTAATAGTTATATAAAGGATATAAAGGAAATCTGCAATGATTAAATAATATTTCAAGACCTTTTTAAATTACATACAAGCAGTTAAAATGATTTTAAGTAGAAGTTTCAACATTTATTTATAACTTCGAAAATAACGTACTTCTGTACAAATTTTCATCTTCTACTTAACCCAACTTTTACGAAAACTTTCGATCGGTCAGTCAGCGTTTCGAGTTTAGTAAGGTATAATAATCATGTTTTTAAATAGCAGCAAATACATTGGAGACAGTATAGACCAGTGGTAGCTTGCGTGTTGCGCTTGCGAAACCGAGTGAAGCGGGTTCAAATTTCGGATCTCAGACCTGTAATATTTTCATTCAAATCATTTCTAACTTGATTACCATTTGTCAAACGGCAAAGGAAAACGTTTTCGAACGACATGTGTAATATACTTAAATTTTAATATGTGTAAATCAATCGAGCTCGAAATTCTAAGTAATAGTTATTATGGTATTACACTTTTCTACACAATTGTAGCCTTATATGAAATTGCTCTTGCGTGAATTATAAGAACTTGGATTTTCATTACAGGCTCGTGTAAATGGAGTTAAATGGCGCAACAACTTAAAGAATATTTGTTTTAGCATTTTTTGACATTCATCCCATTAGAGGGTAAAATAGGGGATGAAAGTTTGTATGAAACCTACTTTTTTAGAGTTTTTCAGTAGTTTTAGCGCGAGCGATGCCGCGGGTTCTGCTAGTTTATATTATAAATATAGGAATATAATATAAAGATATTTTTTGACTCAGTATATTCTTATAAATATTGTGCTGTAAGCAAAAAAATATCGTAAAAACGATTCTCTAAACCACATTGTATCATATTTTATTAAAGACACAAAAGATTTCATTATTGAACTGTCAGGATTGAAATTCCTTTGTAATTTTATCGTTGTTGAGCAAAAAATATTATTTAACAAAATAGCAATGAAATTATCTGCTTTCACTTTTAAAGTAAATATATGTCATAATATATTGAAAATTTTATACTTAAAAAGAATTTTATGTGACTACGTTGGATATAACGACTATAATAGAGTCGGTATTATACAAACAAACATTTTTATGATATGAGAAATTACTCTCGTTTTAAATTTTTTAATGGTTTTTTTCCGATCCTAAGCCGACCTACTATGTCCTGTATCAATTAAAAAAAAATGAGATCGAAATGAAACGCGACCGGCCACAAACAAATAGCAAATACGTCAAACCAATATTAATCTTAACTTGCTAAAATAGTGTCGCCCAGTTACTGATCAACAGCAGTTGGTTGCGCGTTATATTTTTTACTTTATTATTTTTGATGTTATTATTACCTATATTGTTTTTATGTGAAAGGAATGTATTTCTTAATCGGAAATGTACATATTTGATAGGTTATGTCTATCAAATATGTACAACATTCACGCTATCACGAAATTAAGTTAATTATTAACTTGGGGTTTTTAACTCAAAATTTCTCGGTAATCCCTATGTTTTTCGGGATAGAAAACATTTTAAAACTACTTCAGGGATTCATTGCATGATTGCACTAAGTTTCATCAAAGGTGGTTCAGTAGTTTTCGAGTCCGTCGCGTACATAGGGACATACGGATAGACAGAGAGGCAACATTTTGTAAATTATATTTTTGAACCTTGTTTTGATTCCCTGATCTTTCATCCCCTGATAAGTGATCGATACAGATCCCCTCATTACAGTTTTATTATATTAATATTAATAATAATACCTACCTACTTATGTATAGATTTTTGAAACATATTATTTTGAGTGTTTTTACTGTGATCAAAATATAAGTAACACGCATACTTTACTTCATAATCTATACTATAATATTATAAAGAGGTAAAGTTTGTGAATTTGTGAGTTTGTGACATTGTAGGGGGTAATCTCTGGATCTACTGAACCGATTTAGATGAAATTTGGTAAGAAGATAGTTTGAGACCCTAAAAAGGACATAGAATTCTTTTTATCTCGGAAATCATGCCTTAATGGGGTGAAAATGGGGATGAAAGTTGGTATCGGGAATCAAGCTAAGGACGAACGACGAACGACGTGAGTCGCTAGTTATAAAATAAATAGGAACATCTCAATCTAAAACTCAGTTTAATAAATATTATTCCCTAATTTCCTTAACATAAAGGAATATTTACGTAATAACGGGATTGTTAGAACAGCTGATACTGTCGTATCTAGGAAAACTATTTGTTATTTAACTGTAAAGCGAATGCAGTCTCGTAAAATGGAACGAAGAAAAATGCTGTGATACGAGAGACGGTTCAATAGTATGTAACATATACATTTATAAAGATCAACTTTCTTTAAGAAATATTTATGAGAAAAACTATCTTTGTTTATTTTTATATTATTGTATACGAATGACTCTAAATTTTTTATTTGTATATTTATATTTAACAGTATTGTAAATAAGTACATATACAGTTATCAATAATGTTACGAGTTCAGGTTTAGGAATGAAGTTTAAAGCAGTCTACTAGCAGTATATATGTTTTTTTGTTATACGTACTAGACACTTCGTTTTAGCACTCAGTGTTATTTTCGACTAAAAGTGTCTTTTTCACTAACACTTCACTTCAGCTTTTCACTTCTTCGTATTTCCTCTCGATTTTCACTTAACTTTGATCTTGTACTGGTCACTCGACCCACTAACAACCCTTTTATATATGTGAAACAAAAACCATTCTAGTATCTAATAGAAAAATCGAAAATATTCTACTAAACTCAATTCTTTTATGAAAAATGTTTTGTCTCTTTCCCACTCACGGCAGTTTCCCATTTACCGTTCTTTGTGGTCCAGAATGCTTGTATTGAATTGTAACATATTGACATTTTCTTGACAACTATTTTTAAGCTTTGTCCTGGCATTTTATTACGATTTAAAGACAATCTACGCTATCAACTACGTAATTTTATATTTAATATTACGAGTTAGGGCTTAGTGCATTTGTTACCATTGTTACTAGAATAAAATCTGTGTTTTTTTTAATTTGTTTATTGTACAAATTTTGTTAAATAAAAGCTTTACCATTTCAAATATTGAAACGAACACTTTGCAGTTCGTGCAGTCTCAAAACTTTCCAGCCTTTTTAATTAATGAAATAGCATCATATTGTATTCTGAATGATAAAATTACTTTTGAGAAAAATTATATGAATTATATTGGAATAAACTTAACTTATTGAATAAATTAATAATTAATATTTTGATTTTCTGTATTCGTAATAATTAATAATTTAATTACATACATAAAATATCTGATTGGCTGTACTTTTAAAAAAAATAATAAAAAAAAACTGTCGCCTCTATTGTTGTTGTATGCATGTAAGCTTCTTTATTGCTTTAACTAACGGCTCGCTCTCGCTTCGCTCGGGTTCGTTCATAGGTACGTTATAACCCATATATACCATATATATAAGTCAGCGTTATATATATATATATATATATATATATATATATATATATATATATATATATATATATATATATATATATATAGTCAGCGTTAGCCATGCAAATTTTGAAAAAAAAAATTCGTGAATTTTTCCAATATCTTAATACATATTTATTCTGCTATTCGCTTTTTTTTAAGTTATAAATTTATTAATGTTGTTGTTCATATTATATTTAATCATACGTATTATGTATAATACAACATTAGAAATAAAAGTAGATTTTATAGAAACACTAGCCCTAGAAACAATTGGCTTCGGCTCCGCCCGCGTTCAGATGACCAAATACCAAATTCTTAGGTTTTACATATTAGTAGTATATATACTCTTACAATGCAGTTTTTGTATTTTTTCTCAGAAATGAGATATTTTTCCGCGGTAAAAAGTATCCTATATGTTGATATCCGAATAACCAGCTATCGGCATACCAAATTTCATCAAAATCCGTCCAGTGATTTTTCTGTGATGTGGTAACAGACAGACAGACAGACAAAAAATCTAAAAACTATAGATTAGGCCTCTGTATCGATAATAATGTTTATTTCAATAGGATTTTCCAAAAAAATATTTAATGTACATATTTAATGCACAATAAAATTGTAACTAAGCCATTCGGCTTAGTTACAATTTTATTATATGTATAGATTAGATAAATATAAATATTTTTAGAAACGTGATTATTATTATTTACTATCTAAAGTAAAAACTTCTCAACGAAGAAGCGTCTAAAGCAAATACATAAACAAGAAAACGGAACCAAATCATATGAATCAATTACCAAAAACAATTACATGGAAGTATAGTTTCATGTTGTTTCAACTGGCTACGATTGTTAAATTACAATTGACGCAAGCTCAAAGGAAATGGCACGCCATAATTCATTATACTGACACCTTTCAGATAATAATGGGAATTTAATAGTACTTTATATGATCATGGCCGTTTAAAAATTGTGTCTTGTGTGCAAAAATATTTATCTACGAAATTTGTGTGCTTACGCTCGTTTTTAAATGTTATAATAATACTTAAATCTATTAATAAATTAACTTATGAATATATACTTTCCAAAATATACATGATACATTTTATTTAACAACATAATCTAACCTTATATTAAAAGGCAGAAATGGACTTTAGAATGCACTACTACCCTTCAACTAGTAGATAACAAATGCTTCACTCAGACTTTAGTGTTTTTAAAACTGAGTGCTCTATACTTAAAATTACACCGCTATCGCACTCTTACCTCTGTCAACACACAACGACCACGTAGGGACATTTAGCAGTTTCCGGCTTGCAAATAAACAAGGAAATAAATACACACGTAGGTATATATACTGCAAAAATAAAATATATAAAAATCTATCATTTTTACACAACATGCCGTTCATCAACACATTTAATCTATACATATAATAAAATTGTAACTAAGCTGAATCTGTACAATAAATATTTTTTGGAAAATCTTAATTAAATAGACATTATTATCGATACAGGGGCCGAATCTATAGTTTTTAGATTTGTTGTCTGTCTCTCTGACTGTCTGACTGTTACCGCATTATAGAAAAACCACTGAAGGGATTTTGATAAAATTGGTATGGTGATAGCTGGTTATCCGGGTTAACATATAGGATACTTTTTACCGCGGGAAAATATCTCATTTCTTAGAAAAAATACAAAAACTGCATTGTAAGAGTATATTAATATGTAAAACCTAAGAATTTGGTTTTTGGTCATCTGAACGCGGGCGGAGCCGCGGGCAATCATAGTTCTCTATATCTCGCTACAATTTTAGTAACTTTAAAACAAATATTATAATAATGGTATCAAACGATTTAATATTATGTTAATATTTATAATTATATTGTTGAAATAATGTTACGTACTGTTATTATTTTACTTTTTGTATTGCTATTATATTATTTGTTCTGAAAATAAAGTAAAATTTGAATGGTGCTTTTGTTAAATAGTTAAAATAAAGCGGTTTAAGATTCTGTCGTGTACAGAAAATCGTTTAAGACCATTTACCACTCAATTACTCGCCAAGTCCATAAAATTTACGTCCTAAACAACAAAGAGTTTACAGTCTTTATACTATAGTTGCGGAAGTTTACTAAAAATATTTAGCTCAAGTAATACGGGAAACCTTATGAATTTTAAAATATTCAGTAACATTTATCTACGCTAATATATAAAGCTGAAAAGTTTGTTTGGATACGATTATCTCTGGATCCGGTCCGATTTGAAAACATTTTGTTTCGCATTTCATTGTCTATTTATTGAGGAAGGTTAAAGGCCATCATACATCACACTACGATCTACGAGATAATTAAAAAAACGCAGGCGGAGTTATGAAAAAATGTTAGTCATGGAATAAAACGCTATTATGTACCTGATATTTAAATATATAAATCTATACATATAATAAAATTGTAACTGATCGCTGACTGTTCATGGAAGATATTTGAGAAAAACTATTATTGGGTGTCTTTATTAACGCAATAGTACAAAAAACATTGATTTTTAGATTTTTTGACTGTCTGTTCGTTTGTGCGTGCTAATCTCAGAAACAGCTTGATCGATTTGGATACGGTTTTCATGAATATATTGTGGTAATCTTTATTTAACATAAAGTATTTGTTTCATTTCATTTGGTTCATAAATAAAAAAGTTATATCAATTTAAACAATCACCCATGGACGAACCCGGGCGAAGCGAGAGTGAGTCGCTACTCGCTAGTAATAATATATATTTCAAAACCACAACTACAGTTTAAGATATAAAATAAAATAAAATGTAGCTTCCATAATAGAGCTGTAAAATAAACCGGAAAGTCCATATTATTTATAAGAAAACAGACATTTACTTACACACAACACGAGCTATCTGTTATCATCAATATGAATCAGACTAAGATAGACGGTGACATGTCACAGTGCTATATGTCCCTATTGTAAACCGAGATATATTATATACGTATATGCATGTAGTCGAGATAGAGCGCAGAATAGGGTATCGCCACACTAAAATGTAAACGATTTTAAAATATATAAGCACAGCATGCTAATGTCTTTAAAATAGTTTTTAAAATAATGGTGGATTTTTTGTTGAGTTAATACTTTATTAGATTTAAGCGAATATTAAATAATAAATCAAATTATCTTTTTGGATATTTTAATTTTTGGTTGCGTTTTGAATGCTTTACAGCAACGTTTTAATATTTTAAAGTAAATAGTAACAGTATATGAATCTCTCCTTTGATTATGAAGAAAAGTAAACAAAACCCACAAAAAATCCAAAAATAAGCTTCGTATTTTGTTCAAGTTCATATACGACTAATCTTGTTAATTGTTAATTTAAGAAAGTTCACAATGAGTGTAGATATATCGCGCTGCATAAAAGTAAAACAAATAAACATACTAAATACCACCTCCTTTTTTATATCGGTCCACAAAGTGTTTCATGGCCAGGTGCTTATTAAGCCCGTAGGGAGAAAAACATAATTGTTTTCTTTATCTTAATTATACTTTCCCCATCATCTATTATGGGGAATGGAAAAAGAATTTGGTGACAAATTAATCAGTTTTTTGTCTGTGGTCTTTGATATAGATGTCATTATATATTTGTTTATGTATATATATTTTTATGTGTCATTGTGTATCCAGACTATATTATAAATGTGAAAGTGTGCTTGTTTGTTCGTCTTTCTTTCACGTCGAAACGGCTTGGCGGATTGGCGTGATTTTTTGTGTGGAGATAGTTGGAGGGCTGGAGTGTGATATAGGGTACTTTTAACCGCGGAAGATTATCTATTTCCCACGGGAAAACACGTTATAATACAATCGAAAAAATATTTATGATCAGAATTACTTGAAATTTAGTATTAACGCTCTTCAATAAAATTAAATAAATACGTGTTTTAGCATTTTTTTAAAATTCATCGTATAAGGTGGTTAAATAGGAGATGAAAGTTTGTATGAAACTACCTTTTTAGAGACTATTTGCAGTGTTAGCGCGAGCGAAGCCGCGGGTTCTGCTAGTGTGTAAATATATTTGTTTTATATATCTATTTATGTACATTTATTTTGGGCATGTATATACTTATATGTAATATTAAAAGTGCCGTCCTGTTTACGGTTTTATTAATACATTTACCAAAGTTTATCTGTAAGAGATTGCTCATAGCAGTGAGACCGCCTTTGCATGCCCTTTTGTTATCTTTCTTTTTCTTTTCATTTTCTGTATTATTCTTGTGTGCAATAAAGTATTAATAAATAAATAAATAATAGTATCTAACTTGCTATAGCAAGATATAGTATAACACAAAAATTTATAAAATCTTCCAACCGATACAATCATGATAAATCTACTGCCATCTATCATATCTGTCATTAAAACGTTTTCTATGATATTGGTCCTTTTAAGTGTATAGGAAATTCTAAGTTTCGTTACAAGTATTATTTTCCTTAGTATATATTATATTACCTACATTAATATTGTAAAGAGGTAAAAATTGTAAGTTTGTATGTAGGGGATAATCTCCAAAACTACTGATCCGATTCTTTAAATTCTTTCACTAATAATTAGCTAAATTATTTAATTACTGCCAAAAATTAAATTACTTTAATTGAAACCGGAAGAAAAGTGGCTGTTAAGTAGCTTTATTGTCGTGCGCTGCGTAAACAGTTTGATATAAAGCAATAAAACGTACGACAAAAGGACTTTTAGCGACACACCCGTGCTTAACGAGGATAGTCGCTAGTATCTTAATACAATTAGTAAGCTTCTCTAAGTAGCTTTATGCAACAGACTAATATTTCACAGTATCCACTTGATGTACCAGATTAAAAAGTAGTCTATATCCGTTTCCGGTATAAAAATAATTATTATAATTTAAAAGCTATGTCTAGAATAAAAAATGGCTTAAACAACCTTTTATTTTTAGCAATTGAAGTGAAATAAAAGCTTATTATACAAAATCATGTCGATCTTATGCTCTTTTATTACGTTAGAAAGGTCACACACATATTCCTCATTTATCACCTTTTACAGGAATCGAACTCTGATCTTTGCTTTAATACGCCAGTCCAACTCATATCATACGTGCATAAGCGCGATTTTAATTTTTGTTTTGAATTAAAAACGTCGTATTCGTGTTTGTGTGACAAGACACATCTGCTTCGAGAAGCGTATTGTGAATTGTGATAAATTGCAGACAAGCGAGTTGTGTTATCGGAGTACAAATTACGAGGGATTGGTTTAACTCAGAACAAATGGTAATGAAAGCATCTTCCCCCAGCTTTTCTTTAATAATTAATTTCTTTTAAGCTAATTATGTAAAACCTGACCTAGTTCCATAAATATTTGTACTCAGTTTTTTTTTAATTAATATTGCTGTAAGAAGTGGGTATTGTTTATGCAAACTAAATTGTTATGATATTTTAAAGAATAAATAGATATTATATAGGATTATTAGCCATTAAATAACAACTTGATTATTCACGAATATTAATTTTTACACTTTACGCCTAAAAATAGACTAAATTAACTATGTGGGACATATATGGTTTATTTATATTCAAGTAAAATCCACAGTGCGTACATTCTGTGTTTATAGGTTTTCAAACAAAATATTTCAGATCAAAAGAGATTTTCTTACACGGCTTGAATGAGAAATCATATACTATAATCGCATACACTAATCACTATAACTTTATACTAAACTAGCGACTCACCCTCGCTCGTTACGTTTTAACGTTTAGTATAAACTTCTCAGAGATGAGATATATTCCGCAGTAAAAAGTGTCCTATATGTTGACCTGGATAATCTACTATCACCATACCAAATTTCATCAAAATCCCTCCAGTAGTTTTTCTATGATGCGGTTACAGACAGACAAACAGATAAAAAATCTAAAAACTATAGATTCGGCCTCTATATCGATAATAATGACTATTTCTGAACTGTTAAGTTTTGATTGCACAAATCCAAAGAAAGATAAGACGACGATCATTTTTTGTGTATTCTTTTCATATTTGTGTATTCAAGGCATAAAACTATTTCCATCTAAATGACGTTTGAGATAGTAACCGCCTGTCAGTTGGCATATTTGTCAACTACTTACCTCGTTTCTAGTTGTCTCACGTACTGACCTGGATGCTTACAGAATGAACTGTGACTTGTGACTTAATCTTATGTGGTTTGGGAGATCAAAGTTTAAATAATATGAACGTGAATCACACATAATAGAAGCAATACACTATTTTCTTGGTTGGAGTTGAGTGATGAATTTTGTGCTATTTATTTCACCAAAAATGTATAATCAAAAGCCATCAAGACATGCTATATTTAAAAATCTTGGAATGTCTAAGCAGAAGTCAGGTTACACTGGAAGCCTACTGAGGGATTCTCTTTGGGACTCGGGAGTGCTCTATTTCTAATGTTCTTTACATTGACCGAGGTAGTTCACAAACTGAGATACTTCAGTCTAATCTAAATTATAAATAAACAAAGATAGAAGTTATATAACCTAATATAAACTAATAATGAAATACTGAATGTTTAAATAATCATGTAATGAATTTTATGCAAAAATATTTTGGCAAACTTAATATATATACTATCAGAACCCGCGGCTTTGGTCGCGCTACAACTACAAAAAATAACTCTAAAATTTTCATCCGCTATTTTACCCCCTCGTGGGATAAATTTCGAAAAATGATAAATCACGTATTTAATTATATTGAAGAGCATTAATACCAAGTTTCAAGTAATTTTGATCATAAATATTTTTTTTGATTGTATTAAAACGTGTTTTCTCGTGGGAAAGAGATAATCTCCTGCGGTAAAAACTAGCCTATGTCACTCTCCAGCCCTCCAACTATCTCCACACAAAAATCACGCCAATCCGCCAAGCCGTTTCGACGTGAAAGAAAGACAAACAAACAAATAAACAAACAAACAAACACACTTTCACATTTATAATACTCGTATTAAGTATGGATTTTGGATGTATATAATTCAAAATCGGATTTGTTACAACACTTATAACTTAAGAACTGCTGGACCGATTTTCATTATTTTTGATTTGTTGGATTCGTCTCCGCTCTCAATATCAGAATAATTATTAAAACATTGGAAAAATTACAAAAAAATAGAAAAAAGAAATCTATTCAATATTAAGCGTCAAAACGTACCTAGGGTCGAACCTGAGCCAAGCGAGGATGAGTCTCTAGCAACTTAATAAAACGTTTTAAAACTTGGTTGGCATATCACATATTACACTTTGGTCGTTTTCAGGTGACTGTTGATCAATTTCGGACCTCAACGGTAACATTTATCACAGTCAACACCAGTGTATCTATCTATAGATAAACTCGACACCTTTTCTCCGTGTTAAACTGATAGCAGTTTTAAATTTAAGCACAGTTTGAACGTATTCCAAGTTTTTTACTCTTTTATTTTAAATTATTTTGAATACTTTTGGAAACGATGCTTATAAACATTTGTTTGAGGTTTTCATTGTGGCCAAAGTTATGAAATTTTCGAGTGCTGCTCTATATATACTGAGTAATATTTACCTTATATTATAATTTTTATTTTTATGCTAAGTAATATTTAGTAAGCATTTACTGTGTTCTTTGTCATCACTGCATTTTAATAGTAATAGGTAACCTGGTTGGAAAAATATATATAAGACAATTTAGATATTTATCACAAGTGACAATCGAATCTGCAACATTCGCATCCTACGAACTACAAACTAGACTAGCTGTACCACAATAACTAAAAGTCTGAATTAAAATTATAATAATTTTACATATGAATTCTAATTTCAGACCTAACCTAAACTATGCAAACAAATGCATTTGGTAAAGTTAATATCATAGTCCATGAGGAAACCGCAATAAAGCGAACGGATATCGCCTATAGAGGTGTAGAACTCGAGCGGAAAGTGACGTGCTATGGACACATCGAGCCGGCTAAATTATTCGGTCACCGCAGTACTAGGCATGTTCAACCGCTACCATTGATTACTTTATCTCTACCATATATTTGTACTGTAACATAAACTCATTTAATAACTGCAGTAGTGATAGTTAATTGTGCAATCAAATTATACTGAACTAGCGGCTCACCCTTGTATCGCTCGTTCGGGTTCGTGGCTTTGTACGTTTTAAATTAAAATGGATGATTGTATAGATGTTATCCTTAAGAAATAGGCATATGCCATCGCAGACTTTTCTATAGACCTACATATATAAGACACAATTCCACAATAGGCAGTGTTTTCATTGAAAGCTCCCAGATGGCTTATTTTTTTCCGACATCTCCAACAAATATCGTTATATTTTAGCCAATGTATACAAAACCTTAACAAACTATATACTAAAACCTTCCTCGAGAACAACTTCATCCATTAGTGGAAACAGCATGAAAATCAGTGCAGTAGTTTTTGAGTTTATCGCGAACAGACAGATAGACAGACAAACAGATGCAGCGGAGGACTTTGTTTTATAATAAGTAGTGATTAATTTCTCACGCTCGCTAGCGGATACCGTTTAATAATGTTACGGTACGGTCACTGCATATTACTAATATCACTCTACATTACGCCAAGTCAAAGTTAACATTTACTTACGTTTTCGATATCGATTTATTGTTGATATGTAAGCATTCAGCAATTCGTCTGAAACCGAGCAGGGTTAATTAACGATTGTGTCTGCTATTGAACGTTTTTAGAGTGACTGACTATGCTTTTTTCTCTATTGTTCCACTGCGCGATCTACGCTGGCTGGCCTTTTGTTATGTATAAGTACAACTGATGATACTTTGTACTGCGTTTAATTAGTTTAATTAAGGATGGCGTATGTTTATTAGAGAGGCAAATAAATATAACAAAATAAATTCTTTGCTTCTGCAAGATAATTTTGATAAAATAAATTATATACTTATATATAATTACTTATGTATTATTTATGATGCAAACTGTTATTCTTGCTTTTGATGATGATCATCATTCGTTACTTGACTTTCATTATAACTAGTAGAACATAGGAACCTTAATAATGGCTTTACGACCACTTACAATAAAGCTACCTTCTACAAAGGGGTCACAAAGGCCCCGTACAGTATAATCTAACCGCAAGAGCAACGCGTGCCTAAATTGTTGTATACGGGTTTTACTTTGAGTTCTCTAGACCTACTTAATAGAAACAAGACCTAAATCCTCAAGAGTTTAAGATACATTTCAAGTCAAGAAGTGACAAAGATTTATGATGTAAGTTGTATTAAGTTTAAGTTAAATAGAATGTCTGAAAGGATTCAGTTTTACAACTGAATTGACTTAAGCGTTTTTCTCTTTTTTCTCTGTAGAAATAATTTCACATTAAATATATTTTCTAAAGAAAACAAAGATATTATAGTTACTATATCCCTTCTCAATTGCATAATCATATATATATATTTTATCATAAATCGTTATCTGTATTGTCCCTTTAAGAGTAGATCCAACTAGTAATCACTGTATTACTACAGATAAGTAGAGAATATACTATAGACTAGATAGAATTTAAATTTGAAATTAAATTAATTTAAATTTCATACAAAATAGCAAGTGGTTCTTGAGAGGAGTTATTGTTTATACAGAGACGTGACGTCGATTACTTTTTAAAGCGATTAAAATCGCTATGAAATCGCCGAATTTACTGGGAAATGGACATCGAGAGAAGGACAGAATATATTATATATGTATCTATAAATTTACTTTGAATGGTTATATGTTATTATAATTAAATTATTCTTACTTGCGTAGAGGCAATAAAAACCAAGTCAGAATACTCAAGAGGTCTACAATAATAGCTTTTGGGACACAAATGTTTACACAGACTAATGGTAATGCCCGAAATATTGCGAGAATCATTCCTATAGAATTTCTCTAAATTTCAAACTACTGAGACCCTTTTAGTTTTAATTACATCGCTCCTAAGAAAAGTAGAATACGATGAAGGTGGTATTTTCTTTAAATAATCATTTTTATATTTAAGTTAGTTTTTATTATTTTAATTATCTTCTTCTTCTGCTTGGCATTATTAATCCCGGCTATTGCCAGGGTCTGACTTCCTGCTTATTTTAATTATGTTACATTAAAATGACTCAATATAGCTATATTCATTCGGTATATTAGACTTTTATTGAGTTTATCTGAACTCAGTAATACTTGATTATCATTATAGTAAGAAATAATAGTGTGATGTTGAAATATCATTGGCACATTACAAACTTCCTCTTCGCCTTACAATACACAAAAGTGAAAAAAAAAATTGACGCCATTTACGTATCATTTGTTCTAAGATCGTACCAGGGCTATATTAAGCGCGATATTTTATTATTATGTGGTTGAGAAAAGTTCATTTACAAACGAATTTCGCAGTGGTAATCCAATTTAAAAATTTAACTTCAACCATTGGGATAATGAAATATACTATTATCTTGTTTCTGTTCGTTTCTATGGACTACAAAACTTATTATTATTTTTTATAATAAAATTACCAATATGTATAAGTCTCCAGTTAAGGTAAAAACAAAAGAAAAGAGATTTTATAACTTTTTTTTAAAGCTTATTAAAAAAAAGGGTCAATTAAAATAACAATGATCGAAAAATTCTTTGAATTATTAGTAAAAATATATATGAAATACAGTAATAATAAAATAGAACCATCTTTATAAATTACTTTGTCCATTTTTGTACCCTTAATATCTCAACTTAGGAAGATATATGAAATGAATATGATATTAATATGACGTCGAAACTATCATTCACTGTGACCTTTTCAAATATGAAAATACCCATATAGTTCAACGTATAATTACAGTTTGAAAACACTCTGTTATATTATTCAAAGAAATGAAGAGAAAATTGTATTGTATTGTAAAATTGCTTTAGGATTATTTTTATGAACAATAATAATTATAATTGTGTTTATACGTCACACATTGGACTTCTATTTTAAATACGTTTGGATTTATATGTGTGTATGAAAGTTTCATCGCATTGATGGGTTTGGATGGACAGTATTTATGTTTATTTATAACTCGGGGTAATATGTACTTTTTGTTTCGGAGCGTTTCGAAAACGATTTATATACTAAATTAAAATTAAATTAAGAGAAAAAATAAAACTAAATGAGACACATGTAGCCGATTTGAGGCTCCTTTATTGTCTGAATACTCGGCTGGCGGAAGCCGGGTGGGTCGACTAGACGCTGAGTTTGCGTTCTTATTCTATGTAAATCTTAATCTAGAGCGAATGGACGAAGTGTAACCATAACTGTGTACAACACTACATACGATAAATAATAAAAAAATAAATAAATCAAATAACACTATGATAATTTTACATGATATAAAAATATTTTTCATCTATCTACTTAATAGTGTTTGAGAATTTTAGCAAATTTTAGTGGATGGAGAATTTTTTTCCAATCGTTAGTGAATGCTAAGTTTAAAATTGTGCCTGGAATATACAAACAGTTATGAAATATAGTCTAAAATAAGTTATTGTTACAATAAAACTTTATAACTACGAGCGTAGTAGTGCTTAATCTATTCAACAATCACCTTAAAATGGCTCATTCAGAACAGGCTTGATCAATCGCTTCCACGTCACGCGACGGACGTCCGCTAGTGTTGTACTTAAATACTTTGAATCTATTAAGAAACTTTAATTTTAGTGGTTATTTTTTGGTATTTCTTAATTAACGGTTGATATATTTAATACGAAGGCTTTTAGAATAATAAGTTCAAAAATCTTAGAGAAATACGTAAACTTGATTTCCTAGAGTAACATTTTCGACCTGCTTTAATCTATATTAAACTAGTAAAATCCCTATGTATAGCCTATATATAATCTATATAAATAAAAATAGAATGATGTACAATGTATATTGTTAAGTGCATCACTTGAGTGATATGTTCGTAATAGGTCGAATAAGTTTATACGGGATTTATGCTATCTGGAAGATTCGAGGAAAACCGATAGAAGTTATTTCTATAAGATTTTTTATATTCATAATATGTGTTTGAGACATCTATAACCATACTATCTCCCGTGACCATGATTGCTGTAAAGCATTCGAAACGTCGGAAACCAAAAATCAAAATAAATTCGCGAAATAATCGGAATAGATAGTTTTATTTAAAAGGTCAAAATATATGCGCAAATCTAAGAAAGTATTATAAATAAATAAATTAAATTATTTACTCATAGTATAGTTTTAGTTTTGTTGTATAATATTATACTGTATTAATAATCATACTTAAAGGGGAGCAATTCATATTGATCTACACTTTGGACATTCATTCGTCCAATACTTACTTATACTTGATGATTTTCAAAGGGCCCTTTGAAGGCAACCTAGCTTTGCGTTCACTAAGTTTCACAACTTAAACTTCCTCGTATTAATTGACAACATAATAGAAGCTTACTAAAGGTCGAAATAGATTGTCTTCTGCGTTGACGTAACCTCATTTTATGTTCCTCTGAGATATAGGCAGAAAGTTCATCTCGTTATAATTAAGGATAACATACCAGTAACAGAGGGCTACTTGTAATAAATTTTTGACATATTTTTTTTTTTTTAATTCATGAGATAGATTCGAAGTATATAAATGGATAATTAAATATTACATGAAAATAAATAAAAATTACAATATATGGTATTTTTCTTCATCTATGTCATTGGCCGAAAACTAAACAAATGCCATAACTATTAATAAACATTAAGACAAATAGAATGGGGTAGGTGTAAAAAGATTCCCCTAGGTCATACAAAGACACAGTTTTATCGATGTCAAATAAAACTGTCTTATCTGACCGGAAAAGTAACTCGTGCCTTTCACAATACGTTGTCGTAAAAGCCAAACAAGTTTACGGAGTCGTTAATAGTGACAATAAAAAGCGTTGGAAGGTTAAATTTGGCTTCTATTAGCTGGCACGAAGCAGTACTTGTTGCTTATTGGATGTTACCAAAATATTTTAACACTATCCATTCAAAGTTTTTTCTTGTATCACAATAATATATATTTACTTTTAAAATTATTAATATCTCAAAAATATGTTAGTTAAGTTGTCTTCATTCAGCACTTTTTAACGTCCCACTGCTGGGCATGGGCCTCCCTTCAGTACGAGGGTAATTAAGAAGTTGTCTTTGTTTTATCTAAAAAAAACAACAAAAGGATCAGCATCCTGTTCATAGAGTAAAATACTGTAGAGTAAAAATGTGATGCTGATATATACAAAGTATGTTGTAAACACTTGCTGTTTTTTTTTAAATTAAGATAGTCTTAAATATTCTTAAAGCAAGTCACTAGACAACAAATTTTCAATCAGTTTTTTTCAGTGGACAGTGAAATTATCCGAGCAAACTTTCTTTTCCGCTGAATCTAGCAGCATGCACTTGCAAGATAGGTTTCGAGACCATATTATTATGTTTAAAATATTTATCATTGTAATTTATAATAAATAATATTAGTTTTCATATAGTAGAGATAAGAGGTTATTTTTACGCTTTTTGTTTAATTATTATGTGCAATGTCACGACATGTGTAGGATTGCCATTTATTTTAAAAGGAAATTTATAAAATTATTATCAAAAGAAGATGTTATATAATATATGCTCTCATGATTGTCATTTAAAAGTTAAAAGAATAACAATACATTTAGCAAAGTATAAGAATGTAAAATGTTGGCAACTTCGCGATAAATCGCAGAAAGCAACACTTGTTGCTTGGTCAATGCTGCCAAAAACATTGTTTGAAAAGACCATTGTGACATGTAGGTGTTATACACTTTTAGCACGATTTAAACTCATGCCAGTCGGCCACGACTGTTATAATGGAAAGTAATTTTCAATTGTAAAATGTGATTCTATTGAATGAATACAATAATTAATTATTATTATATATACATATAAGTATGTATGTATTGCGACATAAATAGTAAAACTATAAACAATTACAATTCATAATTTTACTTTTTATGTTGCATTGATAAGTATTACGTAAAATGGAATAAAATGTTTGAAAATATCTATAATATAAAAATGAATCGCTGAATGTGTTGGTAAGCGCAAATCTCGAGGGCAGCTGAACCGATTTGCCAATTCTTTTTTTAGAATATTCCTTGAAGTACGAGGATGGTTCTTACGGAGACAAAAATTTAAAAAAAATCCTGAAAACGTCTAAAAACAACACTTTTCTATACTCCCATACAAAAGATTCGTAATAATACTTAAAATTCAATGTGAACTTTAATACCTTACCATAAAGTTTAAGTGTTAGTGGAGAGGTTCCCGGAAGGCAAAACAATTGAGTGACGTTAGTATCGTATAAATAATAATGCAATTTTTCTTTGTCAATATTATTAAAAAAAAATATATATATGGTTAACTCTGGCTAATAACTATTTATATCTATTTAAAACGTACCTAGCGACGAACCCGAGCGAAGCGAGGGTGAGCCGCTAGTTTAAATATAAAATGGATGTATTAATTTATATAGGACTACTCCTCGATAAATAGTTTATTAAAGAATAATAAAGAAATCTGTTCTACAGTTGGTAAAGATATTTTTTTAAGTGGTTATGTGGGAGTCACCAGTTAGAAAAACCAGTACTACCCACTAAAACCCAACAGAATTTCTCCCGTCATAATGGAGCATTGCAGGATACGTAAATACCTGTGTTAAGTGTAAGCAAACAAAATTGTTGTTGAATTAAATAACCATAGGTAGCTAATTTCGCACATTATTGTCAAGCGCCGTGAAGCCTTTGAGAATAATGTAAATTAATTAAATATGTTTTAACCTTTATTTTATTTTATTTATATGTAATGTACATGGAATAAAACATAGGGCATCTATCTGTTTTTGTGCTTATCATTTTAAAACCCTTTTTTATTTGAAAATACCTTATTGGAGTAGGGTTTATCACAAATATTTTGTTACGATAATTGGTCGGTTACCTAGGGTAAGGTACCTTTCCCTCCGATGGAATGTTCACCTCACGATGAGGCAGCTCACGTCAATAAGCGGGTGCACCTCTAGGTTTCCCTCTTGTACTTCTCTGATAGCAGAGTGAAACGCTGGAACAACCTCTTTTTATTTACAGTCTGCCCCTGCAGGCCAGCTGTCGGAGCTTCGTAGTTGAGCGCGTACGCAATTCTTTTATATATTTGACGACACGTTTGGCTCAGTGTGTAGTAACCCTACTTGCTGTGCCAGCGGTCGCAAGTTCGAGTCTCGCTGGGGGCATTCATTGTGTGATAAGCACGAATTTTTGTACTCCAGTCATGGGTGTTTATATACACGTCGTGCGTAAATGCATTTCCCAACATTAAAAAAAAAAAATGGGTGTTTATATTTATAATATGTATGTATTTAAAGTTTATATATTATGTGAAGTGTATCAACTATCTGGTATCCATAACACAAGCCTCGTAGCTTACCATGGAACTAGATGGTGCTGCGTGTAAAAAAAAAATCAGGGCATCTAGGGTACTAACATTAATATTGGCATAAATTTGCAGTGGATGGAAGACAGAGACTATATTGTGAGGTCTTTGATATATTACTTCATAAAATTAATTATTAAAATTGTTAGCGTCTTACTAACCATTAAATACTTGATACAACGATTTTTTTAGTGATGTATTATAATATTGTGATGGTGGCTGTCAATTTGGTTCCCTATTAAGGCAATTGCTTAATTTCAAAAAATAGAATTAGCCAACTTAATAATGCAAGCAAGCACATTTATTTACCCATTTGTATTATTGTTTAGCAGTTTAGAAGTTTAAGTGATAATCCATGATTTAACTATATATATTAATCATAATATGATCAGATAATCCTCAGTTTATATTTTAAGCTTTCGTTTCATATTTGATGCATTAGTATACAGCGCAACTTCGATTAATCCTACGAATAAATTACTTCAATGCTCGGAAATAGGTTACAAATATATTTTGTATTAGGCTAATACGATTAGCACATACGTCGTGAAAATGCTAAATATTTCAAGTTAAAGTATCTTTTTAGATTTTTCGCTGATTTATTTTGGTTTTTGGTCCCCCAAGTTTCGAATACACAACTTTTAAGTTTCTAATACCTTAGTCTCTTACAAGACCATGATTACTGTAAACTTGTAAAGCTTTCCAAAGGTCGGGAATCATCAAAATCAAAATAAATCCGCGAAAAAAAACCCCGAAAAGATAGTTTTATTTAAAATGTCAAATATTCGCGTAAATCTAAGAAGTATTATTTTGTTTTGACTTACTATTGCTGTTAGTATTTCAATCAAAAGTAAAATTAAATATAAATTAAATATAATTTAGTGAACATAATATTATTTTCAATGAAATCTATAACATAATTTTATACAACTAGATATTATTTTAAAAAATAAATAGCTCAAAGGAATGCCGGACAATACTGTACAAAATTAACCATTAAATTGGACATGTGAATAATAATTGATTAATTGCTGTTCGTTTAAAGCGAATTTCCAATCATTTGTTCAATATCCTCTCATTGCAAGTCACAATAAATGTATGCTTGAATTATTCTGTAGGATTGATGATTTTCAACGTATTTTTGACTTACATTTGATAGCGTATTGAAATATATATTAACTAGCATTGCCCGCGACTCCGCCCGCGTTTAGATGACCAAAAACCAAATTCTTAGGTTTTACATATTAGTTTACTCTTATATTGCAGTTTTTGTATTTTTTCTCAAAAACGAGATATTTTCCCGCGGTAAAATGTATCCTATACGTTGACCCGGATAGCCAGCTTTCACCATACCAAATTTCATCAAAATCCCTCCAGTGGTTTTTCTGTGATGCGGTAATAGACAGACAGACAAAAATTCTAAAAGCTATAGATTCGGCCTCTGTATCGATAATAATGTTTATTTCAATAAGATTTTCCAATAAATATCTAATGTACAGATTCGGCTTAGTTACAATTTTATTATATGTATAGATATCTTATGCCAAGCGCTATTCGCCACAGTATTAAGACAATGTATGTATGGTGAATATACAAAATACCATAGTTACTGTTATAAAGAAAACTTGTATGAATGTATGTGTTAATACCTAAGATTTAGAACTATTGAACTGAATCTAAAAAAAATTTCATTTACACAAGGCTAAAAATATCTTTGAGAATTAAATTAACGTACAAAACGAGAGCTGAATAATTTCGAATGCTATATGAATTTTAAATATACCTTAATTAAAATACCAACGGTTAGATAGAGAAAAAAAAACCAGCGTACAACTATTATAAATATCCAGTAATTGTAAGACCAAGATTGGTCTCAATTTTTCTTTATTGGAATATTTCACTTAATTTTCAGTTATTTTAAAGCCTCGTATTGTTATCTGAACTTAAGTTACGAGCTCGGAGCAAACGGTATAGTGTGTATTTAAATATTCTCTATGTAGCCTCCTCCGCAAAGGTCAAATGACAGCGCAATGCCTGTCAAAAGAAAACATTTACCGTTTTCACATTGTGCGTGAACGCTATCTTTCAATTTATGTAAGTAATATCTATTTGATTTATGAAAAATCTAACCGTAATATAAAGATTTAACAGAGTATTTATAAATGAATGTTTTTTTTTTTAATATAAGGATATCTAACAAAGCTTACAAAAATCCCAAAAAAATATTACAAGAAGAGCGAATAATTGACGTTCATTTCAGTACAACAATGTTTTTGTAGCCCCAACGAAATAAATTTCGTAGAAATATATATATATATATATATATATATATATATATATATATATATATATATATTATATATCGGTACTTAAAATAACTTACGCACATTAAGTATAATGTACATATTCAAAAACAAATCATGACGCGAGCGAAATGCGTAGCGAATTGTTTCAGGAATGTTTATTAAAAATTTTAAGCATATAAATATACTACTAGAAGCCGCGGCTTCGCTCGCACTAAAACTACAAAAAAATCTCTAAAAAGGTAATTTCATACAAACTTTCATCCTCTGTTTTACCCCCTTTATAGGAAAAATTTCGAAAAATGAAAAAAACACGTATTTATTTAATTTTATTGAAGAGCAATAATACCAAGTTTCAAGTAATTCTAATCATAAATATTTTTTGGATTGTATTATAACGTATTTTCCGGTGGAAATAAGATAATCTCTCTCGGTAAAAAGCAGCCTATGTCACTCTGTTCATTCTCCATTCAATTACGTTGGGTTCAATCCTATTTGAATGTCACGCGGCGGACCTGGCCAATACCAAGGTTCACGTAATGAACATACTGATCGTACTGCATTTTGATTGGTTCCGGGCTGGAATGACTGGTGATGTGTTGCTACCGGTACAGGCGCCGCTATAAAATTCGTTTTCTATTTAAAATACGCCCCACTCGTCTATTCCTGCTCTAAGAGAACGCGCGAACCACATACAACCCTTAACTCGAAGTGAATTCAATAGTGTGAACAGTGTCGCGTCCATATATACCAGCTTATAGCACAAAGTCTGTGCTGGGCTGCCCAACTTAGCTCCGCCGCCATCCACGAAGATACGGCGTTAAACCTCGACCAGGCACCTCGGCTTGGATTGCCACAGTACGACCGGTAAGTGCTTGTTGTTGTCCAGGCCCATTATGCGTTTCATTTGAATATCGTTGAACCGATCGTTTTATCGGCAGAACATCCTCTGATCCAGAGTGTCGTCACCGCACACCTCACTCGTCCTTATTACAATATACAGCCAAATCCGACGAGCTGACTTCTATGGTTCAACGCTTCTGGGAGATTGATAATGTTCCTCAAGCATCAATTCTCACACCACTAGATATGGCATGTGAAAAGGCATATGTCACCGACCATTATCGTGATTCAACAGGCAGATACGGAGTTCAGTTACTTTTTAAGGATGGTATAGAGCCAAAGTTTGAGAATTCTCGTAGTCTTGCTTTAAGGCGTTTCAAGGCCATTGAGAACCGTCTCTCCCGCGATCCGACGTTATATAAGCAGTATTCAGAATTCATGGAGGACTATGAGAAGAGTGGCCATATGACGCTTGTCCCCGTGAAGGAGCTCGGTGAAGGTAAATATTATATACCACATCACTGCATTGTTAAACCAGATAGTAGCACCACAAAACTTCGCGTTGTTTTCGATGCATCGGCCCGAGACGCCAGCGGTAGGTCGTTAAACGACACGCTACTGACAGGCCCTAAGCTTCAGAGTGATATAGTGCAGGTTCTTCTCCTTTTTCGTTTACACGTAGTTGTGTTTTTAGCGGATATACGTCAGATGTATAGACAGATTCTTGTAGCTGATAATCATAGAGATTATCAACGGATTCTTTGGAGGTCTAGCCCTGGTGAAGTTTTGCAGGAATACAGGTTAAATACTGTCACCTACGGAGTCTCCTCTGCACCGTTTCTAGCATGTAGAACTCTTAAACAGCTAGCTGAGGATGAAGGCTCTGCATTTCCTCTAGCAAACCAAATTCTGCATAGCGAGATTTATGTTGACGACATTGTAACCGGTTGTGAGACTCTGGACGAGGCTCTAGAGGCTAAAGCACAAATTATAGAGCTTTTGGAATTAGGGCATTTCCAGTTGAGGAAGTGGGCCAGTAACATACCAGAGTTACTTTCTGATATTCCTCAGGAAGAATGTCTGCTTAGTTCCAAAACATTTACCGGCCATGACTCTTGTAGCCTAAAGGTGCTTGGTTTAAAGTGGGAGCCAACTACCGATACATTTTCCTTTGATGTTAAATCTTCAATCCGACCTTGTACAAAACGAGTTATTCTTAGCGAGATCGCGAAGATCTTCGACCCCTTAGGTTTCCTTGCACCTCTAACCATCAAGGCGAAGTGCCTCTTGCAACGGCTCTGGCTGCTTGGTATCGATTGGGACAGTGATCCACCCGAAGATGTGAATAGCGTGTGGGAAACATTTTGCAATCAGCTGTCTATATTAAAGGACCTGCGTATACCACGGTGTATGACAATTAACAACACTTTAACGTACGAATTACATGGATTTTGTGATAGCTCGGAGCTTGCGTATGGAGCAGTTATTTATATTCGAGTTTCAACTGCAGACGGATTAACACAAACACGATTAGTATGTGCCAAAGCTCGAGTAGCTCCCATTAAGAAAATCTCTTTGCCTCGATTGGAGTTGTGTGCAGCCGTCTTGCTGTCAAATTTAGCAAAATTTGTGCTGGATACATACTTAACAAAATTAACGCTCCACGCTATTTATCTATGGTCTGACTCGACCGTCGTCCTATCTTGGCTTCGTTCACACTCCTCTCGATGGACCACGTTCGTAGCTAATCGTGTGGGACATATCCAGGATATTTTCTCTACGGAGGTATGGCATCACGTAGCGTCTTCAGACAATAATGCGGATATTTGTTCACGTGGGAATCTTCCTTATGATCTATTTCATAACTCATTATGGTGGTCAGGGCCAGTGTGGCTAGTAAAACCGTCCGATCAATGGCCAACCAATAGAAAACCTTCTCAATCTTATAGTTCTGAGGACGAAAACATCGTAAGAGCTGAAGAGCGCCGTACAGTTGTTTTGGCTACTTGTTCAAAAGATGAGTATGGCCCTCTTATCCTCAATTTAATAAAATTATATTCGTCGTTAGAAAAAATAATGCACATCGTTTCTTATATTCGACGATTTATACATAATACGAAAAATCCACATGATCGTCATAGAGGCTCAATTCTAACTGAAACCGAAAATCATAACTCATTGTTATTTATCGTGAAATTTGTCCAATCTTCGTCATTTGCTGGTGAACCACTACCAAAACCGTTGTGTAAATTAAATCTGTTTCTGGATGAGGATGGTATTCTCAGGGTGGGCGGTCGGATATCCCGTGCTGGTCTTGAATTCGAACACCGACATCCCGCTCTTTTACCTAGTAACCATGAATTTACTTATAGGGTTATCGAATCCATACACCGTCAACATTGCCATACGGGGCATAATACTACGCACTACTTAATATTGCAACGGTTCTGGATATTGTCAGCTAAACGTGTTATACGACGTTGTCTTTCCCAATGTATTAGATGCTTTAGAACAAAACCTAAATCGTTAGAGCCATACATGAGCGATCTTCCTTCATTTCGTGTTAATCAAGTGAAACCATTTTCTATCGTGGGTGTTGACTTCGGCGGACCTTTCCGTATCAAACAAGGTACACATCGTGGAGCCAAAATAGATAAAGCTTATCTCTGTTTATTTGTATGTTTAGCTACAAAAGCCGTCCATTTGGAAGTCGTATCATCGTTGTCAGCTGATGGATTTTTGGCAGCATTGCGTCGTTTTGTTGGACGTCGTGGTCGTTGTAATGTGATCCATGCAGATTGTGGAACAAATTTCATAGGTGTGAGCAATCATCTATCCTTACTAAAGAATGCCTTGCATACGGAACGAATTAAATTTGAATTTAACCCTCCGTCAGCCCCTCACTTTGGTGGTGTGTGGGAAATTCAAATCAAAGCGGCCAAATCTCATCTGTATCGCATTATAGGTAATCAGGTTTTAACTTTCGAAGAACTGTCCACGCTATTTGTTCAAATTGAAGCAGTGCTAAATTCGAGACCTCTTTATGCGTTAAGTACCGATCCAAATGACTTAAATGTTCTAACTCCTGGTCATTTCTTGACTTTAGAACCTCTTACGACCGTCCCAGATGTAGATTATACTAATATAAAACTTCATAGATTAACCCGTTGGCAGTTAATTCAGTCCTTCCTACAGAATTTTTGGATTCGTTGGAAAAACGAATATTTACACTCATTAACCTTACGTGCTAAATGGACAAAGACCTCTAAGCCACTCGATGTAAATGCTGTTGTTTTGATAAAGGATGACAATCGTGCTCCATTGCAATGGTCTTTAGGAAGGGTGACGGAGTTGCATCCCGGTCCGGATGGTATCGTCCGAATAGCAACCGTTAAAACTAAGGAAAGCTTGATTAAACGACCTCTTGTAAAGCTATGCCCTCTTCCTATCGAATCGTAATTCACATGATCTTGAGCTATTGTATACTAAACTAACGTTTTTTAACATATATCATATTTTATACTATAACATTATCAGTCGTAGCATATATTATTCGTAACACATACATATACAATATACCTTATACTATTATTTATTTTATACTTAGATTATCGTTTTTTTTTTTCTTTATTATTATTTACCTATTAATCTGGAAAATACCAGCTGTATTTTGGTGGGCGGTATGTTCATTCTCCATTCAATTACGTTGGGTTCAATCCTATTTGAATGTCACGCGGCGGACCTGGCCAATACCAAGGTTCACGTAATGAACATACTGATCGTACTGCATTTTGATTGGTTCCGGGCTGGAATGACTGGTGATGTGTTGCTACCGGTACAGGCGCCGCTATAAAATTCGTTTTCTATTTAAAATACGCCCCACTCGTCTATTCCTGCTCTAAGAGAACGCGCGAACCACATACAACCCTTAACTCGAAGTGAATTCAATAGTGTGAACAGTGTCGCGTCCATATATACCAGCTTATAGCACAAAGTCTGTGCTGGGCTGCCCAACTTAGCTCCGCCGCCATCCACGAAGATACGGCGTTAAACCTCGACCAGGCACCTCGGCTTGGATTGCCACAGTACGACCGGTAAGTGCTTGTTGTTGTCCAGGCCCATTATGCGTTTCATTTGAATATCGTTGAACCGATCGTTTTATCGGCAGAACATCCTGTTCTGATCCAGAGTGTCGTCACCGGACCCTCGGCAGGTCCGTGTCGCCACACACTCTCCAGCCCTCCAACTATCTCCACACAAAAAATCACGCCAATCCATCACTCTCTTTCGACGGGAAAGAAGGACAAACAAACAAACAAACACACTTTCACATTTATAATATTAGTATAGATTATATATGTTTATGTATGTATCCAAATAATATTAAAGTCAAGGTCGACCATTTAAAAGAAAACACAATGTTTTATGTGTATATTTTTTATTGATGGATTGGGGTCGATAATTACACAGCCGTAACTCCACGAGTGTCAGCACAGATAAGAGTACTTCTGAGCCTCTAATTGGAACGTGCACGGTTTTTATCATGAAAGAAAATATTGTAACCTTTTCTTTATTTGCAATTATTTCATTACCGGTATCTCATATATGATTTTTTGCAACATATTAGTCTCTTACAGAAATATCTTGGATATCCGAAAAAAGTAGCCTATGTCACTCTCCGGTCTATAAACTGTCTATGCAAAATATTAGGCCGAACGTTTTTACTGTTGCTGCAAAAAAAGAGGAACAAAACAACAAACACACTTTCGCATTTATATATTACTAGCTACTTATTCTCGCGTCCCTGTGTGTCTAGCAATAGTTTATTTTTACATCATTATCATGTTATCTACGCACTAAATTTCATTTCAAAGTCAAGTAATTTCAGCGCAAAGAAGTAACAAACATACACACATACAAACTTTCACATTTATAATTTCCCGATTACTAAGGATAGTTTCGCATTTTTCTATATCATAGGTCATGTTCGTTTAGTTAAGGTTTTTGACGTTGAAATCATAGCATCAAATGTTTCAGAAAACTTAAAAGAAAGTAAAATATGACATAGCAAATAAAATTATCAAAAGCTGTAATTCTACTATATTTCATAAATTAATAGAAGAATATAAAGAAAAACATCGTGAGGAAACCTGCATGTCTAAGAGAACCCAGCGAGTTTTCGAAAGACATGTGAAGTCCGCCAACCCGCACTTGGCCAGCGTGGTGGACTATGACCTGATCCCCCTCGTATTGAAGGGAGGCCCGTGCCCAGCAGTGGGACGTTAAAAAGGGCTGAATACAATACATACAATCATTTTGACCTCATAAATATAACATTTGTAAATATTATATTTAACCATTCAATTGTAAAGCATTTTGCTTTAATATAATCATATTTTACATCGCATTGCGTGCAAGTTTATACAGAAAATATTTCAATTATTAATAATTTAAATATTTTCGTTTAATTTTATTGTTAAATCATTAATGTAAAAATTGAGTGACATTTTGATTAAAGATCGAAACATATGATTAAGATTTATTAAATCTATTTTGTATTTTGTTTCTTTCAATGTAATTTGCTTCTATAATAAAAAAAAAACAGTCTTTATTTAACCAACACAATGGTAACAAATACACACAGCCCTAACTCCTGAACTAGAAAATTGTGTTTCAGGAGCTAGTACCTTCCCATATCAGGCGTACATATTCATTGCATGAAATTACGTTATAATAAGGTAAGTTAATGTAAACAAAAAAGGAAAAAGAAAAAAAATATATTAAAAATACTTCACGTATTTATGAGTATGTACTTAATTATAACTATTTGTTTAAATTATGTAATTGAACTAATATAACACTATAGTTAACTATTGATGCTCTTTATAACTAGTTTTCTGAGATATCAGAAATCAGAAGCCAAGTCAAAGTATATCGAGCATGACCTATAGCGAACCTCAATCGCTACAGCCGCATCGATCTGCAGATTAAACCGACGTGTGGAGCTAAAGTTCAGCTTCATACAATTTACAGAACACCCGATTAATCTCTAAATAATATTTTAAAAACCAAGACGTGCCTTCATACTTACTTATATATTTTGTATCGAAAAGACCGTTGTTTGTTTATCATAGGAATATATATGAAGGTGAAAGGGGGTAAAATAAAAATAGTATATTTTTTTTAGTTTATATGAGACTAGCGACTCACTCTCACTTCGCTCGGATTCGTCCCTAGGTTTATTTCCCATACAAACTTTCATTCCCATTTTCACCCCCTTGAGGGATGATTTGCGAAATAAAAAAATACCCTATGTCCTTTCCAGGGCCTCAAACTATCTTCTTACCTTTCATCTAAATTCGTCCAGGAGTTTATGAGATTATTCGTTACAAACATACAAAAATACAAAATATCTTTCCTCTTTATAATAGTAGTGTAGATGTAGATAAAGCTCTCCCTTGGAAGTATACACTAAAACAAAAAATGTTAACAATAATATATTTTTACGATCTAAGCAAGAAAGAAAATAATGCAAAGCTTAAATGCTGAATATTGAACAATATCGTATTTGTATTTTGCTTTAAAAGGGAATGTAATTTGTATAATCTGTTTAGCTACAGGTCGTGAATTCGATTTCCACGTTATGTGATTTAACTAAGCTCCCTATTTACATATTTATTGTTTGCTTATATCCTTTGCAAAAAGAACAGAGTCTACAACGATTTCTGCGTACCTCTTTCGCTTCTTACAATTTAATCAGTATTTTGATACATTTTCATAGGTCCTCAGACTTTTGACCTGACCCTCTTTAAATATAATAAGTACTTGTTCTTCATAAGTCCTCAAAACTCTCCCCCTATATAACCTTCCATTCCACTCTACCGTTGTATATGTATGTTAACTAAATTGTGACGGCTTTAATAATACTTTCACTAACAATAGAATATGCTTCTAAGGGTTATTATCGCTTATTTAATACAATAAACTAGGGCACGAATAAGCTCGGATTCACTAAATTATCTTTCCCTTAACTTGGTTTAACAATCACATTAATAGAGCCTAAAACATGTGATAATGTGATATGTTTATATATATATATATATATATATATATATATATATATATATATGTATATGTATGTTTATGTGTATATGTATATTTATGTATATATTGTATTTATTTTGATTTACTTATGATTATTCTTATATATTTTCTTATCGTTTTTCTGCACTTTCTCTTTCTGTCCCGCTACTCAACACAATTTCCCACATACATGGGTTGACTGGAAGAGATCTCTTATAGAGATAAGTCAAATATATATAATAAATAGACAGTACAGAGTTCGATGGCCCGGGGAGTGATAAATCGCAGAATAATATACATATGCTGCACGCTTTCCATAGTGCATTTTATTGTTTATTACTTTTCCTAGCAAGAACGTTCGGGTATAATTTTTCATGAATTAATAAATATTGTAACATATAAATTGTTATAAGCAAGTAGGTATATACATTTTAAATTAAAGACTATCTTTTCGTATTTTTTCGCGGATTTATTTGGATTTTTGGTTCCCGACGTTTCGACACGGGAGAGACTGTATCTCATTCGAAACGTCGGGAACCAAAAATCCAAATAAATCCGCGAAAGAATAAGAAAATATAGTTTTTTTTACAATATCAAATATTCGCGTAAATCTAAAAAAGTATTAGGTATATACACATATGTAAAGCTTATTTATTGAAAAGCTAATAAGATTTGCAGTATTAGTGGTACTATTAAAAACCTAAGTAGGAAAATTCTTGTGACTACAATTGGCTCGTCCCAGAGGACGCAAATCCGGCTCAAACGCTTCGATCCTGTACAGGCGTTAGGTTTAACGTCATAGATTATACACGCTTCCAGACACTTTGTGAAACGATAAACTATTGAGGAAATTGTGGTGAACTAAAGAAGTTAATACATTACTTATTAGGTATTAGGCTAGCAGAATTATACAAAATATGTATTTGATTTATATTAAAATATAAAATACTAGCATTGCCCACGGCTTCACCCGCGTTCAGATTAGTATACTCATACATTGCAGTTTTTGTATATTTTCTCAGAAATGAGATATTTTCCCGCGGTAAAAAGTATCCTATATGTTGACTCGGATAACCAGATATCACCATACCAAATTTCATCAAATTCCCTCCAGTGGTTTTTGTGTGATGCGGTAACAGACAGACAGATAAAAATTCTATAAACTATAGATTCAGCCTCTGTGTCGATAATAATGCCTATTTCAATAAGATTTTCCAAAAAATATTTAATGTACAGATTCGGCTTAGTTACAATTTTATTATATGTATAGATATGTTATATTAAATATAATTTTTTTTTCTAGTCTAGAACATATTTTTCCATAATGACTGATTTGCTTTATTTTATTATTATTTTAATATGTATATTGTTTGGTATTTATTTTTTAAATATAAAACTGACGATTTATTTTAAAGCGTAAATAAATTAAAAATAAAAAAAAACAAATTTTTTAATAAGTATATATGTGTACATATATACAACTTCATTTAAAAGTTATACGTAAGTTTATCTCGATCTCAGGGTGCGCAGTCGGAAAAGTTCATAAGCCTTATGAGGAGCTTTCCCATCTCACGTTTATTTATTATCTTTCTATTTGTATTTGTTAGCGAGCGTCGAGAGGCTTTGAACGGCCAACATGAAAAAGTACTCTTTCATTAGTTGCAGATTTCATTCTCCGTTTTAAGGAGTTTGTATTGATTTTAGTAAGATTGAATGAGATTAAGATTAATTGTTGTTGTTATAAAGTAACACACTGTACTGTAGTACTTGGACTATATTTATTGAAATAAAAACTTAAATATGTATTTGGTCTTGATATAGGCATCATGCATTTTATCTTATGACATATGAATATTAATATAAAAATTGCAACTATTATATACAAAATTACTACGATAAAGTGATTTATTAATAGATAAAAATTTGAAGGTTAATATGTAAAAGAAAAAAAAATTACATTCTTCCACTCTTCCTAACTGTTCCACTGCTGGGCACGGACCTTCTATCATCGTAACTACGACTTTCAAAAGCTAGTTAGGATATACACGCTAGTTTACTCTGACATGCTGACTCCTCGCGATAGTTTTTTTCACCATATTTTTATTTTATTTATTTATAAGCCTCTTTGTTTTCATGACCAAAAATACATTTAAATAATTTTATATAACATTATGATTGATAATTCTAATAATTTGATTCAATAAATATTATTAATTTTGACATATTTTTTTTGAGAAGTCATGGCCTCTTTCAGGTATACGCCTCCTCCAAGTGCCTCCACTTCTTTCTATCTCTAGCCAATTCTAGCCAGTCTGTGCCTATTATTTTAGTGATCTTGTCGATCCAGTGTTCTTTTGGTCTGCCTCGTGCTCTTTTTCCACCTCTTGCTCTTTTTCACCATATTATAAAGGCATGTTGGGTACATGAAAATAGCTTCATTTGGTTTTTAAAAGCGCTTTTTAGCAATGGGCTACGGTTAGTAATAAAAATCCTAATAATAATTATTGGATTTATCGATTTCAACTCCAAAAAGGTTGAACATTCATCAGTTGCGCTGTCGTCTTTCGAAAGTCGATTTTCCGTTTCAAAAACCAATACAAAAAAGAAGAATTCCATTCGAAACTAGTGGAGAGTTATGTATTATATTTTCTAGTTTCTTAGTTTAGTTATATAACAAATTGTATTACCTTAAAATATATGAAATATACTAACATACCCTATTTAGAATCAAAAAGAAATTATTTTTTTATTTAAGACTAGTAGAATCCGCGGCTTCGCTCGCATTAAAACTACTTACTCTAAAATGGTAGGTTTCATACAAACTTTCATTCGTTATATTACACCCTTATGGGATGAATTTCAAAAAATGCTAAAACACGTATTTAATTAATTGCATTGAAGAGCATTTATACCATGTTTCAAGTAATTCTAATCATATATTTTTTTTGGATTGTATTATAACGTGTTTTCCCGTGGAAAAGAGCCCTCCAAATATCTCTAAACCAAAAATCATGTCAATCCGCTAAGCCGTTTTGACGTGAAAGAAAGACAAACAAACAAATAAACAAACACACTTTCACATTTATAATATTAGAATGAATATTAGTCTGGATTATTTCACTTATATATGCTAGAGTCGTAGAATAATGAATTGCTAAAAATATTTGAATCCCTCACGTCTGCTACGTAATTGTGGACTGGTTCTTAGGATAATCTGCTTACATAGCGAAGGACTAACAAATATGCATATGCGATGAACAAACAAACCCTCAATCCTTATTATCATATATAACGAGTCATATATCAGAATCTATGCTTAAATTATTTGGTACTGTTCCAATTCGAATTCGAATTCTAGTAATCTTATTTGTATAATGAATTCAATATATATAAAAACCTAGAATTACCCGCAGCGCCACTCGCTTTGCTTATCTGTACTAATATTATGAAGAGGTAAAGTTTATGAGTTTGTGACGTTGTAGAGTAATCTTTGGATCTACAGAACAGATTTAGATGAAATTTGGTGAGAAGATAGTTTGAGACCCAGGAAAGGACATAGGATACTTTTTATCCCAGAAATCATCCTTTAAGGGACGAAAATGGGGATGAAAGTTTGTATTGGGAAACGAAAGCGGAGCGAGGGTGAGTCGCTAGCTTGTATATAAATTCCCTTGTTCTAAGAGTCGTAATACCTTAGGTAGCTTATAACCTTCCTGAATAAATAAGCTATAGTATATAAAAAAATGGAAGTACTACTTCCACATATTAGCGCGTTCAAAAACGAATATTAAAATACACTCTTCACCTTTATATTTTTTATATAACTAAGCAAATAACTTAAATAGCAAAATTACTTGTGGACTGAAGCAAATTATTATGTTTAAATTTAATTACATTCGTTGTGTAAATAAACCATATTCTTTTACCAACAAAGTGATATTTCAAGCGTAAAATTAGTTTTTTTCAATTTATTATAAAGAATCATAAATCATATTTGTAAGCTTAATAAGACTTACATTCTCAAGGCAGCTTTAACTTTAAATCTAAATACTTTCTTAGATTTACGTGAATACTTGACATTTTAAATAAAACTATTTTTTCGGATTTTTTCAGCGAATTTATTTTTAGTTCCCGATGTTTCGAATGATTTACAGCAATCATGGTCACGGGAGTCTCTCCCGTTCGCGAAAAAATCCGAAAAGATAGTTTTATTTAAATCTAAACTTAACTTAAACACTTTATATTTTACTGAAAACGGTTAAATAAAAATATTCAAAATTACGTAAAGGATTTAGAAATTAATTACTGCGAACTAATTGCTTGATCGTTTTTTCCAAGAAAGTGGAAGAAATGCGCCGTCACGAAGTCATTTTCTATTACCATAATACAAGGCTCATTTGCCTAATTTAGTAGTCGAAGTAACCAAGGGTCGAGTGCTACCTTGGCGTTAATATATTTCATATTCACATAAAACTGTGTAGCAAGTAAAAGTAGTTTTAAAATATTTTTTTGTACTAAGATTCTTCATATTTTCTCTCATATGTACCTAAAACTTTGTTTTTAATTAATTTTCATACAAGTAAATAGAGTATCTTTTAGATATACCATTTTCTTTTCGCTTGCTCTGGTCTTCGCAGTTATAATCCTGAGAAATAAAACAAACATTCCATAGTTTTGTATCAATTCTTTTGATTTTATTTCCACATATCACCTACAAATCTTCGCATGTAGAAGAATATTACGATATTCATTTTGCCGTAACTTGATGCTGAAAATCAGTAGCAAAGGTAAGATTGATACATCTAAAATAGTTAATGTTTGTTATGGCATAGCTAGAAATGTGCATAAAATAAAAAAAATATTATTTGTAAGTTGATTTAAAAAGATTCCGGTGAAAATAAGCAGCAGTAGAATTTTATTATCATTAAATAGTATCGTGACTTATTTCTGTATTTATTATATTAGGAATTAATATATATATATATATATATATATATATATATGTACTTTGTATCGGAACGTTGTTACTAATAATACTGAACGTAAGTAGAAGCTTTTAAATCAGCTCAATAACGCTATAAAGAAGTCACATTCGCGAATCCTATCGCGTGGAAAATGCTCTTTTATTTTGGAAACAATAAAATATTACGTTGTTATTTTACTAGATTTAGGTTTTTGCCCTTATAATGCCTTTCATGAACTAATGTTTCTAAAAAATTGCCGAAAGAATTGGAGTATTATAATATACTATCTTCTCAAAGGATTCTTATGTAACATTCGTGTATCGGAACTTACAAATGATCGTATTAGAGGTTGTTAGCCAGCCAGCTATATTTTTCTCAGTTTTTTCACGCGATGTGTAATATAATATAGTATAGGATAAGACATTTGAGATAAGGAGATTTATTATATTATATGAGATTTAATATAAAACTTTATATCTAAAAATGAACGTGATGCGCAATTTATATCACACACTCAACCTCAAACTAAAATTTGTATCATTATTTATTACAGCAGTACTCTAAGAATAAGAAAGCCATATTAAAAGCCTCTAACAATATTTTTGTGAAAATATCTGTATTCTTTCTTATATACATATGTACATTGTTAAAGAAACATTTATTTAATACTTTTAACAGTCAACATTATCAAACAGCAAACATTATCAAACTTTGTTAATTGATTTGAGCTATAACATTATATAAACGTAGAAACGAAAAGTAAATATTTGTACAGTAAAGTTTATGTTAAAGTAAGAGCCAATAAATATTTTCATAGAAGCGTTCAAATGTTAGGATATTTATATAATTGTGCTAGCTTCTAACGTTTGGACCATTATAAAATCCCAAGACAGCAGTGATAGTTATTTAAATATGAAAATGGTTTTACTTTACATAACAATAAACTGAATATGTTATCCAGAAGACACTAAATGCTACCTTTACAAATACAGTACATTCTAGCCTAGTAATAGAACGCCTTAGTGGATAAAGTAGCCGCTTAAAAGTTTTCTTGTGTCCGACACTTGAACATCTATTTCTGCATCCGTCTCGACGTATTCGCTGTTAGAAATGTGCAAGCCTGGTTCTTGAAAACGCTAAAATGCTCAAAAATCTTTCAACAACGATAAAAATAAAACATTTTCAAAAATATTTCTATAAAAGAAGTTGAATGTTTGGTCAAATATTTAATAAAAAAAAAGATTTACAGTCAGGCTTTCGGAAGTTCGGTGATATTAATTTTCGTATCCATATTCATTAAAATCATTTCAGCTGAGTGATTTGAGCATATGCTGTTACATGTAAACGGATGACAATATAAATTAGAGAGTGAAGTTCACAATGTGTTAATTTATAACTATTTCAATGGCGGTTTCTCATAATGTTAATACGTTTAATGGCTTATAGGAAATATTCGTTGTAAGATGGCGTGAATTGTAAAACGGTAAAACATTAATCATTTCGCCAATTTAACTAGACCCATTTAAAAATACGCCATATTTATGTGAGTTACGACGAAAAATTCACAAAATCATTTAATGAATTTAATGAGATGGTAACGGTAAATACATTTACGATTATATTTATAAGAAGCGGTGTTTACTATTCGGGAGATCCTGTTGTGACTAGCGTACAGGTGGACGTGGGGCGCGGCGCGTATCGAGCGGTGGCGCGCGCAGTGCCGCTGGAGCACCCCGGCCGGTTAGTTGTATGCCACCACCGGCCGGCGGCCGACCCGCCATCGGATATCCTAAATCCCGATAACAACGTGCCCATGTGCCTGTGTTGTGAAGTTTTTCTGTGAAGTGCATAAATGTTCACTCAAAATATATTATATTAAAAATCATTAAAAAAAATAAGCTTAATCAAAGGTTCTGTTGATCTTTCAATGAGTTCAATGCGCGTGCTACGGCAATATTTCATTGATGATTCATGTAGGTTCGTAGCATCTGGTCGGATGCTACGCGCCGTAGCCACATGTAGGTCGGATTAATTAAATGTGTTATAATTAGTGAGAGAAATATTTCAACTGTACAAGACAGTAATTGATGTGATGATATTGTTTATAATGAAATTATTTTTTATTAATTTTGTTTTTTGTTAAGTTATTTTTTATTTTTTTTTACTAATAAATTAAAAAAATTACTATCTCTAAGAGATAATAATATGAATTTAAATAATAAAAAAATCCATATTTTTTTCCGTTTCTGTTATTAAATGTTAATTATAATTTAAATAAATATACTAAAAAGCTATTAAAAATGTATGTAAGTTTTCCTTTATTCATGAAAAACATAAACGGCCAAGGCTACTTCCAAGTACTATTAATATTACATTAACTAAAATTAGTAACAACGCATGTGTTTGACAGTTAGATATGAATAATAAATATTTAATTTGGTAAAGTTACTGGCAACGGTTTAATAGTTGAATTTAACAGTTGAGCTGACCAATATCACTTTTGGTTACTTGAAGAATTTTAATCTGGGAAATATTTTATATAGATGTATACGAGTCAGTTTATATGATTTATATTAAGATTTCCGGCGACCCAACCTCGGTTTCTGTCAGCCCTCACTACATCCGTGCTAAAATCCTCATAAACATTTATCCCTTATTCTACGGGAACCTTTTCCTTTTATCGGTATCAAGAGTAGCGTATGTCGCTTTCCATAGAATCATCTACCGTCCACTGAAAATCCCATTAGGATCAATTTAGCTGATTCGGAGATGAGCGGGTGCAAACATTTAGACTCTTAAAGAGAAAAGTCTTTTAGGTTGTCTAGGATTTGATGTCGTGCTCGTCGTGCTCTGCAAATAAGAAATATATACAGACTGATTATATATATATATATATATATATATATATATATATATATATATATATATATATATAATTATTATTATAGTCCTATCGTAATAATTATCACGTTTAATATTTCTTTAAAAAATCGGCCAAAAGTGAGTCAGACTCACGCATAATGTTATTTTACCTTTGAGTTAGAAATACACACCAAGTTTAACACTTCCTTCGTTTTTTTAAGATATAAAAAGATCGTAAAATCATATAATTCTGTAGTATACGCATTTAAAGAGAGAAAGATAAGGTGTTACATAATATATTGAATAATTAACTATAAATTAAAAATCGATTTCTAAATTACCAATCCTAGGGCATTTATGACACCGAAGTCGTCTGATAAAAAAGTTTTTATCGAAAAAGTGTTGAATAATGCGAACGTTTACAGATCGTTACACATTTACCGAGCTTGGCGACGTTACAGCAACATCATTTTCTTTTACCCTCTCAGTTTAATACAACATAGAAAAATCATATCTTCTTTTTAAACCATCCACGCAGTTTATTTCATAGAAGTATATAAAGTTTATGTTGAATGCTATACTGTTCAAAAGATACTCGTACGTTAGTTGTCTCCATCAATGTGGTTAAGACAATAATATATTGCCCTCAGAAACACATTTCATATTCTATAAAATAAAACAGTAAAACCTGTTTATAACAGCCACCATATATATGGCTTTCCGCGGCTACGCGGAAATCGTGTGGATTTTGAGATGAAATATTATCGATGGGCGAGAGCCTCTCCATGTCGCATTGAGGCGAGAAATTTTCTGCTTTAAAAATACTTGAATATGCTGGTAACAATATTAAATATAACATGATTTATATATGATATTATTAGCAAACCTCTAGTTTCGATTACTCTATTTTAATAAAACAAAAAGAAACCTATCCCACGGGAACCGTTCATTTTTCCGGGACAAAAAGTTGCCTATGTGTTATTCCAGACTATCTATCTCTGTACTAAATTTCATCCAGATCCGTTCAGCTGTTCTGGCGTGAAAAAGTAACAAACATCCATACTCACAAACTTTCACATTTACGAGTATTATAATATTAATACTGATTTTCAAAAATATGTGTTTCAGAGCGTGTCGATAAGCAATAATTATTTTTAAATTATTATCAAATAGTGTTTGAAAAAACGTTTTCGTATCCATTTCAGTTTAAGAAAATAAAGTGTTTATTTACAGAAAAGTCATATATAATATATGTACATTATATATATAGATAATGAACTACATTTCAAATCTGAATCACAGGTCCATTTAAAAGTTGCCTGGGAGTTTTATATGTTATTAAAGTACTAGTATTCTGTAAAACAAAAAGCATGGATGCAATTATTCTCCTACACATAATTCAACGTCGTGTTTCGTCCGAGTGCTTTTTACAGCGGACCCTTTTCAAACTGTGAAATATTCATCACATTTATATACGCGAAAAAACTGGCTGTTAGGAAGTAAAATGTCAGGAATCACGAAAACATGGTGCCTCTGTGCCATATCCTATAATATGTAGGATAATTGTGCATGTTCATTGATTTTAACACAGATTGTAGTGAGAATTTAGTGATTTAGATATTGTGAAATTGTAATAAAATCCTTAATGGTTTAATTACTGATGCAACTTGTAATAATATTTTGTCCGAATTATAGTGTGTATAGGACGAACATATAAATTAAACTCAAGCTTAAGCTTCGACGAAAATTATGGTTGGTTATAATTTTTAATGAAAATTCGTAATTTTTATATATAATTCATATATATAATTGGAATAAAAGAAAAAGAAAAAGCTTTCACAAGATAAACGGCATAAAATACTCAATCTAACACTGACCTCGGCCTAAAAGAGATTAAATTGCCACTAATCGTATTACCAAAAGCTGGACGGAAGAGGGTGGTCCAACAGTTGATTGATGATTGATGGTCTATACTTAACTTTGTCTGAGTCTAAAAGTAAAACTTTTTTATATAATATATTCTGTACTTAGTTAATGGTTATGTAACTGAGTAAAGAAGATAGTTCTATGTGAAAGCTAAGTAAGAAAGTATTGTTATGGGAATAGTTGAAGCGTTCTGCCCCATTTGCGAGTATGGGTTCCCTGAAAATCCCTTTTACATTGTAAAAATATATACAGATAATTTATTTGTTTAATATTTAGTATAGATTTCTCAGAGATGAGATATTTTCCCGCAGTAAAAAGTATCGTATACGCTGACCCAGATCACCAGCTATCTCTTACCAAATTTCATCAAAATCTGTCCAGTGGTTTTCTCGTGATGCGTTCCCAGACAGACAGATAGACAAAAATTCTTAAAACTATAGATTCAGCCTCTGTATCGATAATAATGACTCTTTCAATAAGGTTTTCCAAAAAATATATGTAATATACAGATTCAACTCAATTAGAATTTTATTGTATACTATATACATATATAAATAGATTGCAGTTTTGTTTAAAATATAAATTCTGTATTTCCCTTAAAAAGAATTAAAGTAAAATAACAACTGAACTTAAATTGAAAAAGTAATTGAAATATTTTTGCAGGGTCAAACCATTTTTGCTATGTTTCGTATTCCAATTTTCATTTTTGGAAGTTACAACATGACTTCAATGAGTTATACTTCAATAAAAAATTCGTTCGTTCCGCAGATTGAGGTCAATGAAAAGCCGAAGTCACAACTTCGAAATTGTTCGCAACTGCGTCTCATTAGTAGAGAAAAAGTGAACCGGTTATCACACAATGCCTTCACAACGACATCCGCAAGACGCTTTTCTTCAACAAAACCTACCTCAGGGCATCTGTTAATGAGAAATCCGTATAATAAAACCAATACAGATAGATATCTATCTTATTCCAAAGTTGTAGGATGCAAAATTCATTTTCAATATCACGAATCCAGCAGCAAGTATTAATATAGTACTTTTTTTCCATAATGGAACTCCCATTCAACCGACACTTTGCCTACATTCTGAATTTTATGAAACCACAGTGTTTTAAAATCTTTTAAATATATATTTTTAAATGACATTGCCTTCCATTATGACAATAAATTGTGTATGTCGATGCATAAATAATGTTTTTCCAATGAATTCGTCTTTGTCTGATACAGTTCAATAATTAATAAGTTTTAACAACTTGACACGAATTTATGTTGGCCTGACCTAACCTTAACGTTGACCCGAATATGTTTGTTCAGACGTTTGGGGTGACAAAAATAGGCGTAGCTGGTATACAACGTTAACAAAATATAACTATTTTGGAAAAAATATTTTTATTTCTAACGATACAACCAATTTTTTATACTCTACACTTGACATTGTAGCGATATTAATCTCGTAACAAGGTTCTTAGTTAAATGTCTAGAAAAATACGTAAAGAAACATAAATGGGATTACGTACAGAGTTACGAGTTTAGTGTATTATGTATATATACATATAAAGTATAATTAATTACTTACAAGTATTACATCACATCACACTAATATTATAAATGTGAAAAAGTAAGACAGAGAGATTAACAAACCTATAAGCTACTTGTTTATCGACTAGATAAAGATTGATCAAGACTAACGAGTTTTTTGTGTATATATATATAAATGAGGTTGATTATTCCTGGACGGAAGTTCAATACTAATTTCAAGGTAAAATCCGAAATGGTGGATTATTTCTTAATTCATTATTATAATGGGCTTACCTGAAGTAAAGTATCTGACCAAAGAATTATGTGGAGCCAATGTAAACAACTGTTAATTAAGGGTTTTAAGGAATTTAAATATTAAACTTAATTAATTTATTAAGTTATGAGTAAATGAAAATTTACTCTGAATATTAAAGGCATGTTGTACATGATAAAGCAAGTAAGTTAAATAAAATATAACAACAAAAGCTCGCGTGCGTAATATGAGGTCTTAGGTCTATGCGATAAAAATATAAATTCGTAACAGCTTTATAACTTTTAAAGTTAGATTTTATTTCGTGCGTTGATACATAATAAAAGATGTAACATCAATCAAAATTTAAAATTTATGTTTTTCTTTCTAGAATTTAATATGTTTTGGTATATTAATAAAATCTTTACTTTCGACTTGAAATTCTAACAGCCAACAAAAACAATGGACATACTAAATATTATGTATTATTACAACTTCCACTGAACTTTGTGATTTTCTAATCAATTACTGTATACTTGTCGCAAGCATATGCACAAGTTTTCAATATGTTGTAATTATATTACAATTTCTAATTTCTTAATGTTATTGAAAATTCATTGTTTTTCACCAACTTCAAAAAAAAGTACTCAATACCCTTGTATTTTATTTACCGTGTATATATTACGAAACCTTATTCTAGTTTAATCTATGTATATATAATATATATACATATATATAAAACAAAGTCGGCTTTGTTACAACACTTATAACTCGAGAACAGCTGGACCAATTTTTATGATTTTTATTTTGTTGGATTTATCTTCCTCCCAAATAAACTATTCATCGGAACGAAAATATTCATAAAACATAGGAAAAATTCAAAATTTCGAACAAAAATCTATTCCAGACTAAGCGTCAAAACGTACCTAGGGATAAATCGGAGCGAAGCGGGGGTGAGTCGCTAGTGTATTTAATAAATAAAAATACCTTAAGGGTTAACGAAATAACCCCAAGAAGGATTACATTTGAAGTTATTTTGAAGGGGAGAACCTTTTTTACCAAAATTAATTTAAGGAATTTTCTCTAAAATTCAAGTCAATAAATACATAATTCATGATTCACAGTTTGTTTATTTCCACGCCGCTTCATCATATCATGTCAAATATACGTAACATACATAAAACATATTGTGTGATATCTGTAGGGAATGATAACGCATCACCTCGCGAAATTTATTCCTCTCCACGTCGCCAGCGGGCTTAGTCGAGACAACATTCTACAATCGTTATCGATATCGATAATATATAGCATATTAAAATGTATATATCTACTCACTTTGCTTAGGTGCAACTTGGAACGAATGGTTTAGGAATTATATGTTAATATTTTTTTAGTTATCTATTAGCAAAATAGATTGTCGAAAGCCATTTTCGAAGTCTTCAAAGCGTTATCAACAACTAGCGATTCACCCTCGCGTCGCTCAGGTTCGTCCCTAGCTTGATTTTCCATACAATTTTTCTTCCCCATTTTCAACTCCTTAAGGGATGATTTACGGGATAAAAATTATCCTATGTCCTTCTCAGGTTCTTTTCTTGCCAAATTCCATCTAAATTGGTTTAGTAGATCCAGAGACTACCCCCTACAACGTCACAAACTCACAATCTCACATACTCACAAACTTTACCTCTTTATAATATTAGTATAGATTATTACGCTAACGCCTAAATTGCCGTTTGGCATATTGTTCCTATCATCACACTTATAATATTAACACCTCCAGGTAAATTTCTAAGAAATTAGTTAAAATTCTAAGAAATCTATTGTTAACTGACACGCCGGCGTGTCCGCGGTCGTGGAGGGATTAACGAATATAATATTTTATATGATTTTGACGATTACTAAATGCAAATAACGAATTATTTAATAGATTATGATGTGCTTACATATTTTGCGAGAAATAGACCGACGTCAAAACACACGTATTTATTTGGGTGTTTGCTCTTTTTTGAGTATATATGTGACGTCTTCTTCAATGTGTCATTACATTATATTAAGCCTTAAGGGTAGTCCAGTACAAAATTCTAGCCAATAAAGGTGGAAATTCAAATTATATTTTAAGTGTTTGTTTAGGTTAGGATACCTTTTTAGTTAATATAGTTAAAAATATACTAAACCCACACTCCATATCCTTGGATATAGTTATATGGAGTGGACTGGGTTGTACTTGATATATCAGACTAAAATGTTATATATGACACAAAGCTATAAACTGTCGTTGTAGAAAGCAAGCAAATCGATTTGTCATTCCGCTGCTAGGTGAAATATAGATAAAACAACAAACACACTTGCACATTTACAATACTGGTGTTGCTTTATACAAAGGAATGGACGTGTTAGTTGTACTAAAAAAATACAGTCGAATTGAGAACCTCCTCCTTTTTGAAGTCGGTTGAAAATTATAGAGTTCACTAGAGAGCACTAGTGTGTCAAGTTATAAAAATATCTGAAAAAAAATTATAAGGAAAAAGGTTAGCTTTCAAAATATATTGAAAACTTTTTGGTGTTGAGTAAAGAAAGTTAAAAGGTGATTGACTTTATCATTTCATTTTAAATAAACCAATCACACTGTTACCTACTCTAATAATATAACTAAGCTACTATTTTGTTAATCTTTCTTTTATTTTGTTAGTTATAAATGATATTATATATTATCACTAGCATTGCCCGCGGCTCCGCTCGCGTTTAGATGACCAAAAACCAAATTCTTAGGTTTAACATATTAAATACTCTTACATTGTAGTTTTCGTATTTTTCTCAGAAATGGGACATTTTCTCGCGGTAAAAAGTGTCCTATATGTTGACCCGGATAACCAGCTATCACCATACTAAATTTCATCAAAATCCCTCCAGTGGTTTTTCTGTGATGCGGTAACAGACAGACAGACAAAAATTCTAAAAACTATAGATTCGGCATCTGTATCGATAATAATGTTTATTTCAATAAAAAAATTCCAAAAAATATTAAATGTACAGATTCGGCTTAGTTACAATTTTATTATATGTATAGATAACTGAAATATATTAATATACACACAATCACTCTATAGAGAAATGAAGAAAACGAATCACTTTATAGATAATACATGCGTGCCAACATTCACCATTGGCAGTGACTCAGGCACTCAGCTCCATAAAGGAAATAAACAAAATAAAAAAAAGTCTATACTATATAGATTTTTCTCTTTATAATATTATGTATTAACAAAGGCCTGGAGGCCATATTTTAATAACAGTTTTCATATGAAATGTAAATAAATTTTAAAATAATAATACGCAAGTAAGACTCGCTCAATATACTCCCATAACTTACTAAAGCGTAATTGTAAAATTAGACGTCTTAATAAAACAATGCAATTTCATAACACATAAATCTTCTTACAGCTTTACAGATGACGTATAAATGATACAGTGTAGTTTAATTTATGATATTGCACCACTAGAAACAGATCCGTGACACCTGCTTGGGATAAATTTTCTCTCTTAGGAAAGATATTTATTGCTCGAAATGGGATATCTATTCTAGTTTCAGTAGGCAAAGATTATTTTAAGATATATTATACCACAGTATGAGGCAGTGGTAGCCCAGTGGTATCGCGCTTGCTTGGGAAACTGAGTGAAGCGGGTTCAAATCCCGGGTCTCGCACCAGTGATATTTTCATGTGCGAATTATTTCTAACATGATTACCACTTGCCTTACGGTGAAGGAAAAACATCGTGAGGAAACCTGCATGTCTGAGGGAAATTAGCAAGTTTTCGAAAGATATGTAAAGTCCGCCAACCCGCACTTGGCCAGCGTGGTGGACTATGGCATGATTCCCCACGTACTGAAGGGAGGCCCGTGCCCAGCAGTGGGACGTTAAAAAGGGCTGAATGCAATACTATAATAAAGATATATTCGTTTCCTTATATGTAGTGAATAATCTACGAAATTGATTTTAAAATGGCTTTCTAATATGAACGTTTCTGAATACAAAGGTTATTTTTTGTCGACATACAACGTTCAGGGTATTGAGAGAGATTTTACCTTATATTAAGTAACAAATTCATTTGGTACTTTACTACTTAGGTTCAAATAATGAATATTTAAGCTTACATTTCCTAAAATAGAATAGGTGTATCTCAAAGGCATTCGCCTGTTACTTCTCTAATTTTATTTATCAGTAACTTCTTTTTAGACTTCGAGTTTAATCCACTTAAGTGTTGAATTGAATAAGAATTTTTAGTTTTATTTGTGACTTCTCAATGTTTAAAGAGAATTTTTTATGCCTCAAGCAAAATGAAGTTAAATACTGAGGTAATATTAGTTTTATATGTTTGTACTAGCACATATTCTGGCATCATAACATATACCTATAGCCACAAAATAGTACCTAATAGAATAATTTATTAATTGTATTTCATGAATTTTTTAACATGATTTCCACTTTTGTTATGGCGAGGAAAACATCGCGAGGAATCCTGCACGTCTGAGAGAACCTAGCAAGTTTTCGAAAAACATGTGAAGTCCGCCAACCCGCACTTGGTCAGCGCGATAGACTATGATCCTCCTCGTATTGAAGGGAGGTCTGTGCCCAGCAGTGGGAGTAAAGCTGAATACATATTGAAATATCAAAAGATGTCATAAAAAACTTTAACTCTACGAACATATTTAATTTTTATATTTACATTTTTAAATTGATTGTGCCGCTACTCTTTCCATGTAAAATCCTCGATTACTTATTCTTCATTTCCATATGTTATGAAAAAAAATATAGGAAAAAAAACTTCTAGTTATACTAGCATTTCTCGATCAGTATTTATTACATGTACGTACATATCTTGTTTGCAATTTTTGATATTGACGACATGTTTAGCTCAGTTTGTAGTGACCCTAATTACTGTGCCAGCGGTCGCGGGTTTGAATCCCGGTAGGGGCATTTGTGTGATGAGCACAAATGTTTGTACTCCAATCATGGGTGTTTATATTTATAATACGTATGTATTTAAAATTATATATGCATAGTGTATCAACTATCTGTCATCCATAACACAAGACTCGTAACTTACCATGGAACTAGAAGATGCTGTGTGTTAATGTCCCAACATATTTTTTTTATTATTTAATAATGTTACAAGAAATATAATATTATGTACAATGTAACATTTACGAGTGTCCCTCTAAGTCCCACACGTCAACAGTACAGTCTGCTCTAATTCAATCTTATTTTTTATCTGTGTTGACATAAAAAGCTGTTTGCCAAAGACCGCGCAATTTATTCCTTTGTTAACGTTGTTAACAAAGCTGTGTTAATTTTCTAGCATTGCCTTATTTGTACTTGGTTTTCTTGTTGACAGAGACGAACAGACGCTAGTTAGTTTTGCGTGTGTAAGCAAAAGGATTTTAAGGGTCATAGGGAGTTGGGTTGTAGATAACGGTCTGACAAGACGAGTAAGGGCTTTAACATTTTAATTTCAGAAATTTTACCGTATTCTTATATTGTTTACAATATTCTCAGTAATCGAGTGTTCAAACTTATAATTTGTATTATATATACCGAATTCAATAACTCAATGTAGGACATTAATAAATTATATTATATACTAGCATTGCCCGCGGCCGGCGGCTCCGCCCTCGTCAGATGACCAAAAACCAAATTCTTAGGTTTTACATATTAGTATACTCTAAATTTGCAGTTTTTGAAATTGATTGAATTTTTTTGTATTTTTTCTCAGAAAAGAGATGTTTTCCCGCGGTAAAAAGTATCTTATATGTTGACCCGGATAACCAGCTATCAACCAGATTTTCTGAGATGCGGTAACAGACAGAATGACAGATAGACAGACAGACAAAATTTCTAAAAATTATAGATTCGGCCTCTGTATCGATAATAATGTTTATTTCAATAAGATTTTCCAAAAAAATCTTATGTACAGATTCGGCTTAGTTACAATTTTATTATATGTATAGATTTTTATTGTGTACTGTGTGTATTGATTTATAGCATTCAAAACATATTAACAAACAATCTATTTAACTAAGTATAAATAAATTCATTAAAAATTTGGCGTAAATAAGAAATATAATTAGTCTTTTCGAAAGCTCTACAAAAAATTTAATTAGAGAATGTTTTAAAACGATGTCGCAACTTAACAACTTCAATGAGCTGAGCTTGCCCTATTTTTGAATTTCCCTTAAACGTCGAAAATTATAAAGTGAAATTGTATTTTTTATTTATATGTTTACCATTTCCATTATAATATATAAAACAATGATATTTTTGTGTAACAACAAAAACTTATTGTAGTCAGATAGGACGGACTCTAATATAAAAAAGAATATCGTTCTCTTGTGACACATATTTTGTGTGAAATCAGTGGAAAAACGCTCGGAACGGAACTGAGTGGAATGGCGTTTCGTGATGAGTACGCTTGGCTTCGTGTGCTTATGTTTATATCGCAACTCAATAATATATCATGATACTTATTTTGTATAATTAAATACATAACACGTAATTTTCAAAACGTAACAAAAAACCTTCTCTTATCTAAAGTTCTCGTATTCTACGTATTTCTGCTTATCTTAAAGTTATCATATTACTTGCTTCCCAATAGAAACTTTCATCACCATATTCACCCCCTTAAGGGATGATTTTCGGGATAAAAAGTATCCTATGTCCCTCCCAAGGTCTCAAACTATCTTCTTATCAAATTTCATCTAAATCGGTTCAGTAGATCCAGAGATTACCCCCCACCACGTCACAAACTCACAAACTTTACCTTTGTATAATATTAGTATAGGTAGATGATAAAACTGAAAGAAGGCGTATGTTTCTTGGGTGTTAATGTGATCGTACCGACTTTTATGTATCGTAAGGCTTTCCGCTTAGAACAGAATTTTTAATATCCGACATAGTAAATAATGTTAGCCAGTGTTAATATTAAATAACATTATTTTATGTGAGTTATTAATATGATTTATAGTCCAAAATAACTTCTTTATGCTTTTAGTCCAAATAATACTCACTACTAAACTTTTTCATATTGTTCATTCACATATCACATATAATGAAATTGAATGAGTTTTCAAAGTTGAACTGTTTTTAAGCGCTATATTCCAGCTATTTTAAAAATTTTCATTGAACCGTGCGCACAAAGCAAATTCAACTTGTACTTCAGTAGAAACTAGTTGAATTACTCACACATTTCATACTCTAAGTGATATGAGTCTTTCATATAGAGAAAGTGTAATGATTGAAAATTCTTATATACCATATATCTGGATCAAACGAACATATTGGCACTTGGTAAGCGTGTATTTTGAAAAGACGGTATAGGTGGTTATAGTTCAAGTAATTTCGTACATCAATATTAATTTGAAAATAACATTCTTTAAAAGTACATTTTTATTTCAGCTAAAATTAAAATAGCAAGTCAGCCAGGCATATCTAACACGTTAATGTAAAGATCAAATTACAAACTACACATATCAATGTCTACGAAAAGGAAAAAAATGGGTCAGAAAATTGGTTTACGCTGTATAGAAAACAGATGGTGAATGAAAATTGAACTTATTGTAATAAAAGTGAACTATTTTTCTTTGTGAGAAATTCTTTAGCGCTAGTTCCAATATGGTTGCGTTGAAGCGTGAGATTTACGTATCTCGTCGCCATATCGCGATGTGATGGGACGCCGTTTCGTCGTGCACTTTGCATGGGAATTGTGACATTCAATTTTCTTTACACCCTGTTTATATTATTACCTATTATTTTAAAAACTGCTTTTTTTTATTTTATATGTAAAAAAAATAAAAATGACTTCCAGGTAGTAAAATGTAAAAATAACTAAACGAGGGTTTTCATTTAGAATAGATACCTAATCAATTATTTCCAAAGTCGGTGTACATACATAAAAAAACAAAGATTCCGACGAATTGAGAACCTCCTCCTTTTTGGAAGTCGGTTAAAAGCCAATCATTCGAATTGATTAAAGGAAAATTAATAAACACAAGTTCTTATAATGGATTGTAATTTAGCGTTATGTTTAATATTTACCTGCGCGGTGGCGATTTAGTCTTCACCATAAAAACATAGCGTGAAGATGTACAATAAAAACTGTTTGAAATACAAATGTATGTAGCAATATAAAAAATTAACATAGGTGAGCTTTTTTAGATAGTACGCGTGGACAAAGTAATTAACTCATTACTATATCGTATTTTAATCGTAGTTCTAATTGCTTCCTGATAGTTTTCCAAGAAAATTGTATACCTTTTAGATTGTTTTAACATTTAACGTCACGAATGGAAAGGTACGGCTTCTACAGTATGATATCGCAAAATACTTAGCAGGAAGTAATGTAGTTAGTTAACTTTTAGAGTTGCTTGTTAGTGGTGTAATCAATGACACGCGCTTAGTTTATAAACTAAAGAGTAGTCTGTAGTTGATGCAATAAACAGTACGATACTATACTAGTTGGATCTTCTCGTCAATCTTACTAGGCTTGTGATGCTTGATTGTTATTGCTATAGCAATTATTATCAAAGGTTTTTTAAATAACATATTTTATTATAAAATATGTATATAAAATGAAATAATATATCTATTCTAAACATATAATACAATTCTAACTAAGTCGAATATGTACATTTTTTGGAAAATCTTATTGAAATAGTACTTATTACCGATACAGAGGCAGAATCTATAGTTTTAAGAATGTTTGTCTATCAGTCTGTCTGGGAACGCATAATGAGAAAACTACTTGACAGGTTTTGATGAAATTTACTTTGATGAAAGCTGCTTGTCCGGGTCAACATATAGAATACTTTTTATCTGGCAAATATCTCATCTCTGAGAAATCTATACTAACCATTAAAGCATACCTAGGGACAAATGCGGGTGCAGCGGGGGTGAGTCGCTAGTATAATATGAAACGTAAGAAAAATATATAAAAATAGCCATTAAAGTGCCTTCGGAGTTTCGCTCAAAAACTATGAATGTATGCAAGGAAGATTTTTCGTACACAAAGGGTGAATGTAGGGTGAAACGTCAAACGTTGGGGTTCATTAAACCGGAGTTATGAAACAATCCAGTCTTCGAGTTTGTAACATCTGGCCCCATGTTTGAACAGTTGCCAACAGCTGCATTTTCTTTCTAACAGTTCTTCCATAATAATCTGAAGTCCATTTGTACTCCAGAAATGTTGCCCAACTTGGCAAGAAATGTCTACGTTTGTTAGGTGATTGGTGTTCTTTTGTATCTAAATTATTGTTTATTGGATTTCTCTCGCCATTGTTTTGGATTTTGATTGAATTTCTGCTCCTTTCCGGGTAATTTACTTCCGCTAGTTACTTTCGACAAGCGTGAAATAAATTGATTTATTTGTCCTTATATGAATTGCTCTATAATATCTATTACAAAATAAGTATTGGCATTAATGTTATACATAAACTAGAAATCTTATATTACTTGTTCGAAATAAGAAAAAAAAATGATTTAATAATATTAATAAATAAAAAAATCTATAATTGAGTAGATTGTACTATACTGTAGGTATAGATATTTTGGGTATAACTTTAAGTATTTTAAGCGATTATGTTATTGTTAAATGGAGTGTCAAGACTATAATTTATACTCCTGTAAATCTTTCTGGGTTTACATAAACGAAGCTCACGCATGGTAAGGAATTCAGAAATATTACTTTACAAAAATAAAAGAAAAATTCTTATACTCATTTTGTACTAAAACAATACACATTATGATAACGAGCAATTTTTCCCAAAGAACTGTTGGATCTAATTAATTTCAGACGAATAACCATAAAAACTTTTTCATCTGTACAAGTTAAACTAAAAGTTTTATATTTCTAAATGAACTTCAGAAATTTTATGGCCTTGTTTCTTAACTTACTAGTTCGTGCCTTTAATAATTAACTCATTTTATATACTACAGCCACAGATTTTATTCCTGCGTACAAAATAAACTTTTGCCATATTTTCTATTATTTTTGGTAATATTGTTGTACTAATTTTTATACAACTACAAATATATACTCTCATACTTATACAAATAGAGACTAGAATTACTGATTGTGCCTGTAATATTCAATACGCTAATAATATATGTAATATGTCGGAACATTAACACACAACACCATCTAGTTCCATGGTAAGCTATGAGGCTTGTGTTATGAATACAAGATAGTTGATACATTACACATATATAACTTTAAATGCATACATATTATAAATATAAACACCCATTGACTGGAGTACAAACATTCTTGCTCAACACACAAATGAATGCCCCAGCGGGACTCGAACCCACGACCGCTGGCACAGCAAGTAGGGTCTCTAGAAACTGAGCCAAACGTGTCGTCAAATAAATTTCCACTATCGAAAATACGAACTTCCATACACATTAGTAGTAATGAAACGAGTTATTTATCTACATATTATCATAACTTTTAATTTTGCCTGAAATATCTAGACAACGTACCTGCACTCTATTAAAAGCACGCCGCACCGTTCTGACAGTTAAAATTGGCTTCGAAAGAGACAGTTCACTATCCAAGTAAATATAGCACGGCGGCAATGGCAGTATTCTACTCGTATATTACTTATTGAATTACTTATTGTTTGCCTTTCCATTATAATTATTTTTGGTTATCTTGATATTTAGTGCCTGTTGCACATTACATAGTTTATCCACCTCAATTTAATGTGAGCTTAAGTAAAAAATGTTAAAAATCGTATATCTATACTAATATTATAAAGAGGTAAAGTTTGTGAGTTTGTGAGTTTGTGAAGTTGTATGTAATCTCTGGATCTACTGAACAGATTTAGATGAAATTTGGTAAGACAATAGTTTGAGACCCTGGAAAGGACATAGCATACTTTTTATCCCGGAAATCATCCCTTGAGGGGGTGAAAATGGTGATGAAAGTTTGTATTGCGTATCAAGCTAGGGACGAACCCGAACGAAGCGAGGGTGAATCGCTAGTATTTTATTATTCACTAGCAACTCGCTCTTCGTTCAAGAGTATAATAACACAGATACATTTAGCTTCAAATATATAAGAGACAGAGTAACTTAAGTATGGATAAATATCAAACACTATTTGCATTTATTTTCCCTTTCTTTAAATAAGTTCAAAATTTTAACTAGAAGTGTCTGTTCGTGATCGTTTCCCAGTTCTTGTTATCAACTTTAATTCTTAATAAGCTAACATTCATTATAATTTATAATCTTAAGTAGTTGTAAACTGTAAAGACTTAATTCGTGTATGTATTTTTTTTTTGTTTATATACAACTAAATACTGTTATGTCTTCCAAATAAATAAATAAATGCCACTTACCGTACATTAATTATAGGTAGGAGTATATCATAAACCTTCAGTTCGTATTTAGATGAATGGTTTCAATATTACTCGAAATCTACTATGACTTAATAAAAATAGCTTTTGAATAAATAAAACTACCTTTTCGGATTTTTTCGTCGATTTATTTTAATTTTTTCTTCATGACGTTGATTAAAATGTGTGGGCAGATAGTAATATAATATATTTCATGCGAATTTAGTAATTTTTTATACGCTTTCCATGAAGTAGGCTACAAATCCAATTAGTGTTGAGTAAAACTTCAAGTGAGTTTTGGCCAGTCTCCAGCCATTTCGATTGAAGATTGCTATTCTAAGAAACTTTATACCCTCAGTACATTGCGATTAATCTAGTTGGGTGTTGTGAGACGCAACGTTACTTAAGTATCATCACTAAATAATATATCTTTCGAAATCTTTAAATTAAATCATTGGTTTTCAAATATTTATATATTAATTCTTTCCTACTATATCTTGCCTGATTTATGCTTTTGCATTAAGAGGCCTATCAAAAATGTACTGATTTCTACGGTACTGAGTTCGAGCGACCGACGCAACGCATCTTGTAGCTTTTTGTGCAGTGGGAATTACTTTTATGTAAGGTTTAATAATAAATTGTTTAATACAAAGTATATAATTACGTTTCTTTTAAAAATTTTCTTTTTTCAAATTCTGACTATAAACTCAACCACTATATACGAGATATTATTATAAGCTTTTCATTTCTCTTGCTTAGTATATATATCCGTGACGTATATCCATGTGCTTGAAAAAGTGCCGTCGCGGATTTTATTAAAAACTTGTCAAAAAGTCAAAATTGTCGAAGAGTTTCAGTTTCTCTGAATAATAACGCCAAAGATGGACATTTAATGAAAAAAATCATGGTCGTAATATAATAGGCCTGTTAATCAAATATAAAGTAGATTTTACTATGTATTATAAGTTAAAAATTTATTTTACGGCACTAAATATGGACCATGACTTAACTAATACTATAATATTTTGTTAGTTTATTGTAGAGTTTATTAATAGAATATTATTTATATAGATTTAATCATCTTTGCGATATTTTGTCTACATATATGAGCTATTGCAGAGCATTTCTTGACATCAATAGGTCTACCAGAACGTAACAGTAAATTAAATTCCTTTGTTGTAAACTAGGAATTTTTTCAACTATTTTTATTTTAGGAAGAAGTGTTAATTTTATCATTTAATGTCTTTTTTATATAACTAAAAAAAACAAAAAATATTTTTAAATCTAAAGTAAACTTGTTCTGAATATATTAAAGTGTACTACTTTCTTTTACGTTCTATACTCAATGACGCATTTTTTTTTAAATTAATGGTCTTTGTGCTTGAAATATATATATATATATATATATATATATATATATATATATATATAAAATAATATTTTTATTTTAGATCTGATATAACAAACAAGTAGAAATATAAATTTAATAAATTATGATTTATAAATCAAGCACACAATATTAAGTTACAGTTAAAATCTGTTTCTATTAGATATCTTGGAAGTTGTCTTGTGCGTTAAAACTATATTTATTTATTTCTTACATTTTATTTAATATTATCTAATAAAACACAATAAATAAAATATTTACCTAATACCTAAAACCTCACCTTCCTTTCCCGTATTTTATTATTTAAGTGAAGCGGTGGTTTAGTCTAGTCTCCCATCAAATTTCCTCCTTGTCCTATCCTGAACTAGATTACGCCTCCCACCTCTGAGATATCCTCATGTGGAATCGTATACGAACCGCTTAGCTGCCTCTGTAAAAACATTTTAACTCATAAATTATTAAAATTATCAATATTCTTTTATTTAATGAAAATATTCTTTAATCTAAGTTATATTTTGCATTAAATTTATTAAATTCTTAGTGTTTCCAACTTATAAATTTTAAAATATATTTGAGTTGACATGTTTATTTGAGGTTAACTCCAATCCATTACTGGTTTGTACATAACAAGCTTATGAACAGACTAGTATAATGTTTTATCCTCCAAGATCTACAACGTTATTATTATTTTTATTATTATTATTCTTTTTCAGAAAAGTGATATAAATTTTTTCAATATTCAAAGTATATTTTTGATGAAGATTAATTTAATTTAAATCCGTCTAAGTACAAACTATACATAAAGTGTTAAATCGTTTTTAATAGTTAAAAAAGTGAACTAAAGTAAACAATATGTGTTAAATTGTGTATTATAAAATGATTAAATATAGAACCGACTGTGACGTGGAACAGTTTTGTGAAATAATTGTTATAATTAAAACGATATGGGATGAGTCATAGTGAAAGATGTTATATCCGACCCATTGTCCACATCGAAGATGATGCACGAAATTCACGACAATGCTGGGGCAGATGCAAACGACGTGATGGAGGAAAACGAGGGCGGTGGGAGTGGGGATGCCGAGGTCGATATGGACGATTTCGGCTCCCTCTCATTACCTCCTGACCTTCCTCCTTACTCGGGCGATTATATTATCAGCGACTACATGGAACGCCTTGGAACACGTCTTAATATTTTGGAAACTGAATTAAAATATGCATGGCGGGCACTCGATCTACTCAGCCAAGAATATGTAAGAATGTGGGATCGCTTAGAGAGACTAGAAACATTGCTTGCTGATCAACAAGGTGTAATATCGACTCTTCTCGATTTCTATGCATGTCGCACTGTAACTTCCAGAGACCCTATGTCTAGATTAGAAGTTATAAGAGAAATATTGGGTAATGGTACGGTTGAAGATGGTATAGAAGAAGGCTTAGACATTGGTCGGAGTGCAGTATTACTAGATCCTCAGGAAGAAGTTATGGAGTCAAATGAGGCATTTTATAGAAGCTTAAATCAAGCTTATAGAGATGATCTAGTGTGTGACGAAACTTCAAGACCATCTTCACAATTGGATATGATCTGGGAAGCACCCGAAGAAACCGATGTAGAAATTATTCCAACAACATCAAGACAAATTTATAGTTCCAGTGATTATAAAAATTACTGTGGATTACAAGGAGGACCTGGTATAAGTGAAAGAGACATAGTTCATTTATCTACCTTAAGTACAATAGATCAAATAACAGTAGATAAATTACATGAATTAGATAGGTTGACAACCCAATTACACAAAGATTCGAGAGAGTTAAAAGACTTGAAAACAAGACTCCTTAGTCCGGAAACAAAACTAACAGCGAAACATGACAGGGATATAGAAGCAAAAACTTTGGTTGAAGATGGTAATATAATTAACGAACAACTAAAAAACATGTACGCAGGCGGAGAGAACTGGGGTATTAATGATATGATGAAGAGTTTTGATGATTTTATTTTAGGATTACCAAAAGAAAGTAATATGAGGGATAAATCTCCTTCAAGGCTATCACTTGCTGAACATAGTGCCGCAGATAGGACATTAGAATACTTACCACCAACTCTGTCTCCTCGAAGAAAATTTGTGCCTGAAAGAACTACAACAGAGCCTTATACAACGGTAACGGGTCGATTGGCATATAGTTCAGCAGTAGCCAACGCTGAAATAGCAGCAAAGTCATCTAAATCACCTAGTGCGATTTCCAGAGAAAGATTTGATTATAGCTCACCATATCAAGTTGATCCATCGAGACAAAACTATTTTTCCACTAAAAGTACAACGCAAACTTTAAATGAAATATATAAAACAACGGAACAAAGCTCTCCTTTATCTGTACAAGATATATATGATGAACCTGCAGATAGTAGACTTGAAATGAATTATGAAGAAAACAGGTTGCGAAAATCTCCAAGTCCACCGCCACCAGCACCTCCTAATGGTGTTGACATTTTTCCATCAATTGAAAATAATAATGAACTACTGTCAACACACCAATCTATGAATCTATCGACGGGTAGTGCAATTCCATCAGATAATTTACGACTAAGCCCTCGTTCACCTAAGTCTCCTAAAACTTCCCCAAAACATTTAAAAAGAGATAGTACCAATATTGTAGCAGCAAAATCAGATTCTGGATTATCGTCTATGAGTGGTTGGTCCAGTTTAGAAAAAAGTCCAGGTTCGCCAAAAACAGGGAGAGTTAGTCATTCTGTTCATGAAAGTCATAAGATAAGAATTCCTTCCCCACAGTCCGTTCAAAGAATGACTTGTGATATAGATTCCAAACCTTATTTAGAAACTTTAGTAGATTCATACCAGTATGAGGATAAAAGTATCAAAAGAGATTATAACTTACGTAAAGGTGACAGCTTTAAAGATTCTTCTATAGATATAAATAGGTTACAGGAAAAAATGGATTCTAGTTTTTTTAAAAGTGATATTCCATATTCAATACCTAGTCAAAATACACTTAATAATATAGAGTATTATTACCAAAATGAAGCACCTTCAATATATTCCGTTGCTGGAAATAGGCAACCAATTTTCACTACTGTGTATAGTACACCAAGAGGTATGCTTACTGAAGATACACATTTTTCCGAGTTATTAGATAGAAATGAAATTACGGAATCGGTTCCTAAGCAAACAATTGACTCCTATCCACCTGAGCCTAGTTATCATGCTCAAACTGTTGTTATGTCTTCTTCAAACATAAATAAAAAACCATTAACGAGGGCAAATACAATGGGAGCTAATGAAATACATTTTCATCAAAATGGATATAAAGCAAATAATCATCGTTCCGGATATCCACCTGGAAATCTTACTGATGCACTTTCTTACTATCCAACATCTAGTAGATATGACTCTCCGAAAAGAATGCCTATGGAAGATCAAATAGCTTGGCAAGGAAATCGATCGCCGACTAGTTCAATGGAAACATCTAGTTTAAAATCACATTCCCTTAACATAACAGAAAGAAAACAATTTCAAAACCAATTACAACAAGAATATTTTAAGCAACAACAGTATGATCAACGAAATGGTAATGCAATAAATGAAGACCAAGAATACGATAAACAAATCATAGATCACTCCATGGCAAGAAAAGAACAATATGTAGATTCAACCGGAGTGTTAGTTTCAGAATCAGGTTACTTATCTATATCATCAAATCTTAGGGGGAAAACTCAAGACAAACAGTCAAAGAAACCAAAACGTACCTCGTCTTTAAAATCTGCTATGTCATCTGTAACTCATTGGCTCCCCGATCTGCATTTACCTAAAAAACACAGATCACACTCATTGCCTTCAGGAGTTGACACAGTTGAGCAAGCCCAGCAAGAAAAAACTCTGAAGGAAAGAATATTATCTGCTCAAAGACGCAAGAAAAAATATCATTTGGTCGCCTCAATGTCAGGACTATTACAAAAAGCTAGAAGAAAGCAGCAAGCAAGCCATCAATCCTTATCAGACCCAGAAACCTCAGAAACAGAATGGTCTGGTGGTAGATCTAGTGCCCAGTCGGAAGATAGTGACAGTGTATTCTCTGACTCTACACACGAAGGAAATGTATTTGCAAAAGTACCAGTTAAACCTAAACAACGAAAAATGAATAATCAAGAAATAATCGAACAGCAACAAATGATTCAAGAATTACAAAAACAAGGCGTGGAATTTCATGATGAAGATAATGAACGTATTATAGAAGAAAATGACAAATTTCAAACAAATGCATTACCACGAGATAAGAGCGATGATATCGATTTCCATTTTGCTCGTGTAAGCCAAATGAAAAAAGATGACATAACAGAACTTGAAAAACTAGATATTGATACTGATATATCTAATGTTGACCCATTTGAAGAGGATGTGAAGGAAGATAATCGTTCTCCTGCGTCTTTATTTGCTACCGTTGGAGACGTTAAAAAAGCATCTGCATCTCTAGACGAGGGTGTAATTGAAAATAATACATCTTATAGTGGAAGCTCTCAAGAATTTGCAGTTTCTAGAGCTTTAGGTAAATATCGCTTACGTAAGTCATCATCCGTATCTGACGATCAAATGTCCGATACATCTCCACCAAAAATCGAAACAAATATACCAGAAGAACCAGCACATCTACCAAGACAGAAATTAAAGAAATCAGCTAAATCTAGTCCACCAGAAATAATAAGTAGTTCAGCACCTGAAGAATCGATGTCCTTTTCTGAGCACAGTCCATCAATTCAAAGCGCTCGTGGTTTACCCAATAAATTTCAACCACGCCAACAGCAAAGCTTGGATATACCAAATAAGCACGACGACGATGACAGTAAAAGTACTCATTCTTGGCGAAGTGGTTCAAGAGTATCTTCTAGACGTCAAAGCACAGAAGATAGTATAGACTCCGAGGATGAGTGGTATTGTTATGAATTAAGAAAATTAGAAGAAATGGAACATCAGTCTCAGCTAGAAGCTGAAAGGGAACAAACACTAGAAGAAGAACCTGAAATTGAAGAGGAACCGGTTGAACCGAAAGAAGACTTAAAAGAAAAAATGTCTTTTGTGTTGAGAGAGTTAAAACTTAAAACTGCAACAATCAAAGTAAAGTGTGATGAAACACCACAGGAAGAGACTTGGAAAGAAGTGACAACATTCCCGGTAATGGATGAAAAAATTGATGATGATTTGCACACAGAAGAGGAATCAGACGATGACAAGTCTTATGCGGATTCAGGTTCTGGGGAAACATCTGGTCCTGACAGTCCAGTGCAAAGTGGTGATGAGTTTGAAGAAGATTATGATGCACCTGAGCAGCAATCCCAGAAACCTATTCAGGTTAAACCGCCACAACAGCAAGAGGCCCCAGTAGGAAGTAAATGGAAGCTACTAAAAGCATTAAAGGATCGAAAAGCAGAAGAAAAGACAACTGAAACGCCTGCAGCTACTACACCATCGACGGAGAAGGACAAAGTTAGCGCTGGTGTAAGTTACCTTATGCAAAAATTTCATGAAATTAGAGTTAAAAGTTAAATCATAATCTATAGCGAATAAATATAAAAGCTTGTACTACTAGTATACTCAAAATATATACATATATTCATAAAATATAACGATAAGTTAGATTATTTAGCTGAGTACTAATCGCTTCAATTCTTACAAGTACAAGAATATGTATATTATACATATTACATATATGCATATTAAACAACAAATATATAAATAGCAATAAATACAATAGTTACATGAATAAAATTCATAACATTTGTGGAGCTGATTGAGTAAATCTTGACAAAACATTATAGCCAAAATGTTATACTATCTGACTGCAAAATTCGAATTTTCTTAGAAATATAAGAACCAAAACTGCAATGCCAGGTTGTGATTGATTTTGTTACTCAACCAGTATATATATATAATAATATATGTATACATTTCTATATATCCGTGTAATTTGGAAATAATTAGAATATGGTTGACATTGAATAGATTGTAAAATATAAAGGGTTCATAAAATTTCGAAGGAAACGAATATCAACAAACGAGTTTAAACAAAATGTTCCTGCCTTTTAGTGAATGGGTGTGCAGAGCAATAGAACAGATAGCTTAGGTATTCAGTCTAGATTACGATATAATTGTATACTATCTATATTCTACATATTTAAATTCCATTATATCTGGATATATTTGAGGCAATAATATATTATACTTCCGCATCGTTATTAGACTTTCTGATGATGTATACAATATAATATTATTGGAATTTTATAAAAGCTTTAGAAACATCAACGTGTTTTTACAATAATTCATTATTATACATTGCTTAAAGTAATCGTGTAACTATAATATTAGTTATAACGTATCCAGTATTAACTATATTGAAAGTTTAGCGTTAAATTACTAGAATTAGTGCCAAGCGCTAGTTCTTGTTCATGCATCTTCATTGAACTGTAGCGTCGCGTCGTGCTTCATATAAGTATATATTAAGGTACAAAATCATTCGCCGTCATATCATATCATATCATACAGAGTCTTTTGTTTTAACCAAATTAAAAAAAACCATCTACTCTGATCAGAGATATATTTACTCATTAATATTTACAATTATTTCTAATAAAAAAGCAAACGATGAAATTATTTACGGTCATGGAAATGGAAATGCTTTAAATGTCTATAAAAATTATATTTGTATACTTATTGATTCAGAAGAATATTTGACGTCAAAGTCAAGTGGTAGTATTTATTTTTAATGATATATAAAGTCCATGATGTTTTAAACGAACAAATCCTTTAGTTTGAATTAAAACGTTGAAAGTCGATTACTATCATAAATTAAAAAAAAAATGTACCGTAGACTAGGGTTAAAATTGCTTAGGATGTTCAATCGTATAGCTCTCGACACCTACAAAAAAAATTAGATGGCACTAAATGTACTAATGTTGTTATTTCTAGAAAAAATTAGATGGTACTTATAACAAATATTATAAGGGCAAGTTTGAAATATATGTACGTATATAAACAGCTATGCATTTATTCCATACATTTTTATATAACGACTAATGTTAAAGGTTTATTATATTCCGCTAAAGCCCATTATCTATTAAACGTATTAATCAAACTTACGCTTTTAAGGTAATGAATATTAAAAAGCTAATGAAAACTAGTACTATAGCAAGAACATTTTCACGATTATATTGATAACTAAATAGAGGTTAAATAATAATTTGTTATTATAAGTCTATGTTATTAGTAAATTAATTCTCCATTTGCAGTGTTAAATAACAAGTTGTTAAGTTAAAATTTTTACATAATCCACTTCCGGTGTTAGCCAATACTTATCTATTATAATTTTTCTGATACTGCCAGTAGTTGAAATATTTTTAAAGAGATATAAAGGCTTTAATTTTGTTATAATTATGTGATTATGTGGAAATTTTATCTGTTTCCAGGTTAAGTTTATTGTTATTGCTTTTATGTTATAAATAAAATGTTAGCTTTTTTTATTTTTTTTATTATTTGTTATTAATCGTTGTTTTTTTTTAATTTTAGAATGGCACCGGCGGTTTTAATGACCAAGGCGGACGCGGAAATGGGTAAGATTTACATATTCTGTACTTCTAGCATTACTGTATCATATATAATAAGATATATATATATATATATATATATATATTAATTTTAAAATTTTCCACCTGTTTTATAGGCACCCTGGCGATAATCCATTTTATAGTAATATCGACAGCATGCCTGATATTAGGCCGAGGAGAAAATCCATCCCTCTCGTATCCGAACTTGTAAGTAAACTACTTATTGATCGATGTTATAAATTTCTAGTAAAAATAAAATGGAGCTAGTTCTCTTTCTTTTGTGACTGGTTTCAACTATCTTTATTAAAAAAATGTAGTATTAATACCCGATGTAACCTTTATAATTCATTTTTAACCAAAAGTGTATACCGACTTCAAAACCATTTAAAAGTTATTACCTTGTTTTCCATAATGGATGTTTTTTTTTTAAATTAATTCCCCGTTCTTGACATGTAATCTATTCATTAAAAAAAATAAAATCGATATTAAATCTTCGATAATATCGAGTATTATATAAAAATACAATCGAATTCAGTACTTTCCTCACTAGCTCTTTTTGAAGTCGGTCACAAAAAGGTAGATAATTGGAACTAGTCTTTAATGTTTACAGCTCGCATCGACGTGCGCTTCCTGATGCTTAGTAACATTAGGCGCGTAATAAATGTTTTCTTCTGAACGGGATATTTCTGTAAAATACTTCCATAAGCAATTCACCTGGAGATTTTCAACGTAGACGCTTATATTACTTATTATCGATATATCTACGAATATAATGTCCACGTGAACTGTTTAGATTTGATGATTTATTTTGTTTTAAAGACTTTCGAGCAGTCTATACAAAGCCTTCTCTTTTCTTGATGTATTATGTTATATTTGTGATATATGTGTCTCCCTTCTAATCCTACTTGTGTAGGTGGTATTTACCTACGTGATTTTAGAGGGCCTTCCAACACCAAACACCTGCAACATATAGTGGATATAGGGGTCACCTGAAATTTAATGATAGTGTAGCAGAACCAATATAATGCAACTGACTATTCCTTGTTAAAATTAATAATCTTATTGCATTTTACCCCTTACCATGGACCTGCAGGTTCTCAAGGTATATCTATCCCAATAACACTTTCTTCTCTGCATGGATCTCTATCATATAATAAAATTAATGCTTTTGATATGCAATTGTTTTTTGTTAAAAATTTCTCTAGATCGGCCGATTTTACTTTTGACTTATAATTAGACTATATTATTTGTAAGTTACTGCCTACGCCTTTGCATGATACTGCTACCTTGCTATAAATTTTACCAGTGTATATTATATAAATATATTTATCAAAATATGTATGTTTTAATCTACTAAGAAGATAACAGCAAAAAATTGCACGAGCTGAGGTTAATTTTTAATTTTATTATTTTTAGTTTCTTTGCTAAAAAAGAAATAAACCCTTTTACATTCGGGATGCATATACTACATTTTGTTGTGCTGGCATCACTTTTATTTAGTACAGAATTAACACAAAGTTTACGACATTTGTTTGTATGCATATTTGGAAAATGAATTTCTATGTATGTAAATTAATAACGAAGCAACAAAACTCTATTTAAAGTAGTAAAATCTAGATTTTATGGGACAGGCTTAAAGAACAGCTTTTAATTATAGCATGAGTAGCAATCAATAATTATTCAATAGAATTACAATTATAACAATTAATAATAATATTCAACGTAGAAGTTAAACTTAATACTTAAATTTTGAATTAATTAGATTTTTTAGATTATAGACATCTTTACGACATCTGTAACTAATACCTGTATTTTCACTGTATAGACGATGGCTGCAACTAAAAGGAACGCAGGTTTGACATCGGCTGTTCATCGAGCTACGTTGAATGATGAAGAATTAGTAAGTGTGATTTCTAATAAAATTATTTAAATTGCTTACTAAATAAAACATCTAAAGTAATAATAAAAATTAACAAAAGGAAGGAATCTATTTCTAACTTTTCAGTTAGAGAAAAAGATTCAATCTTTCTGTTGATATTTGAACTATCAAGTGTGTTACAGAAAATGCACGTTTACAAGAAGACCTTGCAAGCCTTAATATACCCAATATCCTCAACTACGCCTCATAATTTTGTACTATGGACGGCCACATCACCGACTTACTGCTACGAATGTGAAGGTTTACTCTGGGGAATTGCAAGGCAAGGAGTTAGGTGCACAGAGTGTGGTGTCAAATGCCACGAGAAGTGTAAAGATTTGCTCAATGCCGATTGTCTACAGAGTAAGTATCGGTTCATATTTGTGATTGGTTTTATATAAGATGCTATTGACAGTTGGCTTAAATGTTTTATCTGGGAAGAAAGTTATAAATATAAGAAACGGTTTAGTAAACTTACTTAACGGTTTCCATAAAATCTTATGAAACTGTAATATTGTTTAAGCCAGTTGTTTAGCTAGATGTGAAAATAATAGAACTAGTATTAATTATAGTTATTTTTTCTATGAGGAATTCTTTTCTATAGTTCAAAAAAAATATTATAGTCGCAACTTGTTAGAACATAATATTTAACACCCTATGAATCGATAAATATAACCATATACGGATTCACGTTCACGCCCTCAATACGAAGATCGTTACATCATAAAGATATATTCGCATTTACGACCTCTATGTTTTCTACTTTTCTGGCAGCGGCAAAGCGCCGTTCTCCTTATTAAGTTGAAGTAGTGTCAAGATGCACTCCTAGTGGGTCACATAGTAGACAAGATCTTTGTTACACAACGACGCCGAAGGCAATCAAGTTTATTCTAACATTCTACAAAAAGCTTAATAGCCGTTAGGTTTTCATATAGCAAAATGGATCACATAAAATGAACAAATTACGTGAACATATATATCACAAATCAGTTATGTATAGGTTTCTTCTAAATAGTATAAACAACAATAATGAATTAGTTAATATATTATTAAGAGCGCGTGTAACGAGAATTAATATTTTATTTTAATATTATATTATAATATAACACTTGACATCATTTTGACACATAAGTGCATGGAGATAGAGCGGATGTTCAAAGAATATTCCTAAGTCTTCTGATCTTATGGAGTTTGAAAAGCACTTAACAGGTCATCCGACTTCTCAAGTTCTTTGTCCTTAACGTCTTACGTCAGTTAAGATCGCCGATCAGTTTGATTTGGTAAATTAACTTTTGTCCAATTAAATAAAACGAATATGACAGTTGTAAATCCAAATATTATGAATTACAATTTAATGAATGATGTAACGATCTCCAATATATATATTACGAAAATAGTTTTCCCATACACGACTAGTTTAGCAATCTAGATGACATCCAAACCTAAAGGTAAAATACACATCAGTTATTGTAATACATAATTAATTGTTTGAACGTAATGACGTCGTAGACTAAATTTATTTTGAGGTGAAATATGCATGATTAAAATTCTTGCATGATCGTCGGTGGTTAATTATATCAATGTCAATGGCCTAGAAATACAATGTTGCCATCTCTAGGCCTTAACAATGATCAAGAGTTTGTACTCGTTTGTAACTTTGTACACAACACTGAGTCGTAAACTGGTTTTATATAACCTTTAATGAAATATGTATGAATTATCATATTTTTTCCTCTCAACGTTGTGTTTTGATTTTACTATTTCCTTCTTTTTATGTGTGACCTCATATAATACAGCATGTACCTTCCTCCAACAAAATTATCCTTTTCGCTTATCGATGTGCATGGCTATCGGTATAAAAATGACATATTTTTTCAAAATTCAACCTCCTATATTCGATTAGATTCATATTCGCACCATCATGTAGGCGGGCAGTCGGTTTCTTAGAATAATCCATAGACTTCATTTTATGCAAATTTATTAGTCGACTGCACGTCATTGTCATATTTTAGTCTACATTTTAAAAGCATTTATTTTATTAAATACATATATATATAAATTTTGTTTATTTTTTATTATTTGTCACATGATTACAATTTTAGTAATTTATTTATTTCCTATTATAATAATTTCTAACTATCCGAAACGTTTTCATATTATTAGTTTGATTGTATATTTTTCTTTATACTTACACATACACATAAAATATGTATTCATATTCTAATATGTGTAAACTGTATATTTTATTACACAAATCAATATTTTATGATAAAATGTTTTTGAAATGTAGACAATATTCACTTAGATAGGGATACCGGTCCTGTTCCTCACAGGCTACCCCGCCCAGCGCCGAAATTTGTCAAGAGCCCTTAAAAATATAAAATGTAAATTATTCTATTTAAATATCTTAAAACATTCCGCATTTTCAGTAACACCACTCTAAAAGGATGCCTTAAAGCTTCAAAACACAAGCGCCCCAATAAAACAAATTCCAACTGTACCTGTTAGCAATGTGTGCACGCAGTCCAAGTATTTGTCCACTTCAATATTATATGTGGTCTTAGTTTACTTTCCTTACGTGTTTTAATTTATAGACTTCGCGTTTCTGTGTTTATTTTAATTATTAGCGTTATGTTTTAATTTTATATCTTCAAAAAATTTCAAACCGTATTTCTTAATCTAAAATAGGAAAGCTTAAAAATGTTTTTGTCAAAAATTACCAACAAATAAACCAACCACTCTTGATTATCTCAATGCTATGTTCATGAACAGTTTGTGGATTTTCAATGCGAATTTTGATAAGGCACAAAACTGAACATATAAAGAATTATTTTTGCAAAAATAACATTGAGATACTTTTTCATAAAAAGGCGCCGTGCTCAGGTTTGCTCCGGCTGGCGCCGCTCAAGGTTGTCGACTTGATCAGATCCAACCGTCCTGTATAAATAATAATTATAAATGAAAAATTGGTTAGATTGCAGTTATAAGTTGGAATCTGGTTAGGTTGTATCCATTGAGTGGTCGTGGCAGGCCTGACTGCAGGGCGGGGGGCCCTCCCGGCGCAACCCGCACTAACCAAGAACAGTATTGGCACCGCCTGAGCAGTGTGTTTCGCAGGGGCTGCTGAAAAGTCTTCGAAACACGGCGCCGAAGACAAAGCTAACTCAATTATAACTGCGATGAAAGAACGAATGAAACAGCGAGAACGAGATATGCCAGAAATTTTCGAACTTATCAGGTAATTTTCCCAAAAATTGTGCAACGAAATAAAAAAAACGTGGTTAATCTAAATACCTATGTATAATTTATTTTTTGAACAATTATTATATTTATATGATCATATTTATTTATTATCAATATTTTGATACCTTGAGAGAGTTGGCAGTGTATATAATTATTACGTGATGGTCAGGAAAGTCGATTTTTAATTACAAAAGCTAACCATACTCTCTTATAAAATAATTTTTGACCCTTATGTATATGCAACAGACGCGTGTTCAGCATCGAACCAGAGGGACATTCGGCACACATGAGCACCGTGAAGCAGTCCGTCCTAGATGGCACCTCGAAATGGAGCGCGAAGATCGCCATCACAGGTTCGGAGATGTGTCGTGGTTTTCTTTTTCAGATCCGTTTGCAGATATCCAGGTCTCCAGAGGAACCGGTCAGGACATCACCAACACAACACAAACACACTTAATTGATTCGTGTCTTTCGTTTCATGTGGCGGCCAGGCGGACTTTTAACGTCGACCCCGACACTCACATAGACAGCCTCGAACAGGCCGAGCAAATCACTATTGAAGGGACTTCGAAATGGTCCTGCAAAATCGCCATCACAGGTTTGCAGTGGTCTTTTGCGGCTACGAACCGCACGCTCGCAAATTTGAATCTATTAGTAATGACTTCGCCTAATTTCTCTATACCACTTTTTGATATGTGCTAAAATTTATTTATTATAAGATGAAATAAAATATTAGTATTGATATTTTTTAAGTTGATCATTTTAGCAAATATCAAAAACTTCTATGCAACTTTACTTTACTAACCCAATCCATTCACGGTCGTTAGTGCACAGCCTCAACTCACTTCTATTGACAAAACGTAGCTTTTTATAACCATCAACACAAGGAAATTCCACGAATCAAACACTTACAATTACAACAATTAAAACAACGAACGCACACTAATTTTAAGATTTTTACCTACAAATGAACACTTCACATTGAATTTTATAATGAGTGCAATCATAATTCAGTAACACGTTTGTTAAAATAACACTGTTGCATGAATATCACAAATTAATAATAATTTGTTACTGTCACTCACTTCCAGACCCGACACTGTTATGCGGACAATATATTGATTGGACGGATTGACCCGAAATTATAGCAACTTTAAATCCCTTCCGTAGACTTGAACCAAAATAGGTGAATGCATATAAATAGCGAAATGAAAGCATGCAGGATAAAAACCTGTAAAAAAGTACTCTTTTCTCTCTTCTTCTTTCTGCTATCTCTTCTGAAACTTCCGATTCGTGAAAATTCCACTTTAGATTTCATCCCCGTGCATAATTTTATTCATACTTTGAAATTTACTACCTTGATCAAGTTAACATTAGAAGTTGCGAATGTAGTCGCTATGTTCAAGTTGTTTTAGGCTCGAGTTTGGGCATATATACATAGATAAAATTCTGGTAGATTTGAAGCTAGTGTCTTCTTATCCCCATTCCAACATACCACAGGGAAACTACATAAAGCCATCGAATCATCGAGGTAACGTTAAAAATGTTTTAATACAAGGTAAGTTTTCTTGCTAGGATCATAATTTGTTAATTACATTCTATATATTGCAAATCATCTCATGATTAATAGGTGTAATATCAGAGTAATCTAAATTTGTTAATTTGCATACAGTGTAAGCCTATTACTTGTTTTGCTCTGCCAATAAATAAGCTTTAATATATGTACCTGCTACGTTGTACTAAAGGCTAAAATATAAAAATAAATCTTTAAATGGAAAATAATCAATGCTATAAAATTTTGAAATTTATTTAAATTTTAATATTTAGTTTTTAGTCACATTATTAATAACCAACTTTTCATGGGCAGTTATCTGCGCTCAGGGGTTGATAGCTAAAGATAAAAGTGGAACATCAGACCCGTACGTAACCGTCCAAGTAAGCAAAGTCAAGAAGAGGACCAGAACTATGCCTCAAGAGCTCAATCCAGTTTGGAACGAGAAATTTTACTTGTAAGTAATTAATGATTAGTCAATATATCAATACCTTTTCCTGTTCTAAGAACGTTTTATACCTTTTTACCATAAAATCAGTCGTCATTTTTAACACGTTTTAACAAGGTTAAGATGTACATTATGGTATTTACCAATAAATATAAGTATAGACTCTGAAAAGTTTTAATACAAATTCCTTCAAAATACCTATTTTATTGTAGTGAATGCCACAATTCTTCGGATCGGATAAAAGTAAGAGTTTGGGATGAAGACAACGACTTGAAATCTAAACTTCGACAAAAGTTGACGAGGGAATCGGACGATTTCTTGGGTCAAACCATAATTGAGGTGAATAATAAAAATGCTAATACTTCTACCTGAGTTTGAACATTCAATGTATGTATATTCTATAGATTTTTACTGAGGCAGCTGCTCCCATTTTTTTAAGTAATTGTATATAATTTATGTCCACACGATACATGTTTTTTAACACGAAACTATTGATTTTTATTATTTTTGGCCTAGTTTTACATCACAACAAAAAATTACGTTTTATGCATCAAAATATTTATTTCGTTAATATTATATAAACCGGGCTTTGTTGTTATAGGTACGGACACTATCAGGTGAAATGGATGTGTGGTACAACCTAGAAAAGAGAACAGATAAGTCAGCAGTATCGGGAGCTATCAGATTGCATATCAATGTTGAAATAAAAGGAGAGGAAAAAGTAGCCCCCTATCACGTTCAGGTAAGTGAATTTATTTGAAAATATAATATAAATGGGCAGGGAGATGATGATAATATTATGTAGAAAGTGGATTTTTTATAGGACCACAGATACAAATTGCATACTATTAATTTTATTTAATATTTATTCATTTAAAATAGTATCTTACTATCTAATCCATGTCAGTAATTTTGAATACGTTCAAAATTGCTGATGAAAAGCTTAAACATTAATAATTTCTAATTTTTTTATTGTTAGGTGTGAACCGGTAACAAAAACACAATTCTTTCCAGATTAATAATATTAGTATAGATTTATTGTCATTATACAAACATTTCACACTCCATATGGGAAATTCAACAGGTTCGGAAATATTGGCACCATGCCTTTTGGCCAAAAGCCAGCGTGTCGGTAATCACTGCGTAGTGCAGCAATTACTAACTTAGCGAAATAGCTTGAATACTGAATAAAGTGAACAATAATACTTACCACATACATAATTTACTTGATTTTCTGAAAGTGGCCTAATTTCTTGTAGGAACATAATTTATGTTTCTTGATGAAAATATTTTTAAATTACAGTAGTTTTGTATATAAGAAAATTTATTTCTCTGAATTTACTTTCTGTGATTTCAAGCAAGGCGTGCTCATTAATTCCTAAAATGATAGAAATGTATTTTATTGCTTTATTGCCATTTAAGCAGCGCACGCCGATAAAGCAAATCAACGGCCAGTTTTTTCTGATTTCAACTAAATTTATTATGATTTCTGACAGTAATATATACCTTAGAGACATCTAACACCTCAGTCTCTCCCGTGAAATTGATTGCTGTAAAGCATTCGAAACGTCGGGAACCAAAAATCAAAATAAATTCGCGAAAAAATCCGAAAAGATAGTTTTATTTAAAATGTCAAGTATTCGCGTAAATCTAAGAAAATATTAAGTAATATATAGCAAATATATATCACTCGGCGGTATTGTAGCTTTCTGTTAGTATAAGATTTTTCAAAATCAAATCACAATACAATTTGAACAAATTTACAATGTGTTTAAGTATGCGACTTCTAGGATGTGTTAATTTTCCCTGATTCTATAATCATAGACGAGACTGATAATAAAGTTTGATGGGACAACTTTCGAATAAATGTGCAAAGTTCGAGGATACCACTAACTACGCGGAACTGCTGGGCGGGATAATGTTTAAGTATAATTTCATCTCCGCCTTTGGAGGCATCTAGATGCAAATTTTAAAATAGCCCCGATTCTCATAAGTCTTAATTTAGGACGTTAAATATAATATTGTTTCGAACAAAATAAAATAGAACTTGTGACTTAGAATAGAAATGGAAATATTGTTTAATTCAATATTTACGTGCGCTTTTAGTGTATCTTACTGATTTATAAAGATAGACCATATATTTCTCCCAAAGACTATAAAGGCTTTATGGTTTGTGTATTGAACCATTAAATGATATTTCAGTTTAAATTAAGGTTTAAAAGCTTACAGGAAAGAGTCATTGAAGCAACTAAACTAGCTTAAATTTGAAAAAAAATATGTGGATTGAAATTGTCTTTTATCAGCTAAATATATCTTTTGTTATCATTAAATAGAATAAATAAAATAAAATAGCCTTTAATTACTAAAATAATTTGACATTATACACACATATGCTATTTTTTTTAAACATAGATGACATATTATATAGAAAATATAACAATCATAAAACAAGAAAAATTAGTGTCTTATAAATGAAGCTGAATAATACTAATCATTACTAATGATTAAAAGGTTCATCACAATCCATTCATTCTAAATTTGACTACGCCGTATTGATTGGATACGCAACTTGTAACGACGGTTCATTTAACGTCGGGCTTATTTTAAGTTTAGGCAGACAGTTAAATTATGTAAAACTTGCCTGGTTTCTTTGAATTAAATAAATTCTTCTAACAACTACGTTATTCTAAATAAATCATTTGTGTGTTTCCTATATAAAACGCGAATAATATGATATTTATACGTAGTACACCAGTACTTAATTAAACAATTTTCATTTTGGAGACAAATATTAAGCCAATACTTTCTTAGATTTACGCGAATATTTGATATTTTAATCCGCGAAATAATCCGAAAAGATAGTTTTATTTAAAATATTAAGCTGTAAATGTGACAGTATAACTAAAACTTGTCTAACTTTCACGTGTTTAGTTTGTCTAAAACCACTTTTCTGCACATTGTATGGGATATACGTAAATTTCTCCATCTGCATAAAACTTTACTACACCCATGGGTGAGATATATTACGTAAGAGCATATTACGTAATGTACGTCTCAAATTAGCTTATTTTGCGGGCATTACATGTAACTTTTCTTTTAGTTTAAGTTTAGATAATAATTAAGTTTAATAATGTTTAAAACATAAAAATGAAGAGCTTTTATTTTGTTACTTTATTTTAAAAATCAAAACTATCTTATACATATAATAAAATTGTAACTAAGCCGAATCTGTACATTAAATATTTTTTTGGAAAATTTTATTGAAATAGACATTATTATCGATACAGAGGCCGAATCTATAGTTTTTAGAATTTTTGTCTGTCTGTTACCGCATCACAGAAAACCCACTGGAGGGATTGTAATGAAATTTGGTATGGTAATAGCTGTTTTTTTTCTGTCAGGTAAAACCCTGTTCCCGGGTACCCGCCCGCCAATAGCTGGTTATCCGGGTCAACATATAGGAAACTTTTTACCGCAGGAAAATGAAAAAAAAAATCTCAGAAAAAATACAAAAAACTGCAATGTAAGAGTATACTAACGTGTAAAACCTAAGAATTTGGTTTTTGTCATCTGAACGCGGGCGGAGCCGCGGGCTATGCTAGTATTTCATATAATTTAACATAAATATTTTAAAAATATGAAATTAATATATATTTTAAACTCTATAAGTATAAAATATCACACAATTCAAATTCTAGCTTCCTTTGTACCTATTCGGAGATAAACTTGCTACCGAATAAAGAAACACATAAATAGTCAATGTGACACTGTGTCACTAGGTTGAACTACGTAGAACTTTTGTGTGCAACTTGAACTGCTACAGGGACTTGAATATGAAGTAAGTTTCGTATATGCTAGGAAAATAAACCTTGCAGCGTTTTAATATGTCCCGCAATAATTGCTAATAACAAAGTGTTGCCATACATATGTATTTTACTAGCAGAAATCGCGACTTTGCTCGTCCTAAAACTACAAAAAAAGCTTAAAAAGATAGGTTTCATACAAACTTTTAACCCCTATTTTACTCCTTTATGGGATAAATTTCGAAAAATGCTAATACATGTATTTATTTAATTGTATTAATACCAAGTTTCAAGTAATTCTGATCTTAAATATTTTTTGAGTTGTATTACAACGTTTTTCCTAGCGGGAATGAGAAAATCTCCTGCGGTATTAAGCCTATATCGCTCTCCAGCCCTTCAACTATCTCTACACAAAAAATCACGCCAATCCGTCACTCTGTTTCGACGTTAAAGAAATATAAACAAACAAACAACACACTTTCACATTTATATTATTACAATGGATTACATAAGGGTGTTCTATGCTTACCTCCTCGTCCTCGCTCAGCAAAATCCAATATTATTAAACTTACACGAACTGGCTAAGTGCGGGCTTTCTAAAGTTTTCCTTCATCTTTTTACGGACTGTTACTTCGAACATTACACGAAAAGTCTGTCTTATATGAAACACGATTAATCTTCTGTCGGCAACTTTTCAATAACGTATTATTCTATTAGGCTTTGTTCTGTGATTGATTTTGTAACTTATAATTATTATAAAATTACGTAACAACATTCATTTGTTATATCATATCTCTAAACATATTTACAAAAAATAAGTTATACAAATCTTTAAGACACTACCTATGTAGTGTATGTTACAAGTTATAAAGTTTCGACACACTTAATACATTTAAAAAGAATGTTACGCTTTCTATTCGTGATGTGAACATTTGTCATAACATTTTTTTTTCTTTCTTTCATTTTATTTTTAGAATTTTTAATTTTGGTTTTGTTAATTGATTGTTCAGATTTAGTTGCACCTATTAACTTTAAGTAATTCATGTTATCAACACTGTTTTTAGTGCATGTTGTGTTCTCCAGTAATTGGGAGTACATGTTGAACACTATCCAAAGAGCCTGTATTTTTTGTATATTTATGTACTTCTGTTGGAGATCCTTAAAAAAAATATAAATAAAATAAATAAAGCAAAAATATTTGCCATATTCAAATATCAAAATGTTGAATGGTATAGAAAATGCAGTGCAGCGCCATCTAGAGAAGATATACAGCAAAATTAATAGCATAAAGACCTTCATGTAAAAATACTTGTGGGTCACATTTTCAAAGCAATCAGTGCAGAGAAATTAAAAAAATGGCGATTATTCACAAACAAAGTACAGTTTTCTTCTTTTCTGAAGATCTCCATCACGTTCATATTGGAGATAAAAAAATATAGAGAAAATATACCTGCCCTTGTATTTTCATCGTAACAAAATCCTAACGAGTTTTGCGATAAAGACAAATTCGTCTAATTGTTTCTTTTTAAATTTTATAACTGAAGACTTTTAATAGAAAACTGTTAGAAAACATACGTTTAAAAATCACTTAAAGAGTTCCACCCCTAGAGGTTTTGATGTCGGTGAATAATTACATTTATATAGGACATACATAGATACTTGCTTTTATATATTATATTAATGTATTTTTTTCTTTATGTATCTGTAAGTCTTCAAGTTTAAGCAAGTGTCTTAAAAATATTTTTCTTTTTTAGTAGATACTTAAAGCGTCTAAGCATTGTATAACTTATATTGAGGAGATTTGTTGCAAGTTCAAATGTAAAAATGTAATATTTGAATAAATAATCATATAAATAGACTGAAGGATTCCCGCCCTCCATTAGATGGTAGTAATGTGACTCGCGAGACAAAGCTAATGTACTAAAATAAAAGCATACCCTCATCGTATTAAGGGGACACCATGGAGTCGCATTCGTATACTACCATAATGTGGTTGGTATCCGTATGTGAATCCGCGATATATAAAACTAGCGACTCAATCGCTTTGCTCGGGTTCGTCCCTAGGTATATATAGTTTTTTTTTGAGCGGAACCCTAACTCTTTTACTGAAATAAAAGTAGCCTAAGTTACTCCGTATAATATCAACTACCTGCCAGTGAAAGTTCTGTCAAAATCGGCCCAGCCGTTTCGGAGATTAGCCGGAACAAACAGACAGACATACAGACAGACAAAAATTTTAAAAATTGCGTTTTTCTTATAAATACCGCACCTATACAATTCCATATGAATTTAGTATTTTAAATTATCTGTATAAATATAAGCGAAGTTACGGGTATTTATTTCTAGGAAAATTTCTAGGGCCACTGCGCTAGAGGCCCCTCATAAATCCTTTCTCTGTTTTAGCAGCTGAGTTCATTTACAAGTCAGAACGCGAACAGTCCTATAAATCCACAGTAAAAATGCAACTGTCCACCATATAAAAAAGCTCTTAAAATGAAACAGAACCAGATCGAAATGCGTAAAGATAAATCCAACGATAGGATATAGGTATAGGGGATTTTATTCTAAAGCTAGAAAAAAAAGAATTACGGTTTTTGATTCGAAGCAATTTCAAACAATTTCGGGTTTCTGTTTTAGTTTTATGGCGGAGTTTGATAATTTTTCAGGCATTTGCACATGGACTTTCATAGTGTGCTTAAAAAATTAGAATCTCGTATAAACCACCTGGGAGATAAAAACAAAGTAAAGGTGTCCAAAGCATTCAAATGCAAAATATTATTTGAATAATAATATATCCCATTATCCCAGTATCCCCTAACAATTAATATTATAAACGCGAAAATTTGGATGGATGTTTGTTACTCAATCACGCCAGAAAGGCTGAATGGATCTGGATGAAATTTGGCACAGAGATAGATTATAGTCTGGAATAGCACATAAGTTGCTTTTTATTTCGTAAAAATCTACGGTTCCTGTAAGTTTTGTTTTTGTTTTTCACTAGGGACGAACCTAGTAAACGAAAATAGTGAGAAGGCTCAAAAGAACTAAACATTTTGAGCTAGTGTAGTGTTAAAAAAATAGTGTAATGTGGTCATCATTAAAATAATTTCAAATTTAATTACTTTAGTTTTAAATTTGTTAGTAGATGGCGCTACCCAAAAACGTTAAAACATGGAAACAAGACCTTTTTATCTAGACCGAGGATATGCATGGAAACTAGCTAACCTATCCAATAAAAGTTTGCCATATAATTGTTTATTTATAATAATATAATAATAAAAAAATGTATTATAACAATATTTGGAAAGCACATAAAAATAACGCTCACTTAAAGCCTTTTATAAAAAAATGGATATATTTCAACTATAAATTCCTTACTGAAATATATTTCATGAACAGAATAAAATAATTATGAAACTGCAAGTGATAAGGTGAAATTAATAATATTATAGTACTACCAATATAGAACACAAGAACAATTGTCTTCCCCTTAACTAGAGAGTATAAGAAAAGTGCCATTGGACACATTCTTAGATAAATTATTTTATAAAACTAAGTTACAGTTAAATTACTTATTAGCATTTTTGGCTAAATCGTAAAAAAAACTAGGGACGAACCCGAGCGAATGAAATGAGAGTGAGTTGCTAGTATTTAAATATAAGCACCACTAAACTACTGTAATAGTACTAATACTGATTTAATCAGTTTCAAAATTACTGTTATCTTTAAAACAAGAAAATATATTTTTCATCAGCTTCATTCTGCGAGTACGTAAACCCATAACCATTCTTAGAAGCATTTCATTTTGATTCCGCCTTTACGCATCCGAGTAAAACTTTTACCGCCTGTGGGATTGGAGTACACGTATAAGAGAGAATTTTATTTTATTTACAAGTTAATAAAACTTTTTACTTTATAATTTTTTTTATCAATATTTATATTTGTTTCACCGTAATGTTCGATGTATGTACCTTTATAGACTTTTTTTGATAATGTTGATATGGTTCTCATTGACGTTTATATGTATACTAGCATTGCCCGCAGCTCCACCCGCGTTTAGATGAGCAAAAAACAAATTCTTAGGTTTTACATTGCAGTTTTTGTATTTTTTCTCAGAAATGAAATATTTTCCCGCGGTAAAAAAAGTATACTATATGTTGATCCGGATACCAAATTTCATCAAAATCCCTCCAGTGGTTTTTCTGTGATGCGGTAACAGACAAACAGACAAACAGACAAAATTTAAAACTATAGTATTAAAATTCTAAAAACTATAAATTCGGCCTCTGTATCGATATTAAGGTTTATTTCAATAAGATTATATAGTTACAATTTTATTATATGTACCTATAGAAGTAAATAGTAGATTTTGTATTGACTTTCTTGGCTCATTTTAAAATATTACGTTCTATTTAATTATAAAATTATTATCCATATATCCCGTAAAACTTTTGCAACTGCATTAAATGTTACACAAGTAGGTATATATATCTAAGGATAGATACAATAATTCCGCTGTTTTACAGGTAAGAACTAATGCAATTAAAAAGTTGCCAGCGTATGATACTCACGACCCCATTACCGTAATAGCCGTCTGAGCTTAATAAGTTCCTCGCAAGGAGAATAAACAGATATAATAAGTTTAAAATGGAAATTAAAAAAAAAGTTTAATTACAAACTTTTAAACTTTCGTTATTTCATTTCCTTCGTAGTATTTAAAAATGCTTTCAAAATCGGTCAAGTGCGAGTCAAATTTGTACACGAAGGGTTCCGTACCATCGTATATGCATAATAACGCAATAGAAATACATACTCAGTGAAAGATTCAACTATCTATTACGGTTCATGAGATACATTGACAGACAGACGGACGGACAGCGGAGGCTTAGTAGTAGGGTACCGTTGCTAGAGTATGAAGCTAAAATAAAAGCCTGTTCAAAATAATTGCTATTTGAAAAACAGTTCAGTTTTTATTAAATCCTCCATTCATCTTTTTGACCTTTTCATATTAAAAAGTTTTTCACACGTTGCTTTGTTGGGAAATGAAGAAAGGACAAACCATAGAATGGGCGCATTTACAATAATTATAGTAATAATTACAAACAAAATTTTAAAATGTTTGTTATTATGATTACAAAATTCCTTTATTAGTACATACAGAACGTACAGAGAGTATGTATTACGTATATTAGGATTCTACCAGCAAAATTTTTAGATTTGTAGCTTGTTAACTTTCTGAGGATTCGTGGTCTTCAGTGATTGATATTTCGTTTTTAGCGTTCCGTAGGCAGGTGGCTATATATATAGATGTTTCTCAGGGACTTTTTTGTTCAAGCCAAGCAATAGTTACAGAGTTATATGCTTCTAAAGTCCTAAACTAACTTCTAAAGTATCTTGTAGATGGGTAAAAATTCTACTGTACTTTTGACGTAGAAAATTAGTGTGATGACCGCATGATTTTTTCTGTCCGAAAATTTATGAGGCCGTCGGTACCACCCCGCACATCTATCAGAAACTTCGCTCTAGCGAGTCTGACAATGAGTTTAGTTCTCGAGGTCCGCTCGATAGCTGATGCGAATTTCTGATAAGTGTGTGGGGTCTAGTACAAAATGTATAGAAAAGGCGCCTTTCGACATACTGATCAGAAGAATTCTGATGCCTGATCGGCGGCATCCGGAATTCATCAAAAGCCTCAGACACGTTAGAATTCTGATAGTATGCGGGGTCTAGACCAAAACATTTGAGCAGAGTGCCTTCCTTTCTTTTTCTTTCCTAATTTACTATAATATCATTACATATATAATAAAATTGTAACTAAGCCGAATCTGTACATTAGATATTTTTTGGAAAATCATATTGAAATAAACATTATTATCGATACAGAGGCCGAATCTATAGTTTTTAGAATTTTTTCTGTCTGTCTGTCTGTAACCGCATCACAGAAAAACCACTGGAGGGATTTTGATGAAATTTGGTATTGTGATAGCTGGTTATCTGGGTCAACATATAGGATACGTTTTACCGCGGGAAAATATCTCATTTTTGAGAAAAAATACAAAAACTGCTATGTAAGAGTATACTGATATGTAAAACCTAAGAATTTGGTTTTTGGTCATCTGAACGCGGGCGGAACCGCGGGCATTGCTAGTTAATTTAATATATCAATAAAAAAAAAATAAAATAAAAATAAAAATATTTTATTCATTAACAAAATGTTTACAAATTACAAATAAGGATGAGATCGCCTTTTAAGTGTACAAAACACCTGTGACAGACAATCTCGCTCTTCCATAGCCACATCAAAAGTAACTTGTTATAGCAAATTAAGTTTTACAATATTTGTTAGTAAAATAGTGTGTGTGAGTTTGTGTGTGTGTGTGTGTGTGTGTGTGTGTGTGTGTGTGTTTGTGTGTGTGTGTGTGTGTATGTGTGTGTGTGTGTGTGAGTGTATGTATGTGCGTGTGTGTGTGTGTGTTTCATATTCAGGAGATTGATTCCAAAAGCATTTCTGTATCCTCATATTTATTCGACTTAAGCCAATTAGTTAAGACTGATTTACAGTGATGATAACTCAATAGATAGATTTCTATGGTTTTGTTTATTTTATTATATAAGCGTCCTGACAGAATTTTGTACTGACGTGCAGCGAAAGCTGTTTTGATCCTAGGCAGCATAAGAACACCACGATTTCTTCTTTTATCTACTATGTTAGAATCAATAACCATATTTTTATGTCTTTTTAAAACAACCCATAAAATATATAATTGTCTAACGGATAGAATGTTGCTTTCTGAGTATAATTCACGAGTAGGATATGTGTATGATTTGAAGAACATCACTTTGAGTAGTGACCTCTGTGCTCTTTCCACTTCCAGAAATTTAACTTTAGAGGCTCCACCCCACACTGAGATACAGTAACACAACACTGACTGGGCTAATGCGACATATATTTTAGTTAATAGTATTTTCGAAGCTGAATATCTTAAATTCCTGAAAATCCATATTAATTTTCTGACTCTGGAAGTAACTAACTCAATATGTGAGTGCCACGAAAGTCTTTGGTCAACCATAATACCTAGATATTTAGTCGTGGCTACTTTGTTGATTATAGGACAGCTACAGTTTTGATAAGTAGTGCTTTTGCAGGAATGAATTTGAATAGTAAAGTTACATGAAGGTTGTGATCGGATATTTTTTGAAAAGCAAATGTAATTTGTCTTCTCAGTGTTAAGTGAAAGCAGGTTTGCTCTTAGCCAACAGGCAACTTCACGGAGTCCTCTTTCTGCAGCTTCATGAACAGTATCCCACGTAGGCCCATTGAAAACTATAGCCGTATCATCAGCATAGGCAAAGATCCTGGCCCCGTTTATGTTTAAGGTACACAAATCGTTAATATAAATTAGAAACAAAGTCGGGCCCAAAACGCTGCCTTGTGGGACGCCATAAGTTATGTATGAATCTTCGCTCAACAGTTGTCCTATTTTTACTTTCTGCTTACGATTACATAAATAATCTTTAAGAAGTAAAAGAGGGGTCCCTCTGATGCCAATATTTTCTAACTTTTGTACGAGAATGGGGACAGAGACGGTGTCAAAAGCCTTTTTTAGATCTAAAAAGACAGCAAGACTTTTGTTACCTACATCAAGTTGTTCAACAATTAATGAAGTTAAAGCTGTAACAGCATCCTCTGTAGATTTTGCTTGCCTAAAGCCAAACTGAGAATCAGATAAGATGTTAAATTTGTTCATAAAATATATTAATCTTTTGTTAATTAGTTTTTCTACTATTTTAGAGATACAGGGCAAAATCGAAATTGGCCTATAATTGTTGACATCGTCTCTGGCACCACTCTTGTAAACAGGAGTGATAATAGCTTGCTTTAGTAAAGAAGGAAAAATGCCCTTATTGAAACAAAGGTTAACCAAATGAGTTATGATGGGAGTCACTTCATTAGTGGCTAATTTTAAGAAACTAGATGGTATATTATCCCATCCCGGAGCACTATTAGATTTAAGAGACATTATAGTGTCATGAACTTCCATATCATCAGTGTCCAACAAAACAAATGACGTCAAATGAGTATAATTTGTTCGAGAATTATTTTCCAATGTATTATCCTTATATATTTTTTCTGCTAGGTCTTTACCTACATTAGAGAAAAATGTGTTCACATGATTTACTGATTCTACAGGTGATGGTCTTATGTATAATAAAGGAGAATTGTCAGTTTTTATTTTATTTAAATGTGTTATATTTTTAACATTATACCAGAGTTTCTTAGAATTTTTTATAGATGCGTCCAGCTGTTGTCTGTCATAGTTACGTTTAAGCTTTTTTATTAAATTATTACAATAATTTCTGTACCTTTTGTAACTAATTTTTAAAATTTCATTAAATGGATCACTTTTTAATTTTCTTTGCATATTATTTCTATTTCTAATGCAGCGTAGGATCCCAGGAGTAATCCAGGGTTTGATTATGCGTCTGTTTTTAGGAATATTTCTTATAGTTGTATTTTCTTGGAGTGATTTGCGTATACTATCAGTTAATCTTTCTATTACTAAGTTTGGATTGTCACAAAGAAGTAGTTCTCGGAGATTTCTCTCAGCTAAAGAAAGAAGCGCTTTATTATAATCTGTTATTAATTTACTTTTTGTACATTTGATTTGATGTATTTTATGCCTAGATAAACATAACAATACCATGTTATGATCGGTAATAGTTGTATTAAGAACCGCGATTTGCGCAGCAACTTTATCCTTCTCGATCTTAAGCATAAAATGGTCAAGACAACTATTTTCTCTTGTAGGGATAAAGTGTCCAGATAATAAACCATGTGAACACAACATATTAAGGTAATTTATTCTGTTGTTGCGTTCATAAGTACCCTCAGACTGTTTTGAAATTAAGTTTATATTCAAATCTCCTGTTATTACTATATTCTTATGTGCCTTTATACTGCATAGATGTGAGTTAAGAGAATCAATGAAATTCGCAGCATTAATATTAGAGGGTGATCGGTATATACACAAGATAGTCGTATTAAGAGTTTCTACTTGTAAGCAAGATGCGTGGACCAATTTCAATTCCTTAACATTAGCAGTGATGTTATTTTTAACATATATAGCCACACCATCGTTTTGATTTATCTGATGGGTAGTAGCAAAAGAGTTATAGTTACTGAGGCATGGTAATGGTAGGTTAGGTCTTAGTCTACACTCCGTTAGAACCAAAATATCCAGGCTTATTTTTAAGCTTGCCATTGTAAGTATAAGATCATCAAAATTACTGTATACGCTTCTGATATTTTGTGTTGCTATTACGATATCCTGTTGCTTAATGCGAATATTATTTCTAAGTACATCAGTATCGCAACGTAGTGTATGGGCAATCATTGTATTGTCTATTTCATTAAGCGTACTAATAGAATTATCCATTAGGGAAATAGTTAAAATAACCATGTAAAATTATTACGGGTGTTAAGGTTACAAAAAAGATACGCATTAAGTCACGTGCCACTGCAATCTTAGAATTATAATATAGTATGGAACTAGTGTCAGACGCAACGTGTAAAGGTTTGTGCATAAAACTATTGAGTATAATGTTTTTATGTTTGTATATAAATTGTTTACATAGTGTGTTTGTTTGTAGAGTTATAGAAATGTATATAAGTTTGCTTACATGTTTAATGTATAGTGTAGTATTAGTGTATTTGTATATAATTTGATTACGTAATAGTTTAAAAAAGTTAGTATTAGTGCTTATCAATTCAAGTAATATGATAAAGAAATTTAGAACACGGAGAAAAATCAAATCGGCAATAAAAAGAAAGGAAATAGATATCAACATTTGTTTTAAACTTAACATAACATAATATAGTCATGCATTCAGTAGCAATTGATGAGTTTGAGCTTCACTTTTAACTAATATAATAGGAGAGTTATCATCTTTTCTTACGTAAACTTTCCCATAGGCAGTCCAGCAGTACTTGAAGTTTTTCGATTTGACCAGGTCGCGAGCAAGAAAATGTAGACGTGATCCTTTCGCCGTTAATTGCTCGGAAACAAAGATAGGTGTGTCCTCAGCCGTACGAAAACCAAGGTGCTTGGCGCATAACTTATTCTTGTGTTTAATATTAAATGATTTACACATCTTCAATATATCATTTTTTATGAGAGTAGATGTAGTCTCAACTATTATAGGGGTATTTTGTACGTTTACCTTTTTTCCACGCACTCTATATATGTCCTTAATTTGAGTTCTATTAATTTCACAGCCAATATTCTTCGTCAAGCACATAACCATAGTAATTAAATCTTCCTTGGTTTCGTTTTCTTTTTTTGGTACATTTTTCATTTCAAAATTAGACTTACGACTCCACATCTGTAAATCCTCCAATTTATCCTCCAGGATACATCAATACATTCGATATTTAAATTAACTTTAAGCATTCTTAGTTTCGTTTTTAAATATCACCACATCGTAATCTACTGTGTAGTCTAGGTACTATTTCTTAAGAAATATTTCTTTCTATATTTTCAGTTCCACTCACAAAAAATATAATATTATAGAAGTATCGCTTAGAAAATGTACGCAAGATTGAATGTTTGCGACCCAATCAAGTCGTTGTTGGTTCAATGTAACTATTGTAACTTCTTTGATGAACCAACATATATACCATATAACCAAGATATGGTTCATGTTAGGGATTTACATATAAGTAAACTAAGTTTTTATTGATAAAAATCAAAACGTCGAAAAAATTTGGTCATGCTGTAATTATGTCACACGAGTGATGATGAGAGTGGGATCCGCCGCCTTGAGGGAAGCCAGTTGCCAACCTGGTCTGAGTTGCGCACCCTTTCAGATGAAACTTAAGATGCAAATCATTAGGTTTATAACAAACAAATGAATGTTGAGTATCAAACTCGTCGATATTCAACTGTTTTTGCTTTTTTATATAGATTTTATTTGGAAAGGACATAGCTTATGTGCTAAATTGAAAGTTAGGTTATTTTTCACCGACTGAACTACTACGCGAGCGGAACCGCAGCCAAAAACTAAATTTGTTATAAGGTATACCCAATATAAGGGAACTCGATGGTTTTGTTGGGTTATATATTACGTGTTGACGTGTGAAGTATTGCTGAATGACGGTGCCAATTTATATTATTAGGTTCTACAATTCCATCAGGTCGTTTTAGCACATCGAGGAATTTTACACGCGACTCCTTTTACGTAGTCCGCAGTCAGCTTTTGCGTCTCCGGTATAAAAAATTCTATATTCTTCTTCAAATGCAAGCTATCTCTGTACCAAATTACATTTAGAGTTGTTCGGTGAGAGGAAAAGTACTATTTTCCAGTTAAAATTTATATGTAAAGATAAATTGTAGTATATTGTATGCAACACTGTAATAAACCACATTTTAAAAGTCAAATATTTCATATCCAGCAAAGCATTATTATTTGAGAATGACGAGCGGTGCAACGGCCTTGCATTAAAAACAAAAGAATGCCACGTACAATGGACATCATATCAAAACATAAGTTTTAATAACGTAAAAATAACAACTAGGCTGTTTGATGAGACTTCGCCAACATATGGCGAAGTCTCATCAAACAGCCTATATTAATTTTTGCAAAAAATATTTAAATATTTTTTTTATCGTAAATGAAGAGAATGTGCGGTATTGAAAATATTTCGCAAATTTATATTTTCATAATTCTGACTTAAATTGTACGATGAATTTATTAAATTACTCAACTATTTGTACATTTTCAGTAACATCATTCACATAAATTAAAAAATCAAAATAAATCCGCGAAATAATCCAAAAAGATACTTTTATTTAAAATGTCAAATTTAAATATTTTTTTTAGAAGTGACTAACGAGACACAAAAACGCGAAGAAACGCGAAACGCGACACTCGAAAAACTCGAAAAACGCGACACTCGACGACACGCGAAACTCGAAAATCTGATGGAAATATGCGACGTTGCCGTATTTCTTATGCCACTCGAAGACACTCGATTACTAACCTACAGAAAATAATCAGTAGTTTCTCGACTTAAGTTAACACTCAACTTTGAGTGTTAACACGACTGCTCAGTGAGGCTGTTTTTGAAATAAAGTTTATAAAATAAATTATAAGTTAGTGAAATAAATTATCACTTTATTCAATAAGTTCATTCAAGTTTATACAGAAAATTTATTTATTGAATTTACTTTTTACGTCTGTATGCGTTGAAATTCTCATTCGAAAAATTAACGACCAAGAAAATGTATTTATTTTTTATTTTCTTCCGTTCATTCGAGCACTTGTTTTTTTGTAATTTATTCGTTATCGAGCACTTGTTTGTTTTGTGATTTATTTACAAATGTTTATTAATAAATTTATTGAACTATAATTGTACATTTTTTAAAGTACATTTTTTAAAACCTACACAAAATTGTCAGTAGTTTCTCAACTCAAGTTAACACTCAACTTTGAGTGTTGACACGACTTCTGAGTGAGGCTGTTTGTTAGGACTTAGCTACTATTTATTATGTTGAACTTTTAGGTAAAAATTAATGCATGAACTTGCAATATTATAAGTTTTATTTACATATACAAATAACGATAAAATTATACAAATATCCGTATACTTAAAATTTACTTATACTTAATGTACGTATCGAACGCTTGTCTCGGTCGTCCTTTGATCAAAGTTGGTTCCGGTACTTTAATCTCGCTAGTATTCAAGGTCGCACTATCATTTAAACTACAATCGCCATCTGACTCTTTAGCAATAACTGGAACATTCTTCTTCCACAGTGAGAGCAGTCGATTTAGTATTTTGATTTTTTTCTCTGACAACTGAATTTCTCGAGGAGTTTTTTTCATACAAAAAAGATGACGCCTTTTGTCATTTGTCGACTTCAACTTCAATGTACATTGAATAACATTCAATTCATTGTTTGTTATTTTTGAAAGTCGCACATTTTTCCCTTTCGCCCACAAATCCATCACATCATGCAAACAGTCACTCTTGTTCTGCAAGTTTTGATTCGCAGACAAGCTGCCTACGTGAGCCAGCAAGTTGAACGAAGTGTCATACTTCTTTGCAAGTTTTTCCAGTGTGACATGTTCGTTCGACTGCCTAATTTGTGTGACGCTACCGTTTGAGGATTGGCTACAATTAGGGAAGTGTGTGAGTTTGGAAATTTCAGTATCGCATTGTACACTATACCCTCTCAACCATCTTTCTGCACACAACGTTTTATCAAAAAGTGGTTGCTCGAAGAAATCACGAGTAGCAAATACATGTTTGCAAGGCAGAAACATTGAACGATTTTTCAGACATTTGCATTTAGTTAAAGAACTCGTGATTGTCCTTCCGTTTAATTCGAAAGAACACTCTTTTTGAGCGACATTGCTACTCATGATTTGAACGTCAGGGTACTCCAGCAGTTCTGGTTGCAATTCGGCAAAGGCTTTTGGAGTTAACAACTCACAATAGTTTTTTTCATCTGCGGTTGTAAAAGCTTCTGCTGATTTTGTAGTCATCAGTTTTCCGCTTTTGATCTTGATTTGACGCGCTTGTGCCCGAAAGAAAACAAAAATGTTTTTGCCGAACTCTACCAGACTGCTGTGTAGTGGAACTATTTGTTTACCCTTGGCATGTGTCGATTCTGCTCTATTATTTGTATTATTATTCAAATTTCCGTGAGCATTCATACGATACAGGACCCACTCGTCTTTTATCGAATGCCAGTTGGTGTTATAATAATCGATCACTTCTTCTGGAGCAACTTCACAAAATTCAGTGTACGTTTCATCGTAATCTTCCTCCGATTCGCTGTACACTAGTTTTCGCAAAATTAAAAGGAGGTCATCTTTTTCCTCGCTCGTTACCCCCCTTTTTCCAACAGTTATTTGTCGATGGAAAATTTGTTGGACGTGAAAACTGCAAATCAGGAGGTTAACTTCTGGAAAAATTTCCCTCAAGGCTGCTCTCTCAGAAGGATCCTTGTCGGTCATAATGGACCTAATTTTCAGACAAGCTTCAGGGTTGGCTTCACGAAAACATGTTAGAAGCCATTTGAAAGTTTCCGCCTCTTCGTTGGCTAGCAGGCCTACTCCGACGGTTCTAGTGAAGCCATTCGAGTCTTCTACGTGGAATAAGGATAACACAAAATTGTTGTTTAGGAGCCTGTACGTGCTGTCCCAGAACACGATATCAGACCACTTGCTCATTGCTTTCCGCATCTCTGGCGTACAAAAAAAAATGGCTACTAATTCGCGCTTTTCATCGATCAGAGTTTGATATGATGCACCTATAACAACAAAAATTCGATTAGTTAATGATTAATATTTAAATTTCTCTGTTTTCAACTTCTATTGACAGTTACCTTCATTTTTAAGTATTTTTGTAAACTCCACGTAATCGTTCCCATTTTTAGTTGGTTCATGGCGACGCTTCAAGTTTGCAAGATCTTTTGAATCCCATTGTACGTTTTTTTTTGTTTCCAAATAATCGAACAATTTGGCCTTTTTTGGATCGAATTTCATTGTGTCGAGAACATATTGAGTAGTTTGGTCCGAAAGTCTTTTGTTCTCTGGGAGCGTATCAAAGTATTCCTGCAAATAGAAAAATTTAAAATCAAATAATTTTATTTCATTTTGAATTTGATTATTGAAAATGTGCCAACGACGATACACTATCCAATATAGCTTTTCGAATTGTGTCTTGCACATAACAATTTCAGGTAAATTTAATGTAGTTGCCAAAATAAATAAACAATGAAAAAATGTTGGTTCCATGTTCCATTCGAGTATAACACTCAAAGTTCAGTGTTTTCGAAGATTTTAATTTGTGTAAATAGTTTTCAGTTAGTTTTTTAAACAAAATTTGTATGCAATTAAAATTAAATTACTTAACACATTTATACAACTTCATACATTTATAATTTCAAATTTGTTAACAACCAGGTAAGTAAACAATGAAAAAATATTGCTTCCATGCTCCATTCGAGTAAAACACTCAAAGTTCAGTGTTTCCTAAGATTTTAATTTGTGTAAATGGTTTTCATTTAGTTTTTTAAACAAAGTTTGTATGCAATTATAATTGAATTACTTTACTCATTTATACAACTTCATACATTTATAATTTTTAAATTTGTTACCGATCAGGTAAATAAAAAATGAAAAACAAATTGCTTTCATGCTCCATCAAGTATTACACTCAAAGTTCAGTGTTTTATTTCTGGAAACTCTGCCATAGATTTTGCAATGTCCGAAATATTTGTATTTCATTCTGGGATTGATTATTGAAATTTAGCCAATGGCGATACTTTCAAATTTAGTTCTTTTTTTGTTATTTGAACAAAATTTATTAATATTTTTTTCGCTACAAAGGGGACAAAAATGTCGCGTCCGGCTTCCAAAGTTAAACATAAAATATTTTTGCAGTTTTAAAAATTCCTTCTAGGTACATGTTTCTATACCAAAATAATGAAAAGTCACAGAATTTCTAGTGTTAAGGCATTGTTTGATGAAAAAATGTAAGAATTGTTGTACGTAAAAATCTGTGTTATGATTCTGTTATGAAGTAATGATTCTGAATCTGAAGTTATGATTTTAGAAATTTGTGAGTGTAAATATTTATAACGTCGCCTGTTCGAAACTGAATTTTAGAAGTGAGCTAGTTACAGTTTAAATTCTGAAAACTTTTGATCTCAAAATTTAACTTTAAAAAAACTCGAAAAAATTATCGAGTTCTTGATTTCATGATTTATATTTGTAAATTGATACTCAATAAACAAACGCTCTCAGAAAACAACTTTTAAATGGAACACTCAAGTATTCAGTGCCTTCATCTCGAGTGACTCTTAGACACCAAAGATTGAAGTATAGTCATAATATATCCAATATATAACATTGGAAATTACCTCGAGGTCATCGTGTCCTGTATGGATCAGGTCCGCCTTCCTAATAACGAGATGTCGGCCCGTTTTATCGACAGTAGCCCTAACTTTTGCTTTGCATCCCATCTTTCTGGTCCTGTAATTTGATAGGGAATTTCAATTTCAATATGTTCAAAATTATTGTGAATTTCAAAACTCGAAATAAAACTTACCCTCGTTTCCGTTCTCCATTTGATTGTGATTCATATTCATGTCCACCGTACTTACAGCAATACAGGACAGTGTAATACTTAAACTTTTTTCGATTAATATTTCTGTGCGCGACTTGTTTGTCCTGGCTCGAAATTGAACTTCTCTTAGTGAAAAGCTGTCTTTTATCCCTTTGGTATTTTTTGAAGAACGTTAAAAATTTACGATCACAGTCAAATTTCATTCCTTTACTCAAAACCGACATTTTGAAAGAAAATCAACGAAACTTCACTAAAACGAATAAAGCGCTCATCGTGTTCCGAAATCAAGTGTGGTCTGAAAGCTTTTAGTACCTAAGGATACTGCCCTGATTTGCCCTTCCACAAAGTCACCTGCCAAACACGACTTATAATTGGAGGAAATTTCTTCCTACCGCTTTTGCGCCCGGCTTGCGAGACAGAGAGAGCGCTTACTTAGCGCTTACTTAAATCATCAACTCAATTTTTTAATAAACAAATGAAAACCTATTTTATTCTTTGCACTGATTTTTTAAGGAAACAAATGGAGAATTAATTGAGTATATTTCGTGAAATGAAAAATTGTCAAAAATAACAAAACAAAAACTTGTTATTGCGTCATGGTACGAACACATTAAATCTTGGCTTCTGATTAGCAGAGTAACCGGTGACGTTTTTTGGTCATTCGGACAGAAAATGAGAGAAGTTGTTTACAATCATCATTCAACATTTTTATTATAAAAGAATGAGAACAAGTTGTTATTTTATGTTTAATGTTATTTTCCGTCCACTTATCCAAGGCCCGTAGGCTTCGTAGGCTAAATATGTCTCGACCCTATGACTCATTTTTCTGGTCTTTGTACGTCTTTGTACTAATGGGTTTATTGTTTTATGACTGTCGTTCGACTCGATACATTTTGACCGTGTCTAATCGTTTGAAGGCGCTTTTGAATGTTTTCAATGTTATCTTAACAATGGAAGCAAATTTCGGAATTTGTCTTCGGAAATTAATTTATTACTTGTTTGAATGTTTTCAATCTTATCTGAAAAATGGAAACAAATTTCGGACTCTAATGGTTTGAAATTGATTGGAAGAAGAGTGATGATATAACACCGTTCACGATTTCTTGTTAATTATTACTAGTCAAGAAAACAAACGCTCTTGGACAAAAATCCGATTTTTAAATAGAATAACACTCAACTGTTGGGTGTCACGATTTTGAGTGACCCCAGATTGCCGAATAATATTGGAAAATTGAAAATGAGAATTAAAACGTCGACTGGTTAAATCTGGAATTCAAAAAACCCAGCATGTTTCAACTATCAGAAAAATATTATCAATTTTTACGATTTTATCCCCTCAACTCAGGCACGAGGTACTATTACTTCGAGCCTGTGACTCATTTTTTGAGTTTGGAACGCCTTTGTACTAATGGGTTTATTGTTTTATGACTGTATTGTGTCTTGTGTATTGTGTCTAATCGTTTTAAACGAATATCGGAACGTTTGTATTCGTATCTGAAAAATGGAAAGGGAAAAAACTTTCCGAAGGACTCTGATTGGTTCGTTCAAAAATATGTTTCTGTGATTGGCTTTTTTGGAATGAACAAAGAGGTGAAGAAACATCGTTTGTACGTTGAACAAACGTCCGTTGGTTAGTTCACTTGCGGCGTCCATCGGACAGAGTAGAAGTCTAACAGTCAATCAACATTGAATAAAGGTAAGTTGAAAATATACAATAAAAATCTAAAAAACTAGCTGATGCCCCGTGCTCCGTCGCCGTAGTAGTTTTGTTCAGACATTTTGATCAAATATTTACTATTTTTATCAACATCTTTTTCAAAGTCCGATTGAAGTTGTTTGTTTATTTGTTGGCCTTTATCTATGCTCCGATACTAACTCAACTAACTCAAGTTAGTCAAGTTAGTTGAGTTAGTCAACTTTGAGTTAGTTAACTCAAGTAACTCAAAAAAAATTTCTAATCTTGATTTTAAAACATTTTAATGTATACTTTGGTTATTAAATATATTTTTAATTTTTTAGATCGATCCGATGGATCAGATAGATCAGATGGATCCGAGATTAGATGTATCCGATATTTTTCAACTCGGTCAAGAGGTGAAAAACTACGATGAAATAAAAAAACGTTTGGCGCTTCATAAAGAAAAAACTGGTATCGAGCTTTCCACTGGCAGATCTAGGTCTTTTGAGGTTTCAAATGTCAAAAGACCTGAGGGATGTCAACTAGATTATTATGAATACCAATATCACTGTCCAATGCGTGGTAAAACAGCTGAAAAAAATGCGAGGTAAGAATAAGTTATCAATACAAATTTATATTTTTTTTTTTATATTTTTATAACATTTTTAGAAAGGGTGAATACCCGTTGAGTCGAATACATAATAATAATAAATACATGTACATATCTGATAACAAATTGATCATAATTATATTTTTTTAGGATCCAAAAAACTGGTTGCGAAATGCATGCTAAATACAAAGCAACCAAGCAAAAAGACGCTTACGTCCTTCACAGTTGCCACCCCATACACGATCACAGTTCTCCTACGATTGTAACTCAGAACGTCACCCCTGCACCCATAACAATTGCTAGTGCTTCAACAACAACACTATCACAAGAGATCATTGTAGTTAGTGAGAAGGAGCTTTCAACTAGCGGATCGAATGAAGACTCTAGTGAATCTGCTTTAGAGATTATTACGCCACAAGAAGGTATGATATTTGAATAATCAATGAAAACAAAAAAGGTTTCGAGTATTGTTATTTATTATTTTTATTTTGTTATAGAACTGCTGGCAAACCAATCTTTGCAGAAATTGAAAGCGTGTCTTTTGAAGAGCAAAACCTTTGATCCTCGCATGGAGGCACTGACAGCCCTCATCAACTATTGGGAGGTTGATCTTGAAGTGGAAATCAATCCATGGTTTCCACTAGAAGATGCTGATTCTGAACCTGCCATTGAAGCTCGTACTGAACCTGCCGCTGAAACTTCATCTGAACATCGTACTGAACCTGCAGCTGAAATTTCATCTAAACCTCGCACTGAACCTGCCACTGGAACTTCATCTGAACCTCGCCCTGAACCTGCCGCTGGAACTTCATCTGAACCTCGTACTGAACCTGCCGCTAAAACTTCATCTGAACCTCGCACTGAACCTGCCGCTAAAACTTCATCTGAACCTCGCACTGAACCTGCCGCTAAAACTTCATCTGAACCTCGCACTGAACCTGCCGCTGAAACTTCATCTGAACCTCCTTCTGATTTTGACTCTGATCTCGATTGTGAACTTGATCCTGACTCTGATCTAGATAGTGAATCTGATCTCGAACCTGAATCTGATAATATCTCTAAAATAGGCCAACAATCATGCAACAAAGTGTCTATTATCACTAAATCAGGAATTGTGTCTCATTTTTCTGCCAACGACGATGACGTAACTTTACCGACAAAAATCACGACGAGGGGACGACCGACGGCCAAAAAACCAACAGCTATTGGAACACCGAGACAAGAGGTGACAGTGCCAAAAAATGCTAAAAAGCTTTCGTGTGAGTTGCGAAGTAGCAAACGAAAATTGATAGCTTTTGAGGATTTGAGCGATGAAGAAAAAGCATCCGAAATGCTTTCGTGGTTCATACCAGATGATTTAATCCTAAATGTTGTGACAAAAAAAACGTAAAATAGAATCTGCGAGTTTTAATGTAGATGATAAAACTGTCACGGATGCGATTAAGAATACAGACGACGATGTCATTCAAGCATTGGAAAAATTTTGTGAACCAACGGCATACAAACGCTTGAATGACATCGTCGAAAAGAAAAGGAAAAGAATTACAATCAAGTGTGGTACGTGTCAAAAACCTCGACGATTAACAAAAACAATGATTACATGTAAGCGATGTCTTCTTTGGTTCGATTGGCCCTGCGTTAACGTTAAGAAAGAACCAACAACTGCTTGGTTTTGTAGTAGCTGTTCTAAAAGTTAGAGATGTAACGTGTATGTACACTCTATGAAAGAATATTGTAATATAACAATATTGTAATTTTAATTTAGTTGTCATTTAATTGTAAATAAACAATGAAAGAATGTGGCTTCCTTACTCCAGTCGAGTATAACACTCAAAGTTCAGTGTTCCTTAATATTTTCATTTTTGGATATGGTTTTCGTTCAGGTTTTTCAAACAAAATTTTTATGCAATTATAATTTTAACAAAAATAAATTATATCTTGCAAATAACAGTTTTAGTAAATTTTAATTAAAGTACTTATAATTTATTTCACTGATTTGTAATTTATTTTATAAACATTATTTTAAAAACAACTTCACTGAGTAGTCGTGCTATCACTCAAAGTTGAGTGTTAACACTCAAAGTTTAGTGTTAACTTGAGTTAAGAAACTTCTGATTATTTTCTGTAGGTTAGTAATCGAGTGTCTTCGAGTGGCATAAGAAATACGGCAACGTCGCATATTTCCATCAGATTTTCGAGTTTCGCGTGTCGTCGAGTGTCGCGTTTTTCGAGTTTTTCGAGTGTCGCGTTTCGCGTTTCTTCGCGTTTTTGTGTCTCGTTAGTCACTTCCATTTTTTTTAAATGTCAAATTAAAATTATTTTTTTAAATAAAATTCGCGTAAATCTAAGAAAGTACTATAAAAAGACCCAATTAAAATTGCGTTCAAAACTTTCTAAGCAAATAAAAAAGCAGTCATGAGGACTGCCGACAGAAGTGAAAACTTAAAACTATAAACAAAAAACAGTTATTATTTTTGGATATTAAAATTAATTGTTTGATCTTAAATTAAAATTTGTAAATTAAAACTGTTTACATTTATCTGGTTTTGACATCTGAGTGTTAGCGTTAACACGTCACGTGACCATGTCGATGACGACTTACATGAATTTACTCCCCATCCAAACCTGTCTATAGAAGTTTTCACGTCAAAAATCAAATTAATGCAAATATCACTTAATCAAGTAAAATCATAAAAAATAATCATTCTAGATATAAAAAGTGATGAGCTATATAAAAAGGAATTAAGAAGAGAGAAATGTATGACAATATTCTTTTACTTTAACCATTCACATAAATCTCAACAAACATGCCGAGTGTTAGACATAGGTGAAACATATCCCGGCAAAAGAAATTAAGGTTTTTTATACTCGAAAACTCGCGCCTTCAGCGTTCATGTCTAGTGTAGGAAGACAAATGTAACAATCGTGTGACACAAAAACGTTATAAATGACTGACAGTTAATCCACGCTGTGATGTATTTTATACTAGCGGCAGAGGCTTCACTCGGGTTCGTCCCTAGGTATGTTTTAAATAGATATAAATAGTTATTATACGGAATTAGCCATGTAAATTATATCTTTCTTTGAGAATTTTTGGGATGTTGTAATAATTATTCCGCTATTCGGGGTGGAGATAAATCCAACAAATCAAAGATCATCAAAATCGGTCCAGCAGTTCTCGAGTTATTGTTAGAAACTTTTATATATATATATATATATATATATATATATATATATATATATAAAATTTAGATTAAATTAAAATTTAGAAATTTATATATAGATTTAGTAAAATATAGTAAACCGTGTCCACTTTTTTTCGCTTACAAAAAAGACAGAGAGAGCATATTGGCTCCTCACTGACTTCTCCATTTTCTCCGTATATTATACAGAATTTTGCAAGTCAAGCGAGCCGTCCAGCACACCTTGATGATAATTTTTTAAATTATTAATTTTGTCGAGATGAAAAATTAGCTTTTTCTATCGTAGCTATGTCGGTTTAAGCGCAGCTTATTAAGCAATTTACGGCAATATTTTTAAAGTAACATCAATTTGCTAAAATCTAACTAAATCTATTATTATAATATAGAAAAAAATAATAAATGGAATTAAATTCAATAAAATATTCATGTAATATATTAATATCCCACGAACAACTATCAGGTAAGTTCAGTTAAATAGACTCTTTAACATGTCCGTTTCCAATACTCAATTTGGAGGCGTTGGCAACGTTCGATGGGAAATTTATGTCGCTCAAAGCCCCTTGAAACGTCACGTCTGCAACGTTTTTGAAGTCGCTGAAATTGCGTGGCATTATTGGCTTGAAGCCATGACTCGAGCTGACAGGCATTTGATTTTATAGCCAGTATATTGACTATCATCAAAAACATTACTTTACTGGACCTATTTGGTCTATTGCAAACGGTTTCGTATAAAAATTTTAGCTGCCATTTCTTGTATTTATATATACCGTTTTAAAACATTCTGAATATCCAATTCATACTTATGAGATAGAACTTTAGATATTTTAAGGTATTTAAAATCAGTCTCGCCGCTTAACTAAAATCGTAAAATCGTTCAATCACGCATTAATGATCGATCAACGCGCTGCCTAAACCGACGGGTCTAGAAAGATAGATATTTGCACAAATATGTTTGTATACTACGAAAGAATTTTATAAAATTGACCCCTCGAAGTGGGTAAGGGTTTAATGTTTATACGGAACGTATTCTTCATTTCCAGTTAAGCTATCTGTATATAAAGGAAATAAACATTGTAACAGCAATAATTTGCATTATCTTTAATATAATGCCCAATACGTTTAAAGAATATTAACTGACTGACAAAACTTTCTAAGGTACTCGTAGCTTCGAATTATAACTTTTATGGCAACGGAAGTTTAGCTGAACTTTTTTAAGATAATAACATTTTAAAATTCTTATTTTATAAAATATTTCCTAAGAGACACATAGCGTTGTATAAATAGATTATCTTTCACCCTTTGTTTTATAAAAGTTTATAAAGTATACTGTAAACAGTCACACAGTATCATTTTATCAAATAAGCCTCTAAATATATGCACATTATATGATATCCATATAACGCAATACAATGTTACTGCACATATAATATACATTGTATATAAAATCCTTCAAGAGCCTTTGGCATTGCAAAAAAAATATAAAAAGCTATTAACTTTTAGGGAATACTCCAGATACAACTCCAGTCAAGAACACCAAATAAAATATTATATTATAAAGGATTCCTAATAAATATACTTAAATTGACAACTGTATATATAACTGTGTAAGAATATCTCAATAAGTAATTATTATAGCAATAAATACTAAAAAAATTCTTTTAGAAAGAAAAAAACATTTTTCCAAGCTAAAGCAAAAGAAAAAATTCACCGCAATCCATCTAAAGATTACAAGGTATACACTTTTTATATTGTTTTCCGAGATATCTCTAATGCTTGCAGAACTTCGTGGTTCTCGGTGGTCGGTAGTCTCGAAATACTGAAAAGTTTTTAAAACTTTCTGTTATTACATAAAAAAATAATATATTTTACTATCCAATTTGAAGATTACCTTCAATACACCCAAAATATTTGCAACTTAGAAAAAATTATTTGATGCGACATCACAATTTATCCAAAGATTGATCTAGGGATCCCATCCTTCACGAAATGTGTCAGATCCAAGATTTACATAATGTTTATGCTCCAACAGACCAGTTTGAGCACTCTAAGATAATATTTTAAGAAGTATTCTCATAAATAGTAATTTTTAAAAAGCTTTGGGAAACTTTTTAAGTTTTACGGCGTAATAACTCTAATAATGCTTTTTATATTAAAAGCCTCTCTTAACTGCAAACTTTCTAGCAAGTAGCTTCTCGTGTTATTATAGTACGAAAAAATTATCACATGCATATAAATTACTGCTTATGGGTAGTATACTCGATTAAATTATCAGCACACAGTTTAATAGGAAGATCTTATGGGTAGGTTACTCGATTAAATTATCAGCACACAGTTTAGACCTTTTTCAAGGAATAATTCTGTAATACATTGTTTTCATATAGATTTATTAACGCCCGACGCAAAAAGAGGGGTGTTATAAGTTTGACGGCAATGTCTGTCTGTTTGTGTGTGTGTGCTGTCTGTGGCATCGTAGCTCTCAAACGGATGGACCGACTTCGATGCAGTTTTTTTTTCATTTAAAAGCCAGTTTCCTTGCGGTGGTTCTTAGCTATGTTTGGTTAATATCGGTTCAGCAGTATAAGAGTATCAGCTCTTTTCCAAAATGATTTCAGGCATTTTGGCGATTACTCTATTATGTGCTTCACACGTGCCAGTGTAATCGTTAAATGACAATTAATTTGCGTATGGGTGTTTTTTTAATTTATAATGATTACAATAAAGCTCCTAGTCTCGTCATGATTTTTTCCGATATATTCAACAATCATCGTTGTATTTCAACCAATTCACACAAAACCTTAATAATTTATACACTTAAACCCCTCATGAATTACTCCTATTGGTGAAAACCGTATGAAAATCCATACGGTGGTTTTTCAAGCTTATCGCGTTATGACAGACAGGCAGGTGCGGTGGAGGACATTATTTTATAATATATAGTGATGAAAATCTGTAGCATGTGGTGGCTCTAAGAAGAAATATTTAATCCCTATAGTAGTCGGAAGGACACACAACATAAAATAATATAAAGATAGCGTTCTTGGTAAGGTGAAACTTGAATATCAAATTTTCGTATCAACTTATCGACTTGCAAATACAATATACACAGTACAAATTTAATCTAAAAACACAGAACTGACTTGAAGTAGACAAAGAAAACGGAATACTATCAATTACGTCGATTCTCAAACTTTGAATCTTTATATCTCAGTCGAAGTAGGTCAATTAGGGTTGTTTGATCTTCCGTTTCTCTTGAATGGTTATAGCCTCTTTTATTGTGTTTTTTTTATTATTGACGCTACAAAATTTTTGGTTATATACAAATAGCAATCTATTTATAAATATTTAAAAGACGTTTCTACATTTGTCAGTACAAAAATGTTTAATCTTATTAAACAATAAATATGGGTGAGTTATTGTATATATCTTTATATACATACCTATTTGTCGTGTTATACATTTACCTATTGAAGGGAAGTAGTGGTAGCCAAGTGGTAACGTGCTCGCTTGGGAAACCGAGTGAAGCGTGTTCAAATCCCGGGTCTCGCACATCTGATATTTTCATGTGCGAATCATTTCCAACATGATTACCACTTGTCTTAACGGTGAAGGAAAACATCGTGAGGAAACCTGCATGTCTGAGAGCACCCAGCCAGTTTTCAAAAGACATGTGAAGTCTGCCAATTCGTACTTGACCAGCGTGGTGGACTATGGCTTGATTCCCCTCGTACTGAAGGGAGGCCCGTGCCCAGCAGTGGGACGTTAAAAAGGGCTGAATACATACATACAATACATACATAAGAGTAATTTGGCAATTATAGTGATTTCTCCCACTGTTGTAAATTTTTCGCTACTGTCCAGGTGTTCGTTTACATTTCATACAGCATTTTGCTTTATACAAAATATATTAAAGGAATTGTCAGCAGAAAAAAATATTTAAACACACATACAACGTACTTAATGACCCCATAAAGTCTAAAGTACTCACCATATATGTCTTTTAAAATGCCCCATCCGCCATCCCACGGGGCAGGTCACATTTAAACTAATTTATCTCTCGTTGATTTATAAAGGTCCCTTAATTAAATGGAGGCAAAATATCGGCGCCTCTTCTCGGAGGAAATTACGCGAATTAAGAGCATGAGGCCGTTTTACTAGGCTTTCTAATTAATTCTTACATAATTTCGTACTTTTGATTGAAAGTATGAAAGCTTGAGTTTTCATTCAATGTTCTTGAATACCACTTGTTGCCTGGAAGTCATATACTAAATTTTGCTGGCGACTCCATCTGTGTGAAAGTATTTATGTATGAAACAGGAAGTATCATTACAAACTAACTAAGCTATCTCAACAAGTGAAGAAACTTCCGCACTCACTTTACTTTCATTATAATATTAGTGCAATAAATTCAGTGTCGCGCTATAAGTATAGTGACAATAGTGTATAAGTACGTGACAAGATAGGAAGAGCAGATAAATTTTGGCCAACGTTATATTTAACGCAGTTAACTGTAGCTTACTACGACACAAACCACAATGTTTCTTTGCTAGAGGCCAGAACAAAATAATTCAGATATTTTAAATTTAGAAAGAAAAACTGAGTGATCTATATTATTATTATTTTATAATTGTACTAACAATTACAATTAGTCCAGATATTGCTTTAGTCTAACAATAACAAGGATAAACCAGCTAGGAATTTTAAAAATTACATAAATGACACAAGATTTTGTAATTTATTTATGAATTACATAATTATTTATCCTCAAAGTATATTTTCCACGAGAAACAGAAAAAAAGAATACAGTAGCTGTAATCCTGTGTGCATTTAGCTTAAAGCCTAGAGCTGTATCAAGGTCTTAAAATGGATTGTATTACAAGTGAAATGAAAGTGCTCTAATTTCTCTGTAAACTTATTTTTAGCTTTTACTTCATGTTTACAAATGCAATATCAATAAAACCTCAATCATATTTCTCTTCGTAATATTCCATTTAAGTAAAATATCTATAATAATATCAAGATTATGTTCTATTCTATTCAGCCCTTTTTAACGTCCCACTGCACGGGTCTTCCTTTAATACGAGGAGGATCAAGTCATGGTCCACCACGCTGGCCAAGTGCGGAATGGCGGACTTCACATCTCTTTCGAAAACTTGCTAGGTTCTCTCAGACATGCAGGTTTCCTCACGATGTTTTCTTTCACCGTTAAAACAAATGGTTAGAAACAAATGGTTAGAAATGATTCGCGCATGAAAATATCTAAAGTGCGAGACCCGGGATTTGAACCTGATTCACTCGGTTTTCCAAGTGAGCGCGTTACCACTGGGCTACCACTGCTATTTTATTGTGCCAATTCCACTGCCAATATTATGTACGAATAATTTAATATTTTTAATCATACTTATTCGTGTATAAAAGTCATATACGCAAAATTAAGCAATTCGATTCCTACTTACAATTTCATACAACACGTACAACGATGTACTTACATATTATAATATTATACCTATAAGTTTATATTATACCTTTAGGTTTATATTATACCTTTATGGTCTTAAAGCATTTAATCCAAGTGAGGGAGGGAAAAAATGTATTAAATTTATATGTAAAAATACTTTCGTCGAAACGTAATTTTAAGCATATCTCAATTACTGTCGCGTCTGTGAAAATGGCTGCCTGGCACAGTTCCGTATGATAGAATTTTAAGCTTCACGGTCTCTGCTCGCTGGCTTTCCGTACGTAATACTGCGCCTTTGATCAACATAAAAGGAGTTTTCTATACTTTGCTTTAAGATTTTTTTGTTTGATATGAACTTTGTTTATATATTTTTCTTACATTTTTCTAAATTAAAAGATGTATATTTTCATTGTTATAAGACAACTAGTTGCCCAAAAGCCTGTGCTACTTCAGGTCATAGTCTGTCTACGTATGTAAATTTCATCCAAATCGGTCCAGCCGTTTCTGTGTGAAGGATTTGTTACTCCACACACGTACAGACTTTCGCATTTATATTAGTAATCTCATCACGTGTCTCATATCACCATTATATAATATTAAATACATATTTTATTACTAGTACTATATAGTTTTCTTTTCTATATAGGATTCTAGACGTTTTTACTGAGTTGTAAAAAACTAAAACGAGATTACGATGTAAAAAATATACCTAGTTAAAAGTGAACAAATAAAATACATTAATGAAAGAAAATTCTTAGTAAGTCTCGCATGTAAAGCTATTAAAGTACGTTGGAAACAGCTGTTATTTTTATTATTTCGGTAGAAGAATAATTGCAAAAGAGAAAATTCCTTTTAAAATGCCGCTTACAGAATAAATTACCCGAAATGCCCCACTGTAATTACCTGAGTGAGCCCCTTTTTAGACAATTAAACAAATTACTTGTAATTAGCAGTTTCCATGCGTTAACGAAACCCAAATGTTGCATAGCGCTATGACCGTAGTAAGTAGTGAATATAACCAAATAGGTTTTCCAGAAGGTTTTTTAGGGTAAAGTTTTAAATGAAATTGTAGTTATGTGTTTTTCCCATTCAATGCACTTGTAAAAGAAAGGTCAAAATCAGCGATTTTTTAATCGATTCTCAGATCCATAATTATTAAGGCACTATACATTTTAGGGTATTTACCAACGGTGTTTCTTACATAGTTTTGTTTTAAGCAAACTGGAGGAACATCGGGGGCTTTAACAAGTATCATTGTACAAATGTTAAAGAATGGAAAATTTAAAAAATATATGAACATCAGAATGTCTCTATGATATAAAGTTTAATTTTTTTTTCTATTAATCTTCAGTGATTAATTATAGAATGACATATGTCTTGTCAGTCCCCTGTATCGTCTTGCAGCAAGACACACCTTTGTTTCTTTTAGCTTTGCGGAAAATGAATTATATTTACCAGATACATATACAGATACTATTGAATATGAATAAATATTTGAATTATTTTTTTTTTATCAAATGTAAGACATACAAACAAAATCTAAAAACACTAAAACAACAAAAGTTAGAAATAAATGTACAACTCTATACTTGGTTTTCATTTTATACACATTTTCTAAATTCATTATTATTATTGACGACACGTTTGGCTCAGTTTGTAGTAACCCTGCTTGCTATGCCAGCGGTTGCGGGTTCCCGCTGTCCCGCTGGGGGCATCATTTGTGTGATGAGCACGAATGTTTGTAATCCAGTCATGGGTGTTTATATTTATTATATGTATGTATTTAAAATTATATATATGTAGTGTATCAACTATCTGGTATCCGTAACACAGGCCTTGTATCTTACCATGGAACTAGATGGTGGTGTGTGTTAATGTCCTAACATATTTATCATTATCATTTTATCATTAGGTGCTTTAACTTATTAAAGTATTTCAATATTTAAAATTAAAGTCAATTTTTGTTTTGCTTATATCATTACGTAATTTTTAATCGTTCTCTTTGCAAGTTGAGAGTTCATGTCTCATTTAAAACTTTCAACTTTCCATGCTTTGTTTCTTCCGCAAATTTATTTAAACAAACCTCTGTTCAATTTTGCTTTGAAAATTTCTATACAAAAGAAGTTATCAGTATAAGATTCCGGCAGTTTTCAATATTGATATCACAATACTAAGTAAAGATAAAAGGTATTGTTTTAAGAATGAAATCTTTTGTTATTATTTCCTATTCAGAGATATTTATTTATAACAAAATCTTTTTTCTAAATATAATAACGAAAATTAATTATTAAATCTTTATCCAATGTAGATATTATTGGATAGATTTAAAATGTTTTAGAGTTGTTAAATGATATAATTACTTTTAACTAAAAGGTTATATTGATATCAAAACGATTCCAAAGCAATTATTTTACACCTAAGAATTTAAAAATTCTTTCTTTGAATCTGTATGTGACGCTTTGGTAAAGCCTATTGTGAGAAAAATCATTAAATTATCTAAAAATAGTTACCGCTTAATAAAACACACGAATAAATACACAAGCAATGGACAACCTTCTTCCTTTTAGATCGGACAATTTCTGAATATTCTATCTGAAATAAATTTTCTATGTACTCTTCATATACCGCTCGAATGCTTTGCTTTTCCTCAGGATTTATGTGGTCTTACTTAAGTCAATTTAATTTTTAGAGTATAATACATATTTAGTAGGTTTTAAGTCGGCTAATTTCTAACCCATTTTACTTAATAACATTTTTTTAGATAGCTAGAAACAATTATCATAATATAAGTTACGATTGCTAACATTGTTCAATAATATATAAAGATGTACCTACTAGCGACTCACCCTCGCTCCGGTCGGGTTCGTCCCTAGTTACGTTTTAAGATTTAGTGTAGATTTCTCAGAGATAAGCTATTTTCCCGCAACAAAAAGTATCCTATATGTTGATTCGGATAACCAGCTATCATCAAACTTTTTATCAAAATCCCTCTGGTGGGTTTTCCGTGATGCGGCCACAGACAGACAGACAAGCACATAGATAGACATACAGACAGACAAAAGTTCTAAAAACTATAAATTCGACCTCTGTATCGATAATAATGTCTATTTCAATCATATTTTCCAAAAAAATATTTAATGTACAAATTCGATTTAATTAAAATTTTATTATAATATGTATAGATTTACATCAAGCTAACTTATACCTGTCGATTGGTCTCACTAAATTTTTCTCAGACATATTAACTCACTAAACTAAGTTAAGCATCATTTCTTATTCGCCATTAGCAATTATTTGCCACCGACAGCCACATCAGTTTATATGGAAATTCGACTTTAAGAGGGACTCAAAATTACCTCGACTTAACTGCGGTATTTAAGTACGGGTAGCAACAAAATTGTTCTGGTAAAATTATTTTGTCACAATAATTTTGTTTATAAACATTTGACATTTTAAATAGAACTATCTTTTTTTCGTTTTTTTCGCGAATTTATTTTGATTCGTGGTTCCCGACATTTTGAATGCTTTACAGCAATCATGGTCACGGGAGAGACATCGGGAATCAAAAATCAAAATAAATCCGCGAAAACGTCCGAAAAGATAGTTTTATTTAAAACATTATATTGTGTTTGTGTGTAGTTGTGGTGAAAGAAAAATAACCAAAAATAAATACTTAATTTCTTATTTTTAAATTTATTTTCGTATGATTTTTTTTAAATATATAAATAAAAATGTAAATAAATAAAAAATAACAAATTTCTAAAACTTTATGGATTGTTTAGATATTTAATACACGTAAAGATAGTTTTTATGCCATTTATTTTGCTTAAAATTAACACTAGATGCCGTTGCAGCACCAAAATTTTTACACTGACTGATTACCAAAAAAATTGGTACGTTATCCATTTTGTTGTAGCCAACCACAGGGTTTAACCAAACGAGCCATAACAACGATTGGTTAGTTAAGCTAGTTATTTGTATAAAAAAACATGCGTGTGTGTACTTATGTACGAGCGTAAAAAGTTATAGGTACTCCTTTGGCGTAACAGAACAAAAATAGCCAAAGATTTCATCCCGTATGTACTGTCTCTGTTTGTAGAAGAAATGCAGCTATCTTCATCATGTCACTTTTTGGCTGTCGGTGTGCGCGCGCATCGTAAAAATTTTACTCTCATAATTTTTTCCAAGCGTGCCAAAAGAAGTATAAGTACAAAAATTTGACAAAAATCTTTTTTTTTTTCAAGTAAATGAACGAAAATAAAAATAATTCCACTGTATAAAATATTTAAAACGGTTTCACTTCGCATTGGAATATGAAGAGAGATTTGGGTATGACACCTATTCTTTGCTCACTCAATTTCCGCATTTATATTGAAACTTCAAAGGAAACAACCATTGGACCGAATAATACTGAACATGTTGTGTAGCAAAAGCTCTACAATTTTTAAATAATACATACGAGTCTGTGTACGTACTACGTATGCTGAAATATAATTTAAAAATTCATTGCTCAATCCCAATTCGCCTTGCCATTTTATTTGAACATACATTTTTTGATTTACTTAAATAACTTTACGTTCTAATTTACTTAGCATATACTTAGAATAAATATTATAAATTTATTGAAATATGGAAAAAATATTTTAGTTTTGTTAAAATTAATCATTCAGATATTACAGATTTATAGGAGCTTATGAAATTAATATCATCAAAGGGGTTTCCATTTCGTAATGTTTGTAGGTTTAAATGTGACCCATTTGTAAAACTACGGTAACACATTTACGTATTCAATAAAACGCCAGTCAGCAAAATAAAATAGCGGAATTCTTGCTCTATCATCAGTTTGCCGCATCGTCGTTAATCTAATCATAAACACGTGAACTGGCACGTTTAATTAACGTTCGAACTACTTTTGTACAAACATATATCCAATTCGATAATATTTAAATAGTACAGTGTTTAAACAATAAAATTTTAAAATATTAATAGTTTTTCCCATGGCTTTGCTCGCGTAATCCATTTGTGTATAACTTTTTCGATCATAAAAGTCGTGGCGGGATATTTGGAAGCTTATATTCTAAAACCTTCCTCAAGATTTGGTCTACCAAATACTATAAAGACTTCAAATGCGACTGGCAGTTCCAGAGGTAAACGCATTCAAACAAAAAAACAAACAAACTTATTAGCGTTGTTATATTAGTATGGATATCCACAACACTTGTTCTTACGAGTACTTCACTCTCAATTCAATGGAATGGCAATTTTTGAAGTTACAAATATTGAAATTTATGTTAAGCGGGGTCGTTGCTTGTAATAAAAACTTTTTACCAAAAAAATAAAAACCGACTTCAAACAAAAGCACTAAAAAGTAAAAAATAACATATTGGTAGTTTTCATTCACTATACATACCTAATCAAATATTTTCGAAGTCGGTGTGCTTTGCTTTGTATTGGCTGGCACCGACTTCGAAATTATTTGAATAATTTTTAATTTTTACGAAGTTGCATTCATAAGAAATAACTAGAGAACTTTAACGTATGAGTTTTCTGATGATTCCAAAATAATTTTATTTTTGAAATAAAAGACCAGACAAATACAATATATTTATATTATTGGTTTAATGACCTCTGCTTACAGATATTATATCGATTTCAGCCGTTCTTTGTTAAGAGACGATTGTTCAGTAAATAATTTTCATGACTTATTCAATTATTATATGTATATTACTAGTGGCACTCTCTAGAAAAGCACAGACATATCTATCCCACGGGAATCGTTCATTTTTCCGGGAAAAAAGTAACGTGTCGACCGGCAATATAAGGTATCAGCATGTCAAGTTTTACTAAATTAGGTGCATAAGTTATTGTGTACTAAGCTGTATAAGTTACTACAGTTTTTTTACTATCCGAAGGGAATTTCTTTAATTTTCCGGGATGAAAAGTATCTAAAATGTTTATCGGGGATATAAGGTACCACCATGCAAAATTTCATTTAAATCGGTCCAACAGTTTCGGAGATTAGCCAGTACAAGCAGACAAACAGAGAAACGAGAAATTTGAAAAAATTAGGATTTGTTCTATTTCTTTTCTTACATCCCCCTGACTCAGTTTTTAGCACTTTTTTCTATGTACAGACATTCGACCTCTACAGTTTTATTATATGTATAGATATTAGTGCTCTTATTTTCTATTTACTTTAGTTGAACTAGATTCTATGATGCTATGATTTAACGCTATTGAAGATGAATGTGGACGTTAAATCTACTCAAGTAACAGATGTACGACAACTTGACCTACATGGTCAACCTTTAGTTAGCGATTTATGCAAAAGCTACTGAACGGATTCTAAATGAAACTGTGATACTTCTATGACTATATTAACATCTTTTTAAAATATTTCATGCGTGAACATCTAGACTGAAAGCGACATCTAATCAAGACAAAAATTTCATTAATTTTATATGTTGGAAATTTTTCTGAATGACATGTGCGGTATGAACGACTTATATATGACTTTCTGTACTCAATTTTTCAAAAGATTTCTGTTCATTCCTTACGTTTTAACATGTTCTGAGATAGCGTCTATTTGTTAAAATACCACGATCTGACTTATTTTTAATTTCGTCGTTATTAAGCAACATTTTTTTATTTAATAAAATTCTTTGTTATGTAGAGAATGAAGGTGACATTTCTTTTCTCTCTTCCTTTGTAGTTGATCTGATTATGTTTCTGTTAATACACATTCTATCATAATACACCACGAGGTAGGACAAATGTGTTTTTAAACATTATGAATAACGTGAATGTTTTTCTTCGGTGTGATGTGATGGGCATAAACGGATATTTAGAACAATTATTATAAATTTATTGAAATATGGAAAAAATATTTTAGTTTCCTTAATATTAATCATTGAGATATTAGAGATTTAAATGAGCGTATGAAATTAATGTTAGCAAAGTGAAACTATCTTTTCGGATTATTTCGCGGATTTATTTTGATTTTTGGTTCCCGACGTTTCGAATGCTTTACAGCATCCATGGTCACGGGAAATAATCCGAAAAGATAGTTTTATTTAATAATGTCAAACATTCGCGTAAATCTAAGAAAGTATTATGTTAGCAAAGTGGTTAAATATGTATAGCATCTCGAATAACGACTTATGACACTATCTAAAGGAGTGTAATGCTGTCTGATAGAATGTTTGCAATGTCCTAACATACTAAGGCGTGCTTGGATCGAAACATACAAGTCCAAAAAATACGTTCTCCTCTTTGGCTGGCACAGTATCTGTTTTTATGGTATGACTCTGGTGTTGGTCAGGTAAACAATATAAACGTAATTCTATTATCTGAGTTAGTCAGTACGTCTCTGAAAGTCCCTATCTGTCGTTAAATATCGTTTGCCACGATTTATTTGATTTAATAATCAGCGGAAGAGATTTTTGGAGTGCTTTTATAAAATTATCATTAGTTATTAAATTGAAGTGGTCCATAATAAACTTTCCGGTTCGCTGCGCGCACTAACCGGAAACTACCGATAACAACACGTGTGAACGTAGTTTAGATTTTCTAAAGCTTCTTTATTATAAAACAAAGTCCCCACCTCACCCCTCCCCCGGTAGATCCAATTGGCTGAAATATAACGATGATTGTTAAAGATGTCCGAAAATATCACGTCAAGTGTGAGGTTTACTGGCGTGCGTCGCGTAAGCCAAAAGAGTTAAATTAAATTACGGTATAATTTGTATCTAGGGACGCATTCGAGCAAAGCAAGGGTTAGTCGCTAGTTACTAATAAGTATAACATGATAAGGCGAGTACGTGTTTCCTATTGTGACCTTATATCTAATAGTTGCAGTACTACCTAGGTTCTAGATGCTAAGGAATGAGACACAGCTCTTAGTGCTGCTACTACACCGTGTTTTACCCAATATGTATTGCATACAGCATAAATCTATAATTTGTAATAAAGACATACATACCATATATTGCTAATTATTTTTTTATGTAGAGTTACAAAACAGAGTAACGTATTATATATCAAATATTTGTGTCCAACTCAAGTAAATTCAATTTATTTTTGGCGCTGCGATGAGATTTCCCACATGAATTGGATGTGTGTTGATATATTGAAAAATATACGAAAAAGTTACTACAAATAAATTATAGAGTGTGAACTGAATAGTATCGTTGTAAATATGAAATATTTATGATAAATGTATATAGGGTTAAGTGCAGAAAGATATCATAATATATCTCTGTCCAACCGAAACAAACATTACCCCATATAGCACTACGTTAAATAGCCTACATTTGCTTACTCCAAATGTGTATAATATACGTTGAGCGTCTTATATTTATGAATTAAATATAATATTTAGGATAAAAGCAAAGTTTAAATCTATACATATAATAAAATTCTAACTAAGCTGAATCTGTACATTAGATATTTTTTCGAAAATCTTATTGAAATAAACATTATTATCGATACAGAGGCTGAATCTATGATTTTTAGAATTTTTGTCTGTCTGTCTGTTACCGCATCATAGAAAAACCACTTTAGGGTTTTGATGAAATTTAGTATGGCGATAGCTGGTTATCCGGGTCAACATATAGGATACTTTTTACCGCGGGAAAATATCTCATTTGTAAGAAAAAATAAAAAAACTGCAATGTAAGAGTATACTAATATGTAAAACCTAAGAATTTGATTTATGGTCATCTGAATGCGGGCGGAGCCGCGGGCAATGCTAGTCTATGCATAAAACTTTTATACCTCCACGTTGTTGTCCAGGCGGAGTATACGAATTGTAAATGGCCTTTTGCCTATGCGAGATACGTTTCCGCCCCTAATTGACCCCTAAGTGTGAATAGTGTTGTAGACCTATGAGAAATTATTACTACACATTAGGCAACTTGATGATCGTCATTTTAGTTTATTTGATACTTACAATTAATGTTATAAATTAGATTGTTTAACGTTTGCATTTTGTTTTAATTATCTTCTTCTTCTTCTCCCTGCCCATATCCCAATCACTTGGGGTCGGCGCAGTACATCTTCTGTAAAGGATTTGGCAAAAATTTTACGACCGGCCGCCTGCCTGACGTCAACCCTCCTTGGGAATGCTAATTAATGAATGTTTTGTTTAAATTATAATGAAAATAAAATTATTATGAGTCAGTGAGAACATAGGCTACTCTATATCATTTCATAAACAGTGATACCTATTCCTATATAATTATGCTTGTAAAAAGTTACCAGGGAACGCTAATTTTATAATCACATATTATTTAACAGTATACGTGCCTTCATGAGAATCTGTTCCACTACCTTTGTGAAGAAAACGGTGGTGCTGTAACACTTCCGGCCGCGAGAGGAGACGACGCATGGAAGATATATTTCAATGAAAACCCCGAAGAGATAGTTGACGAGTTCGCTATGCGATACGGGATTGAAGCTATTTATCAAGCTATGACGTAAGTGCATGTCACTTAAATATTTATCGAACAGTATGATTTATTTTTGATATCATGTTATTTGCTATAATGTATTTTACATACAATTTCGAGTTAATAATAAAGTGGATTTCTATATGGATATTGTTAATGTTATTATTTTTAGTTTATGAATTCTGTTATTTATGTTTTTTGACGTCTAAAGTTCAGAATTTATTTTAAATATCTATAGTATTTTGTATATTACTAGCGAATCACCCTCCATTCACTGAAGTTCGTCCCTAGGTTGATTCCCCATACAAACTTTCATCCCTATTTTCACCCCTTTAAGTGATGATTTCCGGAATAAAAAATACGCTGTCCTTTCCAGGGTTTCAAACTATCTTTTTACCGAATTTAATTTAAATCGGTCCAGTAGTTTCTGAGTTTGTTCGTTACAAACATAAAAAAATACAAATCTTTCCTCTTTATGTGTGATCGTTTATAATAAATAACGTAAACATTATGCATTGTCCACCAAATATCGCATTATGTTCTTATTTATGAAATTTATGTTTAACAATACCTAATAATAACTTTAAAAGTATAGTTATGGTAATGAAATAAAATGGTTGGTAATGGTTTTCATGTATGTAAGTATATTTAATTTTACCATGAAAATCTTCATCAAAATACTATCGACTAATACTTTCTTAGATTTACGCGAATATTTGACATTTTAAATAAAACTATCTTTTTGGATTTTGTCGCGGATTTATTTGGATTTTTGTTTCCCGACGTTTCGAATGCTTTACAGCATTCATTTCACGGGAGAGACTGAGATATTACATGTCTCGAAGGTATAGTTGTTACAGACAGCCTACCCACAAATAACAAAATGAAAATTTCACCAATTACCTTACAATATTTTGAATGCTGTAAAGCATTCGAAACGTCGGGAAACAAAAATCCAAATAAATCCGCGACAAAATCCGAAAAGTTAGTTTTATTTAAAATACTATCGATTAATTATTAAATCAATCGTATAATCTCCTTCAAATTTATTATCAACATGTACTTTCCAGACATTTCCATTGCCTCTCAACGAAGTACCTCTGCGCGGGGGTGCCGGCCGTCATGTCCACTCTGTTAGCTAACATAAACGCTTACTACGCCCACACAACTGCTTCATCCGCTGTATCAGCATCTGACAGATTCGCCGCATCTAACTTTGGAGTGAGTATATATTTACAAGGACATTGTCAGCATGAGAGCAAATAGAAAAAGGCTCTAATAATTAATTATAAAAAATGTGTTATATGAAAAATTCCAATTTTTCAGAAAATACACCTACATACACATAAAGATAAACTGAAAAAGCTGAGCCTTATCTAAATACAAATTGATGCAAATCGTTAAAACCGTTTTCGAGATATATGAAATAAATTTATTTAAAAGAATTATTCATCTAATATTATAAATAAAATTTTTATGGGGATATCGAAATAATAGTATATTTAAGTTTTCCATTTTAAAATGTAATCTTATTGCATTTACATAATAATCAAATGTTGTAACGCAAGAAAAAGAAGACCCCAATAAAATTTAAAAAGTACAGAAACGTGCTATAAAAATAGGTATCCATAAATTTTCTTCTTAACTTTATAGCTACGGAATTTTATTGAACCCTGATACTGGACGGCGGTAGTAAATAAAAGTTATCTTTATACCAATTGTTAGTGTTATGTTTTCCTTGATAAAAGCACAGGTTTCTTAATAGTTAAAAATATTACGATACGATATAACGATACTTTGACATAAAGATTTTTGTTCGATAATAAATGAAATGATATTTTTGCCATTTTAAACGAGTTATTAATTTCTATAGTTATATTCAGTTAAACCAAAGATAGGTTTAAGAAATTTAACTCAACAAATAATAAACTCAAAACAACTTTATGTATATAAGGCAGTGGTAGCCCAGTGGTAAAGCGCTCGCTTGGGAAAAAGAGTGAAGCGAGTTCAAATCCCGGGTCTCGCACCTATGATATTTTCATGTGCGAATCATTTCCAACTTGATTACCACTTGTCTTATAGCGGTGAAGGAAAACATCGTGAGGAAACCTGCATGTCTGAGAGAACCTAGCAAGTTTTCAAACGACATGTGAACTCCGCCAACCCGCACTTGGCGTGGTGGACTATGGCCTGATTCCCCTCGTACTGAAGAGAGGCCCGTGCCCAGCAGTGGGACGTTAAAAAGGGCTGAATACAATACATACATACAACTTTATGTATGTTATACTCGTATATGGACATTAAATGAAGATAATTATCATTTCCATTTCTCCCAAGTCCGACAGTAAATTTGGTTATTCATTACGTTACGTCATACTGAGGTTAAATTTTATTACGGGGATGGATCTTTATGAATATTCTAACCCTTTGAATATAATCGTAATTTTAAATAGATGAGGTGTCTAACTTCCTAACGCCAAAGTTAATGTTTCAATAAAACGTAAAGCTCCAATTTATTAGCTAATTATAATTCCCATCTAAGATCTTTTATGTAGATCATAAAATAAAATTATTAGTAATTAATGACTTACTTCCTTTTCGCTTGTTTCCGGTCTCCGATGCTTTTTTTATATTTATAATATTATTAACTTTTCTTTCCAGCGATTTCAGCTGTACATTTTTTCTATTTAAATTTTCAAGAATCCGTTTCAAGCTGATTTTTATACCCTTTTAAAGGAGTCCCAATATTAAATTCCATCATGTCATACTTTTCAAACGACGATATCTCCAGTTTCTCGTCATCATCCCCTATTTTTCATCCCCCATATGATTTACCCTCATTTTTGATTAGAAAGATTATTCCTAATTTTCAAGTCACTGTAAATTTAAAAACAAAGCACTTTCATTAATATTTCCATCCTTTTTTCACCCCTTTAGGAATTGCATTTTTAAGAATCGTTCTTAAAAAATCTTTTTCTTCCTTTATACATATATACATAATTTGTAAGATTTATACTTTATAAGATTCATGATTAATCAAAGTGGTATTTTATATATCAATAGCAATACCCGCGACTTCGCCTGCGTTCAAACTTCCAAAAAAAACAAACTCTTTAGCTTTATGTTATAACTAATAATGGTTTGATGACACACCAACTGCAGCGCCACCTACCGAGTCCATTTGTGAATTCAAATCGTGCAGGGAACGTACACAAAAAATATCATTAAAATCGTCCCTGCGGTTTAGGAGAAGATTAGTGACATACCGTCAGCAGCAAATTTCATCCAATTTGGTCTAGCCGCTTAGAAGGAGTTTGGTGACAAACACACGTACAGAAGAATTATATATGTTAAGATAATAATATATGTGCCACTTCAGATCATAGTCGTCTGTCTGTGAACTAAACATCCAAGTCATTAGAATCTTTTCAACGTGAATGAGCATTTACAATAGTAGTATGATTAAAAAATATCTTATCTACGGTTATATATACATGTGTATATATATGTAACGGGTATACCAATTCGATTTCTGACTGAGACACATTAAAATTTACTAATAAATATTGTTTCTTTGAATGAGTCTCTAAAATATAAATCTCAATAAATGAAAATTGAATAATTGTCGAATTCGCAATTGTAACCTTAGAAATAAGAATCTTTTATATCGTTACTTGACTGTACACTGTGATGTAACTTCGTGAGAACGTTCATGTTTGTTGAATATTAACCAGTCTGGGGCATAGAATTCGGGAACATATTCTCTACAATAATATTCCATTCTAAACGTTAGCCTCTAGGCGAGAATTTGGACTTTAGAATCGTCAAACTGTATTTGATCATGCTGACCTTTGCAAGTTATTATGGTTCATATCTAAGCTAAATGCTAAACTTGGTTTAACCACTTATTTTTACATAAAAATGAGTAAGATATTGATTTTATAATCAAGTATTAAATACGGCCATTTTAATCGACTATAGTATTTAAAATATTATATTAGAAAGAGAATCATTACAATCAATATATTTTATTAATAAACTTTCAGAAAGAAAAATTCGTCAAACTTCTCGATCAACTACATAATTCTCTTCGCATCGACTTATCGATGTATAGAAATAACTTCCCTGCCTCCAGCGCTGAAAAACTAATGGATCTTAAGTCTACTGTAGATCTTCTTACTAGCATCACGTTCTTCAGAATGAAGGTAAAATGTATAAAAAAACTTACTTACTCCAATAGTTTTGACTTTGAATTGTAAAAACAATTTCCATCCAAAGATTTGATTTCGAAGATGATTTCAATTTTCCTTGTTTTTAGCAATATTTTGTCCATTCCGTAGGTCCAAGAGCTTAGTAGTCCACCACGTGCCAGCACTGTTGTCAAAGACTGCGTGAAGGCCTGCCTTAGATCAACATATCAATTCCTATTCGAAAACTGTTACGAACTCTATAATCGGGAGTTCCAGGTAATTATAAAAATATTCATATAAATATTTAAAACTAATACATTAAAATATAAAATATGTGCAATTAATTTAAATTTTTACAATATTCATACGTCTGTAATATATAAATTATAATATATACAATAGTTTAATGCTGCATTATGTAAAATGTGTCCAAATATCCAAAAAGTGTCTATAATATATTTCGTTACTATTTTATTTATATATCACATAACAACAGCATGAATGCACATATAATAATTAAAGTAAAAAAGACAATGCTACAGGCAGCAGGAATAGGTCATATATGTCGTATAATTTGTACTTTCCTTATAATATTTTATCAATCTTAATATTTTTTCAGGTGGATCCAAACGAAGCCAAACGCGACCCAGCTGATCACGGCCCACAATTAGATTCATTAGATTTCTGGCACAAACTAATTGCACTTATCGTATCGGTTATAGAAGAAGATAGAAATAGTTACGCGCCAGTTTTGAATCAGTTTCCGCAAGAATTGAATATTGGACAGGTATTTTTTTTTTATTCCTAAACTTAAAAAAAAAAACTTTCTTTTCTTTTATATAGAATAAGTTTCGTTAAAAGAATTCTGTTTCTATTGTTTGTGTAAATAGTTTGCTTATCTTTTAATACAGACTAGTATTCACCTAGTGGTCAAATTCGACCATAATCAGAGGAAAATATATATATATATATATAATATATTTAATTTATAATCTATATTAAAAAATTCCAAAAATTGATAAAGCTACTAAATAAAAAGAATCGGTCGATAAACAGAGGAGACTATGGTGAATATAGTGCTTAATGTTTTTACTTTACCTATATATATATATATATATATATATATATATATATATATATATATATATATATATATATATATATATATATATAAATATTTATTTGAGCCAATAATATAATTTATGTTTCTTATTATTCATTATTCAGCTATCAGCAGCAACGATGTGGTCCCTATTCGCTGTAGACATGAAGTATGCTCTAGAAGAACATGAACAGCATCGACTCTGCAAGTCTTCCGCTTATATGAATTTACACTTTAAGGTAATAATTACGTTCTATCAATAAAAATCATTATGTATGTATGTATGAAATTTAAATATACTTCCCATAAGTGTACCTGGAGAAGTCAAACCCAGGACCATATTTTTTTTTCTGATTTTTTTAAGCTATAAAAATGTTTATACTAAAAAATAAAATAAGATTCAACTACATTTCTTTTAAATGTCCTTTGTTTTAATATTTATTTGTTCATCAGGTTAAATGGTTGCACACAAACTACGTTAAAGATGTTCCGCCATATTGTGGCGCTGTACCGGAATATCCTGCATGGTTCGAACCGTTTGTGATGCAATGGCTGAATGAAAACGATGACGTTTCTCTGGAATATCTAAATGGAGCATTTAACAGGGACAAGAAAGATGGAGTGAGTATAATATCTAGAAAAACGAACAAAAGTAAATCAAAATACATACTCTAGCCAAAATATTATATGTTTACAAACTTTTCTTAGTTTCTGAGACAAAAATAATGAAAACAAGATTTCTTAATTATATACCATAACGAAGCACGCTCTATGCTCAACCATAAAGAATTTAATTTCTGCATTTATAATGAATCTTTCCTTTCTAGTTCCAAAAATCCAGTGAACACGCTCTCTTCAGTAACTCAGTGGTAGACGTGTTCACTCAGCTCACGCAATGCTTCGACGTAGTGTCCAAATTGGAATGCCCAGATCCGGAAATATGGAAGCGATATATGAAGAGATTCGCCAAAACTATCGTCAAAGTGCTAATAGCTTACGCTGATATCGTTAAGAAGGAATTCCCAGAACATTTGAAAGAAGAGAGAGTGGTATGATGGTTTAGTTATCTGTTTAAAGTAGTTTTATAAAAACATGAACCTATTAATATTAGCTTAATGACTCATATATAAAAAACTAGCGATTCACCGTCCCTAGGGTTCGTCCCTAGCTTGATTCACCATACAATTCACCCCTTTAAGGGGTGATTTCCGGGATAAGAAGTATTCTAAGTCCTTCCCACAGTTTCAAAGTATCTTCTTACCAAATTTCATCTAAATCGGTTCAGTAGATCCAGAAATTACCCCCTACAACCTCACAAACTTTATATCTTTATTATATTAGTATAGATATACCTTTACCAATTGAAATATGAATATTTGTCATAGACACTTACATTCCACTTTTATCACTTTTATAAAGATTACTTTTTATGACTTTATCGTCTTTTGCATTCACGCCAAGTTTTCTGTTCGCAATGCCACAGTATATTTCAATATCATATTGGTTTTCTTGCAGGCTTGTATCTTAATGAATAACATTCAGCAACTGCGTGTGCAATTAGAAAAGATGTTTGAAGCGATGGGTGGCACAAAGCTCGAGCGCGACGCGGCCGATATCTTGAACGATTTGCAGGCGAGCCTCAACAGTACATTAGACCAACTGGCTTCTATGTTTGCTAACAGGTAATTATTTATTATATATAGCCATTAAATTCCTAATCATTTGCAATGTAATTATAGCTTCAATTTAGTAAAAAAAAATCAAATTTCGGTTAAATTTAGTTCATAAGTAAGTATAATAGTTATCTTACTTCTAGTCGATGGTACTTTCTTTTAAATTATAAAATCCATATCCACAACATTTATTTATTTATTTATAACACTTTATTGCACAAGAAAATAGTATATTAACATAAAAAGAAATATTATACAGTTAAAGAGATGTGCAAAGGCAGTCTTATCACTAAAAGTGATCTCTTACAGGCAACCGATAGAAAAGGATATAAGAAAATAAGTGAGCCCAAAAGGTGCATAAAGTGCAAATCATTAAAACTTAATATAAATAAACATACATAAAAATTTACATATAAAAAATACTAGTTTTACCATATATATTTTTATTATATATACATAACATATATATACATAATAATAAAATAATGTCTATATATGTATATATATACATAAACAAATTACATAGTATGGCACTAATGACATAACATATTTTAATAATAATATTTTTTATTTAATCAAACAATAATCGTACATTCTGATTGTAAATTGTAAATAAATTTAGCCTCATACAGTAAAAATTAAGTGTGCAATTATTTGTATACTTAATTAAATTAATTTTATTTTCCTTTAGTAAAAAAAAAATTTACAAAAACTAAGTAATAAATAAACTTTACTGTTTTTTTTTAATATCATTGTACTGTTATTTTATATCGTCACTTCTGATGATTATTTACGTGCACATATTCTGATAATTGTCTTTCTCAGCCTAGAGACCCGCATCACGGCGAGTGTGAAGGAGCTGGGGGAGCTGCTGCAGAAGGTGGGCGGCGGCGCGGCGGTGCCGGGCGCGCCGCAGCCGCCCGCGCACCAAGAGGCTGACGAGGTGTTGAGGCCTTTGATGGATATATTGGTAATTATTTTGTTCGCAATTATAATTTTAAGTTATTTTTTTCATACTTATGAGAAAAGTGCTGATGACTTGATCAGCACATAATACTGTTTTATTTATAAGATAAAGCAACATTTATATAGAAATTATTTTGGAATATATTGTTAAATTCTTACAAAAACAAGTATTATAATAATATGGACTTTCATATTTTAATGATCTTTGGTAAATTTTTTTTTAATTTCTTAGACAGATAAAATATATGATACACGATACGATTTTTATATATATTTTTTTATAGGATGGCTCCTTAACAATGTATGCTGAATCTTGCGAGAAGACGGTTCTAAAGAGGCTTTTGAAAGAACTATGGAAGATTGTCATGAAGATTCTTGAAAAGACTGTCGTTCTTCCTCCGATGACCGATAAAACGGTAAATAATAAATATACCAATAATAAATAAATTACCCATTTTTTTATTTATATCAAATAATATGATATATACATAAGAAAAAAACTTTGAATTTATGTTCTATTATTATTATTCATTACATGTGTTATTTTCATATCGATAATGTACGATTTATGAACGTCAAAATGCATATTTTGAAGTTCATAAATCCTAAGCTAAAATGGAAATCACACCACATTTAGTATATCAGGCCCTGGTCTATATGTGAATAAAACTTAATATTTTCTCAATATTTTTAGATGATGCTAAAGAATCTGACGAACAATGCGAAGAATTTAGCAGCGAACGCAAAAATCGAAGACATGACGCAGCTGTTCAAGAGCACGGTCGGCAAACAGGATGTCAAACACGCTCTTTCCGGCGTTATGGATATTTCGAAGGAGGTGAGTCACAATTTAGAAATTTCCGCTCAAGCTTAAATCGGAAACGAAAATATTTTTACCTTTGTACAGAAATCTTTCTCATACCGTACTTTCATTGGAACGATCCCAAGAATCGGACGTCATTAACAATTAAGGATTACAAACATTCTTCCCAAATTGTTTTTGAACGTACAATATTATGCGAATATTTAACGCAGAAATATATTAAATCGTTTCGTGGAGATATTTTAAGTCGTCTTCATTCTAATTTACTTAAGAATTTTTCATTAAATAAAAATAGTGTTACAAAATATATTATAATGACTCCTTATTATGTTCTTCGCATTTTATTTGGCGACTCGTATTTGATAGTGGTACTTTGCATACCACTATCAAAAACGTGTAGAGCCTTTATCAACTATTTGTTTATAAGCAGACCAATTGTTTATGAAAATAATGAATATGAAGATCTGTGTCATTATTCCATTTGACTAGAATCCGCCAGTCTTTCGCATAGTAGACAATATGTCTTTAAATCGGTTTTATATTATTTTAAATCGAGCGATTTTAATATTTATGTAAAAAAAAATTTTCAGCACTTATCTGCAGAAAAAAGTCTAACACCAAAGCAATGCGCAGTACTGGATGCAGCTCTCGATACCATCAAACTTTACTTCCATGCCGGTGGAAATGGCCTCAAGAAAACGTTCTTAGAAAAGAGCCCAGAACTGCAGTCTCTGCGATACGCTCTCAGTCTGTACACACAGACTACTGACACGTTGATCAGAACGTTTGTTACCAGTCAACAAAATCAAGGTAAATGAAATAATTTAAATATTATATCAATTTTTATTCCTTGGCGTATATCCTTTTAGTTAAGTTCGTAAAAAATGCTTAGCAAGATATGAATACGCTTCAATTACTCCTAATTTATCGAGTTGTCTTACAAAGTCGGGTGAAGTGCTCCCTACTATCATTTATAGGTACTTTTATATAACAGTTAAGAAACCGCTTTAGGGTTAAAGGGTATAAGTGTCTGTAACTTGCCACGAGGTAAAACTATTACTGCTTTAACTCCGAAACCATCCATCTATACTATTAACATATTCTCAATAATTATAATTACCTTCAGACGCAGCCGTAGCAGAGGAAGGCAGTGTAGGCGAAGTATCGCTCCAAGTAGACCTGTTCACGCATCCCGGCACTGGAGAGCACAAGATCACTGTGAAAGGTGCGTTTGAATTAATTAAATATAGTACCTATAGTATATTTATAAATAGCATTCGATCTATCGCCAACATATCGTAGGTATATTTTAATTGGACTACAACACTCATAATGTAATATACAAAGTATTTTAGAACAACATTGTTACACTCATGTAATATTAGAAAGAATTTTTCACTTTAAATTATTTTTATTCTAAAATAATCATTTTATTTTTAATCTAATTATTCTAGTGGTAGCCGCAAATGATCTGAAGTGGGTGATCGCCAGCGGTATGTTCCGTCCCTTCATCGAGGTAAATCTCATCGGTCCTCATCTCGCTGATAAGAAGAGAAAATTCGCGACCAAGTCTAAGAGTAACAACTGGAGTCCTAAGTTCAATGAAACCTTCCATTTGTAAGTTTACAAGCATATTTTACACATACTTACTTTTCTCCAAATCCTTGTTACAATATGTATATTATTGATAAACAATTTAGTGATAAAAATACAAATAAAAAAATAAATTATTACATGCCTTAAAACCTTATTTTTATACGCCTCAAAAGTTTATAGATATATTGTTGTAATGTTTCTTTAATCTTATTACTATATTATAAATTTGACGACTGTTGTGGGCTAGTAAAGTTTTTCTGACTGAGATTACTCTATAGTTGTGAATTATCGCGGTTCTTGGAGGTCTATAGTTCGATTCCCGTATAGCGTATAGAATATCAGCTTTACCCATAAATAAGAAATATGCTGTGTATAATTAAATTTTTTTTCTGTATCAATCTAGTATGGTGAGCGCGACGGAACAGCTGGAACTGTTCGAACTCCATGTATGCGTGCGTGACTACTGCTTCGCGCGCGAGGACCGCCTCGTGGGCGTCGCCGTCATGCGCCTCGCCGACATCGCTGAACAGGTAATACTAATATAATAAAACTATTTTTATTAACATAGTGGAAATAGACTAAAATTGAAATGATTATTTAAAAATTTAAACTATAGCCAATGAATTCTTTTTCTTTCTCTGTTCTCAAGATACTAAGGAATCGTATTTGATACTTTCGACATTGTAACAATCTATTTGTTACTTTAGCTTTATTTTTATCGTTGATAAATGAGATAACTTATTTATTAAGAGGACCACACACTAACACAATGTAATGGATGGATATATTTTTACATTATATATCTAATTATAACCTAATATTCATTAATATTTTTAATATATATTATTAATTGTAAAAATAATAGCTTCGTTATTTACAGTTTGATATTTTAAGAATACAATGTATAAATAAACATCATGACATACAATATTTATACTAAACTAAAATATTTCTATTTAAGGGATCATGTGCGTGCTGGCTACCTCTTGGCACCCGCATCAAGATGGATGAAACAGGATGGACGATTTTAAGAATCCTCTCACAGAGACATAGTGACGAAGTTGCAAGAGAATTCGTCAAGCTCAAATCGGAAATGCGAGCCGAAGCACCCTCTGGTAGCCAAGGACCATCGTGAGAATCATAAATAATAACCGATTGACATAAACCCAATCCAAATGGATCTTCCAAATCTAGGATTACGACTGGAACAAACCGGTTGTGATTATCATAGTGCTAACGGAGCGTTCGCTTTGTCCGAATGTCGGAAATTCAATGTTACTTACATCAGACGATTCGAAAAAACTGCGCTCCGGCGGTTACCGGTCAGTGCTCGTTTACGTTTATATTCTCGAGAGAGATCGTTTTGTAAATAAATTTACGATGTTAAGTTACGCGGATAGTAGAATATTTTGCACAAATTCGAATCATTAGCCAAAAGACTGACCGTAGGCGGCCGGGCGCTCGTCCGCCGATGTTTAGGCTTCCAGCAAAATATTTAAATATTACGCTGTTGAATTCAATAAATTATAACGTTTCAATGACCTTCATGAAACTCGGTTTGAGCACAAACATTTTATCTCTAAACACAGATGTAGTTCGTTTCTTCCAATACGTATTACCAAGGATTGTATATATATATATTTCAATCGCCGAAGCTTCAAGCCGTTTGCCAGCATCAGAGTGTCATGGAGGTCATTAGAATTTTGCTGGATTCCTAAAGTTGTGTGTGGACAACACACTTATTATGTATTAATTCTACTTATATGGACCAAACTGTCGTTAATACGGAGACATTACCTATTCCTTAACCCCTAATATTAAATCAACATTATTTATCTACTTAATCATCTTATCGTTATACGTGTACAGTAAATAATATATGGCCTTATGTAAATTATTTCCCTCGTTTGTTGGTATACATAATATGCTTCTGTCGAGGAACATGTAAAAGTATTAACGTATATGAGTGTTGAAATGCGATGCGAGTTTTGTTTTCTGTTGTTAGAGCTCGAGTTAATGCACGTTTAGGAGATGAGTGTTCTAAAATTGGATTAATATAGGTAGTATGATTTATCTTAAATTGTACGGTCTCATCATCTTTTATATAAACTCCTTTATGTCCCGTTTTTAAGTGATCCACGATGTATGTGATCAAGTATTGTATATAGATACCAAGTGTTAATTACGTCTTCGCTCTTACTTTTTACGCTTTACCTGTTTAAACATTTGTCTATTTCCTGTCTTTTGTATATTATTGAAAATTGTGATATTGTTATAATAATACATCGTAACTGTGGATATTTATGTGGACTTGCTTTATAAAGTTCATATATGTTAACTGTTAAAGCTTCTGATTTGTTCTACATATATCCGTTCTATTTTCACTTTCTATATTATTATAAATATTGTTCGTAAAATCTTTAAATAATAAAACCTAATGTTAGACATTCAGTGCTCAAATATTTTTCGTTAAAACGTTGGTATCGTGTTTATAATGTAATCGTTTACGACGGCAAATCATTATTATAAAGGTTATCCACTCAAAGCCGAGGTTTGCAAAATACACGGTGTTTGGTAAAATCACACGAATTTTTAATCAGATCGTATTTTCAATGCTACACTGTGCACTTGATTATTTGACAACAATATATGCCTTATATCTTATTTGTTATTTAGAAATAAAATATTCAGTTTGAGCTTGAACCGTCTATTAAATAAACAATGTATGTGATACATATTGTTCATGTTTATAATAAATATTTCATATCTCTCTTACATTCGCGTTGTTTTCGCTAGTTGGCATTGAAAATAGAATCAGGAAGCACATCACTTAACAAACACGGGAGTTAGCTTTTCTATATATTAGTATTATCATGGATTACATATCTGTAGATAGAATGTGGTTTGTCTAGTCCAAATCTCAATAATATATTTAAAGATATATTTACTCGTCTTATTAAACTAATTGATATCGTTTCTTGGGTGATTTTAGTGGTTTCTAATCGACTGAATCTGTTCGTAGTTTCATTGTCGACTTATTTTTTTTGTAATATTGGAGCACACATAATACAATGGAATAAAATATTATGATAACCATAAAAATTATCGTTTCACTGCAATCGAAATATATCTTTCTCGTGTGCTTTATTATTAGAAGTTGTTTAGAAGAATTGTTTTAGAGAAATATACCTAATGAATGGATAGAATTGATGTCAGGTTAATAATGTATCCAATATATGTATATCCTATCAGCTTAATGGGCCGATATTTATTTAGAGTGACAATTTTATATAATAAATTGACTAAATATGGTTGTTTATATTTCAATAAACTTATCGCTTTAATTAAATATCGAGACGGAATAAATAGAATTTTGAATCCTTTTGAAGTCGTTTTGCATTGACGATAATAAAATCACGATTGGATCATTTTGTATATACTTACAAATGTAGGTTCTTACGTCCATCGCATTGACTGTACGGGCAGTGGGATCGATTATCTGCATAAACATTTTTCAAATTTTTTGAATGTTACATGTTTTATGTACATTTTTTTGTGTTCAATATTTAATTTGATTACACCCCAGTTTATGAAGATATTGCGATCGAGCTAGTGTTAAAGAAAAGCGCACAGCATTCATTCCATTACTATTTTATTACATATATTTCATTGACACATTAAAATACCTTTACCATTTGACAATACTTGGTAATTATTATTTTTAAGTGTAAAATGTGATGATCACATCAACATCGTTATAAGACATTTACGCTCCAATTCTAGTATTAAAATCACTAACATTGCATATATCTTTGTATAAATGCATATATGTAAATGTTACATGTTTAAACACATTATTGAATTTAGAATTTTTATGAAAAAAATAAATAAATATCCGTATTTCAAATATAACTTGGTGTTTTTATTTATATAGACATATATATCTATACATATAATAAAATTGTAGAGGTCGAATGTCTGTACATAGAAAAAATGGTGAAACTGAGTCAGGGGGATGTAACAAGGCAAATAGAAAAATTCCAGATTTTTTTCAATTTTTTTGTTTCTCTGTTAGTTTGTAAGGGCTAATCTCCGAAACTGTTGGACCGATTTAAATGAAATTTTGCATGGTTGTACCTTATCTTCCCGGTCAATATTTTAGGCTTTTCATCCTGGAAAATTAAAAGAGTTCCCGTGGGACAGTTAAAAAACTAAAGTAACTTATACAGCTTAGTACACAAAAACTACTGATTGGATTTTAGTGAAACTTTATAATAATATAGTTCATACATCAGAATTACAAATAGGCTAATTTTATCTCGGAAAAATGTACGGTATCCCGTGGAATAGATTTGTTCTTGTTTGTCGCTAGTGTATACATATAAATGTATGTATATTAATATCAATTGGCATTTATCATGGAATTAATTTGGAGTGCAATTTTAGCCCTCAGTTTTTATTTTTTTGTGTCGTTTTTTTACGTTATTTAAAAAAACGCTCGATGAATTTAGATCTTAATGTTAAATTTGTACTTCTAAAATATATTAAAAAAATAATAAGCTTATTTTTTGTATTGATTTTTCTTTTAAAATTTCATTATAATTGGCGCAGAAAATAAATTATCTCTAACGTACCTCAGCTACGCACTATGATATAACAAAGCAAAAATCAAAGGACCTGTAAAAATAAGGGATCAAAATAAAGGGTTGCGAAGTATATTACACGTCTCTGAACAAGAAGGTAAGATATTCTTATAAGTTTAAATACCATTAGAAACTTTCCGTCTGTTTTTAATTGCTAGTTTCCATAATGCCTTAACCGATTTTTACCGCCGATACGATCAAGAGTAATAATGATGTGTAATCTATATCGTTGAAACAATCAAATGAGCCCAAATTCGGAGTACTTGCTAAATAGTATATAGTTCCGTTAGACATATTAAACTTAGCATTATAGTGGTAGTGGATAGAAGATTGGAGTGAAGATAGTATCTTATTTATGATGTCTTAACACGTTACGTGGCTACATTCTAGTATTATAATGAAGCTCTTGCAATTTGGAACAGTCTACTGTTCTTTGTTTTCTACCTACTGGTGAATTTAAAATATTCGGTTATAGCTATCACAACCATATTATACCATATCACAGTCTTTAGCGGATAAATATCCCCTTAACAGATATTGCTAAGCATGCGTATTAATATAAGTTTACATCACACGTGTAGTCTCAACACGTAATATCTAGTAGATTCAAAGGCCACAAAACAGACTGATCATGTTTCAGAATATCTGAAAATTAATTTAAAGAATTAGCATATTATGCACGATAAAAATGGATGAAAATGTGTGGGAGTTCGGGATACAATATCCGAGTGTAGTACTGAGAAATCCTACCATTTTATTTGTTTCAATTTGGTCATTCAGTTATGCGTATTTTTAACAATACTGTGAAAATCAGCCGGTTATTAATAAATGACGTTGTTTTTTAACAAGTTCAGAGAGAGGGACGATTTAATACAAACTATTTCTATTATAGGACAATATTTTTTCTTGTTTAATCTTGGATTATCTCAAGATTAAATCTTAAAACTACCTGTTAGTAATACATTTTAGACGATCACCATTTCGACATGTTTCGTATCAATCCATAATTGTATTTACTATCAAACTTTCGTAAAAAGAAAAGTTGGGCGTCTCTTCAAATCGAAGCTACTCCTGAAGTTTTAGCTTGTTATTAATCATTAAAAAAACCATTGGGGACTGTAGACTATAAGAATACAGTGACGAAAGATACTTCTTGCTACTAAGGCACTACGTTTTGGGTGAATATACCGAGCATCGCGTTTTTTTCCTTTAATTGACAGGGTAAATGTATCTATTTATGTACGATCTATATATGTACCTGTGATCAATGTACACATACATATACTCTGTGCGAGAATTGAACCCACGATCTTTATTATTTCATTTGAGAGAGATATAAGGTATTTTATAGATATCCTTTTGAAATTCTAGTGGAAACTAATTTTTTAGCACTTTGCTATGTAATTAATTACTTTTTTTCGTTCATGACGTTACTAAAACTGTATTATAAGTTAAAAAGATAAATTAAGTTTATGAAATTGTCATTGAAGTTGAAATCAAAGAAACCAGATGGAGGTATGCTGCGGTTAATACTTAATGAAACGATTTAATATAAATATAACCAACTCTAATAAAAGCAATAATGAAAATTTTAAATTTCTAATTTTAAGTTAATAAATTAAAATTTTCAGATACAAATATATGTAATTTTTTTTAAACAGCTTTCCTTACTACCCTAAAGTAACTAAATAGCTTTTACCTACATGTGTCTATTCTTGTAAATGATTCCTTTTTATGTCTAAAGTTAAAAAATGTATGATTGGCGTAACTTTTTGAAATAATGAAACTTACAAATTCGACCACCGTAATTTATTTCATCAAAAACGTGACAACACCACGTTTTCTTCTAATTTCCATTACAATAGCTTTACTAGATTCATCGAAAATCGTAAGAAAAATTTCCCAATAAGAACAGCTGACATGCTATTTGGGTATTTCAATGGAACGTAGACACTCCTACACTCCTGTACGTGTGGCCAGTGACGTCACAGGCAAGCGGGGCAAAGTCAGCTATTTAAAAACGTCACTCATTCATAAAGCGAACTCATCACTGCAAGACTGGCCATCGTGCGATACACACGCTCGTGTTATTTTTATCTAATGCTATTATACTTTGTGAGTGCAAAATGAGCGGTAACTTTCTCACTATTCCCGGAGATGATGCGATACAACGACGATCTCGGGTAAGACTTTCCTTATAATTACATATATTTACATATTATGCCAATTATTTATTATTTATGTATTGTTAATTTTATATTTATATAATTATTTAATTAGTCTTATTGATATGGAAGTGTTGTCTTGCAAAGTGCTATATAGAATACTAATAGACTAAGAACGTGAATCTCATAAAATCTTTTTTGCTAATATTTTAGCAAAATAAAGTATATTAATAAAATCAAAAAAAAAATATTTAACAAAATTTCTAAACACTAATCATTGAGTCTATGTAAAATCTTACTTTATTATCAGTGGACAATGTAAAATTATTATGCGTACTACATTCGTATGTAATACGTTTTGTTTACACAACTAACCTTGTGAATAACATAAAAGTGTTCTTTTATTCTTGATATATCTTGTTTATATACTGCTTACAAAACACATTTTATGTGATATTGTTAATATTTATGACATTTGAATTTTATATTTAAATTTAGTTATATATTAGCACCTCTTGATACCCTTCGCATTAGTTATAATATTACAGAACCTCAGAAGAAACGATTTTTTCTCACTTTGTTAACAAGTACCGGTAGTTTATATTGCCAAAATGTTCATAAATTATAAGTTATAGCTTTCCATCTTTCTTTTGATGAAAACCGTATGAAAATTGGTACAGTAGTTTCTGAGATTAGTACAATGAATACACAAATTAACGCAGAAGGGTACTTTGACTTATAATATTATGTAGTGTATATTATTGGAAGATGCGCATGCGATTTATTTTAGACGAAATCCTGAGAGAAATGACATATAAGTCGTAAATCTATCACCGCATTAACGTTTGGACTCATATTGTGGTGTCAGTATAAATAGCGAAATTTACTATGTTAAGAGATATAAAGGTAGTTTTTTAGTACCTACATAATACATTATAATGAAGGCATTATAAATAATAATATTATTATTTCTGTTCATACAAAACACATTTTAATTTATTTATTTAGAATCTATACAATATTTTAGCTTACACCTTCTAAGAAAAATTTCATAGATTTTCATATTATATTAATTTTTTTTTTTAATTTGACTAATATCATTAAGAGTTAGCTTTTTTCCAAACCTTTACCATAAAATAATTACTCAAAACAACATTCAAACTAAAATTGCAATATTTAAACAACACAATAAAAATAGTACCAACAGTTGTAAATAAAATTAATTTTTCCGGAATGTACCTATATTACCATAATAAAGCATGGTATTTTACCTCGTAACGAATTAGAATGCGTGAGATAAACAATGAATTATCATCTCTTGTCATCTTCATGATGAAATATTGAAAAGAGAATTTTAAACTAGCATCAGCCTGAGGATGCGCTCCTATTTCTAAATCCAAAGTTCAGGGCCATTAAACACACCCTCTGTGCGTATATAAGACCGGTAACGGGTAATTATGGTTATGACGTTCGATATACTTCTTTAGCTAGCCACTTACCACCTCTTCGCTCGGGTGCGTCCTTATGTACCTTTTGTATGTATAATAATATGTATATCTATACTAATATTATAAATGCTAAAGTGCGTTTGTTTGTTTGTCTTCTTTTCAAGTCGAAACGGCTTGGCGGATTGGCGTGATTGGCGTGATTGTGTGGAGATAATTAGAGGGCTGGAGAGTGACATAGGCTACTTTTTACCGCGGGAGATCATCTCTTTCGTACGGGAAAATACATTATAATACGAGTACAATCCAAAAAAATATTTATGATCAAAATTACTTGAAACTTAGTATAAATGCTCTTCAATACAATAAATGAAATACGTGCATTTTTCGAAATTCATCCCATAAGGGGGTAAACTAGCGGATGAAAGTTTGTATGAAACTTATCATTTTAGAGTTTTTTTTTGTAGTATTAGCGCGAGCGAAGCCGCGAGTTCTGCTGGTATAATATATAATATTTGTATGTATATGAATAAAATTATATACAGTAACAGTAGCCTGTCTATTACTTCAGGTCTCTTTACTAAATTTTATCTATTTCCGTCTAAAGGAATAACAAACATATGTACACACACATACGAACTATTACATTTATAATTGCAGTGTGATTAAGGATATCTTTATTTTTAATTTAAGTTTTATGCTTAGATTTCAAAAATAAACTGAGTATCTCTTTATGAGATCTCTTCCAGCCAATTTATGGAAGTAAAAAAGACTTAAAGTAATCTGAAGTAGTGCCTATAGTTAATATTAATTAGAATTTTAAATTTACCCTATTCTTATTATATCGAGGTAAAGTTTGTAAGTTTGTGTAAAGATGGTAATATCTAAATACTGATCTGATTCTGAAACTTCTATTTAATATTCTTCTTTGACTAGTATTAAAATATATTAGCGCCAATTGCAAGTATTTTTATTCCGATAAAAATGTGTTTATTCTCAGAAAGCATAATTAATTTAAATTGGAAAAAATGACAATTAAATTACTTTATCAACTACTATGATATGAAAAACAAAAACAAATCTATCCCTTGGGAATCGTATATTATTCCGGGATAAAAAGTAGCCTATGTGTTATTCCAGACTATAATCTACCTCTGTGCTAAATTTCATCTAAATCCGTTCAGCCGTTCTGGCGTGAAAGAGTAACAAACATCCATACATACTCACAAACTTTCACATATATAATATTTATACAGATTGTTAGGCCTAGGGACAAACACGAGTAAAGCGTGGGTTAATTCGCTTTTATAAATATAAATATAATCTTAGCAATACCATACCAAAAGAAAATACCATTTAAACCTGTTTAGTCATACTCGATTGATGTATTATTAAATAAATATATACATTTGAGTTCTATAATTAGGTACGTTTCAAAGATCCTTTGAAAACACACGTTTAATATATACAATTTGTGTAAATGATGAAGAAGTTAACAAAGAGATTGAATCACAACGTTTATTTAAAGTAATGTAAATATCTACTTAAGGGTTATCGTAAGAAAGCAAAGTTTGTTATGTGGAGTAACACATATAGCCGATTTCACCAACGTCACCTAAGTTTAAGGGATCCCCTAAGCATGGTTAGGGGACTGTTAGGGGACAGTTTCTGTTTCACCGACAGTTAGGGGTCACCTAATTTATAAAATGCCACCAACTACTAGACATACGGGCTCTAACGATGGTAAAACGAAATTTAATTTCAGGGCTAGTTTAGGGGAACTTCTAAGCTAGGGATCCCATACGTAGGTGGCAGCTTATGGGATGTTGGTGAAATCGGGCATTAAACTTCTATTTGGCACTCAGGAATGCACCCGAGCGATGCAAAGTGAACTCGGTAGTTATACTTAGATACTATTATTTTTTGGTAACTTATTATGTTTTGATATTTTTAATATTAGGTCTCGTTAAGCATTAAGCAGACTTTTGTATTATCAACGAAACCAAAAATTTTTTTTTTTATTTTGACAGAATTTTTGATTGTAATACTTTTTTATCTTTCCAAATATTTTAAATTTTTAATAAAGCTCAGATGCAGCTTACAAATAATAATTATAAAGCAATTATAAACATTACGAAAAATAATTTGTTTTATATGATTTCAAAGTAAAGTGTAGAAACTAAATAAATAATCTTATGAATTAACAATATTCTTAGGAATTGAATTAACGTACAATGAAAATTTATATGTTACAAGAATTTCATAGAAAAAAAACTGAAGTTTAGATTTAAGATTAATTTATTTGGTCGCTATATATCTAGCTATCGTTTAAGGGCCAATATACATCACGTTTTATAATCGCACTGACGACGCGCATATCATAAATGTACGTAGACTGCGCATATTATGCTATATATACTTGCGATTCGATACAAACACATGGAAAAACGTGCTACGACTCAATCGCTACGCATCGACAACGCGTTTTATAGTTGAACAAAAAAGTTTTAAATATGATATCTCCTAAACTAAGCTTGTATTTTAAGCCAGACAGATGTTCCACTTGCATATACGACGTTAGACTTCGAAAATATCTGATTAGGTATCTATTCTAAATGAAAACTTCCGTTTAGTTATTTTTTAAAATTTAGTGCCTGGAAATCGGTTTTTATTTTTTGTTAAAAAGTTTTTTTTTTATATTACATAATATAATATGTTTCTAATATATTATTCAGATATTATCGTCATAATAACTTCATTTTTTATTTCAAATTAATAATAATTATTTGTTTTTAGTTACTTAAAAAAACTCAAAGACATAACTAACTCCTCAGATCAACTCCATTGACATCACAGTATATATTAAAATGTATACTGCCCTCCCGAACCTAAAGTGCAGTAACAGCAAAAACACGAATTCGAGAAAAACGCGCTTAAAGTTTAGAATCCATAAAAATATATCAAAAAGAGACTTTTCGATAAAACCTTGAATGGAAAGTGAAAGAATATGTACCAAACTAAAATACTAAACATTGTTACGTTAGTTTTTTTATAAAAAACTATAATTATGGCAATTTTAATTTTTTTGCCCCTATTACTACACACACTTTATTTGTATAATCTTTTCAAAAACTGTTTTAAATGCAGTAAATCCTGTTATTACTGCATTTTAGACATTTCTTCCATGATTGTTACTAACTAAAGTGCAGTAATATTATGAAAATACTGCTATTTAATTTGTTTTTTTTCCACACTTATAGTAATATAAAATTACCTTTAATTTTGATAAAAATATGTAATTTCTTAATGCATTTATGACTATGCTATTAAAACTATTCATCAAAACATTGTACATTATAATCTAATAGTGTAAATTGTTTTATATGACTAACAATATAACAATCTTTACAAGATGTTGACAATCTTAACTAGTTAATCCACCATAAAACTATATCACATGTATTTCTCATGCATGGATCAATAAAATTTACATAAAATCTTTCTTCTGAACATAACTAATTACTAAATGAGTATTCTTGTCTTACAAAAATAATAGTCTGAAAAGATTATGGAAGGGAGAACTAAGGAGAATTAACTTATATGGGAAACAGGTTGAAAAAGTGTCCAGTAGTGAGCAGCAAATTATAGCTCAGAAACTCACCGTTAAGCCTAGTTCGCATTATAAGTAATTTAGTCGAGTCAATCCATTTTATTGTATAGGATAAATAGCTAATAACCGAAAAAATATATAGACACAAATAGACCTTTTCCCTGATTGTGAGATAAAATAAATTAATTAATAAATAAAGAAAGGTTAAAAATCAAAGGTCATTTTACATTGTCTATTAATATGCTTAGGTTGTATGTACACAGTCAGGTTTGTCAGCCATATTAATATGTAACTTGCCACTTAGCCTCGCTTCGCTCGGGTGCGTCTCAGGTACGTCTTAATGTTTTAATGGAACCCTAATTTTTTTCTAGAATAAAAGTAGCTTAAGTTACTCCATAAAACATCAGCTATCTGCCAGTGAAAGTCCTGTTAAAATTGTTCCAGCCGTTTCAGTGATTAGCCGGAACAAAAAAACAGACAGACAGACAAAAATTTTAAAAATTGTGTTTTTCTTATAAGTTCCGTATACATATAATTTCATATGTATTTAGTAAAAAGCTGTTATTTTGACATTACAAACAGACACTTCAATTTTATTTATCTGTATAGATTTTATTATAGCTTTTTATATTGAAAAGAATAAATAAAAAGTACGGAGCCCTAAAAAGCCATAAATACACGTTTTTAAAATAAATTATTTCGACATTGACGTCATATGATTTTAATTTACAAAGCCTAAGCCATGAATCCGTAATGTTTTTCTTTACTTCTATATTTCTGTTTGCTACGGTTATTTATAAAATCTGTACCGATATTATCAGGATTTTTATATGGATACGAGATTAGATCAGAAATCCGGCGGCTACTTTTTAACCTGGGATATATTTAGTTCTCGTTTTTGTTGTCACAGAAATAACATGAAAAAGATTTGTGTGAAAGCCACTTAATATATTTTAAGACCCTTACGATTACTATTCAATGACCGGCTCAATTTTTTAATACTTTTTATCGCGGAACCGTAAAAAATCCCTTCAGAAAAGCGGACGGAAGTTGTAATAACAATTATATCATTAGAAATATGCTGTACTGTCTACACAGATGTTCATAAACTAGTTAGTGCAGAGGTCATCGAAAAGACCTGGAAATAATCATGGAAATACGAAAATTTACTTATTATTAGAATTTGCATTACAATCGCATGAATTTTTCAAAGGAAAGTGTATGTAGTGGAATGAAGCCATGAATGGCTAGGTTATAGGTAAATATTAATAAAATTAGTGTAAGTAACTCTCATCTGTACGTGTCTGTGCGGTGGTTATTTATTACAGATATTCGACAACTAGCATTGCCCGCGGCTCCTCCCGCGTTCAGATGACCAAAAACCAAATTCTTAGGTTTTACATATTAGTATACTCTTACAATGCAGTTTTTGTGTTTTTGTATTTTTTTCTCAGAAATGAGATATTTTCCCGCGGTAAAAAGTATCCTATATGTTGACCCGGATAACCAGCTATCATCATACCAAATTTATTCAAAATCTGTCCAGTGGTTATCTCGTGATGCGGTAACAGACAGACAGACAGGCAGACAAAAATTCTAAAAACTATAGATTCGGACTCCGTATCGATAATAATGTCTATTTCAATTAGATTTTCCAAAAAATATTTAATGTACAGATTCGTCTTAGTTACAATTTTATTATATAGTGTAATTTGGCGATACGTTTGGCTCAGTTTATAGTGACCCTACTTACACTGTGCTAGCGGTCGCGGGTTCGAGTCCCGCTGGGGACATTCACTTGTTGTGATGAGCACGAATGTATAAACTCCAGTCAAGGGTGTTTATATTTATAATATATATGTATTTAAAAATACCTATGTGTAGTGTATCAACTTTCTGGTATACATAACACAAGCCACGTAGCTTACCATGGAACTAGATGGTGCTGGTGGTTAATGTGCCAACATATTTATTTTAAATAAAAAAATATTTGTGTAATTATTTGTGCAAAAAATTATTTGAAAAACATGAAAAATAACATGAAAAATAACAAAACATGAAAAATAACATGCTTTTGAGAAATTGATCACGGTGAATAAATTAGACAGCATCTATCATCATCTGGCTCCTTCAACAGATAATTGAATTGTCATTTGAATTACACATACAAAGAACTTTTAAAGTAACTTAAAATCGAATTACAAGAGTTCATTTCGTGCTTAGTTAGTTAGTAATATAGCCATTTGTCTGGCTAAGTTAATTAACCAGTCAATAAAATATTCAGTTATATATTTGAAGGTGAACCTGTTAAAAAATTTCATTGGCATCCTTTTGAGCAGTGCAGTCACAACACATAGACAGACACAAAAAAAATGTAGTTATAATTGTGGTCCCTTTATTTTTTATTATATACTTTCCCAATTGAAGAAGACTGTAGTCAAGAGATTTCCACCACAGAATTTTAGAAAGATCAGTCCAAAAAACCTTTGATAGTCTAAACTTGATTCTGCAGCGAACTGAAAGCCCGAATACCTGTGATGCTTCAATATAATTCTTACAGTAGTTTGCATCCCACAAATCATACGGATCATCTCAAAGAGAACCGGCTATAACAGTCATTAGCCTGATGAAAGCACAGGGTTGACTACTATCTCTCTAAATTGAAACAATCCCAGTTATTGAAATTTATCGGGAGGTTCATTCACACCTATGTATATATTATATAGATCTTGTCTCTAATGATATAACTTAAAAAAGATTAGATTTATTGAAGTACATACATATAAGAAATTTTAAAACCTATTATTTTAATCAAAATGGATTAAAAGTATTAGCTTAGGCAATTTTTTACCTGTTAGTCCAATCGGAAACTGGTTAAAATAACGGAAAAGCCAAAAAAAAAACGGAAAGGGAACAAATAAATTAAAACCTGAAGTTTTATTGTTTTAAAACTTTAGCAGATGTATATAGAATAGAAATTCGTAAAATGTCCCAGATGCCCAGCTACCCCCGAGAAATGGGTGAACGCAAAGCATCGAAAAATTGTTTTTTTTTTCAATTTCTGGTTTACTATGACGTTCTATCGAAAAATGTTTTCTTCAAAAGTTGTAGGTCTTGTAAAAATCTACAACTTTAATGGATGACACTTCTTACAATAAACTCAAAGTTTTCGAGATATTTGCAAAAAACTGGGTTTTTATTTAAATTTTTAAAATTACCCTTTAATCTATTGTGCATCCATTAAATGCTAAGATATTGATGATAGAAAAGAAAAGGATCTTTTTCCATGGAAAGTCAAATATATCAGGAAAAAATCAACGTAAATAGTTAAAAAAAAAATTACCATACTAATTCACAGAGAGAAAAAAAAATTGTTTAAAAAAATTATAAGTAACATATTTATTAATATACATATTTTTCTGTAATGTTAATCATTTTAAGCAAAGTTTTAATATGTTACAAAGAATAAATGTTAAAAAAGCTGACGATCTGCCAAACTTTCTTTAAATTTATATCAATCTACTAAATTTAGTTAATTCAATTAAAATAATTTTAATCGCGTTTTATTACATTCTAAGAGTTACAGTTTTTCAACATAATTCTGAATTCCAGACAATAGCATTCCACTATAAACTAGACAACTATTTGTTAAGATGTCACAATGTATGGAACGCCGCCAACAGCTGCGAAGTGCGCTGATTCGCTTAAATGTAATAAAATGCGTGAAAACAAATAATTTGATAATAGGTATATTGTATCCAAAAGTCAAGCCAGAGGAAGTTCCAAGAGTTAAATTATTAGATTCTTGCTCAATAAAAGCCATTAATTAAATAATGATAGACGGTTCGTCCCTAGCTTGATTCTCCGTATCCCCACTTTCACCCCCTTAAGGGATGATATTCAGTATAAAAACTACCCTATGTCCTTCACAGGTTCTCAAACTATCTTTTACCAAATTTCATCTAAATCGGTTCAGTAAATCCAGAGATTATGCAAATTTTGAATGCAATAATTGTTAAACCTTATAAATAATATTAATCATTTAATGTTTGTTAAACAATTCTCAATTCCTAGGAATATATATTTATTTAATATGAAATTCGTCCAAGAATTTGCATGTCTTTTTTCTTTCTATCTCGTTTTATTTTTAGTGTTCTAGTTATTAGCAGTTTAAAATAGACCAGTATTATTGAATTTATGGCATTCCTAATATTCTTGTAATGACGCCTGATTTAATAAGAAACTTGGAAAGTAAAAATACAAATTCGTCATCTTCCGGATCATTGATTATATGTATTACAGGATTAACATTAAAGTTAATGTCAATAGAAAATTGGGTAATTACATTTTCTCTCTCATTCTCTCTCTCTCTCTCTCTTAGCTATTACACCAAACAAAAATCTTTACGTAACGCGCTACGTAAAACGCACGTAAATATATAGATGCCTAATTATAACTAGTAAATAGCAGAAACATTCCTCTCCAAGTGTCGGAAGTTTGAGTCATCGGGGACGATCGCTCGTATGAGCAAGGTCGAGACTGAATCATTTGCCATTCAACCAGATATAATATAACTGTAGATAATATTTGAACCAAAGCTATTTGAATTCGAAATTAATGAAATGTTATGAATATATATATATATATATATATATATATATATATATATATATATATATATATATATATATATATATATATATGTAATTATAAGAAAAACACATTTTTTTTTATTTTTGTATTTGTAATTGTCTGTTTGTTCTGGATAATCTCCGAAACGGCTGGACTGATTTTGACGGGACTTTCACTGGCATATAGCTGATGTTATAAGGAGTAACATAGGTTACTTTTATTTAAGAATAAGAATTAGGGTCCCGTTCAAAAAAAATGAAAAGATACCAAGAGACCAAGAGTATATAGGTGATAGGGCGGAATTTTTCACGGTGCCCCAGGGCGGCACTGTCTGTAATATAAAATTATAGTATACCTTAGCTGTACTTGCATCACATAAAATTTAATAGTATTAAATTATATTATCTTCTGTTTAGTACATATAAAGATATGGAAAATTAATTTCAAAATTACATTTTGCAATACCTAAATACGCATTTCAGTCCAAACGTCGGCAGGTGTTGGCAATCTGCAGAATATAAATCTTTCTAATTATAATAAGTATTTGCAAACGGAACGCACTTAAAGTCGTAATAATTCTTGCATATTTAGACGAAAATATTACACATAAAGCATAAATTTAGATTAGTACTTCCTTTATTAATTAATTTAAAATTTTGTTATTTGTCTTATATATCATATACTTTAACTGCCTCGGTGGTGTAGTGGCTAGTATCTACGGCTGCACACTCGGAGGTCCTGGGTACGAGTCCCGGGTCGGGCCAAGTTTAGTTATTGAGTCTTTCTGTCTAGTAAGTCTCAATAGCAGCCCGGAGTTGGGAAGTTGGCGGTGTTTCACCCCCGTGCCTCGGAGAGCACGTAAAGCCGTCGGTCCTGCGCCTTAACTCTTACTGGTCGTGTCGAGCAATCGTCCCACCGGAGTATGAGAGTGACAGGAATAGAGAGTGCACGTTGTATCTGCGCGTACACTTGTGCACTATAATATCTCCTGCACAGTTGGCTAGTCTCAATGAGATTGGCCGCCGTGGCCGGAATCGGCTAGGAGAACATCATATCATATAGCTTTGCAAGACTCATAATATCTATGTTGGTACTCTTTCTAAAGAGGACAACGCCAATCTGCGCCAATTAATTATTAAAAACAAAATTGAGGATTTTTCATAATCATTTAAAACTGATTTGTAAATAAAGTGGTGGTACAGTAGTTTCAGTGTAGCACGAACTATAATAAATAATAGACAATTTTTAAGTGGAATCAAATAAGAGTTTTCCGTAACGTAATCTATACTAATATTATAAAACCAAAAAAAAAACATTTTTTTGGTTGTTCGTTTGTTTGTACCCGAATAAGCTCCAAAACTACAAAACCGATTTAGATGAAATTAGGTAAGAAGATAGTTTGAGACCCTTGTAAGGACATAGGGTAGTTTCTATCCAGGAAATCATTCTTTAAGGGGGTTGAAATGGGGATAAACGTTCGTATGGGGAAGCAAGTCGCTCGTCGTTTGTAGGGTGAGTCGCTAGTTAATTATTAATCCACTGCAGGTTTATTTACTAAAAAAAAAAACAAATATTTAACTTACAATTACTCATTTCGAAGCAAAGATCACTTTCGTAAAATTGTTGTTGCGATTTTCTTTGAAGCTCTTCGATCAATATCGCGATCGAAATCTTTTGATAATGAATTCATACGAATGCCAAATAGTCCGCGTTAAACTTCCTTTTATTAGGAAAATGAACCATACTCAATTCATAATATCCATATATACATATTCTATTTGCTTGGTACAGGCTTGTAGTGAATGCGCAAGCGATCCTACACACCCCATTGCACTGCGGCGACGGGTTCCGCTGTGGGTTTTAGTGAGTAGGAGTCTCACAGTACCCTACACATTGACGGCCGGTAGGGTCCCCATGATGGGTTTCCCCAGCGTTAACAAAAAAAAAAGGCTGTTTGATAAAAAAAAATTAATATTGTTAACTTATAAACTTATTTTTAAAAATATACAACTTATTTTAATAAGTATAAGCACCAATTATTTTTAATTTACCAATTTAACTATTAAAAATAATCGGTATTCAATATTTATTTTAAAAATATTTTGTACTTATTATGATTTTCAATAAATTATATTATTCGAAAGTTAGTACATATATGTAAGTAGGTATACCACCTATGTTCATAAGATATGATGTGATAGATAAATAAATACAAAATTAGGCAGGCAAAATAAATGGAATATGCAAACATCACTTCCCTCAGTTCCCAATAAAAAGACTCTTCAACCAATTAAATATAAATATTTTGATCATGTTTCTGGCGGTGTAAGATCTAGTAACTTGCCTTACGCTGTAGAAATATTTTTGTTGAATTTCTCAACAACAGAAGCAATAGCATAGATTCATTATAGTCTAGTAAAATATTTTTCAATTCTTAGTGATCTATTTAAAATATCTTAAATAGCTAATTTAAATGAAGAAAATTAAATAGTTTTTATTTATTTATTTTAACAAAACACAGACACAAAAACGACATACGATTTGAACGGCTATGGCTTCTTATTGAAATCGGTATTTAAATATATAATAATAACTATACATATAATAAAATTGCAACCAAGCCGAATCTGAACATAAGATATTGTTTATTGTATTATATTGTATTGTTTCTTATGGAAATAGACATTATTATCGATACAGAGGCCGAATCTATAGTTTTTAGAAAATTTGTCTGTCTGTTACCGCATCACAGAAAAACCACTGGATAGATTTTGATGCAATTTGGTATGATGTTAGCTGGTTATCCGGATCAACATATAGGATACTTTTTACCGCGGGAAAATATCTCATTTCAAAGAAAAAATACAAAAACTGCAGTGTAAGAATATACTAATATCTAAAACCTAAGAATTTGGTTCTTGGTCATCTGAACGCGGCCGGAGCCGCAAGCAATGCTAGTATAAATATAAATTTTAAAAAATCTACAACACAATAAGCTATTCATTGAAACCATTTCAATATGTCTTTATACGATATCTCTGTCGTATTTTAGTTTTTTGTAGTACGATATCTCTGCTGTAGTATTTTTATTAGAGTTGAGTATCTTGCATAATCCAGGTCCCGCTGCAGCATCAGTAGTTACCATATCGTTGCAATGTCATTGAAGTAACGTGATTCTAAGCTTCAAATTGATTAGATTGTGGAATTTGCTCATATCCTTTTATCCCCTAGGACAGAGATTTTCTTGATCTAAAGCTAAGAACACTCTGGATCAAGTCACCTTTCAAACAAACAAAAACTAAATTAAAATCGGTTCTTCCATTTCGGCGCTACGGTGCTACAGACGGACACAGAGATACACAGATAAGCTTATAACACCCCTCTAGTGCGTCGGGGGTTCAAAAAGAAAATAAGGATGAGCTTTCACAGTGAAATTGGAATGCGAGCGAATATTTTAATTTTAATAGCAATGTGAAAAATACCTTGTACTTAATTTAAATAATGATACCAATAAAAAATTAATATTATAAGACGAAGAAATTCATTAAACAAACAATTCTTTTACAGGCACAAAATAACTTGGCACGAATTTTTTTCATAGACGATGCTAAAACGTTTTATTTCTACATTTATATACGTAACGAATTACTTAAGTACATAATATATTACCTAATGAGTAACTAAATAAAATATTTCTTTATTTTATTTGCTACAGATGTTAAACTTCTAATCTAATTTTAAATAAAACTATCTTTTCGTATTATTTCGCGGATTTATTATGATTTTTGGTTCCCGACGTTTCGAATGCTTTACAGCAATCATGGTTACGGGAGTCTCTTTCGTGACTATGATTGCTGTTGCACGAAAAGATAGTTCTATTTAAATCTAGCGACTCACCCTCGCTACGCTCGGGTTCGTCCCTACTTACGTTTTGACGATTAGTATAGATTTCTCAGAGATGCGATATTTTGCAGCAGTAAAAAGTATCCTATATGTTGACCCGGATAACCAGCTACCACCATACCAAATTTTATCAAAATCCCTCCAGTGGGTTTTCCGTGATGCGGTAACAGATGGACGGGCGGATGGACGGACGGACGAACGGACGGACGGACGGACAAACAGACAAACAGACAGACAGACAGACAGACAAAATTCTAAATACAATAGATTCAATTCAATCTAATGTTACATTTCAATATATACAATATCATATTGTTCTCTTTTCGTAAACTATGTATAATAAATATAAAAGAATAAACAAGATTTAGTTTTTCTCCATTAAAATTACCTGTACAATGACATTAGACGTCAAACAAAAGGATAAATTAAGATTATCATACGAGTACATCAATCTTCCACATAATCTTCCTATAACGTGATATTGACAACGGAACATCCTGCCTTATCACTCACAAAGTACAAGTATACCAAAACAAAAATAAATAATCGCATAATAATATTTGAAGTAAATCTACCTTTTAGTCATTTTTTCGAATTAAATTCTTTTTATTATTTATTGTTAAGTCTAATTTCAAATGGCCAAATTTGAACTATTTTTCCTATTCCGATACATCATGCATTTCTCATGGGATTTTATTAGACGTTGACAAATAATTAATTACATGGGAAGTATTTTTTTTATTTCTGTTTGGCGGCTATTTATGTATCACTGCGACCATTTCTGGTCTATTGTGATCGCCGCTATACACACATGGGAAGTAACTGTATACTTTAAAAATTGCGTAAAAACATTAGAAAGTCGTCGCTGTGGGAATTAGATCGAAAATGTCCATATTTATGGCTAGTTCAAAAATTTTTTTTTTTTAACCGACATATTAAAATCGTATTCACTTAGATAAAAAAAATTATCTTGTTTGTTTTTTCTCCCTCGTTTTTTTTTCGTAAATGTGATGAAAGTGTGATATAAAAGCATTTTTTGTATATCAATATGTAGGTATTATTATTATTTTACGGAAATTCAAAACTTTATTTGCTTAAAATGTCATCTATACATATAATAAAATTGTAACTGAGACGAATCTGTACATTAAATATTTTTTAGAAAATCTTATTGAAATAAACATTATTATCGATACAGAGGCCGAATCTATAGTTTTTAAAATTTTTGTCTGTCTGTCTGTGTATCTGTTTATTACCGCATCACAGAAAAACCACCGCAGGGATTTTGATGAAATTTGGTATGGTGATAGCTGGTCATCCGGGTCAACATATAGGACACTTTTTACCGCGGGAAAATGTCTCATTTCTGAGAAAGAATACAAAAACTGCAATATAAGAATATACTAGTATATAAAACCTAAGAATTTGGTTTTTGGTCATCTTAACGCGGGCGGAGCCGCGGGCAATGCTAGTTAATTATAAATACGTTAAATAGTTGAAAAAACAATAGCAACTGTTCCCCTCACAAAGCTTTGCGAGTTACCGCAAATAGATTCAAAGATTAACAAATCTATCGTAGAATTCGCACGATCTAAAGGAGCCGTATAACAGCTGTTACTATTCTTCAAATGTCGTCTTTGTTATACTAATTTTATTATAGTAGGGGAGCCCAAGAGGGGATTTTCTGTAGTTACTCGAGCGCGGCAGATTAATATACAGGGGGATACCTTTTACTCGAACGTGCAAAAACACTTTTTTAGTCTCAGTTATATATTTTCCACATAGTATTGTGTATGGAAGTAGTCCATTGATAAAATATATTGAATTATTTTGATCAAATAAAATTGTTTTTCTCTTTATTATTTATATATTCTTTATTGCCTATTAACAGAGTAACACAGATAATACAGAGACCAATGTGGGCAAAGGTGGACTCATCTCTAGAAGAGATCTCTTCCAGCCAACCTATGGAAGTGAGAAATAGTGTTATATGACGGGACTAAAAGTGTGCATTTATATACATAAAAACATATAATTTACGGATATTTTAGTATATTTTAAAAACAAAATAAGCTCACTTTCATGATGATTAATTAGAAAAAAATTGTAACATTTAATATATTATGGTACAGTAATGTTAAAAATATTTACATTTGTTTTTTTTTAGTATAAAAATTGGTGATCATTAAGAATACGTGAACTTTTAATAATATTCAGAACAAAATATCTGTAGTACGTCCAAACTAAATAAATAACATCCACAAAATGATCTAACAAGCAGTTTATAATCTTATATAGAAGACAAGCAGTAAAAGCTTTAACGATACTATGGTATTATAAAATATCTTAAGAAGAAAAATATTTCATTGTAGTACTAAAATAATATTTTCTTTTGCTTGCAGAGTTCATCGTTAACAGACTTAATATCAGCTTTCGATAACAAAGCACAGACGCACACTGAACTACAGAAAATCACTGCATTTAGCGGTCAATTTGACAAAAATCACAAACCTACATTCTCAAAAGACGAATATGGCAAGTAAGTTAAACTTTATTTTATACTAGCGGACCCGACAGACGTTGTCATGTCTACACGTCTTTAATTTGAAAATTTTAAACTTTTTTTAATATTTTTTTTGATGAAAATTATTATTCAAATTGTGACTCTAAACCATTCCCAGATCCCCTTGAACACACACAAAAAATTTCATCAAAATCGGTCCAGTCGTTTGAGAGAAGTTCAGTGACATACACACTCACAGAAGAATTATATATATAAAGATATAAAACTACATAGTTACGGTACTAATATTTTAGTTTACTACATTTTAACGATTTTCCTTTAACTTCACTGGTCTTGTGAAGTTTTGTTATTACGAATAGACATTGTATCCCATTTTTCTTAGATAATTTTATAATCTATTTGAATCTAGAGGTTAAATGATACCACCGCCATAATGGTTTAAATGATATCTTTGAAAATATTATAAGTATGTCAGTAGGAGAAATAATTTCAATCCATTTATCATCAGCAATTCAATCGAGCAGTGATTGAATTTCACTAAAATAATTTATAGCTTAAAGTTGAAAATGTTTCCACAAAATTATAAGATTTAAAATGTATATAACAAACACTACAATTTTAAAGTGAAATATTTATTTTAAAACAATTTTCATAAGAAAACTAGACTTGTTCTTTGTATTTAAAGTTAAGATACGTTATGTTTATGGCTCAGTTTGTAATTACTCTACTTGCTGTGCCAGCGGAAGCGGGTTCGAGTCCCGCTGGGGTCATTCATTTGTGTGATGAGCACGAATGTTTGTACTCCAGTCATGGGTGTTTATATTTATATCTATAATATGTATGTATTTAAAGTTATATATGTATAGTGTATCAACTATCTGGTATCCATAACACAAGTCTCGTAGCTTACTATGGTACTAGATGGTGTTGTGTGATAATGTCCCAACATATGTATGTATGTATGTATAAACTCCACAAAAATATTTTTACTCACAGAATTTCGAAGAAGAAAGCGTAAAATTATGCTTAGAAAAAAAAACAATGTCCATACAAAAAGGGAGTGTATTCTTTATTTGGAATACAAAAAAGTCAAGGTCTAATAAATAGTTATAAATTTAAATAATTGTAAATGATATCGTACTATTTTCCCATATTCAATCCTATCCATATCCATACTAATATTATAAATGTGAAAGTGTTTATATTATAGTCTGGAATAGGATATAGAATACTTTAATCCCGGAAAAATGTACAGTTCCCGTGGGATAGATTTTTTTCACTAGGAACGAAATCAAGCGAAACGAGGTAATTTATAAAGAGTTTTTAGTATCTAGTTAACGTAAATACTAAATATCCATTGAGTTGAATTGTTATATGCCCTCTGAGTGCTTTTATCACTTCGCAACACATTCATTTGCAAAACTCTCAGTTAAATAGCCGCTGGCTAATGTTTAACATTAAGCTTTCTGTCGAGGTTCAATATAAAGCCACTTTGATGTATTTTTTTAAAATACGATAAAAATGATTTCCATATAATATATTTTTAATGAAAGTGTTTTTAGGGATTTCTCACAGTTTTATTTTATTGTTTGGGTAACTCACGCGAGGCTTCGAATGCTTTTGCTTTTATTCTGATGTCTTTAAAACATTAATAAAGTTATTGTGTAACAGACGGACCTATAAAATTATACAATAATATAGAAGAAATAGCATTTAATAAACTTTCAAATAATCGCGTAAATTTTAGAAACTATTATTCTAAAAATATAGTCAAAACGTTGTCATAAATCACTTTAATGCGCAAAGAGAGCGAACTCTATGCCATCTTTTAAGAACACTTAAAAAATGTAAACAAATGTTAAGGAATTCTGCTAAGTAAACAATTTTAATTTGATCAAAGAAACTATTTTTGATGTTTGCACTAGTCACTTCCGCTATAACTATTGCAAGAACCACCTGCTTTCATAAATAAATTGTTCTTTTAACAAACATTCCTTGAAATATTAAAGCATTTGAAGCAGCCTTTAAAGAAATATTATTATTACATTTTTTTAATACTATTTGGTAAAAAAACAAATAATCTTGTTTCTTAAAGAAGAGATTAAAGAAAATTTGAAATAAAGAAATATGGTAAAGTATGAAGTGCCATGTCGTAGGTCAGTATCTTGAATTAAAAATGGAATATTGAAAATATCTGGGAATATATAATAAATATAAATCTATATCATGTGCTTTTGTCACTGTATAATTCACTGTGAAGTCAGACTTATGTTTATAATGGTAATTGTTCTTGAATACGCGTTAAATCGAAAATTACTCTGATATACTTTTATTAAACGTGCTGAAAAGACGCTAAAAAGACGGTGGGTTTGGATGAAGTTAGTACTCAGACGGACTGTCACCTTTTTGAAGTTATTCTTTATAATAAATAAAATCACTATATATAGAAAAAAATATATATATATATATATACTTTTACAATGCGCGTACGCAGCCAAAAAACGACATGATGAAGTTCTTGAAAGCGAAATCTGAAGTTAGCTGATATACTTTTATTAAACGTGCGTGTGGGGGTCTTTTTTACTCCTTCACGCTGAAAATATATTTGGATATATTATTCTTTTCTTAAAAGATATTCCATAAATATATGATTGTAATATGCCTAATATGCCTTAATTTAATTATTTTATTAATTTATTATTTTTTTACAAACAAAGATTTATGACTTACAGGATGAAATCTTTAGCTATTTTGTTCTGTTACGCCAAAGAAGTATAACTTCTTACGTGCGCACATAAGTACACACACACACGTTTTTTTTATTGTTGAGAAATACATTTGCGCATACCAACTGTATACATACAGGTGGTTATGTGGGACACTAAAACCCAACGAACTTCCCCTCTCTCAATGGGGCATCGCAGGATCGCTTACGCACTCATCCACGACGCCCCGACAGGTCTGCCAAAGCAGACCACATAACCCCAGGGTTGTTCCTTCGATCCACTCTGCTGTCACAGAAGTACCAGGAGCAACCCGCATGGTACACCGCCACCGAAGTGGCCCACCTCCCAATCTTTTGACTTCACGCTAATATCCGGCAATACAGCCGGTGTTTCTGGACGCTAATGAGCACGCCACCGCGAGAAGAGACGGATTAGACTAAAATACAAGTTACTGTTAGTAATAAAATTGGCAAAAAAAGTTGGTGCTAATCATGTGCCAAAAAATAAATACATACATACATATTATCAATTATATTATAATTATATTATATAAAATAAGTGATTGTTTTTATATCAAGCCACATAAAGCACCTAGGGAGGGAAACACCCCCGCGCATTCAGGGTAAGAAATATATTTGTAATTTTATTTTCAGACCAATCCCTGGTTCAAAAACAGAATTTAGAGGTGCTGAAGCGCAAGCTAGAGTATGTACAGAAATGAAAGAGCTTTGTGAGATTATCCACGAGTACGGCAAATCACCCTGTAAAAGTCTTTTACCTCCAGAATTAAAGGACGCCACAAAAGTCATTTCCTTCGGTGAACTTTTCACAGTAAGTTTTGAAGTTTTATCCAATATATCTAATTAAGGTGATGAAGCTTATTTTAAAGTTAAAAGTTTAAAAGTTTAAAGCGAAGTTATCTTAAAATTCTAGTTCATTCAACATGGTAGTGAAAAATAGTAACACAATTAATAAATATAATATATTATGATGAAACTGAAAGGAGTAAAACCCATTCTTATATAATATTTTACAAGTCGAAATTTATTAAAACCTATTTCTATTTCGGATGCTGAATAATTTTCTTCATTCCATAATGTGCACTTCGATTTACATCTTATTTTACAATTTTTTATTGTTTATTAAATAGATAGTTATGTAACAATATAAAAATAATCTATATCTGATGATAGAGTATAATCTAAATTATCTGCTAAAAATAAAAAAAAAATCTTTGATAAGTGTAACTGATCCTTTTTTATGAACGTTTTATTATTTAGAAAAACGAAATTGAATCTTACGTAAGAAGAGGGGGGTTCGAGAAATCTTATGTATCTACATGGGGGTAGGGAGGGTAAAAAATCGTCAAAATCCTCCTAAATATGACTCGTAGGAACAGAAAAAATGATGAGTGATCATATACAAGGCTATTTTTCTTTATTAACAACTAGCGACACACTCTTGCTTCGCTCAGGTTCGTCGCTTGACCTACATTTAGACGCTTAGTATGAAACAGATATTTAAAAAAACACGTTTTTTTCCGATGTTTTAATAGTTATTCTCCTATTTGGGGTGACGACAAATCCAACAAACAAAGATCATAAAAATTGGTCTAGCAGTTCTCCAGCTGTTCTCGAGTTATAAGTATTGTTCAAACCCGTTCTGACTTTACAGCCGCCAATAATAAATATTTTAAACAAGTGACAATATCTGCTTATACATAGGGAATAAGAGGTCGTCGCTAAGATAGCAGAAAAAATTCTGCTGCTCATTTATAATACATGAATCAACTTTTAAATTTTTTCCCCGTTGTTGCAATATATAGTAATAAAAATAATAATCGTATTTAGTAATAAAAATAATTTTCCAAAAGGAAAAAAATCTCATTGCAAGTTTTTCAGTTTATTTTAAAATAATGAGACAAAAACGTTTTATATAGTTATTTCTATCAAATGTATTCTAAATATATCTAAGGCATAATAAAATACAAGTAACGAATATTCCTATAAATAAAATTAAAAAAGCTAGCGTAAATATAATTAGTATCAAAAACGTGGATAATTATACTATATATAGCTTCTCGACTCATTGATTTCTTATATTCACGTGTTATAAATAGGGATTTGAAAACTGATAACTAATTCTGAAGTATCTATATACAGAATAAAATATTAATGTGGAAAATCTTATTGAAATAGACATTATTATCGAAACAGAGACCGAATTTATAGTTTTTAGAATTTTTGTCTGTCTGTGTGGGAACGCATCACGAGAAAACCACTGAACAGATTTTGATAAAATGTAGTATGATGATAGCTGGTTAGCCGCGTCAACATATATAGGATACGTTTCTCTGCGGGAAAATATCTCATCTCTGAAAAATCTATACTAACCGTTAAAAAGTATCTAGGGACGAGTCCGAGCGAGAGTGAGCCTTCAGCCGCTATAACTTCAAAATTAATTCTCGTTTGTTAAATAGTGTAAAACTGCTTTTCAGTTTCGAATATCCCGAAATTGTTTTGAATATTTAGCTAGCGAGTACTTTTTGATTACATATATTAGATCGTTTTCACAATATTTCAGTGTTCATTATTTTACTGGCAATATAACTTCTAATCTTAGTTTGTAATGTCATTATTATAAAATTATCTGTACAGATTACGAATATTTTGCTACTCTAATTAATTAATTGTTGTACTTTATTTAATTTAAATTTAAGTTTTTTTTTATTTAAGTAGAGTAATATAATTCTTTTTTTTTATTGAAGATTTTTTAGAAGAAGGTATTTAAATCAAGTTTCTCAAGTGGTTAGTGGTAAATATTTGTTTAGGCTATGCAAATATTTGTAACAATCCAAGCTAAGAGGTAAAGGTGGTATTTGACGAATACTTTTCGAGTGCTAACAATCTACACCGAAAACGCTAAAAATTAGAGCATAGGTGAATGTACCTTGCGTAAAAGATTTAAAACGTAAAGAATTTTTTGTCAAAGTATCTAAAAATAATATCTTGGCCTATTAACAATGAATGTAAAATTTATTTAACTCTGCCAGGCATTGGCAATATTCGTCAGATTAAATATTTTTTTATAAAACAAATTCTTTTCCTCAATGACTAAACCATTTTTACAGTACTTACATATGAAACCTAACTTTGTGCACTTGATAATTTGTATTTACTGCAAAGTATCTTAATTCATCAATGAATACAACATGGTACAGAATAAAGTAATTATTAAATCTAAAATAGACAACAGGTATTAAAATTGTGACGATAATTATCTTGGCAGCTGTGGCTGTGATACATGCCTGAAATATTTGTGATTCGTGACGGTTCTAAGGAACATTCATTGTTTTCCAAGAATAACATTAGGCCGTCAATGACTAGGCCATAACAGCTATCTCAATACGACACCCTACATTTCAGTTATATAGTTATATATATATATATATATATATTATATATATATATATATATATATATATATATATATATATATACTGCCTCGGTGGTGTAGTGGCTAGCATGTACGGCTGCACACCCGTAGGTCCTGGGTTCGAGTCCCGGGTCGGGCCAAGTTTAGTTATTGAGTCTTCCTGTATAGTAACTCTCAGCAACAGCCTGGAGTTGGGAAGTTGACGGTGTTTCACCCCCGTGCCTCGGAGAGCACGTAAAGCCGTCGGTCCTGCGCCTTCACTCTCACCGGTCGTGTCGAGTGGTCGTCCTACCGGAGTATGAGAGTGATAGGAATAGAGAGTGCACTTGTGTCTGCGCGTACACTTGAGCACTATAATATCTCCTGCGCAGTTGGCTAATCTCATTGAGATTGGCCGCCGTGGTCGGAATCGGCTAGGAGGACATCATCATCATCATATATATATATATATATATATATATATATATAATTTCAGTGTAGCAAACTCATTTAAAAACTGATAAGGTATAAAAGCTAATATATGGTATTTATACAAGTTCAACTCCCATTTGACTATTTTTATACCTATTTTTTTTAATTATTACTACAGCATACAAGTTAACAGTCTCGTCTCGCCAAATTACTTGGGGTCGCCGCAATAAATCTTCCTCTTCCGTTCTCCCCTATTACTCGTCATCTCATCATTCATCCCTTTCTCTTCCATGTCCTGTCTCAGACAATCTATCCATCTTTTCTTCGGTCTTTCTCTACCTTTCCATCAATCTACATTCATTTCCATCATTCTTCTCGTTACTTGCGTTTCATTCACAACATGACGACACGTTTGGCTCAGTTTGTAGTGACCCTACTTACTGTGCCAGCGGTCGCGGGTTCGAGTCCCGCTGGAGGCATTCATTTTTATACTCCAGTCATGGGTGTTTATATTTATAATATGTATGTATTTAAAGTTATATATGTGTAGTGTATCAACTATCTGGTATCCATAACACAAGCCTCGTAGCTTACCGTGGAACTAGATGGTGCTGTGTGTTAATGTCCCAACATATTTATTTATTATTTATTCACAACATTAACAGTGATCGAATTAAATAAATAATAAACAGACAAAGTTGTGGACAAAAGCTAAATTATTTAAAATAGTCTTTTCGATACTTTTTAAGTTACACTTGAAACGAGTAAAAATTACAAGAACGAGTTTGAAACTTTTTAAAGGCATTGTAGAGAACTTTTAGTTCTACAATTTTTTTTTATTCTAAGTTAAGTTACATTCTTTGTTATAGTTATTGTGAACTACTGTTTTGTTTTTAGTACGTACTCGTATTTGAAAATATTTTATCTCCTAATATTTTATATTTTTTTACTTGGAAAAAGGTGCTTAGTCAATAATTGTTTTTCTTTAAGCGGACAGACAGATGGACAAACAATAATTATATTTTTCAATATTATTCATAGATGTTCCATAGATTCTTCATTCAAATATATAGAAAATTTATAGAGAGCTTCAAGCACTTCTAAATTGTGTCAAGAAGTGTAAAGAGGCCTAAAAGGTTTGAACGCGAAGAACTACAAAAATAGACAGTAAATTCTTATAAGAATTTCTTGTTACAATATTTCCTAGTAGAATTTTATTTTATTTTTAACTAGAGACTCGCCCTCGCTTCGCTCAGGTCCCTTGGTACATTTTAACGGTTAGTATGAAATACAAATTTTTGAATTTCTCAGCTTTTCTGTACTATAATAATCATGTATTTTAGATATAAACCTTCCTCTTGAATCACTCTATCTATTGCTGAAAACTGCATTAAAATCCGTTGAGTAGTTTAAAAGATCTAAGCGAACAGACAGCGGAAGCGACTTCATTTTATACTATGTAACAAAGATAGTCCTTCTTTCCTAATCAAATATAAAACTATTACATCCCATAATTTCGAATACAAATATGATTATTTGCCCAACCAAAAGAATAATAGAACGTATAGAACGGTAAAAGTATATTTACCTCTGCAATAAAATAATTTCTTTGTAAATAATACTTTGTGTTAGAAATATTTTCTTGTACATGGACAGGGAGATGGATAACTTTATCTTACGCTATACATATTTCAAAAGACAAAGTTGAATCTTTCACATAATATACGAATGGTTCACGAGAAAAAGATTCAAGTAATATTTCACGTGACGATTTTAGTATAGTAATAATTTATACTTTCTTTTTACATTTTGTAGGCTTTTCTTTTCTACGACAATACAATAAGTCAATCAGTATTACCTATGACAATACAAAGTTATTTTTTTAATACTTTGGCTTTGCAAATAAACGAAAAGATATTTAATTTAAGCCAAAAATAATATTTTTTTCGATTTCAATTGAATTTCAACATAATATGTTCAATGCATGTTTAAGTTAGATTATTTATTTTTCTTATATTCATATTTAGGGGTCATATTTAGGGGTTTCAGCTACATAAAAATATTAAGTACTAGCCGAACCCGCGACTTCGCTCACGTTAAAACTACAAAAAGATCTCTAAAAAGGTAGGTTTCATACAAACTTTCACCCCCTATTTTTACCCCCTAATGGGATGAATTTCGAAAAATGCTAAAAAACATATTTATTTGATTGTATTGAAGAGCAGAACAGAAGTTTGAAGTAATTCTGATCATAAAAATTACTTTGAGTTGTATTATAATTTATAACGTGTTTTCCCGTGGGAATGAGATAATCTCCCGCGGTACAAAGTAGTCTATGTCACTCTCCAGCCCTCCAACAGCTGTCTCCACACAAAAAATCAAGCCAATCCATCACTCCGTTCATGTGAAAGAAAGACAAACAAACAAACAAACAAACAAACAAAAAACAAACAAACAAACGCACTTTCACATTTATAATATTAGTATGGATAATGGATGTAGACACAGTATATTCTTACATGTACATTTATACATGACAGTACGTGATCTAGCTTACACATGATAGTACGTGACATACAATTATAATTAATCTCACGTTAAATTCCCAGCAGCAATGAAACAAAATATGACGAGACCAGCAATTTGTATGATAAATATATATTTCATATAAAATTTAAATCAAAAACAGTAGGCAGCCGTTTAAGTACTGCATCACCAGGATCAGATTAAAGTCGAGCATAAAGTGTCCAGCAAACGCCTTTACTATAGATCTGTCCAACTCGAAACTTTTAACAAGAGAATCTTCTTAAGAAATTAAATTCTGTGGCTTTTTGTTAAATTAAATCTTATTGTGCCAAATAACTGCAGTTTCAAAAAAGCTTTTAAGCTTTTTAATAATATGAACGAAAGCATTACAAACCTTATGACTCACTAGTACATAAACAAAGAATATGATGAGAGAAGATAAATATAATTGACGACACGTTTGGCGTAGTTTGTTGTGACCCTACTTGCTGCGTCAGCGGTCGCGGGTTCGAGTCCCGCTGGGTCATGCAAGGCAGCCATGGGTGTTTATATATTTAAAATATGTATGTATTTAAAAGTTCTATATGTATAATATATCAACTATCTGGTATCCATAACACGAGCCTCGTAGCTTACCATGGAACTAGATGGTGCTGTGTGTATGTGACATATAAATAAAAAAAAATATACATGGTTATTACGAGTATAAATGTACCCTCTATACAATATTTAAAACTGCGACGCAACGCAATCAAATGCAAGCCAATTTATTCTACAATTTATACGAACACATTACGTACAGCTTTTAAGGGTGCCCGTTAGCATAATAATTTATTTTGCAATTTTCAAACTATCTTTTTCCTGCGACTCCACTCACGTAGTTTATTTATATTTTTAGTCCATTAAATAGTTTCTTATAAAATACTAGCGATTCGTCCCTAGCTTGCTTCCCAATACAAACTTTCATCCCCACTTTCACCCTTTTAAAGGATTATTTCTGGGATAAAAAGTATCCTATGTCCTTTCTAGGCTCTTAAACTATCTTATTACCAAATTTCATCTAAATCGGTTCAGTAGATCCAGAGATTACCCCCTACAACGCCACAAACTCACAAACTTTACCTCTTTATAATATTAGTATAACCTATCCTTAGACCTTCCTCAATGAAAGAGCAAAATGAAAAAATATTTTTTCAAATCTGACTGGTAGTTATAGTTTAACGTTGAAATAAACAAAAAAAAAACAATCTCTTCAATTTTATAATATCAATATTATTAACATCGCTAATATTATCAAAAAAATAAACAATATATCTCAGAACTTTAGAATAGTGTTGTAGCAGATAGAATTACGGAAACATCAGGCAGATGTAATAATATTCTACACAGTACATAGTGTATGACGTCACAACATTCTTGCCGTCACGGCCGAGTCGGCCAGTGTCGGCCAAGAATTAAATTTGGCATTCATATACTAATGACCGACGCTCGTAATTAGCAACATAAACAGACGGACGCCACCGAATATGGAAACGGGAACGGTTGATCGAAAATATCCAGCGGCGTTTTCCGATTTATTTACGACTTTACGCTCGGTTCAATGTCGATTGACGTTATTATAATATAAATATTGATATTTGATGATAATTTTAGATATTATGAAATATTGGATGGCAGTTTAAGATGTAAATATTTTTAAAGCTTCCTATGAAAATAGTGAAGATTTGAAGGTGATATGATTTCAGTGGACAGATCCGTTCGTATTTATTTATTTTAGGAATGAAATGAATAATTGAACCGACCGTTTAAATCTCGCTTAAAAGAACTTTATCTAAGTGACTCCAAATGATTTCCTTATTATATATTTCTTGCTGTATGTGTATGTATGTATGGATATATATATATATATATATATATATATGTTTGTATATGTGTATATTTATATTATAATTGATGCTTTTACCTACACCGCACCGCATTATTATTTTTATATTTTCTCACGCTTGAGGGTTTCTGGTAGAGATCTCTTAAAGAGATAAGTCATACTTTGTACACATGGTACCAGAAAAAAAAAACATACAAGTGGTATTTTTTTTTCTGGTACATAAATAAATAAAAAAAAAAGAAATCTCGAGCATCGTGAACATTAATCTTCAAGCAAAACTTTCTTCCAGATCTACACAGTAATCAACGACAAACTCGTCGGCCTTTTGATACGAACTAGAAAACATCAATTAACTTTTTTCGAAGGCGAAGTACTTTTTCAGGTAATAAATTTTGTATTTTAAAATGGGATTTGGTTTGATTTTTTATATTTTTTATTGCACTAATGCATAGCTTATGCTAAAGAATGAATTTCATTTAATGAACTTCAAGCATTGTAAATTTTATCTGTACCAATGTTAATTATAAATTCTTAAATTCTCCGTATTTGTAGAATTAATTCGTAAATATTTTCATTTTTAAGAAACGTTTTTTTGTAGTGAATCATAAATTTTTGTCTGTTTATCTGTTACCTGTTACCGCATCACAGAAAAACCACTGGAGGGATTTTTATGAAATTTGGTATAGTGATAGCTGGTTATCCGGGTCAACATATAGGATACTTTTTAACGCGGTAAAATGTCTCATTTATGAGAAAGAATACAAAAACTGCAAGGTAATAGTATACTTAATATGTAAAACCTAAGAATTTGATCTTTGGTCATCAGAACGCGGGCGGAGCCGCGGGCAATGCTAGTGTATTATAAATGTAGATATTATAGTAAAAATAGAAAAATTTAAATTAAACCTTTAGTAAAATAAATATATCCTTTTCAGAAAAGAGACGACGACGTCCCTGTATTTTTAATGCAGCCTATCGACGACATACGGGAATACTGTAACAATAAGGCATTGCAAGCGCGACGATCAGTCTCCCCTATGCCTAATTAAACTTAAAAACCACATACACCTTAGTTAAGTACTGGCAGTGCCCTGTTTTGTAAAAACTATATGTAATTATATAAATAAGAAGTCACATTACAACGGAGTATCTAAAAAATATATTTTTCTTATTAAGACAATTTTACTTTTACAGGAACATTTTTAGGAAAGTCCAAAGGTATGATATTTTTTTTTTTTAAAGATACATTATGTTTTTAGAGTTCCTTAATTAACAAGGAACTCATAGTTTCGCCATGTCCGTCTGTCTGTCTGCAGCTTAGGTCCGAGACTCTTAGTACTAGAAAGCTGTAATTTGGCACGGTTATATGTACAATATACATATTAGTCCGTCGACAAAGTGGTAAAAAAATGGTACTTTAACAGTAATGTCTAATTATCACACATTACTTAATTACTATTTGAATTTAAAATATTTTTTGAACCTACAACACCTTATATTAATAATTCAAACTACTACTAAACGTATACTCGTAGTATACTACAATAAATAAACATATAACCTTTTATAAGTCAATAACAACAAACAAACAGTCAAATCGATTCAATTTGTAGTTATTAGCATTCATTAACGAGCTTTAATTGTATTAATAATCTGTTAGGTCAATGACTGCAACAGTCTATTAGAATAAACCTTGGAAATTCAATTTGTAGGGATTTTAGCTACAGTTATAATCCCTGATAGTCGTCTTCGAATATGACTTATACACCACAAGGCTTTATGTACTGAAAGAAGATAATAATGGAGAACGCTATATTGATTCATCATACTAAGTTGCAATAGAAAGGTTTCCCATTGAATCCATGACTTAAATTAAAAGAAAAAAAAACTGAAAATATGGTGTACATTAGGATATCATGTAAAATCCTAGAGGCCACGAAATAAAATTATTGAATTGAACTGAATCATGTGAAATGGAAACAGATACATATGTTGTAGGTACCAATGATTGTTATAATTATGATACCAAAATTTTGACTTCTGCTGTTATTGTAGGTCACACTAAAGAATTGTTCATTAAAAAATAGAATAATTTACAAAAGATAGCGACACACTTTGCCAGTCTACATAAAATGTGAATAAAATAAGTAGAATAAAGCTTTTTAAAGTATAAATAATATTATGAAAAAAATGTAATTATTTTCATAATGGAAGCACTTAACTAGATTTTAGTTTGTAGGAAGATTTATATTGTAAAGAAGGGACCTATTGTATTATTTTTTGGTTAAATGAATTTGTATCGGTGATCAACATTAAGTTTTGAAAATAAAAATGTAAATTAAACAACAACAAAAGTGTTTGTGACAAAAATATGTATGTAATTAATTAATTTTTAATTAAAAATTAAATATACCATTAAAATTGTTTACCAAAAATTAAAAGAATACCAACTTTTATAAGCAATTATAAAGAAAAAGCTTGAAAATGGTTTATTTAAAGCAAAAATCAACTGGCCAAATTATTTTGTAGGTCTAGATTTCTAGTCATAATTTTACTATAGTTTTAAGTTTCAAAATCAGCGCATCGTAAGATTGTCTTAGATCTGTTTTGTTAAACAAAATTAATATTTTAACTTCAGCAGATTAACAGTATCATGATCAAATGAAGAAATCAACACGCTTTATATATAGAATTTATTTAAGAAATTATGTAAAAAAACCTTTTTCACGATATCAGTATTGTCATGTAATCGATGAACAAATGTAATAATGTAAGTTAATTTAATAATAACATTCAAAACAAAGCAATCCTGAGACATTCTTGTGTATCATCTGAATAAAATATTTTTTTTAAAAGATTAATAAACAAATAAAAATTTCCCATGCATTTTTAATGAAATATATTTTACCTTCTGTATTTTGTCGTATGAATAAGAAGTTGAATTATTCCTGTGCAAGTGAAATAGATCTTTCTATTTGATTTATAAATTACTAATAGATGTTTGTTCTCCATTATGAGTTTGTTCGAATTCTGCGTAATAAATTCATTTCCATTTTCTTATTATTATACACTCTCCAACCCTCCAACTATCTCCACACAAAAAATCACGCCAATCCGTCGTTCTGTTTCGATGTAAAAGAAGGGCAAACGTTTGTTGGTTATTTACACTGATATCTTATATATATATATATAAAAGAAAGTCGTGTTAGTTACACTATTTATAACTCAAGAACGGCTGAACCGATTTGGCTGTAAATTGGTGGGGAGGTAGCTTAGAACCAGGAGACGGACATAGGATACTTTTTATCCCGTTCGACTGCGTTCCCGTCTGACGTGACATAAAACTCAAGAATGGGTGGAACATTTTTTATGATATTTGAATTTTTGGATTTCTCTTAGTCTGGAATAGGTTAATAAGTATTAAAACACCAGAAAAATCAAGAAAAAAAATTTAAGATTTATATGATTAACGCTGGCTAATAACTATTTATATCTATTTAAATCCTAGCGACGAACCCGAGCGAAGCGAGGGTGAGCCGCTAGTTTATAATATATGAAGTGTGGGTTCCGTCGCATACCGTGACATTATTTAATTTACATTGTGATTCATAAAAATTATCAATTTTAATTTGTTACTTTTTTTAAGGAATAGATTGATAAATTTTTATAGAATTAATTTATTTTGCGAATATTTCCTAGGGCCTTTGTGAGTTTTAGTATACTGTATCACGTTCCGCTTCACGTCAATTTTAATTCGTAATTATTGTTAAAAATCAATATTTATTAAAATAAAAATTTTGCACTGGCCCTATTCCTATACTTTTATTTATATAAATATTAAATCTGCATCTTCCCTATTACAGTCGCCATACATATAGCAACTACAGTAGTACGTCGAATTATAATTTTACAAACGACATCGCTACGCGTTCGTGTGGAATGGATAAAAGCGCCTTGCAACACTTAAAATTGCTCGTAATTCGGTCTTTCATTAAGATAATATTGCATAATACTTTACTCGTGTTTATTTCATTTTTAATTTAGTGCAGATAAGAGAGCGGCAAAATTAAAAATATGGTTGATGTTCATTTGTTTTGTATCTCAATCTAAAACAATTTACCGGACGCTTAAAACTCGGAATGGATGAAGTTATTAAAATATTAAATAACAACTTATACAAGCACTACCGATTCACTCTTGCTTCGCTCCGCGTCCTTTAGATGACTATGATCCCCACACCGAAACGCCTAGACAGATTTTGATGAAAAGTAAGAAGTTTATCTGTATATTAAATTAAACCAAAACCTGAACAGCTTTTTCAGTGTGAACTAGTAATAAATATATACAGACAAACAAACTATCGCATTGACAACAGTAGCTCGATTTCAATTGTATTAATTATAGGAAAATTACAAAGGCGATATAGCATGGTTCTAGGACGCCATTATGATTAAATCCGCTTCTGTACAGATTAGTCACAGAGCAGCTGTATAGAGACCAATTTGTCGGGCTAGTTTGAATGTGAATTTATTTTACACACTAACTATTCACAAAATGTAAGAACGATGTGGCAAAGGACTCTATACTCAAGATTACTCGATTACAAGCTTACTGTTTATTATTGAACCTGTTTATAACTTACTAATAATTTTATTGACTTCAAAAAGATAATTGTGAATCGATTAGTACAACGTTTTTTAATGAATAGATTTAAAAACTTCATACCTAGTTGAAATTTTAAAAAACAATCTACCCCAGGGTTAGAATAAACACTTCTAAATGAATTTGAAATTGATGTACATTTTTTCATCTTTAATTTTTAATAATTATATGTTTTCTAAATTTTCTATATTATTAGGTAGGTAAAGATATACGTATAATATATTTTTTATGTTTTATTTTGAACTTTTTAGTTTAAAAATAGTTATACATATTCAAATTATCGTTTTAAATTTATATTATGATGATTTCCTGGATTCCGGCTTTCATAGAGTATTCTATCCCTTATCCTTCCCAGGGTCTCAAAATATCTTCTTACCAAATTTCATTTAAATCTGTTCAGTAGTTTCGGGACCTATTCGATACAAACAAAATAACAAATTGTTCCTCTTTAGTATATTAGAATAGAAAAATAGATAATTAAGAGATAGTAATATTAGACGACGTTTAAAAATATCTAGCGATTTTGATTGGCGAACATCGCGGGGGAGCATGTTCCATAGCTTAATAGTTTTATCAGTGAGAGTTGCCATAGTAATTTCAGGTTCAAAGTAATAATTTCAGACGGTTGTCACCATGAGACCTAAGCTGAATACCATTTAAATATATACCTTACAAAATATCGACATAGATTTATAAAAGTTGTATTGCAGACAACGGTAAAACGTACTATCTTATATCTTTAAACGAGCAATTCTTGTATATATAATCTGAATCCCGGGATCGGCTCCAACGATTTTCATGAAATTTAGTAAGCGGGGGATTTCGGGGGCGATAAATCCATCTAGATTAGTTTTATGTCTGAGAAAACGCGTGTTTTCGAGTTTACATGCAGTTTTCTTTTGCATTATTCCACGCAAAATATAGTTGGTAATTTGCACGCTCGAGCATAAGCATCGTGGTTAAGCGGCCAAGGTGCAAGATCAACAATCACAAGTGTCCAGGTTCGAATCTCGGTTGCATACAAAGTTTTTACTTTTATTTTTTTTAATATTTATTCAAGTTTTTAGTTTAAAAAAAAGAAAATTGTACTTTAGGCCAAAAACAGTCATAGCAAGTAAAAGAACTTATTACCTACCCACAGTGTCTAACATCATTCAATATGGCGTTGTCTTAAAAGACCTCCATCTTTGTAAGTATAAAAAATTTACTTGTGAAACATGAGAAAAAAGTAAATGCCACAAAACTATATCAAGTATGGAGCTTAATCCATTTTACTTAATTTGAAACGCCCTAGAACAAAATGTTTAAGGAAAAGCTCATTGAGTTCTGACGATATGACGATATGCTTTTTTAATTTTACATAAGAGGTTCTTAAATATTCTTCTTCTAATTAATTGAAATTATAATTAACTTTATTATTATAACCTTAAAATAGAATTTTTAAAGAATAAGACTCTAGTGAGAACTAATAGGACCTAATATCTAATTATAAAAGATAATAAAACTAAAGTGTAATGTAAAAATATCTTTATTTTTTTAAATTCCATGAGTTTCTTACAATTAGTACATAATTTCATTCATCTGATAATAAATTAAATTTTTCTCATTAGATCTGTTACATCCAAAATAATTTTAATGCAAATTAAAATTATTTTCTATAAATTAAAATACATTTTAGCAGAATTACAATGGACTAAAAATTTCCATTAAAAATTTTGGGCGTCGGTTAGCTTGGATACGTAAACTGACATCATTTGTCATATTCATTACTTCTATTCATAATTATTATATTAATAAATTCACATAGAAAAGACTTGATTTTACTTATACATATACTTATGTTAAAACACATAATACTTATATAATATTTTGGATACAAACTAACTGTTAACACACACTTTCTATATAAGACGTGGGAAGAAAAATTTAAAATTTTATATGACTACCAAATTACAACCAAAATAAACTACCACTTAATATGAACCGTATGATTGAAATTCTATCTTCGCAACAGAAGATAAACTAAACCATAAAGCCTTAATGTTAAAGTTACAGGTAACCGAAAAAAACATATAATAAGGTAAAGTCCGGTTGTCGCTCTCGTAAGTGACGGATGCAATAAATCAGCTCCTTAGTTTATTTACATTTACCTACTTACAAATTACAAATTATTAATATATTTGTTTTTTGAACTTTAAAGTTTAATAATATGATCTGCCCAAAGTGCAACGATGTTGTTGAGGATTTTGTGTTGTGCAATAAGTGCGGTGGACAGTACCACTATGTTTGTGCCGGGGTTTCGGAGCTTAGCTACAGAAAAATGGGAGTGGAAAAAAAAGCCGGCTGGCGGTGCATTACTTGCCGTTCACCTCAACTCACGGAGACACATCCCTCTTTGTCAGACGTGTTAAAAGAGATAAAAAGTTTTCGTAACGATTTTAGCACGATGAAGGTAGAATTTACTAACATAAAATCTGATATTCAATGCACCATGCAACATATAAAAGAATTGAGCAGCAAACTTGACACAATGGAAGGTCGATTTATTGAATTCGATCGTAGATTGACCTCTTCAGAGCAAAAACTATCTACGTTATCCATTGTGCAAAAAGACTTATTATCGACACAAAAAACTATAGCTGAATTAAAAGCGCAAAATAATTCACACGATCAATATTCGCGACAGAACAACATAGAAATTTCCGGTATACCGACAAAGAAAGGTGAAAACGTCTATACAATATTAAATGACTTATGCGCAACTGTGGGTTTTCAACTGAGCGATCATGATATCGATTCTATACATCGAGTTCGTCCATACCCATCGAGTAGGACGGAAAGCAACAATGAACCTACTCGGCCGGCGTCTATTATAGTGCGGTTTTGCCAGCGGCGGCGCAAGGATCAGCTGATCGCAGCCGTGCGCGCGCGCCGCGGCCTCACCACCGCACACATCGGACTGCCCGGCCCGGCGAGCACCGTGTACATTGGTGATCACCTCACTCCAACGAACAAACTACTACTAAAGCGAGCACGCGAACTTAAACTCGAAAAAAACTATTCATACTTGTGGGTTAAAGACAGCAAGATACTTATTCGTAAAAATGATAATTCTAATATCATACGTATTTCGTGCGAGAGTGACCTACTTAAAATTAAATGACTATTTGTGTCATCGTTGTTCGTCGATTTATTAATATTTATAATGTTATTTTTTCTTTTTCCCTTATGTTTTACGCATTGTTCTAAAATAAGCTTCTTATGTTTACTCCGAACGCATAACGTCTTTGTTATTAATTTATTTCATTATTATCTGATATTCATTATGCAGAAATACATGCACTTATCAATAGCAATAGATACAACAAAAATCACTCACATACACCAGTTATTTGTATATATTGTACCCACGAATTTTATCAACAACTATAAAGAAATACTAATTGGTATTACATACTGCCAATCATATTGTTTTATATTTTTGTCCTTTATGTTCTTTTTTATAGATTTTAACGATACAAGCCCGAGAAAGGTACTTTACAATACCTCAGAATTTATCACAATATTATTATTTTTTTATATAATAATTTATTTATATATCATAATTGTCTTGTTTGTATTTTTTATATATTCAATCTGATTTCGTTTAATTCCTTATCAATTTACTACCAGAACGTAAGAGGATTACGCACTAAATCACACTCTTTCTTAGCTAATGTTCTACAGAGCGACTACGATTTAATTGTCTTGACCGAAACCTGGCTAACTCCGGATTATCACGATGCAGAATACTTCCATACCAAATACATTGTTTTTAGGCAAGATAGGAAATCCACAGACGGGCAGGGCGCGCGGGGCGGCGGCGTGCTCATAGCGGCACGACGCGAACTGCGCGCGCGGCCCCGGCCCGAGTGGCGCTCGAGGCCCGCCGCCGAGGAGCTGTGGGTGACGCTCGAGCTTGACGCCGCCACGACCGCTGCGGTGGGGGCCGCGCGCCCCTCCCGCCCCGCGCCCCGACCCTGTCGCGCCGCTAACGCTTCCTCCAACTTGCATGTAGCTTGCTGTTACTTCCCGCACGGTAACAATCATTCTGAATCTTTACAAAACTTTTACGACAACACATTTGACATTTTGCAAAATAATCTAAATGATAATTTTCTAATACTTGGAGATTTCAATATTTCTAACGCTAGTTGGGATAGCTTTAACGATTCGACTCAATCATTTAAACTAAGTACAAATAGCGACGGCTTAGCGGGGGACTTGTGCGATTTTATGAATTTATCCAATTTTAGGCAATACAATGGCTGTGTAAATAGCAACGGACGAGTTTTAGACTTAGTACTTAGTAGCGATAAGTGCACTGTGTCCAATTCTACCACGCCGTTAACCCCAGAGGATGCGCATCATAAATCTTTAGATATAACTCTCAATCTACAAACGCATGCTTTTATACAAAACGTAAAAACGCGTCTCAAACTAATTTATCATGCGGCTGATTTTAAAGCGATTGGCAAAGAAATATCGCGAGTCAATTGGATTGCTGATCTAGCCACCTTAAATACCGAAGAATCCGTCAGTTACTTTTATAATATTTTACAGAATTTAATCGACGTGTATATTCCAAAAAAACCTGTTAAATCACATTCTAATTACCCTCCTTGGTACTCCCGTAATCTTATAAAATTAATACGACAAAAAATGAATAAGCATTCTAAATGGAAAAAATACCGAAATAACCGAGATTATCAGTTGTACTCTGCCTTACGTTCTCGAGAAAAACGAGTTGAACGTGAATGCTACGAACGATATATAATTTTCTCTGAAGATAAGATTTCAACCTTCCCAAAATATTTTTGGTCATTTGTCAAATCTAAATTTGGCTCCAATAATATTCCTGCCGAAATGAAATTTAATAATGTATCTTCCAATAACCTAGAAACAATCACTAACATGTTTAACGAATATTTTAAGTCAGTTTTTGTCCCTCAAACTGACACAATTAACAGCCACATTGCCGTTGATGACGAGGTCAATATGTCTTCAGTTAATATATCGACTGTTGATATTCAACGTGAAGTTGTCTTAAAGCACTTTGAGCAAGTTAATGTAAATAAAGGTGCCGGTCATGATGGTATTCACCCAGTTTTAATAAAAAAACTTTGTAAAGAGCTTTCAACTCCACTTACTATTATTTACAATAAGTCCATAACTGAAGGCTGTTTCCCGAGTATATGGAAAAAAGCTATCATCACCCCCATTCCTAAAGGGGGTGATATACACGACGTAAAGCAATATAGACCCATATCAAAGTTAAACATTTTTGGTAAAATTTTTGAAAAAATTATAACTAATATACTTACCTCTCACTTGTATCATGTAATAGCTCCCGAACAACATGGATTTTATCGTGGTCGTGGTGTAAATTCAAATCTTGTGATGTACACTGACTTTTTGCTTAATGCTCTTGATGTAGGTCATCAGGTTGATGCAGTGTATACTGACTTCTCGAAAGCGTTCGATAAGATTAATCATTCTGTTTTAATAAGGAAGCTTTCGAGAATTGGTATACACGGCGATCTTCTTAGATGGGTATGTTCATATATAAACAACCGTAGCCAAGCTGTTGCACTCAAGGGGTATGTCTCTAATTTTGTGGAAATCTCGTCTGGAATCCCTCAAGGCTCTCATTTAGGGCCGTTTTTATTTACTTTATATATAAATGATATGAACTCTTGCATTAGAAACTCTCATCATTTGTTATACGCTGATGATACCAAAATTTATAAAATTGTCCGTTGTGATGATGATTGTCTTGAGTTACAGCAAGATTTATATCAATTTGAGCAATATTGTAATAATAATCATTTGTTCCTTAATGTTGATAAATGCTGCGTAATAACTTTTTCTAGAAAACATCAGCCCCATATTTATAAATACAAATTACTAGGAAATACTCTGAACAGAGTAACCGAAGTTCGTGACCTTGGTGTCACGCTAGACTGCAAACTGCACTTTAACCTTCATGTTGACAAAATTGTAGCTAAAGCTTTTAAGCGTTTAGGATTAATCCTCCGTCTAAGCGAACCTTTTACTCGAGGTAATACACTAAAAATACTATATAACGCGTATGTGAGAAGCATTCTCGAATTCGGAAGTATTGTATGGAGTCCTCAATATATGGTACACATCCAAAGAATTGAAAAAGTGCAACGGAAGTTCGTGAAGTCTCTGGACTATCGTACTGGTTTTTATTATACCGACTACGAGGAGAGTTTGACAAGACATAATATGCAGCTTTTGCACTCCAGGCGTAATTATTTAGATACCATATACTTATACAAAATTGTTAATAACTATGTAAACTCCACAGATTTATTAAACCTCATCTCTTTCAAAATTCCCCGCTCCTCTTCCTCTCGTTCCAAAGATACATTTCATATACCTTCATATCATACTAGGTATGCAAAAAATACCTTTCTCAGGCGTTCTTGTTCATTCTATAATAATAATTTAACTGTTGTTGATATTTTTTCGTGTAAACTAAGTATGTATAAAAAGCAAGTGTTTCGTATAATATTCTAACTATGGGCTTTTATTGTTTATAGTTTGTACTATGATAATATTATTAAAATTTATTTGTTACTATTACTATAATTGCTTTCTATATTTTGCCAGTAGGTACAAACCAATCAATGTTTTAGTTTTTCGGAAATTTTGTATAAACTTATTTATTTCTAAATATTGTATAAGACATATGTATTTTTGTTTCTTTTTTAGTAGCTTCAATTTAGTTTTATTTAATATTTTTTTTTTATTTAATTTAGTTTCACTTATTTTGGTAAACATACTTATTTAGCATCCGTCACTTTTGATGACAAATCAGTTCATTTGTAATAATTTAGGGTAATATAGGTCTAATTGTATCCTTACTGTTTTAGATTTTTTGTTTACGACTGTTTTTACCTGAATAAATAAATAAAATAAATAAATAAAAGTAAAGTTAGTTACATGGCAAAGGTCACCATAATAATTCATCTCAATATGCGAACGACCGAGATTATCTGAATCATAGCTCACTACGCTAGCCAAATACAGTATGGCGGACTTCGCAATACGTCTTTCAAAAATAGTTCGTATTTAATAACTTACTAATGTAAATAAAAACACAATAAAAAATAATATTAGAAATACAAGTCTTTGAAGATATAAATCAATTTTATCTTTCGCTTTTTCACTTATTCATTAGACATTCAATTAATTTATTATACCTATTAAATTTATTTAATTTTACAAACATTGAACATCCATAGAATAGTATAAAGTTAGACATTTTTAAAGTTACCCCAAATCTTTAGTAGACTGTAACGTAAAAATGTCACAAACTTTGGTTGGTTGCAATTTTAAATTTTCACTCCAACTTGGTACCGGATCGGAGTTGGCGCTCGGAATCAATGAACTTTCTTGGAAACCGACAGCGTAGTGACGGCGACATTTTGGGTACTTCTGAAAATAAATAGCACATAAAGAGGCGAAATCGAAATAGATATTGATATCTTTAATTGCAACATCCTTTCTATAACTATGATGACGACACGTTTGGCTCAGTTTGTAGTACCCTACTTGCTGTGCCAGCGGTCGCGGGTTCGAGTTCCGCTGGGGATTTGTGTGATGAGCACGAAGGTTTGTACTCCAGTCATGGATGTTTATATTTATAATATTATGTATGTATTTAAAGTTATATATGTGTAGTGTATCAACTATCTGGTATCTATAACACCAGCCTCGTAGCTTACCATGGAACTAGATGGCGCTGTGTGTTAACGTCCCGACATATTTATAACTAAGATATTTTGGAATAAAATTATTAGTAATGCGCCTTGAGTCTGATTAGCCATTCTATGTACCAGGGTAAAAACTTTCCTATATCATTATGCACCAGTGCATAACCCAAACTAACCTACTACTCTCTAGTCACTGCGCATTTTTAATCGAGTTGCTATTTTAAATGCGATATGTGTTAAGTTAGCGATTTTGAGTGCGTTCACCTTGGGAGGGGGAGGAGTGGGGGAGGGGGGGAGGATGGAGGGGGGAGGGAGGTCCTCAGTTGTGTGCGGAGCTAAGAAACGCGCTGGGAAGCAGTCCACCTCGGTGGACGGTGTGCTATGAGACGACGACGGTGGTTGAGTGCGTCAGCGATCCTGCGATGCCCTATTTAGACGGGGGAAGTTTTGTTGGGTTTTAGTGGGTAGTACTGGCTTTGCCGGTGAGTCCCACACCTCGTGCCTAAAAATGCATTTCCTAACGTTGAAAAAAGGTTTAGTCGTTCTGTCTGAGTGAAGGAGTAACAAACATAAATACACATACAAACTTTCGCATCTATATTAGTATTCCGATTTATTAAAGAATAAGCCTTAAAGTTGTGAACCTTTTAAGAGCGAAACGATTATATAAAAATTGAAAACAGTTTTCTTTATTTAGATAAGTAAATTCTATTTGTATTTTCCTCAAACTTTTGTTAATTATTATTATTGAATTCGGGACACTAGATTATTAAAAATAATACTAAATTAACAGATGAAGAAACTTAAAAAGTATTGGTTCGTTGTGATGATCTCGAAGATTCGTGCTTGAAATATTATGTGAAAATTTTTGAAGGAACTAAATTTTCGAATCATTTTTAAATTAGTGTAACAAAACATATTTAGTAAATCTGAAGTAACCGTTCTAAGTTTCTAGGCACCTTAACGAGCACAAGTATGCAGTAAATACGAGCATCTAGCAGTAAACTTTCTAACAATGCGCAGTATTCACATTTCCGGAACTTAGCACACCTATTTGATTTACTTTATAAATATATAATACTAGTAGAACCCGCAGATTCGCTCGCGTTAAAACTACAAAAAATCTCTAGAAGGGTAGTTTCATACAAACTCTCACTCCCTGTTTTACCTCCTTATAGGATGAATTTTGAAAAATGCTAAGACATGTTTAAGTAGAAGAACAGAAGGACAAACAAACAAACAACCAAGCAAAAAAACAAACAAACAAACAAACAAACAAACAAACAAATAAACAAACAAACAAACAAACAAACAAACAAACAAACAAACAAACAAACAAACAAACAAACAAACACACATTCACATTTATAATATTAGTGGATTTTGTGGATAAAATACAAAACCTTACTTTACAATCTAATAATACTATCCCTAACATAAATAACAATTTCATTGGATTTACATAGAAATGAATCAATATAATTTTTATTTATACAAAATATTATCTTATGCTCATTGTACTGTAGATGACTTTTTACAATCGCTAGTGGGAATCTTAGAAATGTATGTCACATTATTTCATTCATAAAACATTTTTTCTATAACTATATGTAGAAATCAATTTCTCTATAAGATGCTCCAGTTCAGCAACTGGAGCTTATTACTATTTGCCATTATTTAGATTTAAAAAAAGTAAGCGTTATTTAATCGACTTATCTGTGTAATAAAAAACAATGAAATCTATTCAGTCAATAGTAGACTTTTCACACAAAGACAAATAAGGTTTTAGCTTCCATTAAATCATTTTTCATTTCATTTTTATCATTTTCATTATTAAATTATTTACTTGCGAATATGTTTACAAGATATTTTCCCATCATTTTGTTACGTTTGGGCGCCAATTGCCTATTTCAATTCAATTTGCCTACAATAGGAATGTTATGAAATATTAAGGAATTCTAAGAAAACGTAATTGAATGAAATATTCACGTGCAGAAATTTTCTGTATATTTTTAAATTGACTATACTATGTTTAATTATGTGAGTAATAAAATTTTGTTTATCTGGAATAAAAAGTTGAAATTGTCTTGAATAAATTATATGAGTTTGTCCATAAAAAAAGGCTTTATTCAAATCATAAGAAATGTGTCAACAAAAATTAGTAGAATCAGGTGTTTTTTGATACTTGTTCAAAAAGTTAATGGAACTTACATTTATTGGACGATTTTTCTCTTTTGTAGTAGCTTTACAGCCGAAGTGTTCTGGATCTGCCAGTATTCCTGTTACAAAAATAAAGATTAGATATGTCTTATAAATCTAAGAAAAATTTTATAATTGCTTATTAAATGTTGTAATAGTAATAAATGTTGGGACATTAACACACAGCGCCATCTAGTTCCATGGTAAGCTACGAGGCTTGTGTTATGGATACCAGATAGTTGATACACTACACATATATAACTTTAAAGACATACATATTATAAATATAAACACCCATGGCTGGAGTACAAACATTCGTGCTCATCACACAAATGAATGCCCCCAGCGGGACTCGAACCCGCGACCGCTAGCACGTCAAGTAGGGTCACTACCAACTGAGCCAACGTGTCATCAAAAAAAGTTATACACTAAAATTCGCTACTCCGGCCTTATTTGATCTTATTTAAATTATAAAAATTTGTAGCCTTCGCGGTTTTTAAACGTCAGCTGGGATTAATGGATTTAGTTTAAAACCTGTTAAAAAAAACCGCAGATGTTTTTAAATATGTAAAACTATCTTTTCAAGTTTTAAGCGAATCCATTTAAAATGTGAAATCAATTAAGGATTTTACGAGGAGTTTGTGATTCAATTTACTAGAAATATACAGCTTTATTCAAATATTGTTTAAATTTAATTTGTACAAATTTGTGGTGAAATTATTGGTCTTTTGATGGTCCATTGGTTGAAGTAAATGAAGATAAACACGCACAGAAAGCCGGCAGTTTAATTAAATAAATAAATTTTAACGGGACTTTTAAAGGACTGACGTTTAAAGGTTTCTGCGGGAATAACAAAGCTTTATAGTTTATTGTTAGACACCACAATTATTATGATTTTTGCTGAGTAATATTCAGAAAATATCTAAACCGATTTTAACAGAACAAAAAGTTCGTGTAAATTCGATATATATATTTTTAGTCGTAAGGTAGTAAAACTAATTTAATTACTGTTAGTGTCGCCGGAACTTCCACTACAGAAGATGCTTTTCAGTTTCTTGTTAATAGTCTTCATATCCAGGGTATAAGAGCCATAAACCAGAGGATCCATGCAGGAATTTGAAACTGCCATAATGAAGAACATATCCTGGACTCGAGCTGACACATGCACTGCTGATTTACGATCCAACATATACCTGATAAAAAATTTTTATAGCCAAATTATGAATATGATTGAATGAATATTTTTAGATTATTTGCATATAGTATCTGGCCTGAGCTCGATTTTAAATATAATTTCGAAAAATTTAATCAGACCTTTATTATAGCAAACCGGTAAAATGTTTTGAAATTCAAAATCTCTTACGATTACTTAAGTACTTCAAATTTTATCTTGCCTATTATATCAAAAATGTATACAAGAATATCCAATCAATAGAAAAATATAAGGAAGATTTTAGATTTCCGATACATTGTTAAATATAGCAGACTGGCTTATAAAAAAGCTAACTGAATATTGTCAGTAAATTGAGGCATTGACGCTATACGCTGTAATATACCTGTATTACGAATAATGGAAATGTCTATTTAGTCCGAACAACTTGTACGGCAACACTGGCAACTTATGTTATCTAACAGCCTAAAATATTTATAACTTATTTTTGTATATTTCACCTATATATTTTTGAAAAATAAATGTTTTTATTATTGCTATTTTTACCTATTTATATTTCATGGGCTTAAATTAAGCCGGTCCTTTGGAAGACCTTGTATATTCGTTTGGAAGGATATTTTAGCTGATATCTCATCTGTGAATAAATATAGGAAAATGACCAAAGATGTTCACTGCATAGCGCTAAGGGACTATGGAAAATGTAAAAAACTAAAAATAACTATGGAATGAAGCCTCGATGGACTACCAAACTATAATAACAAAAAACTATAATTTAAAGTTATATGTATTTCGTAAAGGTTGTAGTGGTACATAGGAGGAGGAGAAATGGAAGTTTTTTGACTCATACTAAATTAGTAAAAAGAAAAGATAATTTCATCCAAGATTTTATTATATTCTTTATTGCACTTAAAATATGATACAGAAAAAAATAACAAAGTAAACATAGTTCACAAAGGTGGACTTGTCTCTAAAAGAGATCTCTTCTCCAGTCAACCCCTGGTTGTGGAAGAAGATGTCAGCGGGCAATATAGTGCAAAAAAAATTACTAAATATATACTAGAAATAAAGGTAATAATAATCACTTATACATACATACATACATACATATATACATACATATATACATACATATATACATATATTACATATAAAAGTAAAGTTTAGGGTGGATTATTTAGAAAAAAATTAGGTTATGTAGCGTCCGACTTTCCGGTTTTCGTTGAAAATACGATAACCTCTTTGAAGGAATACCTTCAGTTCAGATACCGTGTTTTAATTAACCTTCAACTCTTCATTTATTTTAAAGTTGAGATTCATTTACTCATCTTCAATATGTTTAAAATCATCCCAGTCACAGGTCAGCTAAGGGGATGTATATGACCAATATACAAATTATATTTTCTGCTTTACATTGATTTTACTAAACATGTGTATCCATTGCATATATATTATAACATGCGAAAATTTTATTGAAGTAGTAAAAAATTGGGTACGATTTAGTATATAGTATTATTACTATACAATAATTTTAAACAATGAAAGAAAATAGCTTTACGAATACGAAGATGCTAGTTAAACTAGCAAACAAAATTATATAAAGAAAAGAAATTCCTACTCTTCTTTTACAATAAAACAAAATTTGGAACAAGTTTTGTAATCAAGTTTAATGTTCCAGAATTTGAAGGTAAGACTGCTAAATTCAAATAACGTTTTCTAGTTGATGCTTGTATTATATCTTATAAAGGAAACCCAGCAAGCAGTCTTACTTTAGAGTTATGAATACATTTAATTAATAAAAATTGCGTAATATTATATCCTTTTTAGATCTTTAAAAGGATTTCTTTTTATACATTATTTTATATATTAGTTAACTCAAAATCGATTTTCATCTATGGAATCAAATTAAATCAAATTAAATTTCACTCATACTTCCTTTGACCAGCGACCCTAGCCTATTAACCAAAAATATGTACTGTAATGGGCAAATATCTCTATTAAGGTCTTGTAATCTATACATATAATAAAATTGTAACTAAGCCGAATCTGTACATTAAATATTTTTTTGTCTGTCGGTCTGTCTATTACCGCATCATGGGAAAACCACTGGATAGATTATGATGAAATTTGGTATGGTGATAGCTGATTATCCGGATCAACATTATTACCGCGGGAAAATGTCTCATTTCTGAGAAAAAACACAAGAAGTAAGAGTATACTTATATGTAAAACCTAAGAATTTGGTTTTTTTCATCTGAACGCGGGCAGAGCTGCGGGCAATGCTAGTGATGAAATATATTTTTTAAAGTATCAAAAAGTATTTTCAATAGACATCTAAACATTAATTACATAAAATATTTTACATATTAATCTTAGTTTCTTTTATATTTTTATTTTATACAGATAACATAGAATATATATTTGAGGTTTGTTTGTTGTATGATTATGTTGATGTTTAAGATTTGTGGTACCGTGGACTATTTTGTAAATCTACGCATATGCCATAAATTGATTTCATTTACTTACAGCTGTTTATGCAGCGTATATCCATAAATCAATGAAACTCCCATAAGTTAAAACAATTACGTCTGATGACACTAAAATCTCTCTGAATTCTCCAGAAAAACTTTCGCTGTTACGCATGGCTTGTAAGAATGTACCCACCGCATGCGAGAATCTCTACCCAATATCAAATTCGTAGGTCACGCAATATTAATGATCGTATCACATCAACACACAGGTTGATATACCTAGATGAGCTATAATATAAAATGTTGATATACTATACTAATACTTCTTTGGGGCAGTGCCGCGGAAATTAATTCGATATTTATTCTTCAAAAAAGAGCAGTACGGGCTATTTATGATTTAACGCGTGAATTCGTAAGTGGCTATATAACTTGTTCCCAACAACAAGAACAAGCGACCAATTTCGCTTTTTGCGAAATGCATATAAAAGTATAAATGGTACTTATAAAAAAAACAACTTTTACAATTTTTGTTTATTTGTTTGTTCCGGCTAATCTCCGAATGGCTGGACCGGTTCTGACGGAAGTTTAACTGGCAGAGAGCTTAAGTTATATGGAGTAACTTAAACTACTTATATTTTGGAAAAAGAATTAGGATTCCGCGCAAAAAAATTAAAACCTTTGAAATTGTGAAAAAAATCCGCGTAACCACGGACGCACCCGAGCGAAGCAAGGGCTTACCCTTGCGACTTATCGCTAGTCACAAATAAAAAACTTTATAAAGATATCTTATACACAGTTGATTGTTTATTTATATGCCAAAAGATAATTGACTCAGATTGACTCTACGTGAAAACCGTTGAACAGATTTGATGCTATATATAAACATCAAATCTATATCTCAAATCTGTGATATATATCACAGCTGCACACTAGACTATCTATAATATTATACCTCTAGGGAGCTTTCGAGTATAATAGGGTGGAATGTCATTGAACGGAATAAATCAGAACATGATTTGTCATTATAATATACAAGTAATCTACCAACAATTGTAATAAACTGTCTTTAAAAAAAGAAGAGGGACCAAATTTTGGTAAATATAAAAGTACTGTATTTTTTAAGAAAATTATATTATATATTAATCTTTGAATATCATATTATGTTAAAATATATTTTTCATTATAATATTAAAAAATAACTGCATTTTTTTCAATATTCTAGCTGTGAAGATATTGTGGCATATTATAAAGAAAATTAATTTAATAAAATATCTAAGAAAACCGATGATTTTGCAATATATTGTTTTATGAAAAATCGTTGCATTGCCCTTTTAACTTTTTACAGCTAAAACAATCTTTCTCATAAAACCTGAAGTAATTTGAACCTAATAGTTCATTTATATTAATCATAAATTTAATTCCGAAGCTTTCATTTTTATTTCAGGATAAGATCTATCTTATCCTGAAATAAACTATATTAATAACTATATATAACTATATATTTACATGATATACTCATTACAATTTTTAGCCATCAACGGCACCTACTTTCGCATCTTAGTATTGCAATTATCTCAGTAAACTGTTCTTAGAAAGTGTGTTCATCATACTTAGAGAAGTATCTCATACTAAAATTATTTTAATTTATTTTAAAATCCACGTAGACTACACTCTCAAAAAAACTGTTACTCTCATGTTTATTTGAATATCCTTTTTTGATAAAATTTCTTTCAAGGACACAGTTGCTGGTAACTCCAACACAGTTTATAGATAATAGTTGTAGGCACACACATTCTTTTTTATACTTTTCTATCTTTCATTAAGACCATTTTATTAACCTTTTTTATAAATTACGTTTTTGACAGAATTTGTAAAAAGAAAAAGAGTGACATTCAAAGACGTACAATTAAACGTACGATTTTTATTTCTATTTAAATAAAACAAATTGAAATAATCTAATATTGCTGCAATGGCCATATTATGGCTGACTTATTAAGTCAAATACATAGAAGGTAAATTTCTAAGAAATTAATAAAATTTCTAAAAAACCTATTATTAACTGTAACGCCGGCGTGCCCGCGGTCGTTGAGGGATTAAATTACATATTTAGGGATTGACAAGTAGATACAGATCTGCAGCATTCGCGGTAAAAATAAGATTTTAATCTTATATATTAATTTTGTATATTATATCTCTAACTTTGTTTACTTAATTTTTTTTGTTTTAAAGAAAAGAACTATTTGCGCACTTCATAATATTAGTTTTAGAGTATCTATTGTTAAGTGTGGTGGTGAACTTAAACAAAATAAACAGGTGCACTCTCTATGATATCACTCTCGTACTCGTAACCATGCGAAGGAACGGCTAATGTTAACACAACCATCTAGATCTTAGACAATTTCAGAGTACCACCAAGATTTAAAAAAAAGGCAAATATTTTATATATTTACGAGCACTTATTTAACTTGTAAATTTTCTTTGTTCTAAAAAAAATTAAATAATTGCAAAAAAAAACATTTTTAAAAACAAAATTTTATTTAAATTCTCCAGAAAGAAGAATATAAACTTTAAATTAAATCAAACCCATTAATTTATTACATAACATGATTTGTATCCCGTAAATCTCGCGACAACCTTTAATATCATATAAATTATTGTGTAATGTAATAAACGGGTTTGATCAGTTGATGGGAAAATTTACCCAAAATTATTTTCTTTTTGGAGAATTTAAATAAAAGCTTGTTTTTTTTTAAATGTTTGATAACAATTATTTTATTTTATTCAAGATAATGACGTATATAGAGAAAAATGAATGTTTCATACAAATGGAAAGAATTATCCAAATTGTTTATTTATTATTAGAATTTTTCAATGTAATGTAATATTAGGTAATTTACTAGATTTTGTTTCTAAAACATCAAAATCATAGGCATCATATTTCAAAGCAGATTTAGTAATTAAATAGTTTGATAGCCTTTTGACACTTTGTCTCTATACAAAGTTTGTTAATTGAAGTAATGTAATTAATACCTCAATCATGTCTAAAGTGCGTGATATAATAATTTTAGTCCAGTTAAGAATTATAATTTACTAGCAGAAACCGCGGCTTCGCTTGCGCTAAAACTACGAAAAATAACCCTAAATAGTTAGGTTCCATATAAAATCATACCCTTATGGGATGAATCTCGAAAAAACCTAAAATACGTATTTATTTAATTATATTGAAGAGCATTAATACCAAGTTAGAAGTAATTCTGACCATAAATATTATTTGGATTGTATTATAATGTGTTTTCTCGTGGGAATGAGATATATATACAAAAAGCCTTTAGAGCTGTTACGTCGAGCACATTCCTATTATATTTAACCGCTTCGTTTCTCATACACTGTATATAGCATTAGCAGAAGTGGATGCCTTATTAAGCTTTGTATTTGTCAATTTCTTGTGCTACTACTTGAATTTCTAAGTAGGTAACTACTGCTGAAACTTGGTAGTGGCGTCAGTAGGGTGAGCAAACTTTATGCAGTATAATTAGTTATTCTCAGAATATTATCCTGGATAATCTGTATACTTGATTTTCAATTGACACTACTACTATATTTGTATAGGTACCATAAAATCATAATATGATCTTTTCGATTATATATTTATGTGTATAATTATTTATGATTGAATTTTGGCTTTTTTGAATACATTTCTAATTTTAAAATTTTCCTTGGTAAATTAAAAATATTTATCATATTATTTAAGTTAAGTTTGTTTAAATAAATTGTCGTAAAATATAGGAAAATGAAGTATCTAAGCGTTATATTAATGTTATAACATATCATTCTTAAACATTCTTTCGTTTTCTCCTAGCAAAATGTTATAGAAATGAACTTGTTTCAGAGGGCTGATATTATGTTATTCATTTTCTCATAGTAATTTATCGATTATCGAATTGATTTAGTTTAAAAGTGTTATTTCTATTAGTAATAATAATAAATGATTACAACTGCATCTTATAAATAATAAATAAATATGTCAGGACATTAACACACAGCACCATGTGTTCCATGGTAAGCTACGAGGCTTGTTCTATGGATACCAGATAGTTGATACATTATACATATATAGCTTTAAATACATACATATTATAAGTATAAACACCCACTTTTGTACTCATGTACAAACATTCGTGCTCATCACACAAATGAATGCCCCCAGCGGGACTCGAACCCGCGACCGCTGGCGCAGAAAGTAGGATCACTACAAACTGAGCCAAACGTGTCGACCTTCGTCTTTCGTCCTTATACTTTTGAAACTCACCACAAAGTCATAGTTGCGTACGGCAGCCAGCAGAAGGCGAACACGCTGACGATAGTGACCGTCATGCGGAGTGTGCGACGCCTCGCGCGGGCTAGGGGTCGTTGGTCTGATCTTCTCAATTGTATACGCCCTGTATCTGCGGTTGCTGATTTGCCTAAATGGAAAGTTAGTTTAACAATAATATTTTTCAAAGTTTTAACTTAGTTATTTAGGTACGGACAAGTTAAGTTTGGACTAGTTAAATCACTTGGACCAAAATTCTTAATTTGTTGATATGCCTCAAACATGACGTATTAAACAACTGTTTATCTGTGACTGTATTCAGTAATTCGATGTTTGCTAAAAATGTCTTGAAAATAAAAATAAATATAGATCAAATTAACAATTTCATGCATTTGACTTTTATTTTTAAGTATAGCTATTGTATTTAAGACAATGATATTACAGGTGAACCATCTCGCAGTATTATGACCGGAAGTAACGCACCCGAGCGAAGCGGGGCTAAGTTAAATAAAACTCAAATTGGTCAGTTGGCCAAATCTTAAAAACCATAATTATAAATTTTAAATTACTGAAATATAAAAAACTAGATATACTGAAATATAAAAATAGATAAAAAACGATAGAAAAAATGACATATGTACGTATATCAAAGTTATGTCCTCCCGACCGATTCGGCCACGACGACTAAACTCATTGAACCTACCAATCAGCGTACGAGATATTATAGTGCAAAAATGTGGATGTGTGGATGTTTGTTACTCTTTTATTACTGAATGGATTTTCATGAAACTTTACAATAATATAGCTCATACATCAGAATATAATATAGGCTAGTTTTTACCCCGGAAAAATGTATGGTTCCAGTGGGATAGATTTGTTTTTGTTTTTCTAGACGCGAACCCGAGGGAGTGTATGCTGCTAGTTATAAAAAAGGATGTTGCATAAAATACTTAACTCTAAACATGAATCCTTAGTCAAATTAATTCTAATTATAATTTAGTTTTGATAAGTTAAGTTAAGATAAGTAGGTATATCATAATGGAAAAAAATCAACGAATTAAACAGAATAAAGTAATACGATCAAAATCTAATTTATTATAAAGAAGAATTCTTTTCAATAACATTTAAGTAAATTGTCTCTGAGCACAGTATGATAATGGATTATGTTATAAATAACCTGTTAACATAGAGAAAGAGAAGAAAAATAAATATAGATATTACGATCTAACGATATTATTTTTTATAATCCTTTATTAAAAAGAAAGCGTGCTCTTTGATTATACCAGTGATTTTTACTTTTGGAACTTATATTATCGATTGTTGTTTTTGTTCTTTAACTATTGTACCTATGTATTTATTTCCTTTTACTTTTTGTGTGACTAAGATTTAATTAAAAGTTTTTATTTTTCCATTTTTAGTGTTGACGTAATAAGCAGGTAACATATTCAAGCAATTTATTTAAAAATATATTTTATTGTTGATTTTTAAAAAACCTCTCGACCGATTTCGATAAAATTTATATGAAACCACCTGGGAAGTATACCCTTCAAAACAAAAAAAAAATACCAAATCTGTTCAGTCGTCTTCGAGTAATCGATGAACTCACATTAAAAAAAAAACAAATATTCCGACGAATTGAGAACCTTCTCCTTTTTGGAAGTCGGTAAAAAAAACCAAACATTAAAAAAATTGGATAGAATTTTGTATATTAATAGGCTATGACTTTCTATTATGTTGCAATACATTAACGCATACAGCCTGCTTACATACAGATGGTGATGTGAAGACTAACCGCCTAAAAAAACCAGTACTAGCCAGTAAAACCTAATGAAACCTTCCCCGTATTAATTAATAATAATAATAAATTCTTTATTGATATAGTTTTATACATACATACATAGGTGATAAAAATTTCCCTAGCTCATGCGCTCGTTAAAAACTTTGTTGCAGGAGCCAAAAAAAAGGAAAAAAAGCCAATAAAAAGAGCCAAAAATTGGTGTCGTCACTTATGCACTCAACCAAGCCTCCCCGAAGACTGATCACCAAAGATGACCAAAACAATCAAGGGATTTCCCCGACGGCCACGGTACTCTGCTATCAGTCGTAGCAGCAACTCTCATGGTACGCCCCCCACAGAAGTGGGACAGCTCGCAAGTGTGGTTCTTGACTCCAACCCAGCTGAATTACCGAACGCTTTTAATAAAAAATCAACCTACTACACTGCATATTTTTACATATTTTTTTTTTCAATATAAGTCTTCGCCTCGTACAATACAAATAAGTCTACAAAGTAGACTTTTTAATTAAATGTATTAGCACTAATTAGCGTAATATATTTAATTGAAACGTAATTACGTTCATTAGTCAAATGCCGCCCTTAATTATATATCAATGTTATTAAATTTTACCGGCTATTTGATAGTGATGGAATTTTTATCGTAGTATTTAAAGTTAATCTTTTTAAAAATATGACTCAATCACAAATTCTGTCGTGACATAAATTATAAAGTATAAAAAAATATTTCAAGTAAATATTTTTTTTAACAATAACTCTATACTAATATTATAAAGAGGAAAGATTTGTTTGTTTGTTTGTACTAAATAGGCTCCGAAACTACTGAACTGATTTAGATTAAATTTGGTAAGAAGATAGTTTGAGACCCTGGGAAGGACTTGGGATAGTTTTTAATCTGGAAATCATTCCTTAAGAGTGAAAATGGGGATGAAAGTTTGTATGGGAAAGCAACCTAGGGACAAACCCAAGCGAAGTTAGGGTGAGTCACAAGTATTTAAAAAAATTCAGTCGCTCATTTAAAAATAAATGAAAAAAGTATTTTTTATTAAATTCTATTTACATATAAATTATTCTTTGAAATAATCATTCAATAGTTTAAATAATTTTTAATTGACTATTTATTCACTTCCGTAACGCCCAGCGTACCGTTTCCGTTACAATAATCGTAACGCCAATCCTTGTTTTCCATCTTATGGCATGCCTAAAGAAATTTCACTTCAACAATATTGTAGCTTATACAGAACTTACCCGACATATCCTTAGAGTTTGTATGTATTTCCCAAAAGATACAGGCGTAGCAAACTGTTATAATGACGAGAGGTAAAAAGTACATCGCCAGTAAACACATGACGTTGTACGCCAACTCTTGATATTGATTTGAGAAAGCTTCGAATGATACGCACTGCTGAAACTCGGGAACAGTTGGATGGTGCATCACTCGGAAAACTAGACTCTAAAACAAAAGACACAATAGTTCTTATCTATCTATACATATAATAAAATTGTAACTAAGCCGAATCTGTACATTAAATATTTTTTTGCAAAATCTTATTTAAATAAACATTTTTATAGATAAAGAGGCCGAATCTATAGTTTTTAGAATTTTTGTCTGTTTGTGTCTATGTTCCGCATCACGAAAAAACCACTGAAGGGATTTTTATGAAATTTGGTATGATGGTAGCTGCTTATCCGGGTCAACATATAGAATATTTTTAACTGCGGGAAAATATCTGATATCTGAGAAATCTATATAAACGTTAAAATGTAAGCAGGGACGAAACCGAGCGGACCGAGGGTGAGTCGCTAGTGTTATGAAAAACAAACGCAATTAGTAGCGAACTGCAGTTCTTGTATATATATTTTTCAGTTAACAAAAATTAAACTTTTATCATGCTTTATAAATGAAATGCTACATAAAACGTGTCTGTAAAGTTCAGGTCTTGTGATTTCATTGATACTAATTGAATAAAAAAGTTCATTTTAATTGGTCGAGCCATTCTTAAGACTAAAAGTTTAATGTATCACTTCAGATTCCAAGTAAGTTTATTTTATATTATATTAGTTTTATCTTTCTTAAAATATTTAACGTTAACTCTATTGTAATCTTATTATATGCTAGCTTTTGTCATTCGTTTATTTTTTCTATAACTGCTCCGGTCCTAAGGTCTCAACAAAAACGCTATAGATCGAATTATAGTTCAAACAAACATAAAATTCAACAACCTCTACAGTGTTATCCATATCCATTTATATTATAAATGTGAAAGTGTGTTTGTTTGTTTGTTTGTTTGTTTGTTTGTTTGTCTTTCTTTCACGTCGAAACGGAGTGACGGATTGGTGTGGTTTTTTGTGTGATAGTTTTTTGTGGGATAGTTGGAGGGCTGGAGAGTGATATAGGCTACTTTTTACCGCGGGAAATCATCTAATTCCCACGGGAAAACACGTTATATTACAATCCAAAAAAATATGTATGATCAGAATTACTTGAAACTCGGTATTAATGTTCTTCAATAAAATTAAATAAATATTTGTTTTCGTTTTTTTTTTTTTGAAATTCATCCTGTAAAATAGGGGATGAAAGTTTGTATGAAACTACCTTATTAGAGATTTTTTTGTAGTTTTATCGCGAGCGAAGCCGCGGGTTCTGCTAGTAATATATAAATATAAGATATACTATATTGATATGTACACAAAATAATGTATAAGGATATAAATCAAATTAGTAAGTTCGGTTATTAATATTAGGAGCGTGTTAATGAATCTTTCAAGTAAACAGTCTTTCTTTCTCTATGCCAAAAGCTTGCCTGGAAGAGATAGTTCACTTAAGGATAAGTTCGCCTGTTGTACTAATTCTTTATATTTTAATTATATATTATGTAAAAGACAATGGCCATTCTTGTTATCGATATTTCTTTTGCTTCATTATTGAAAGAATATAATAAATATTTTCTTTATTTTCGCTATCGTCTGGTCAACTAAAAGTTTATTTTGTACAAAAGTTTTCATTAAAGATAAAATCTATATTATGTACATTGTTTAATTATTATTATGTACGTGAAACCAAACAGTTTATTAAAGTGTAAAATATTGAACAGATAATATAATTTTTCTAATTCGAATATGAACATTGCTAATTTATTTATTTATTATTAAGTTTGATAACACAATTTTTTATTGTAACGATATATTTGATAACGATCAAAAAATTTTTACTCTTATGTTCATAAATTACATAGATACTTCGCCTAATAGAAAATTAAAATATAAATGAGTATAAAGGAAATATTTAAATAAAATCTAATAAGCAAACCTCTTTGGTGTTGTGTTACGTTTTCTAAGCTACTTTTTAAAATAACATTTTGACAAGTAACCCCGCTTGAAATTTTTAAATTAGCTAGAGGCAGTAATTTCTTATTATACAGTAAAACAAGTTTAGACTTAGACATTGTAGGAATTGCCTTTTATTGTGTAGAACGGAAAGAATATCATAACATAATTAAAAATGATTGAGGTATTTTTTTATATATATTATTATTACAATGTTCTAAAAAAATCATATTTTAATAAGATTTTTTTGGTTTGTAAATATAGGATTAGTATTAGTAGTCCTTTTTAACGTCCCACTGCTGGGCACGGGTCTCCCTTCAATATGAGGGGGATCAGGCCATAGTCCACCACGCTGGCCAAGTGCGGGGGCAGATCTTTTGAAAACTTACTATATAAAAGTATAATAATAATAATAATATAGATTGTTTATATTTTAAAAAAAATATTTGTAATAAGATGCGCCTCATTGTATATATGGATCTTAATTAACCCAAATTTAATTATTTTATCGAATATTAGCAATATTCGATAGTTTCGAAGTTAATGCTACCCGAATAAACACTAAATATCCTACTAGTATTGCAGTATCGTAGACTAATATGCTAAGTTTGAAGATATGGTAAGATGTACATATATTTAGATATGAACATTTAACTTCTCCATTTTGTGTACATACAAAGCTTTATTGACGAGCGCGCGGGACTTAATATATCAAGATCATATATTATCGCGTATATATTCTTGATTAATTATGGATCTTAAAGGATATATCTAAATTCGAAATTAGATATATTGGTTTTGGACAGAATCAAAAGAGTCAACAATGAAAAATGTTAGGGATTTATCGGACGGATTTAAAGCGGATTTATCAGTTTTCGACCAGGTTACATTAACCATAGAGTAAAATATGTACGAGAACAGCCAATTGGCATCATAAATAAATATCAAAATGTCATTTATCGGTTTTTGTTCTGACGCTCCACATTAATAAAACTCGATTTCCTGAAATTTTCTGTTCTTACATTAGCATCTAAAAACACCCAATTTGTAACGACTGCATATTTATATGTTTGTATTTTCTGTTTATACATATTTTTGTATGAATTTATTCATTTTTTCCTATTTGTATGGATTGTTATACTATGAAACTTTGAGCATTATAGCTAAGTATAACAAAAAAATACTATGACATTTTTTATCAAATCAAGAAAGACCTACTGTCAAACAGTCGGTGACCTGTACAACTCTTAATGCAATAGCGTAGGGACAGCTTGATTTTGCCACTATCACCTTAAAATAAACATGACAAATTTTGCATGAGCTATATTAGAGCTATATTAGATCTATACATTTAATAAAATTGTAACTAAGCCGAATCTGTACATTAAATATTTTTTGGAAAATCTTATGGAAATAGACATTATTATCTATACAGAGGCCGAATCTATAGTTTTTAGAAAATTTGTCTGTCTGTCTGTATGTAACCGCATCATAGAAAAACCACTACAGGGATTTTGATGAAATTTGGTATGGTGATAGCTGGTTATCCGGGTCAACATATAGGATATTTTTTACCGCGAGGAAATATATCATTTCTGAGAAAAAATGCAAAAACTGCAATGTAAGAGAAAACTAATATGTAAAACCTAAAAATTTCGTTTTTGGTCACCTCAACGCGGGCGGAGCCGAGCAATGCTAGTTTTATATAAAAATAACTAATTCAAAACGTCGGCAACCAAAATAAATCCGCGAAAAAATCGGAAAAGAAAAATTTTATTTAAAATATTTAAATAATTCGATAGAATATAAAACTCTATGAAATGGATGGTATTTTTAATACGATTTGGTAACTAAATTGATATCGCAAATAAAAGCCAATATTTGGTAGTGAAAGTGGGTCACTGTTTGTCACACACACATGACGCTATACGTGCAACGTGCTATCGAGTTTAAACTTTCATAGGTCCAGCTAACTCATTTAAGTTTATCACTATTTATGTGACCAGTCCGAAAGCAACTTTGAAACTGTGTAAATTGAATTATAATTTTGCTTAATGGTATATAACGGAAACATAGTTTAGTATGAAGTTATTGAAAATTTGATAATTTACAATAGCCTATTTACTTGAATATTAAACATTTAATTATTTCGCTGTACTCAATATTATTCTCTATTATCTGCTATTCTATTTCCAATAAGGCTAATATGTCAATGGACAAAAAATCTATACAGATAAATAAAATTGAAGTGTCTGTTTGTAATGTCTAAATAGCAGCGTTTTACTAAATGCATATAAAATTATATACGGTACTTATAAGAAAACACACAATTTTTGAACATTTTGTCTGTCTGTTTGTTCCGGATAATCTCTGAAACGGCTGGACTGATTTTGACGAGACTTTCACTGGAAGATAGCTGATGTTATAGGGAGTAACATAGACTACTCTTATTCAAGAAAAAGAATTAGGGTTCTGCTCAAAAAAATTAAAACGTCCCTAGGAACGAACCCAAGCGAACCGAGTGTGAGTCGCTAGTAGTTTATAAACACACTATTATTCTTAGGTGTGGCACTTTTTGTTGAAAATCAAAAGAATCACCTTAATCTTAATGCTTATTTATTTAAGAATAATCAAATCCGCTTATAATTATCGAGCGTATAATTGAAGAAATAGGAACGTATTCGAATTCAATATTTCTTATTAAAGTCAGGCAAAATATCCCTCACGTAGTTCTACACACTGCAGGTGTCGAAAACATCTAGATGTTGATGTCACATAACTGATTTATGCAATTTATAAAATACTAGCGGACCCGACAGACGTTGTCCTGTCTACACGTCTTTAATTTGAAAATTTCAAACTTTTTTTAATAATTTTTTTGATGAAAATTATTATTCAAATTGTGAATCTAAACCATTCTCAGATCCCCTTGAACACACACAAAAAAATTCATCAAAATCGGTCCAGTCGTTTGAGAGAAGTTCAGTGACATACACACTCACAGAAGAATTATATATATATATAAAGATAAGAGTATGAATGTAAAATATTCTAAATTAATTTAACTATATTGAGAGCTTAATATTGAAAATGAAAATATGAAATCCTATGATTTCCAAGTTTGACTACGGTTTTAAAAGTTCTCGTATAACGTTTTCCAGCTGGTTTTAAAGTGAACTTACGTATTTACTCTAGGCGTAGCTAGATTAGTACTCGTAGATAGTAGATTATGTATACAGCCTTCGATGATCATCAAGCACTGCCCAATAGAGCGAAGGTTATGAGTTCAATCGTGAAATTACACAAAATTTAGTATCTTACATAATATATATCTTTATATATATAATTCTTCTGTGAGTGTGTATGTCACTGAACTTCTCTCAAACGACTGGACCGATTTTGATGAAATTTTTTGTGTGTGTTCAAGGGGATCTGGGAATGGTTTAGATTCACAATTTGAATAATAATTTTCATCAAAAAAATTATTAAAAAAAGTTTGAAATTTTCAAATTAAAGACGTGTAGACAGGACAACGTCTGTCGGGTCCGCTAGTGTAGATATATTTGCCTAATATATATTTATGTATGTATACGTTAATTTTTGAGCTTGTATATATTTAATATTAATTGTACCGACCCGTTTACGATTCCACTAATACTTTCACCAAAGGTTCTCTGTAAGAGATAGCTCATAGCAATAAGACCGTTTTTGTATACCTTATTGCTATCTTTCTTTTTATTCTTCTTTTGTGCGTGGAAAAACTTATCTATCTATCCATACACGTTTTTATACGCCTACAATATATATAACGTTACAAAATATAGAAACCTAAAGTATTTTTAAAAGATCTTGCTACTGAATACTGATTCAAACCCGACTCTTAATCGATAATTTTAACCTACAATATGTGTCTTTAGTAAGACCTTTTAACAATAACCTCCTTCAACGTTATTTCTATAAATATTAATGTTAGCGAAGTTTTTCTAACAAATAACATTGCGTAAAATAAACTTTTGTTCTTTGAATGAAACTTTTGTGCCTGAAATAATTTACGGAGATTCCATTTTTAAGTAAATGTCAAGTAGATACTTGATATTTCTTACTTAAAATTTCTAACTTAAATTATTTCATCATAAAATTACGTTTATCTAAGTTCTAAATAGCATTGACATTCTTGAACACAGTTTTTACTTAATAATAACTACACATCCACTTACCTGTGGTAAACTACACGAGAAAGCGATAAGCCACGCAAACCACAGCATTGTTTTACTCCGGTTTCTGGCAACAGCTAAGCGGAGTGGATAAATAACAGCAAAAAATCTGAAATAAAAAGATTGTTAAATACAAATTGGATAAATTATTATTATTTTTAGTTCCATGGTAAGCTACGAGGTTTGTGTTATAGATCCCAGATAGTTGATATACTACATATATAACTTTAAATACATACATATTATAAATATAAACACCCATGACTGGAGTACAAACATTCGTGCTCAACACACAAATGAATGCCCCCAGCGGGACTCGAACCCGCGACCGCTGGCACAGCAAGTAGGGTCACTACAAACTGAGCCAAACGTCAAATTAGTTTTATTTATTACTTTATTCGCATTTGAACCCTATTTGTTAATGGAATTTTAGTTATCATCACAGTTGAAGAGGTGTCTGGGACGTTATTTGAACAAAATATGTATGTATTTTACCAGACTAGAATAAATTCAATAAACCTGCGACTTGAAAAAATAAAGTGAAATATCACTTTGTACTTTTCATAAGAAACTTTACAACTAACTACACAAACTTTACTTGTAATGAAACGACACAATAGTATGTGATCTATACACACATATAACAAAATTCAAACTTAGTCGAATCTGTACATTAAATATTTTTTGGAAATTTTTATTGAAATATTGAAATAGTCATTATTATCGATACAGAAGCCGAATCTATAGTTTTTAGAATTTTTGCCTGTCTGTCTGTCTGTAACCGCATCATGAAACCACTGGACAGATTTTGATGAAATTTGGTATGATGATAGCTGATTATACGGGTCAACGGGGTATAGGATACTTTGTACTGCATGAAAATATCTAATTTTTGAAAAATCTATACTAACTGTTAAAACGGGTCTAGGGACGAACCCGAGCGGTGAGTCGCTAGTTTTAAATATACGTAGAGATGTGTGTGTATGATATAGGTTACATGTTGTTTTAGTTCATCAAATGGGTCGTGACTCAAATAAGCATGTTGTAAAAAAAAACTTAAGAACGACATTAGTAAAATTATACAAAAATTTAATAAAATAAATATTAATCTTGTTATTTCGTTTTCGCAGATCATTATCTTTTAGAATAAAGTTACATATACTGGAAGATTCAAATCAATAAAAGAATTGAATTTAATTGAATCTTACAGTACATGTAAAATTATTTTAATTAGAAGCCTTTATATACCAAAATAATTAATGCTAAAATTGATTTTTGATCTTATTTTACAGTTATATTATATCTTTATATAGTTTAATGTAAATGTATATGAGGCATGGGAAAAATAAATTTATTTAAATTTGAGTGTTAATAATAACACAGAAAACGAAAACATAATAAAGTAGGTAATTCTCGCGTCGTTTTATAAAGTAGGCCACACACGCAGGGCCATTGTTAAGCTTTACGGTTAAGCTCGTGCTCTTTTAGACAAACATACGTCCGTCGTACAAAACGGAAATACAAAATGGAAAACAAAACTTTAAAAAAAGATATTTCAAAAGTATTTCCACTAAGTCCTCAATAAAACAACATTTAAAGGAGACACAAAATATTTATATTTTTCAATTGTGTAAATAAGTAAAATTAACGTGTTTAAAAATATAGTTGTTTTAAAGTTTTGCTTTCCATCCGATAGCTTCATTGTCAGACTATTTCGCTGGTACGAAATTATTGAAGTGTCATCGTACTCGAATTAACTAGCAAAATTGTCAACACATTTAGCTCAGTTTGTAGTGACGCTACTTGCAGTGCCAGCGGTTGCGGGTTCGAGTCCCGCTGGGGGCATCCATTTGTGTGATGAGCATGAATGTTTGTACCCCAAGTAATGGGTGTTTATATTTATAATATGTATGTATTTAAAAGTGTCATATGTGTAGTGTATCAACTATCATATGGTATCCATAACACAAGTCTCGTAGCTTACCATGGAACTAGATGTTGCTGTGTGTCCCGACATATTTATTTATATTTATAAAATTTAAAATCAACTCGACTATTCGACGTCTGTACTACTAATTAAGCAACATTTTTATACATAGACATATAACATTAAAAACAAAAACATTGTAATTATTACTGTTTAGGTACATACATGTTATTCGAAAATCTTATTAAATCTATTTAAATCAAAAACGAGCTTTGATTAAACTTTCTAACTCGTAGCGTAGGTACGTGTATAGCGTATAAAATATAACAAGCATCAAAATCTTAATTTAGTTTCTGATTGTAATGCATTAAAGGAGTCATCATAGTAGGTAGCAGTGGCGAAGGGAGAAATTTTAGCAGAGGTAACCCGTTCCAAAAATATACAATTTTTATATACGTATGTATTAGTAGCTATTATATATATATATATATATATATATATATATATATATATATATATAAATTTTAATATTTTTTATTATATACATATATAAGTTTTAAGGTAAGACGTCTTGTATGGTCGGACGCTTCGCCACTGGTAGGTAGGTATACTATTCATACATTGGATTCGTGGAATCTGTATTATATTACACTATATTATACTTAACCAAACTTGATAATAGATTAACATTACTAATGGGCTTTAAATGTGTAGGACGAACACTAAGTTATATGAAATAGGTCGTTTAATTAAAATCGACTCCCCTGACACATGAATGGTCCCAATATAAATATGTCATTTTTAAGAGACAATACACAAAGAAAAACTTTTTCTATTTTACAGCAATTTGAGAATTTAATGTTCAACAACGTTCGCATGGAAAACCAAACTGAAGCGGGTTAAAACCGCAAATCTCGAAATTCTGCTATGTTCAAATGCAAAGATTTTCAGCATGATTATAACTATTCTTACAATAAAGGAAAATATTGTAAATAAATCTGCATATTTTATTTAACTAGTTTTCAAAAAGCGTGTAAAGTCCGAAAATTCTTGACCAGCGTGATCGTCTAATTAATGGGAGGTAGATCTATACTTAGCAGAGGCACCTTAGAAGGATTGTAGTTATTAAAGATGAGCGACAAATTCGGTTGAGTGATTTTTATTTATGAATTTTATTTTACATCCAATTAGAACGGCAGCGCCACTTACACTAACTAGATTATACATTATAAATTATAACAAACATAAAATACAGTAAACAAAACAAAAGTAAATACTACTTGGATTCTGAGAATATTCTGAGAATATATTTATATCGTCCTTGTCTCCATAATAAGTTTGTCTTTAAAAGGACACTGCAGAAGCTAAACTGAAATAATATAACAGCGCAAGGTCAGGTGAGATGAGTTCAGTAGAAGTTCCCAGTAGTAACTTGTGGTGTAAGTTATTGCTGTTAAATAAAGAAAAAAACATTAAAATTGCTGATTTTAACACCTAGAATCTGTCTAGGCCTTAGGCGGTTCATTAAAGGATACTTCAAATCTATACATATAATAAAATTGTAACTTAGCCAAATCTGTACATTAAATATTTTTGGAAAATCTTATTGTAATAAACATTATTATCGATATAGAGGCCGAATCTATAGTTTTTAGAATTTTTGTCTGTCTGTCTGTCTGTCTGTTACCGCATCACAGAAAAACCACTGAACGTATGGTCGTAGCTGGTTATCCGGGTAAACATATAGGATACTTTTTACTGCGGAAAATATCTCATTTCTGAGAAAAAATACAAAAACTGCATTGTAAGAGTATACTAATATGTAAAACCTAAGAATTTGGTTTTTGGTCATCTGAACGCGGGCGGAGCCGCGGGCAATGCTAGTATGGAATAAATCATGCAACTGTTCAAAAAAATACTTCAATGAATCCGTTTGATGAAACTTTGCCAGTGAAACTTTAGTTACGGCGTCCACTATTCAGTTTGAAGCTTCTAAACCCCAAGTAAATTTATATGACGGTGCACATTATAGAGATATTTACATCTATTAAACTGGTTATATAAAACCATACTATATTTAAAATATAGTATTTAAATAAATGGATATCTTATCAAAGTTCATCCTTGTATTTTCATGTGATTTGTGCTCAGTAAAAAATATTTTTTGGCTTTTATTGGTAACGTCATTTTATAATAATGAAAAAAAAAACATAAAGCTAAAATTACCTATTAATTTAAATTAAAAATAATAGAAAGAAGAATGCTAAAATATTGGATCAAATAGAATAGTACCATGTACTAGTTTGGTGATTAAAAGAAAAAAATATATATTGAAATGCATATATTTAAAACGCTTTTAATACATTTAAATTAATTAAGATAAGGAATATGCTTACCCTAATGAATATTTAAAAAACTGTATGCTTAGTAGCGAGGGCTGCATTTAAATTAGTTTTTACTCGAGATCAAAGAAGAATAAAAAATCTTAAGAAAATAACATTTGCTGTTAGAATTTGAATTCTTTAAATTAGAGGAAATGTTACTTACTAAATTAATTTTATTTTTATCTAAACTTATTACTTACAGTAGCCTATGTCCATGTGCTATTTGTGTCCTATAGTGTTACCTATAGTCTATTTACCTATTGTTAACGACACCATTTATTATGTATTAATATACTATATATATATATATTATTATATATATTGATTCTAACAAATTTGAAGGTAGCAATGATTATAAATTATAAATTTTGACATTAATAAAATATGAGGGTATAATAAAAAAAAAATTAAAGTGGGTTGTTGATAAAAAGTTACAGAGGACGCAGGTTGTGTGTAAGGAAGTAAAAAAATGTATATTGTAAGTATAGGCTGAATTTCACATCAATAAATTATTGCAAGGACCATACAGTATCTGTCTATTATTGGAGAACCATAATTTAATACTATGTCCCAAACTTCATCCAAATCCGACTAGCCGTATCAGCGTGAAGGAGTTATAAACATACAAACATACGAACTTTCATACATAACTAGCTACTCACCCTCACTTTGCTCGGATTAATCCCTAGTGAAAAATAAAAACAAAGCCATCTATTTTTTTTGGATAAAAAGTAACCTATATGCTATTATAGATTGTAATCTAGTTCTGTGCCAAATTTCATTTAGATCTGTTCAGCCGTTTTAGTGTGATTCAATAATAAACATCCACGCAAACTTTTGCACATATTTATTTATATATATATATATATATATATATATATATATATATATATATATATATATATATTATTTATTCATTATATATATTATATATATACATATAATAAATAAATAAATGCAAAAATTTGCCTGGATGTTTATTCTTGAATCACACCAAAACGGCTGAACAGATCTAAATGAAATTTGGCACAGAACTAGATTACAATCTATAATAGCATGTAGGTTACTTTTTATCCAACAAAAATTGACATATATATATATATATATATATATATATATATATATATATAGATAGAATTTCGTTTTACATAAATATGGAATAGCAGCATGGTAATAGCTCACCTGTCTAAGGATATGCAGACTAAAACATTCGATGACAAATAAAGTCCGAAAGCTCGTAGAACTAGAAAAAATTTACACGCTATGTTTCCAGCCAACCATGCGTTTGTCGTTCTCCACCCGATCTGAAAGAGTTTACTAATATTAAAATCACAAATAACTTAACATTATGACTATCATATAAATATCTTTTTTACCCGACTACGGAAAAGGTAAAGGAAGGCTTATGGTTTTAGCGGTTAATGTATGTATGTGTGTGTGTGTGTGTGTGCGCGCGCGTGGGTGTGTGAGTGTAGGTGTGTGTGATACATATTTTATGTATTTTAAAAAATGTATGGGCTCTTATCTAAAATATTATTAGATACATAAATAACGAATCCTCTTATTAGTTTACTTATAAATCGAACTAGCATTGCCCGCGGCTCCGCCCGCTTTCAGATGACCAAAATCCAAATTCTTAGGTTTTACATATTACTCGTAGTATACTCTTACATTTCAGTTTTTGTATTTTTTCTCAAAAATGAGATATTTTCCCGCGATAAAAATTATCCTATATGTTGACACGGATAATCAGCTATCACCATACTAAATTTCATCAATACCCTTCAGTGGTTTTTCTGTGATGCGGTAACAGACAGATGGAAAGACAGACAAAAAATCTAAAAACTTCAGATTCGGCTTCTGTATCGATAATAATGTTTATTTCAATAAGATTTTCCAAAAAAATTTAATGTACAGATTCGGGTTAGTTACAATTTTATTATATGTATAGATGATGAAAGTTTGCAAAATAAGATCACTTCCCGTAACTTTGATCTGTACGTGTTAACATCAACATAACTGTAAAGAAGCGCTGTGAAAACACAATTTATCTTACAAAGCTTAACCGCAAACTATTACGCGCACGAAATTAGAGTGTTTTACATAAAATTCTGTATAATCATTCATTTTTAATGAGACTTCCGAAGAATAGAGTGAGCGGTTGATAAAAAAAGGTTTATTAACGACATCCCTCATGTGTTTTGTTACTACTACGAGTAGGTTCTACTGTTGTTTAGACAATAGTTGGTGGGCAATGTAGTATATTAGTAGCAACATAAACAATGTATATAGTATATAGGTAGGATTAATCAGAACCAACATTTTTGTAATAGATTAAATTAGTTTTAAGAGTGATTTAAATAAAAAGTAAGCAATTAAAATCAATAAATTACATGTAATAAATAGATGTTAGAAATAGACATAAAAATTAGAGTATAACTAAGTTAAGACCTAAAATGTAAATAAAAAATTACTGATTATCATCATTCATCATTCATCATCAATCATTATCCCCGAGTTAATAGTATAAGAAATAAATAAAAATAAAAACAGATTGCTCATGAATAAATGCGGATGAATGACAGAAAGACATAGTATGCGGAATGGAAGTGCAAGAGGCAAAAATGCGAGAACTGGTATGAAAGAATTAGTAAATACAGACTCCTTCCTCCATGTTGGAGGTTTAGAAATAAAAAAAAAATAGTCGGTGGGCCCTATACTATACATCTGAAGTCAAAAACAGAGTTCAAATAAGTATTTTTAAGCGCCAGCCACTTACCAATAGAAATTAAATTATAAAAATTAAAAAAACCGACCACGTTAATAGCGAGCTCAAAATATGGGAACAAGTTATAAAAGGAACATAGTATTTTTGTTGACGACACGTTTGGCTCAGTTTGTAGTGACCCTACTTGCTGTGCCAGTGGTCGCGTGTTCGAGTCCCGCTGGGGGCATTCATTTGTGTGATGAGCACGAATGTATGTACTCTAGTCATGGGTGTTATAATATGCATATATTTAAAGTTATATATGTGTATATATATCAACTATCTGGTATCCATAACACAAGCTACGAGCTTACCATGGAACTAAATGGTGCTGTGTGTTAATGTCCAAAAAAAACAAAAGAAAAAGTATTATTCTTGCTTGAAATTGAACATAGCTTCGCCGCACTCGGGTAAAAGAGGAGTTCACAATTTGACTGTGTTTTGTATCTTACGCGATATATTCAAAATTCAATTTGTATAATACTTTCTTAGATTTACGCGAATATTTGAAATTTTAAATAAAACTATCTTTTCGGATTTTATCGCGGATTTATTTGGATTTTTGGTTCTGTAAAGCATTCGAAACGTCGGGAACCAGAAATCCAAATATATCCGCGAAAAAATCCGAAAAGATAGTTTTATTCAAAATTCAATTTGTAATCAAAATACATCCCAAAATGTCACAAAATTTTCTATGACGTGACAAATTCTTGGTAATTATACTATCCAAAACTATGGTGGTGTCCTTAACAATGCTCTTAGGTAACCATACTCATTAGTCCTTGGGATATCAAAGAAGTCGAGGGAATATTCAGGATTAAAGATATTATATTTCTATCTAAATGTCGTTGGTCCTACATCATTGGTTCGGTTCGATCAAAGAGAATTCTTCAATCCTAAAAAGGGAAATCGTAGGGACTTTTGATACATATTTCTCTGTCTCCAATTTTATTTGTTACTAGCAGAACCCACGGCTTCGCTCGCGTTATGTATTTTTTAGGTTGTATTATAACGTGTTTTCCCGCGGGAATGAGAGCCTATGTCACCCTCGAGCCCTCCAACTATCTCCACACAAAAAATCATGTCAATCCGTCACTCCGTTTCGATGTGAAAGAAAGACAAACAAACAAACAAACAAACAAACAAACAAACAAACAAACACACTTTCACATTTATAATATTGAGATGTATATTGCACACAAAGAAAGAAATAATTTAGGTTGATTCCCCATACAAAATTTCATCCCCATTTTCACCCCTTTAAGGGAAGATTTCATGGATAAAAGTATTCTATGTCCTTCCCATGGTCTAAAACTATATTCTTACCAAATTTCATCTAAATCGGTTCAGTATATCCAGAGATTACCCCCTACAACGTCACAAACTCACAATTCATAAACTCACAAACTTTACCTCTTTATATATAATAATATAACTAGCGACTCACTCTCGCTTCGCTCGGGTTCGTCCCTAGGTTGATTCCCCATACAAACTTTTATCCCCATTTTCGCCCTCTTAAGGGATGATTTTCGGGATAAAAAGTATCCTATGTCATTCCCAGGGCTCCACCGTCTTAATGCGGCGTCGCAGAATCACTTACGCACTCAACCACGACGCTCCGACGGCAGGTCTGATGAAGCGGACCACAACGACCATGGTGTCACCACAGTCCACTGTGTTATCAGAGAAGTACCAGGAGCAACCTGCATAGCACACCACCCACCGAGGTGGGCCGTCTCCCAGTGCGTTTTTTAGCTTCACTTCCGGCTGGATTGCCCCCAACCCCCAACCATAACAAGGTGAACGCACGTTCAATCATTTTTTTTTTTTTTTAACGTTGGGAAATGCATTTACGCACGACGTGTGGGACTCACCGGCGTAATACAGCCAGTACTACCCACTAAAACCCAACAAAACCTTCCCCCGTCTTAATGGGGCGTCGCAGGATCGCTTACGCATTCAACTACGACGCCCCGACGGCAGGTCTGCCGAAGCAGACCACCACAACCATGGGGTTGCTCCACAGTCCACTCTGCTATCAGAGAAGTATCAGAGAAGTACCAGCAACCCGCATGGTACACCGCCCCCCGAAGAGGGCCACCTCCGACCGCCCACCGAAGTGGGCAACCTCCCTGTGCGTTTCTTAGCTTCGCGCCCGGTTGGATTGCCGGGCACTACTGAGCCCCCCCACCACGACAAGGTGAACGCACGTTGGGGGGGGCACGTTCAATCCCTGTCTCAACTTAATTTATGTTTCCATGTAAGTGACTTATGTATTTTTTACTGAAATCTTTAAACCTATTTTTAATATTAGATACATTGTACTGAAGACAAAGTGAGTATAACGATTGTTATAGGTTTGAGATTATCGTAGAAAAAGAGCGCTGAGTGGCATTTTTCTAAGCAATGGTATGTTTAGATCATAACAAAAAAATAAAAACCGACTTCAAACAAATGCACTAAAAAGTAAAAAATAACTGATTGGTAGTTTTCATTTACTATACATACCTAATCAAATATTTTCGAAGTCTGTGTGCTTTGCTTTGTATGGGCTGGCACCGATTTCGAAAATATTTGATTAGGTATGTATTTAATAGGTAGGCTTTAATTACTTAGCCAAAGCACACCGACTTCGAAAATATTTGATTAGGTATGTATAGTAAATGAAAACTACCAATCAGTTATTTTTTACTTTTTAGTGCATTTGTTTGAAGTCGGTTTTTATTTTTTTGTTAAAAAGTTTTTATTTTTCCCTTTTTAGTGTACACAGTAGTAGCGAAGTAAGAATTCTAACGTGTTAGGCTTGTCAAATCAAACAAAATAAGCCCAAACTCAAAGTATCTACTATTAGCCGTTGAAAAGTTCCACCTATCCACCTTCTGGCCTTACCATAAGATCAGGTCAATAATAGCGAACCACTGTACTATCAACGGAAATAGAAACACTTGCAATTTTAATGTTAATATGACAATTAGAAGTAGGTTAAATTCATCATTAGCTGTTTTTCCACCCTTAGGGGTGGTATTTTTTTTTGAAATTTAAATGGGACTAATCTGGAAGTATACCCTTTCAAACAACACAAAAATTGTCCAAATCGGTTCATAAATGACGGAGTTCTGAGGTAACAAACATAAAAAAAAAATACAGTCGAATTGAGAACCTCCTCCTTTTTGAAGTCGGTTGAAAAGGAAACAAAATGTCAATATTGTCATAACAAAGTAATACAGTTTTAACCAGTGCAGGGTATTTAGACTTATTTATATAGAGTTTTTAAAAACATTGTTAACTATATTTCTTTTACTGCTTAACATTTATCATTAAATTTTATTACAATATTTGTCAATATTTTTGATCATTATGCTTCTATAAATTTCATTTTATATATCACTCACAATTCTCATAGCATAAATAATACAAATCACAATATCACTCAAACTGATTTTCATATAGTTGATAATTTTCTTATAAACAAATGGACGTGTGTTTTCACCCATGTGTTTTCCTATAAAAACATAAAATTTCCAGTGAATCCTATTTAAATCGGGTCACTGATTTTAAAATAAAGCGATTGATTATTATTATTATTAAGCATGTTATTTATTATTAATAAATATATGTCACATAGTACCTACTAATATCTATAAATAATTTACATATATTATGTATTTAGAATAAAGTTGTAAGGACTCCAGACTTAGACAGGGCTGAATGAAGCCTTTAAAAATGGTAAAAAGTGAAAAAAAATTGAAAGATGAAACCCATTGTAAAAGGAAGAAAATATAACACAAATGAAAGGAAAAATCTAAGGTCAGGAAGTGGGAGGGGGTGAGTTTTTAAGGGTGAAAAACGGTTTAACTCGATTTCCGGCAAAACTACAAGTCCTATGGAAAAAAGTTAAATGGAAAAGTTGTAGGTAATAAAAAGATCTATAACTTTTATATTTACACTTTTTTCACATTACCTCAAAATTTATGTGAAAAATTCAAATAACCAACTTTTTGGTTTTTTATTTTTATCTTTTACAAAAAAAAATCTTTTCACGAAATTTGGTGAACTCTTATCTTTTATGTCCTAAATATACTGTATTTTTTCGATTTAAAATATATATTTTTTCACCTTATTTTGACTTAATATCGAAAAAGCACCCAAATTTCAATCGAAAATTCTCGCGTCAAAATATCTGTTTTTTTTAATAAAGTCGGTGGGCTTTTCGTTCGTTGAAATCTCTACTTTCTGAGGGTATAAATTTTCTCAAAAAATGCAAAAACTATAGGCCAGACCCTCCTAGCACCTTCCCCACTTCTCTACGAAATACCTTTTGATGGGCTAAAATGTTCAGTAAGTCACTCAGGTATATAAGTTATCTCAAAATAGCAATAAAAAGGCATCTACGCATATAATTCAAAGAAGATTCTACGACTTTATCAAAATATTGTAAATGTTTTATTAAATATTAAGTTTATTAATTGCGTTTTTCCCTTAGGTACGGAACCTTAAAGACTCATTTAAAGGTCAAGGTTAGGTCGAGCCGAACATAAAGCTTGAGTGTTCCAATCTACGCTCTCTCATATAACACGGAATCATGTTTATTGATGTTCATGTGCCCTAGTTAAAGAGATAACAACAACACGTAGTGTGAACTGTGAAATATACATACATACATATCGTATTAAAGAAGTAAGGAAATAAAGTAAAAACTAAAATCAAAGCTTGGAAAATAAGACAAGAAGATTAAAAATATATATATAAAAATATGTTAAAACCGCTTACCGCGTTCTTCAAGCTTATTAAAAGTAAAAGACTAACAAAGTTTAAAATTATACAGAACAAAATATTTCTCATTAGCATTTTCAATTTTATGTTTATTATAGCTCATATGTTTATTTTCAACTAGCATTGCCCGCGGCTCCGCCCGCGTTCAGATGACCAAAAACCAAATTCTTAGGTTTTACATATTAGTATATTCTTACTTTGCAGTTTTTGCATATTTTCTCGGAAATGAGATATTTTTTCGAGGTAAAAAATATCCTATATGTTGACCCGGATCAACTGCTATCACTATACCAAATTTCATCAAAATCCCTCCAGCGGTGGTTTTTCTGTGATGAGATAACATACAGATAGACAGACAAAAATTCTAAAAACTATAGATTCGACCTCTATCGATAATAATGTTTATTTTAATAAGATTTAGATAAATATTCTAAATCACTTCTAACCTAAATAAAAAAAAAACACTTCTAACGACCTAAAATATTTTGCCTTTCATATTTCTATTCATATATAATATCGCTAGCTTCTTCTCGTAGCTCCGTTTCATTAGTTCATTTATGTACATATAGTATGTGCACCGTTCCCAAGGGGCATATTCTAATATATGATGCATACAAATCACTGGTACAGGTCGAAATGCTGTATTGTAATTTATTACGCATATAGCTACCTATGTACAATACTTTGCTTCATAAAGTCCTATATTTGAAGGCGACATCGTGCTATTTAAAAAAAAAAAATATTAACCTTTTAAAGTAAAGATTTAAAATGAAAATAATCAGTTTTTATTTCAAAAAGATTCATGATGTAATAAACATCTTTTCTATACTATAATATTATAAGGAAGTAAAGTTTGTGAGTTTGTGGGTTTGTGAGTTTGTGACGTTGTAGGGGGTAATCTCCGGATCTACTCCACCGACTTAGATGAAATTTGGTAAAAAGATAGTTTGAAACCCTGGTAAGGACATAGGGTACTTTTTATCTCAGAAATCATCCCTTAAGGGGGTGAAAATAGGGATGAAAATTCGTATTGGGAAGCAACCTAGGGACGAACCCGAGCGAAGCGAGGGTGAGTCGCTAGTTATTAATAAAATTCATAAGGATTATCTCAAATACTTTTTGAAAGAATAAAGTAGGTAATATAAGCTTTCTATATTTTTTCCTTTTAAAAAATTAAATGAAATTTTTTTTTACTTCTTAAAACTTAGTCAACATGATATTTAACAACCACGATCACTAAAATAAAAACAAGAAGCCATTAAGAAAATTGAAACGAATTGAAAAGAAAATCACATAATATAATAACAACTGAACTAATAAGAAAACTATAGAATGTAATGAATAATGGTTTATTAAGCTTTTATTCCGAGAGCTGGCGACGAATTTTGAGAAGGTCCTTTTGGCAAGTTGAAATTGTGAAAAAATATAATTTAGTGAATTGGTGAGTCCAGTCCCGCGAGTCTAGTATAGCTTTAGCGGTTATTTCGTTACTGCGCAGTATATAACATTTGCAAAAAAAATATCAAAAAAAAAACATATTTTTGGCAACTTGATTTTTGTTTAATCTTGTAATTTAGTTTTCATATAATTCAAAAATTTATATCATATTATTATTTATATCACATAATCAACATCTTAATAAGCTATAATACAATCCAAAAAATATTTATGATCAGAATTACTTGAAACTTGGTATTAATGCTCTTCAATAAAATTAAAAATGAAGTGTTTGAAAATTTTCGAAATTCATCCTATAAGGGGGTAAAATTGGAGATGAAAGTTTTTTATGAAACTAGATATAAACTTTTTAGAGATTTTTTTTTAGTTTTAGCGCGAACGAAGCCGCGGGTTCTGCTAGTACAATAAAATCTTGATCTAGTACTACGTGATAGAACAAACAACTCACTTTCACTTATAATATTTAGTAAGGTTAACAAATAAATTTTATTATCCCCACAAGCATTCAATTAGTGTATAATCGGTTAGGTTCTAGCTAATTTACTAACAAATTGCTGTTACTGTAAAATTTTGTGATAAGGAACTAGTTAAGTTAAAACATATACGTTTATTATACGTACAAGCGACTCACCCCGGCTTCGCTCGGGTCGTTCCTAGTGATTTTTTAAATTAACATAACTATTATATTTATGAACAGATTGAAATAAAACATACTAAATTTTAAGTGAAGCCTACCGCAATACATAAGTGGAAACCGCAAACAAATCGGTTAAGTTTTTTCTGAGATTAGCGCGCACAAACGCACAGACAAACAGACATAACTTTTAAAAATTACTGTTTTGGGTTCAATTACGTTAATAAAGACCCCCAATAAGTTTTGCTTAAATATTTTCTATGTATAGACGGCGATCAATTACACTTTTATTATAATACTAGCAAAACAAAAACAAACCTATACCGTACATTTCTCCGAGATAAAAAGCCTGTGTTATTAGAGACTATAATCTACCTCTGTGCTTCCAGATCCGTTCAGCCGTTCTGGTGTGAAAGAGTAACAAACCTCCATACATACTCACAAACTTTCACATTTATAATATTAGTATAGATTATGATATGGTTCCTTTTTTATAACCTTTTATGATTAAGATCTATCTGTATACTAAGTTTCATCGAAATATGTCCATCAGTTCCAGCGTGTACGAGTAACAAATATACATACATACAAATATTCAAATTTATAATAGTAGTGTGATTGAATATGTATGTGCTACTAAGATATCGAATAACGTACCGTAAACACAAATCGAAAACGGCACGTTTTAGACTAAGCGCTTGAATAAACTCTCATGATCGCATGCAGATACAATTCACAAAACCCAGCTAACCTTTACGTGCTTTTAGTGGTTACTATTGCTACCAAATTAGAATTTATACGCCAGATTCTCTCATACAATTGCGTTCAGATTCATAAGTCAATGTTGCCCCCACAATAAAGCTGATGAGTAATTAGAAAGATTCGCAACCACTGTAATTGAAAGCTACAAGGTTAGAATTGCGACCATATGAGATGCGAAACCTCTTTTACATATTAATAATAATACAACGCACAGCTACATTAAAATAATAAAATAAATAATTTCTTCTTTGTTAAATTTTTAACGAGAACACCTTAGAGTTATGGGGTTATGTATCAATTTATCACACAGCACCATCTAGTTCCATGGTAAGCTACGAGGACTGTGCTATGGATACCAAATAGTTGATACACTACACATATATAACTTTTAAATACATACATATTATAAATATAAACAGTAAACACAAACACAAAACAAACAAACAATTACAAACAAACATTTGTGCTCATCACAAAAATGAATGCCCCCAGCGGGACTCGAACTCGCAACCTCTAGCAAAGTAAGTAGGGTCACTACACACTGAGCCAAACGTGTCGTCAAAAGACAAACATACATTAGAATTTGAAAGAAAATAAAGTTCTTTTTAAGGTAAGTAAAAAATAAGCTTTAAAGTACGTGCTATAAAAACGTTATTTGAACGATTGCCCAACGAGCTTAAAACTTCTAAGCAAAAATATTGTATACCATATTATGGTCGAGGGAGAATAAAAAATCATAAAGTTTATAGTTTTACTATTTCTAAAGACAGATTAATTTTTTTTTAATAAAATTACCAAAATATCTATACACATAAAGAAACAGTAACAAAGCTATATCTGTATATGAAATATTATTTTAAAACAAGGAATGGTATATATTGTATACAGAATATAAGCCCCAAAACAATGGTTATTTAATTTTTTGTATGTTTGTCTGTATATCAGATAACTCGAGTAATTATGATAACTTATTACTCAGGTCAACATTGAGAGTACGCACGTACTACAGGAAGATCTTTCATTCCCACGGGAAATCATAATAACTGCTTCGGTCGAATCGTCCTTAGAACTTACATGGCTAAGGTTGACTAAACCTTAAGAGATACATCAAAATAAAAGGGCTTACAGAAAAGTCCACGATAGCATATCTGTATCCTGTAATACCCTACAAGATAGATACGTGCTATTACTCACAGTGATATTTTTATATATATAAAACGTATCTAGGGACGCACCCCAGAGAAGCGAGGGTAAGTGATTAGTTTATAAATAAACTAGCAATGCCCGCAGCTCCGCCCGCGTTCAGATGACCAAAAACCAAATTCTTAGGTTTTACATATTAGTATACTCTTACAATGCAGTTTTTGTATTTTTTTTCTCAGAAATAAGATATTTTACCGCGGTAAAAAGTAAAATTGTAACTAAGCCGAATATGTACATTAAATATTATTTTGACAAATCTTATTGAAATAGACATTATTATCGATAAAGAGGCCGAATCTATAGTTTTTAGAATTTTTGTCTGTCTGTCTATTACCGCATCACGGAAAATCTACTGGAGGGATTTTGATGAAATTTGGTATGACGATAGCTGGTTATTCGGGTCATCATATAGGATACTTTTTACTGCGGGGAAAATATCTCATTTCTGACAAATCTTTACTAAACGTCGAAACGTAAGTAGGGACGAACCCGAGCGGAGCGAGGGTGAGTCGCTAGTAATAATATATGTATTATGTATATATCATCAGCATCGTTCTGACGAACATAATTTAACAAGTTTCATTCATATCCAACTTCGTTATGAGTGCACCGTTGTATGCTTACGCCTGATTAAGCAACATCTTTTTTTTAATTTTTACATTTGTAATGTGAAAAATATAATAATAAAGAAAAGAAAAACAAAGGAGAAACTTATATATCTTCGATATTTATGCGTATGTTAATAGTAACAAAGGTAGATAGCCTTCATATTGAAATTGAAAATTATTATTTATTCGTCATTTGATAAGTATAAGAGATTTGTGCTGAAAAATTTCAAAGTTCATATTTTTTATATTAAATATTATTATTAAATATTATTTTGTATTAAAATTTATCTTTCTCAATAGCTATAACATAAAAGCAGAAATCCTAGGCCGCAAGATCATCATACTAATTGCTTTACATTCGATGTTTAGTATTTACTAAATTTAATTTAAGCGTGTACGTTATGGAGTACGATAATATTAACTCGTCATAGACTCAATATTGATTTGTGTTACACGTGATTAAATCGTCGAAATAAAATAAATTGTTAATGTATAACTTGTAGGAACTCGCATAAAGAAATAAGGAATGAGGAAAAGTACCTATACATGAAAATTACGAACATTCAAATATGAGGGTTCTCATTATATTTTTCTTGTAAAGTATGAGAAAGGATTTAAATATGAGAAAGGACTCAAAAAATAAATATTCTTTAAGCTAGTTTTAAAATAACCTATACTATACTAATAATTATCTAAGATTTTTTTAATAAAAAGTGAAACTGTAAAATATTGTAGAAAAAATATAAATATTCATCAAATGTTATAAGTAGTCAAAATTTAGCCAGACTCATCAGTCTGGTTAAACTTTGATTCCTATACGATAAGTAAATACATATTTTAATCAAAGCTTTAACTTGACTTTTCTACAAAGCATTTTAATCCAGCAAATAAATTTCGACGAAGTGTAAAATTTAAATGGTATATAAATATATATACATATATTTATATCGTATATTATTAATATATATTTTTATCCTTTACTATTTTATCAAGCTTTTGTCATCCGTAGTGTGAGAAACCCGTGAGTATTATTATACTTTACATATTTAGTTTACTTTTACTACTTCGTTATTATGAACTCTATGAAGGTCAATAAAAAGTATTGTTATTATTGTAATTTTTGTTTTAAATATATTACATTTCTACTAATATACATATATTAGAATCATTCGAGTCAGTCCTATATTATACTTACAATTGTGATGTAGTCAAAATAAGTTAAAATGCTGGTTGTTGAAGTCAAAACGCAATACACGTTTATCTTAGAAACGAACAAAAAGATACTACATTCTCTTTGCCTTCTCTACAAAAAATTAAGAATACAAGAATATAGTTAACATTAACATAAAAAAAATATATAGTAGAGAGTGTTGAATAATATTTAACATGCAAAAATCGTAACCTGGTCAAAGTTGTAAATTAGGTATATTCTGAAAAATTATGGCTGGTAAATGTTTGAGAAGTGATAATGGCTAAAATTACAGTTATACAAAAAGCTTTTTGAGAAGTGGTGTCTGTTAATTCAAAGAATTTTGTACCACTATTAGTATTATTTCATTTATATCAATCTAAGATCTGGTACAAAAATATTATTTTTGCTCTGACTTCTCTATATTGACCTCGCCTTATGTTATAGCGGGATCACGTATCATTTTCGTGGACTAGATTAAAAATACTGCAAAACCATAAAAACGTATTACCTAGTACATTCATAAAGTAAATCAAGCCAATACTGTAAAGTAATGTTTACCTCAAGAGGTATTACTATAAATATTACAATCAAATCTGCTACAACGAGATGAGTCATTAGTAGATTAACCCTAGATTTCCTTCTTCTAGAGCGTACGAGCGACACAAACACACACACGTTTCCAGCGGCACCGATAACAAATAATGTGCTATACATCGCTACCACAAAACCCTGGTCGGATGTGGGCACAGTATCTATCTCCATATCGGTAGCATTGGCGCTCTCAATGAAATAGTCCCAGAATTTCAGCTCAAACGATGTATTCGATGCGTTATTTTGCATATTGAAGTCGTATTACATTTCCTTTATAATTTTACTTCATTAATTTTGATATCTTCAGTTTAAAAATAAATTTATTTTATCACTTATATTGTCTCTTTTGTGGCCATGTTTTCTATAAAGTATTTTCGAATCAAAAATCAAAATAAAACCTCGAAATGTCTGAAAAAATTGTTTTACTTTAAATATCACTTATAAATAATATATTATTTAAAATATTATTTTATTTGTTTCAATAAAATCAAACTTTCATTGTAGATCACTGTAGTTAAATTCTTAACACAAAGTAAAACGGCACTTCCACTGTAATCACTAAACAAACTAGATAAGTTATTTAAGTAGTTATTCGTAGCCGCGTGTCTGTAGCGCCTCTACGAGACGAGCGTTACCCGTAGCGTCGTAGCAGACTCTGACTTGAAAAGCCTCGTAGGACGTAGGTGTTCATTATGAACCAGTAGTTTCAACATAATTTTATGCTGATTTTCAAATCGGTTAAGCCGTTTCTGAAATTAGCGCGCACAAACGCACAGACAAATAATTAATTTCGCTAAAAAGTTGGATAAATCCCCAATGAATATTTACTAATAATAAATTACTTTATTAATTATTATTAACTTAAATCTTATTATCTACAAAATCTCATAACAATGTTTGTAGTTATCTCAAACATGAGATGAACTAAAAGTTGTTCAAAAGTGACTAATTCGGTCAAAAATAAGGGATTTTTTTTTTACCAGCAGAAATACCTTGTTGAATGGTTTTTACTGTGCAGCACGCACCCACACTGCACAATAAAAACCAGTATTAATAAGTAATAAATAAAAACAGAAATTAAATAAAATTGGGTTATTTTTTCAAAAAAAATAATTTAATTTATTTAAAAAAATGTAACCTATTTGATTTTGGGTAGATTTTATACCTCGAATCAATACATTATGTTAACAACTCCTAAAGAAAAAATACAGAATGATTGGTTGGTTGGTAAGGTGGTTGATGATTATTTAAGGCCAATAAAAATCAATAAGCAATCTTTAAATTGCTATAGATGTTAGACACTGTGATGTTTTGTAGATTTGACTTTTCAGTAAAAAAAGCTAGGAAAATATGTAAAAAAAAGTTACTGTAAAATGTTTACCAGAAAATAAATGCAATTACACATTTAACATTAGATTTAAGTACCAGCTCATGATACAGTTTTTCTAGTTTAGAGTTTCTTGTGTTTGTTACAATTGTATAATTCGTACATTTGCATTTACATATTACATACTAGCACACCCTGCGGCTTCACTCGCGTTAAAACTCATCCCCTATTTTACCCCCCTATTGGATGAATTTTTAAAAATGCTAAAACACGTATGTATTTATTTAATTGTATTAAGGAACATTGATACCAAGTTTCAAGTAATTCTGATCATAAATATTTTTTTGGGTTGTATTATAACGTGTTTTTCCGTGGGTATTAGATAATCTTCCTTGGCAAAAAGTAGTCTATGTCACTCTCCAACCCTTCAAATATCTCCACACAAAAAATCACGCCAATCCGTCAATCCGTTTCGACTTGACACAAGGACAAAAAAAACAAACAAACAAACAAACAAACAAACAAACAAACAAACAAACAAACAAACATACTTTCACATTTATACCTAATATTAGTATGGAAGTATGGATTAACATACATTTACATATTATTATAAAGTCGTATTATAGTTTAATGCTTCTGCATTCATGCAAAATTATGTATAACTAGTGAGTAGTCACTTCCCCCGCTTCGCTCAGGCGTATCTCTAGCCAAGTACATATAGCGTTTCTACAATTTAATACAAAAATCTTTTTAGAGAAATAATTCCATGATACTTAATTGGCATGATTATTTCCAACATATTCAACAATCATTGTTATATTTAAACCAATTTACACAGAACCTTAATAAATTATACACGTAAACCTTCCTCATGAATCACTCTGTCAATTGTTGAAAACCGTATGAAAATCCGTTCGGTAGTTTTTAAGTTTATCGCGTTCAGACAGACAGACGCGATGAGGGGAGGGAGGAGGGGACTGTTTTATACTATGTAGTGACAATTCTATGTTTGATAAAATAAGCAAATTAAGCACAGATCGGGACCTACTAAATTTTATGATTACATATTTCTTACTTTAAATTCCACGTAGACGATATTAATATAAAATATCTCTGTGATTTTATAATGAATTATATTGAATATCACGTAAAACATTTATTTAATAACATAAATATTAAAACATATTCTCAGAATCCATGAATTTGAGTTAGCAACTAATATTTAAAAGAAATTGGCGATGTATGGTAAATAAAATATTCTGGTAACAAATGAAATAATTCCAAAATATTATATTATCTATACATATTACATATAATAAAATTGTAACTAAGCCGAATCTGTACATTAGATATTTTTTGGAAAATCTTATTGAAATAAACATTATTATCGATACAAAGGTCGAATCTATAGTTTTTAAAATGTTTGTCTGTCTGTCTGTCTGGACCATAACTGGAGGGATTTTGATGAAATTCGGTATGGTGATAGCTGGTTGTCGGGGTCAATATATAGGATACTCTTTACCGCGGGAAAATATCTCATTTTTGAGAAAAAATACAAAAACTGTAATGTAAGAGTATACTCGTACTAATATGTAAAACCTAAGAATTTGGTTTTTGGTCATCTCAACGCGGGCGGAGTCTGCGGGCAAAGCTAGTAAATAAGATAAAATATAATAAAAGGATCATGACTAAAAGACTATACGATAGTACTTTAGCCTAATCAATATTTCTTTCTTTTATTATAATCTCCTTGATATATCTAACTCTATCATTAGTCATAAGATAATTTTATAAAATACTAGCGATACTAGGTTGATTCCCCTTACAAACTTTCATCTCCATTTTCACCCCTTTAAGGCTTGATTTCCGGGATAAAAATTATTCTATGTCCTTTCCAGGGTCTCAAACTATCTTCTTACCAAATTTCATCTAATTCCGTTCAGTAGTTTCGGAGCCTATTCGGTATAAACAAACAAACAAACAAAAAAAACAAATTTTTCCTCTTTATAATATTAGTACTCGTATAGACATAATGCTTGATAGTAAAAATATTATGTTCCATTCTGATTTATGTCATATCGAACACTATAGAAGTTAAATATAAATTCATATCATTACTAAGATAGCACATTGTTCAATGAACGAGGTCGTCCAGATATTCGATAATAGATAATAGATATTATTTTTGAATACAGATATTATTTTACTACTATTTATTACTTCATAAACTATGTTATGAAGTAAAAATTGTTTAACACTAAATTTCTTTGAACTATTTTAGATATGGTAAGTTTTCATAACTTATCTATCATATTGTTGTAAGTTTCAAAAATTAACTATATAAAATAAAACTAATACGTAGCGCTACAAAATTTGTTTTTCAATAGTGGAAAAGCAGCCTAAGAAAGATTTTAGAAAGCAAGTGTGATTTAACAAAAAAAACATTTGATTTCTAAGTTCTAGTTACGGTCAAGGCTTTATACTTATAAATACAGCTAGTTTGAAGTTATGGTTGAGACTGATAACCGATTGAGATTAAAGTTTATCTCTACGTTAAAAACGTTAAAAAGGATCAAAGTTTTCTTTGTATAAAATTTAACAAACATTTTCTGTTCTTTCACAGTTTTAATTTTAAATTAGAAATTTTACTCAGAATTTGGTATTACTCTGTACTTCTTCATGATTTTTTTTTAAATTAGGATAAATAAACATATTCATATAATATAATCAATGTTAATAAAAACAGCAACTATAAATTACTAGCAAATCACCCTTGCTTTGATGGGAACGTATTAACGGTTAGTATGGAATAGATAGTCGATCCGTTGCTCTGTGAAAAATAACAAACTATTTCACGGAAACCACACATTTTTCCAGGATAAAAAATAACCTATGTGCTATTCCAGACTATAATCTATCTTTGTGCTAAATTTCATCCAGATCTGTTCAGCCGTTCTGGTGTGAAAGAGTAACAAATATCCATACATACAAACTATCGCATTTATAATATTAATAGGATTATTGTCAACTAAATTGTGTTACTGGGACAGGTAGTCTGATGAATTATATTAGAATGGAAAAGTTAACTGTGAGTTGGAGTCCCATAAGAAAGGATCTGTACATTATAGTTTTTTTTATGGAATTTAAAGATATAGAGTTCACGGTATATTTTTTTTAAGTATGACTCTAATTCTATAATTTTTAACAGAATTCTAAAAACAGTTTTGTTGATAATATAGGGATAATGTTAAATTATTATCGTACATTTCCCTTCTTAATTTTCAAACTATGAATTTTGCAGTATAATCGTCCTCCTAATAAGTTTCGTGCCCCGGAAAACGCACGAAGACGTTATCTCTCAATGGTCTTGTCAGATTATTATCCGACCGGAGATTGAGAGTGCCTTTCACTCTCAATCTCCGGTATATCCTATCCAGAAGAGAATGCATTTTTGTTTGTGCCAACTTTAACTCTATATTCTCAGAGGTAACTAATTTTAGTGAGATAGACCTTAACTCAAAGCGGTTGGAAGAACTTTAATAAGCCCTATTATTCGCTATATCACACAAAATATACAATATAATATTCTTTTAGTTTTACTTATTTTCTGCTTTTTTCACTTTTTTGTTTCTTTTTTATTACTTTTCTTTATAAACATAGTCGGAGAGCCGGCCGATCAAATGCCATATGAAACACTACGTATATAGAAAACTAAATTTATGGAAGTTTAAGGTTTAAAAATTATAAACATAATTATCGATCTATTTAATAAAAAAAAATTATGGACATTGTTGCAATTAAAGGTAGGTCGACAGCAAGACATTTATTTTTTTGATAGAAAAAAAAATTTGGTATCTGATGATTTAAGAAAATACCTTCCATAGAGGTCGCAATATGTATATAATATAGAATGAAGTTCGTTGGTGGTCGGTTAAACGTTTATATTTTATGCACCAAATTTTTATCTATACATATAATAATATATATTATTTTTACTATAAATATTTTTTGGAAAATCTTATTGAAATAGACATTATTATCGATACAGGCCGAATCTATAGTTTTTAGAATTTTTGTCAGTCTGTCTGTTACCGCATCACAGAAAAACCACTGGAGGGATTTTGATGAAATTTGGTATGATGATAGCTAGTTATCCGGGTCAACATATAGGATACTTTTTACCGCGGGAAAATATCTCATTTCTGAAAAAAATACAAAAACTGCAATGTAGGAGTATACTAATATGTAAAACCTAAGAATTTGGATTTTGGTCATCAGAACGCGGGCGGAGCCGCGAGCAATGCTAGTTGTAGTATAAAGGTTTAAGTCTACTTATATACGTATCTCATAAAGTAACATCATGCTTGAAATGAAAACCACTAGTGACTTTATATGTTCGCATACAGGCAAAACTAAACAATTTTAGGGATGTCCTTCTGTATTTAGGCTTACAATAGTACATTATATCGCCAAATATTATATCCGATCCATAGGTTTTATATCGGCTGGCTCTTCGACTAACTTAAACGTAACATACGTCAAAACTGTACCTTTACATATAATAAAATTCTTTAGAATATATACATTAAATATTTTTTGGAAAATCTTATACAGATAAGTAGTTATTATTATCGATACAGAGGCTAAATCGTTCGTTTGAGATATTTTCCCGCGGTAAAAAGTATCCTTTATGTTGTTTTTGAATTTTTGATTTTTGAAAATTTTGAATACTTTGAATTTTTGTCTATCTGTCTGGGATCGCATCACGAAAATACTACTGGATAGGACGGGATTTGATGAAATTTGGTGTGATTATAGCTGGGTATCCGGGTTAATATATAAGATACTTTTTATTGAGGGAAAATATCTCATCTCTAAAAATTTATTCTAATCGTTAGTAATAAATATTTATGGAGAATTGTTATTTAGGTTTTGTATCAAATACAACGGGAACCGATACAAATCTTTTATTGTAATTTTAGCTGTCTGTTTGAAAACATAAAGAGAATGGCCGATCAGATTCCTGTGTATGTACATTGTACAATACGAGTGAAGCTGCTCTTGACTGATGACTGGGGCTGACAGACGAAGTTTCGGGGTTTTGTTTAATACAGCCAACAGCAAACAACTGTATTGCCTACAATTTAAACAAAATTTCTAGTAATACTTTTTATTACGTTTTTTAGTTATTTTGGTTAAAAATTGATGTATCTAGGTACATATGTTCAAAGTAGTTGCAAAAAATCTCTCTAATCTCATAATCGTATAAGATGCTCGTATGACTCAAAATGAACGATAATAAATTAATAGTAATTAAAAAAAAAAAAACAAGCTTTTATTTAAATGCTCTAAAAAGAAGAAAATAAACTTTAAATTAAATCAAACCCATCAATTTATTACATTACACAATTTATATGATATAAAAGCTTGCCGCGAGATTTGCCTATTTTATTAAAAAACATACACATTTTTTTTTCTTAGAATATGTTTTTTTTTTTTTATTAAGTAGTTCAAGATCAAGTTACATATTGTCTTTTCTTGGTTATCTACACAGGTGAATCTCGCAACAAGCTATAACTTATCCATTTTTCTGTATTAATAAAATACATATACGAGTATGTGCTTAAATAACATTTTAATTAGCTTAATTATAAATTGATTCTGGGATTAATCGGATGATGTTAATAAATATTTCTCCTTTAAGTCAAAGGGGAACGGTTCAACAAGTCTACTACATCACCTATGGTATCTGTGACGAGTATACCTATTCGCTAGATAGCGACTTTTCTACTGTAGACCCTTCCAGATCATATATGTATGTACAAGTGTTACAGCTTTATGTGGGTGGAGAATCTGAGTAGCAAGACCAACTACGTCACTGCTAGTCGCTCTACGGAAGGGTGAGTAAAATAAAGTAATATATATATTTAAAACTAACGCCTGATAAAATGGAATAGCAACCACCATATCCTGTTTCGTTAAAGTTTAGCGAGTTCGTTTTTTTTTTTAAAGACTTCTTACATAGTCATGTAATTGTGATTTAAGTTTCATTACTGGCGAAAGAACAAGAATGATGCCAAAAAGCACATCCTTTCACTTTTCCACTTTTCTTATTTACCTTGTATTATGTACCTACATGTGTTACAGAAACTTTATGATTTTTTTTTGACTAAACATGTTAAAGAAATGAAAGTTTAATCAAAATTTGTTAGTAATTTAAAGTATTAATAATATATAAAAATATTTTTTATAGGCTTTTAAGGTACATTTCCCAACAAAAGTCAAAAGGTCAAAAGTATAAAATCAACATTTTAATACTTCAAGACACGTGTAATTTTTATTGATACTAGATACTTTCAATCCTTTCGAAAACAGACTAATGATATTATAAACTATAATATCTTTGAAGAAAACAAAGTGATTTATTTTCTCTTATTTCAAGTGCTACCTACATACAAAACACTCACAAATCATAGAACAAATAGTTTCATGATTTATTAATAAAAATATATAATACTTAAGTACCGTTCTACGTAATGTTATTATTAATCATGACCTATAATATATAAACTTAGATGAAGAAAAAACTTATAAATAATCGACAATCAAAGATCTTATTACTAGAAGCCAAATTTACCAGACAACCTTCAATGAAAGGATTCCTGAAAACGTATTACTGGCTAAAATTAATTATTAATTTAATCTTTTTATTTTATTTATAAATAAAAATTACCAAAACGTGTTTACTTTTCATCTCTACACTATTCAAGACTCAACTAATCCTAATAGAATGGACGTAGTCTATGATTTGAATAAAAGCTCATATTTATACTGTTCCTGTCAATATTAGTATTTCCATAAAAATGCCGAAATACTAAATGACCTTATAGTGATGTAGCAGCAGATATAACTACGTTTTTTTAACGTCGGTAAATGTATTTACTTATACCACCTGCATACATACAAGTAGTTATGTGAGTGTCACCGGTTAGAAAAGCAAATGCTACAAACTAAAACCCAATGAAACCTCCCTAAACTTAATAGGACGTGGTAGAATCGCTTACACACTCAACTACGTTACCCTGAGTTACTAAATTAAAAAATATACAAGAAGGTTTGTTTGCTGAGAATGCTATATTTGAATGACACAGAGTGAATTGATTGATACTTGACACTACATCGTCGTCGTCGGCGAGAACCAGACAACTATTTGTAATGACAAGTGATTTCCCTCTATCTATACCGTATAGGAAGATATTTTGTAGCCCTTTCGCACTCTATATTAGACTATCAACTCGATAAACAAAATAAAAGTAAATTTACAAATTACGAAGTATTTTGGTTTTAAACTTTATTGTAGGAATTAACAGTAGTAAAAGCGTTCTAGCATTTAAGAGAAATATTTGTCTTACGCTGATATCGAACTGGTTACATTCCAAATTCCTGTCATACTCGTATGAGTAGCCATTATAAAATGATAGGTGGCGGTCCTTGTAAATAACTATGCATTATCATTTCGCTTTCATATAGTATTAAAATTTAATCATATCTTATCTGTAATTAAATCAGAATGTATATGTTGATAATTGATATTCAAAGAACGTCAATACGCTGAATAATTTCAATGATAAGAGCAAACAAAAGTTAATTTTGTATTGAAAATCTTACTACATTTCGCATTTATTGCGCCAGAAATAGTGTGAATTTGCATAAAGTGATAAATTTTTAAAAGTGCAGTGTAAGATACATCAAAAAAGTGTTGGACGTGGCCAAAAACTCTCAAGTACGTGTAAAATTTAGCTGTGTTAATATAGCTATAAAGTGTTTTATAATAATATAGTGTGGCTGTGTGTTTATTGGCCTGTCTTACTCTCATGGAGAAATAGCTTTACGGATCGATGTGATTTTTTACATAATATGGATAATTAACGAGCCAGTGGAACTGGTTTTATTGTATTATTCAGGCAAGCCGTTATATCAAATTATTATTTTTTCTATGAGATACTGCATATAGTTACTGAAGCATACGCTTTTATTAAATAACATAAATCATAATTTTAATGAGATGCGAGAAATGGTTTTAATAATATTTCTTATGGAACATTGGCGTTTCTCTGAAATAGATCCCCATATCCTATTCTTGGAAAGTGAAATAAAAATGAGTTTTTAAATTATAAAAATACAATTTCAGGTTTTGAAGTAATGATTTCGAAAAAATATTTATAACAATAATAAACATGATACCACATATTAACGAAAGCAAAGACGATTTTGAAGACATTGAAATAAAATATCAGCACCAACCGTTGAGACGTAAGTAAAGTTGACATCTCTACTATAGGTTTGAATTTCATTGTTTTTTTGGACTTCATTCATCGCTTGCACTATAAATGAAGGAAACTTAAATAACAGAGGTTTGGCTCAGTGTGTAGTGACCCTACTTGCTGTGCCAGCGGTTGCGGGTTCGAGTCCCGTTGGGGGCATTCATTTTGTGATGCGCACGAATGTTTATATTCCAGTCACGGGTGTTTTTATTTATAATATGTATGTATTTATAGTTTATGTATGTGTAGTGTATCAACTGTCTGGTATCCATAACACAAGCCTCGTAGCTTACCATGGAACTAGATGGTGCTGTGTGTTAATGTCCCAACATATTTATTTATTTAATTAATCGCTTAATGTTACCACGCATATACGATAAATGCTTTCACGTAATATAATTTCACCATTTTAATGTAGCGTTATGTTTTCATTACTTTGAAATATTTAAATATATTATTTTGCATTCAACATGCTTATTACAATATATGTTAAGGACGTATTAGATCTCTCATTGTTATACGCTTTAATATAAGAGAAGATCGTAATACGCTTATAAATATACAGCTAGATAACTGTTATATTGGAATAAATAATTCATAATCATTTTTCAGGCGCAAAATGGCAGCAAAAAATACTTCTCAACAGACCTCTTCATTTCACACTAGTTTTTCTCCTGCTAGGAGTAGTATCACCGTTGCTTCTTTATCACTTATATTTCTTAACCAGTTATAATCTACCGCCGCCCGACGGCTATTCTACGGGCTCTTGCGTTATATCAAGAAGTATAAGAATCCCATGTGGGATAGGATTTGTCCCAGAAGAAGAATCCCATCCTCAATGTTGTTACGATGGTAACTCACACATGTCGTACCATCGCATTCCATCAAGATTTTCCTACATAATGAACGAGCCCTGGAATGAATACGTTATTCTACATCCTCGTGTGGCAACCGTGCCTTACTCGAACCAAAACAGTATACCAAAGATGAAATTATCTATAGACGAGGAATCTGCGACACATATGATTATGACATTGTACAATGCTCGAAATGAATCTAAGGTCGGTAAAAGGACTTATGACAAAAAATATTCATATCGTGTGACTTCACCAGAGTTGAACATAGTTGTTAATGGCACACAAGGGCCTATATTTAATATGGATGGAGGACCCCTGATTGCGTCTGATAATATCTGGGAGATATCATTCACATTGACGAACGAGTCTTTATACGGATTTGGAGAGATACCAATAACAAAAAATTCTACCAGAATAATATATCAGAATGGAGCCCATAATTCCGTTCCGTTGATATTTGCCAAAATTGGAAAAAACTTCCATGGTCTGTTAATAGATATAAGCGATCCGACAGAAGTGACAGTGACTCTTGAGAATCAGATTTTAATTCGAAGTATAACTAATTATGGCTTAAAATTGCATTTATTTACTGGACCTGAGCCAAGGCATATAATGAATGATGTAAGGACAGTTATAGGTAATTATAGTAAATTGGAATATTGGATGCTTGGCGTTCATATTTGCAAGTGAGTGACTTTTGTAAATAGAAATTATTATACTAAAAGTTCATAAAAAAAATTTATTTATGTATTTTTTTTCCATATTTTATCAAGTTGTAGAATAATGTTATATTAAGTGTATTGAAAAATATAACAAATGACTTGAAATTTTGGAAAAGTTCTTTGCTCTAATTTTGCTAATGTGTCCAAGTAATTTCAATTTCCGTTCATACTTTGAAAAGCTTATTTAGTTCTAAGAAATATTCAATTCAATTAGCAGATTACGAATTTCGTACTTATTTAATACTAGCTTCTTACCCTCGTTTCGCTCGGGTACGTCCCGAGATACCTTATAACGGTATATATATATATATATATATATATATATATATATATATATATATATATATATATACAGAGCTACTTTCGCATTTATATATTAGTATGGAAGTATCGATTTATACAATAACTGATAATGTTTTTAATTAAAATGTTACTTATATATAAAGAAGCCTATTAAAATAACTACTAATTTGTTTTAATCACATTTTATGTACTTATTTGCTACATTCAATGCTTTGCTTTTATTTGATTTAAACTATGAAAAACTTAAAAACTATGTTTAGGCTAAAAACGCTAACATCCAAGTATTTTCATACAAACATTTATCAAAATAATAAATACCTTATTATTTTTTTTATTACAGCGAAGTCCCACAAATAAATCTAACATCCTTTATTGCCGATGCAAATAAAGAGAGGATGCCGTATGACAGTATTTGTGGCGATGGTCCTATAGTTTTTAATAGCGATCAGTGTGCCGACAGCGAATCGAGCAATATTGCTGCTGTAAATAATGGAGCGAATTTAGTCAGAAATGCTGGAAGAAAATTTGTTCCACACGTTTCTCCATATGTAAGTTAATTTTGCTATTGACTAAATCTATACATATAATAAAATTCTAACTAAGCCGAATCTGTACATTGAATATTTTTTAGAAAATCTTATTGAAATAAACATTATTATCGATATAGAGGCCGAATCTATAGTTTTTAGAATTTTTATCTGTCTGTCTGTCTGTTACCGCATCACGGAAAAACCACTGGACGGATTTTGGTGAAATTTGGTATGATGACAGCTGGTTATCCAGGTATATATAGGAGGGCTTTTTATTGCGAGAAAATATCTCATTTCTGAGAAATCTATACTAAACGTTAAAATGTAAGTAGGGACGAACCCGAGCGGAGCGAGGTCGAGTCGCTAGTCATTTATAAAATACGGCGAAAAATCTACTATAGTTAGTTATTATTTGAAACAGTTCTTATAGAATTGCAAAAGTTATAAATTTTTTTTTTTCAATCAGACGATTAATTTGCTTGGGGTTAGAAACTAAAAAAACTTGAAAATGAGTCAGCAGCAGTAACGGTACCGTTCGATTCTCTCATTTTCTTAAAGTTTTTGCTTTTGTTTTTTTAAATTATAACTTTATAATTAGCAACCTATGTACATTGTATGTGTGTACAATATTTGTCAAGTTTTTTTTTAAATAAATCAAAACATTGTTTTAAAACGTAGATTCAGAATGTTCTTTTTTATGTAAATATCTTCATTAATCTATAATACTATATATCTATTTAAAAGCAAAAGTTTCATTTACTTACTAAGCACAAAACTCGTACCTAAACCTCGAAGACCTATTAGGCTGAAATTTTGAAGGTCATTCATTCAAAGTAAGTTTATATGAAATTCCTATGTTTTTGTGCCAGATTCATAAAGATGTTATTCTGGTTACATAAATTAATAACACAGGCGAGGCCGTGAGCAGCCCTACTTAGGTATAAATTATTATCGTCCATTTAACATGTCCTACTTTTATTAGAGCTTTTGATGAGGATCTATCCCTACATATATCGTTTTCTAATAATAAATCTTCTAAACCCTTGTCAAAATATAATTGACAAATAAATTATTTACTATGTTCTCATATAAGAACTTTTGAATGAAGATGGAAAGATTTTTCAAATTCAAATTTTATATGCTTAATTAAATAACTTATAAAATATACAACAAGTACTTACAATAGGCTAAATTCGAAACTTGATTATTATCCTTAATAATATTATAAATGTAAAATAACTCTGTTGCCTTTTCACGCTTAAACTACTGAACAGATTTGGATAACATTTGGCAAAGGCATAGATTGCTTTCTGAGGATGGACATAGGCTACCTTTGATCCCCCCCAAGTTACCACGCGTTAGTACTCATGTTATAATTACGCCTCTTTTAACTAAGTTATAAAAAGATACACTGCAGTCAATATTACAGCCAAAACGAGCTACAATTCATATACGCTAATACCAAATAGCTTCACCCAATTCGTAAATAGTCGAGGAGTTTATTTTTTTTCTAATAATCTAAGATCCGAATAAGCTCTTCATATATTTTCGCTTACTGGATTAAAATTATTTATATTTTAAGAAGTATTTGCTGAATTGTTGCCCACTGAAATACCTATGTTATATTTATATTTCTTTGAAATAAATATTAAAATTCTTATTACCTCAAATATACTACCAAAGAGAGATTCACTGAATTCGCGTCTAATGCGATGGATATTTGTAAAAAGATTTTTAAAAGGTTTGGTGAAATTATATATTTATATACAATTTAATGTAATAAACATATGTAAAACATTCGCTCAGTTATCCTAAAACTTTTGTTTCGTCGATTTTTAATTACACGCTACGTATATCGATTGCTATAAATAATAAATTCTTATCTAGATTCGCTACCAAAAGGCTAACTTATCCGAAGAAGAAAATGAAAGAAGTATTAATGAAACTATCAAAAATTGTCACATAATACCGACATTTGAAGAGAAAATGTATCGTTTTCCAAAAACCATGGATTTATACACAGGAAAAGTTGATGATTATGATGTGGTCTACCCGAGCTATGATGAAGAATCCGACGTGCTTATGAAGAGCTTGTGGGCTTATACTGATGAATTAGATGGAGTAATTCTAGAAAATAATTGGCCATTCGATCAATCAGAAAAGAAGCTAAACGAAACGACAAACTATTTACCTTATTTCAATGAGGTGAATATTTTGCTTTATAGTTTGTTATTAAATTTGAAATTTTGAAATATATTAGATAGACATGATTCGTTTAAAACTACTTTTTTTCATTCTTAATATTGCTACGGTCATTCACGTTGACTTATATCTTTTCCCTCATTTCCTAACTGATTTAAAAATTATGATGCTTTTAATTTCAGATTTTCCAAGAAGCTTTTAACCATACGCCACAATGGAACCTAACACTTGTAAACAACAGCAACCCTTATTTATTTAAGCACAATAAATACGGGGATAATTTTGCCAAAAAGTTCTCTAAGTTATCCAACGACACATTAAACATATGGTCAAGTAGTTTATGGATGAATGGTCGCTTTGCAATAAATAGACAAAACATAAACGCGTCGTGGACCAATCTTCATAAAGAACTGCTGGCATCTGCACTAGGGGGAATATCAGGATCTTGGCTTTGGTCGACCCCGATTTGTGGTGATAACGAAAACTTTAACCCAGAAAGCCAAATAGAGCTATGTATCAAATGGTATATGGCCGCGACATATTTTCCGATGATAAAAATACATTCCAAAAAACACGCACGATATCCTTTCGCTTATAATGGTACTCATAAGTCTCTTATGATGACTTCTTTAAAAAAAAGAATGGAACTTTTACCATATTTCTATACAACGCTACAAGTAGGTCCATTACTTAGACCGATGTTTTATCAGTTTCCATCATCAGTAGCTTTGCACAATATAAATACTCAATTCAGTGTAGGTGATAATTTACTGATTGCTCCAAATTTACAACCTATGCAAAGCCATGTCCATATCTGGCTTCCTCCTGGTACCTGGTATGAATTTTCTAGTGGGCTCGAACTAAAAGGAAATGAAGGCGATCCTGTTACTATGACAACAACGGAGTCTGATTTTTTAACTTTCATCAGAGGTGGATCGATTGTACTCATACAAAGGGTAACAAATTTTGTTTTTATTAAAACCTACTTGATTTATTCATTATATTATTAAAGCAAGCCTAGTTAAGTTATAACATAATTGTGCTATTAAAGTAACTCAAAATTAGTTTTTTATTACAGCAAAGTTTTATAAAATTTATGATAATATAAAAAATAATAAAATAATAAAAATTTAGAAGTACAAAAAAAGTACCAAAATATAAATTTTATTACAGGACCCAACACAAATGACAGCAGAGCAATCGCGTTTCCTAGATCCTTTCTCAGCCATAATCGCTTTAGAATGTAGTAAGCATAATGGAACAGATACATGCAAAGCGTCAGGGAAGCAATATTTTACACCAGGAATGGCTTTACATTTCTCAGCTAACGAGACTACCATGATTATAACAGCTGAGGGTACAGATTTTGATCCGATCTGTAATTTTAACACTGGCACATGGGCATACGATATACGTGATTTTAGTATATACGGTCTGCACGAAAAACACAATAATTACGACCACCGCAGGCAATTCCAAAATTTTATTGATTTATGCAATTTGCGTGATCGTGATGAAATTTTTATTAATTTATTATAAACTGACCGTGATAATTTTTATTTTTAATAATTTTGTCAGATTTATTCTAATTCTCACACTAACATTGTAAGTTTTATTATAATTGCCTCTATAATATTCTGTACTTCATCTAATTATTTAAGAAATAAGACATAAATACCGGATTATTGCTTTATTAAACTTTTGAGTATGCTGATGATAATGAAATAAAATTAAAAATTAAAAAAAACCCCGACCATCTTGGATCGATTTTCATCAAACATAGCTAAAAACACTCTAGACTAATTCACCTTTCAAACAAAAAGAAACAAAATCAAAATCGGTTCATCCATTCGGAAGCTACGATACCACAGACAGACACACGGAGACACAGACACGTCAAACTTATAACACCTCGTCGTTTTTGCGTCGGAGGTTAAAAATACAAGACTGTACACCAACGCAAATCCAAATACTATAACAACTTTGAAATAAAAACAACATGATCGTAAAATTAAACTACTTAGTTTTATTATTAAAACTATACTTGCACGATACAAGTATAGATTTTAAATTCAACAACCTATAAACTAATTAATATACATAATTCGCGTACAAAATAAACGTATAAAAATATAAAGATCTTTTTAATAAGTATCTACATCAACATCTAAAATCAATATAGGTATGTATGTATCTATATGTAATAAAAGCGCGAGCGCGAGCGAAGCCGCGGGTTCTGCTAGTATATTATAGAAATAAAAGACCCGACTGCATAAAAGCTAACTAAAAAGATGAAAATAAGTTCACGATGGAATATAGTATTATTATGCAGTCGGAGTCATACACGTCTCATCCTTGCAAGATTTACATACTCGTATGATAAAAAATAATGAAAAAAAACCTAAAAAATGATTTTTAAATACCTATTCAACGATAGTGGCATAGTTCGTCGTTCATTTTCATTTTTTTCTTTTTCACATTATGGTATCTAGCAGTCCCCATATTTAATTTTTTTTATATCACATATCTAAGAACACTTGGACTAATGAGACAAATCTAACGATACGTTAATTAAAGAAATCCATCAAATGGTTTGGAAGATATGAGGGAATATAGAATATTACAAACAAACAAACATAGCCATTTCCTTGCAGTCAGGTAAAAAGATCTTTTTTTAAGATATTGTCAAGTGCGAATCATTTCTAACATGATTACCACTCGCTTTACGGTGAAGGAAAACGTTGTGGGGAAACTTGCATGTCTGAGGGAACCTAGCAAGTTTTCGAAAGACATGTGAAGTCCGCCAACCCGCACTTGGCCGGCGTGGTGGACAATGGCCTGATCCCCCTCGTATTGAAGGGAGGCCCGTGCCCAGCAGTGGGACGTTAAAAAGGGGCTGAATACATACTTAAAAGACACAGCATCAACTCGTACTTACCTTACCAGTAATAATTAAATTACATGTAATGAAAATTGATATATGAACTGGTTTAAAACAGCTACCACACCGCCATTGTATATTGAAAAGCCAAAGAAATAAAAATCAAATTATCTTAAAACGAATAATCTAACTCATTTTTCTGTGTATAAGGGTTTCATATGCATCAAATAAATCTATTATCTATTAAAAATAATATTTCAAGTGAATAATAATAATATTTCATTTGAAAGTTTGTAAAATAAAAGTAAAGCTTTTCATATTATTTTAATATCATTCAATGTAAGATCATAAACATGAAGTATAATAAGTTCATTCTAAGAAACCATTCTAATATTCGTAGACACAACACTTTACGGATTTTTTCTTTGTATTTTTTTATGTGTGCTATTTCACTGTAAGCCCATTTTTATTCACATTACAAATAGCTTTACGCGTTATACCTACCCCCTTCGTATTCAGCCCGTTTTAACGTCCCACGGCTGGGAACGGGCCTCCCTTATAGTACCCACTAAAAGGTGAACGAACGGACGTTGGGAGGATGCCTGTGATACCTCAACGTACTACCCATTTCCAAAAGTAGCATATTGTTTTTTTTACCCACTGCGAAGCCCAAGGGAGGGTTATGTGTTGGACCTGTATGTATGTATATTGTATATATGTACATATTATGTATGTCCGACCCTATGTTCCCTTGTAATTACTAAACGGCTTAACCGATTTTGATGATTTATATGTTGTTCGATTCGTCCTAATAACGTGAGTATCATAGGGTATATAGATTAAAGATATCATTAAAAATCAAAAAGTCGGATCTAAGATGACAATTTGTCTGTCTTGAAAAAAAAATTCGTTCAAATCAATCGAGTGGAGTTAGCTATCAAAATAGCTTTTTAAGAGGCGATCATAATAATACATTGTAAAAATATTTTAGGATTAAAAATTGTTAAAAAAACTAACAATGCCTAACTGACCAAAACTAAAGAGATGCAAATAAAAAAATAATTAAAAAAAACCTGACTGCGTAAAAAGGAAACTAAAAAGATGAGAACTACATAGTTGATAAAGGATCATAGTATATGCAGTTTCGTCTTTAAGTTTAGACCAGTCGAATTAGGGTTTCACTTCTGAATTGGAGATAGTCAGGTATAAACTTGTATAAACCTTACCGGGTCTAATATATTTATATTATATTATATACGGTATATTCAGGCCACTAAGGCCTAAACCAGTTAGGCCACTAAAATAGACCCGGATAAATAGTTATGAAAATTGAAATTCGATATAGATTTGCAATTATTCGTATAACTAATTGTATTATCATATCAATTATAGTAAGTAATAACTAAAGCTTTTAAAAAAAATTGATAATTTAATAGAAATCTGTACATATTTTTTTTTGGAAAATCTTATTGATTATTTAATTCATCATTATCGATACAGAGGCTGCATCTGTAGTATTTAGAATTTTTGTCTGTCTGTCTGTCTGTCTTAACGCATCGTGAAAAAAGCACTGGACAGATTTTGACGAAATTTGGTATGATTATAGCTGGTTATCCGGATCAACATACAGGATACTTTTTACTGCGGGAAAATATCTCATCTCTGAGAAATCTATACTAACAGTGAAAACGTACCTAAGGATGAATCCGAGCAGAGCGAGGGTAAGTCGCTAGTCAAATATAAATTGACATTAATTAGGTTTGCAAAGTTCAAAATGCTAAGCACTACTTATAAGACATAACACCTCGTCTTATCGTCTCTACTGTGGTGAGAGACTTCCAATTTTATTGTCATAATAATTGACTTAAAACTTGGCAAGTATCTCTATTTCCGTCGATAGTGCAGAGATTCGGTATCGTCGACCTGATCTGATGGCAAGGGTAGAAGGTGCATAGGTGGAACTGACATAGATATGAGAGCTGGCACATTATTCGCCCAAAGAATCAGCATTCGGCGTTGCTATTCAACGGGGGAACACGGCTCGCATTCTTGCCACTATTCCACACGGACATGACTTTATACAGTAATACTAATACTTAATAATAAAATAATAAGTGTACATTTGCTTTGTATATATGCATAATTAAGTATATTTGTATTTTTGACTGACTTCCATAAAGGAGGAGGTTCTTAATTCGTTGGAATTTTTTTTATGCATGTTCACCAATTACTCGAAGACGCTTGAACCGATTTGGATTTTTTTTTGTTTCAAAGGGTATTTCCCAGGTGGTCCCATATAAATTTTATCGAAATCGGTCGAGCGGTTTTTTAAAAAATCAACAATATTTATATGTTTTTTTAAATAAATAATTGTTTAATCGAATACGTCATTAAAAAACTTTCTTCTTACAATTTACCTGCTTATTACGTCTACACTAAAAATGGAAAAATAAAAACTTTTTAAATAAAAAAAAAATAAAAAATGACTTCCAGGCACTAAAATGTATAAAATAACTAAACAGAGGTTTTCATTTAGAATAGATAACTAATCAAATATTTTCGAAGTCGGTGCCAACTGCCAGCCGACAATATTTTAAGATATGAATATCTAATAGCTAAATATGTATTTTACATATGGAAATATATAAGATTTGCTTTGCATCGGCTGACACCGACATCGAAAATATCTGATTAGGTATCTATTCTAAATGAAAACCTCCGTTTAGTTATTTTGTACATTTTAGTGCCTGGAAGTCGGTATGTTTTTTTAGTTTTTATCTTTATTGTAATTAAAGTTTTTATTGTTAAAAAAACATAAATAATATTATTCTAATATATATGTTTTCAATTAATATATAATTGGAAATATACTGAACAGTAATCAGTTAAGAGTTTTCGTAGGTACTTGTGAGTGGGATGTATGAAAATGTACTTCTGTACGGACTATATTTGCTGTTTATTTTAAAATCTGGTTTTCACAAAAAAAATTTTAAATACAAATAACTTTGAAACTATTAAGAATCGCTGAACATACATGGGGATTAAATCGATAGCTTGAAGTATTGAGGTCCTCGACCCGCCTGCCACCTTTGATCTACGAGTATCACTCATGTTACGCACTGTATTATATCTGAATTTATAGAATTAAAGATTTATCTTTTTTAACGTCTTTAATAAAAAAGAAAAGGCAAAGGTCGTATAGATTTTGAGTGCACAACACAAATAAATATATATAAAAGATGATTTTGAAATTTGAGAATTATACACGAAATTTATGAATAAAGTTCATTCTTATCTATACATATAATAAAATTCTGAGTCTAATCTGTACATTAAATATTTTTTTGAATAATCTTATTGAAATAGTCATTATTATCAATACAGAATCTGTAGTTTATAGAATTGGTGTCTGTCTGTGCCCGCATCACGACTGCCACCACCACCACTACGACGCCACTACGACCACTGGACAGATTTTGATGAAATTTGGTATGATCATAGCTGGTGGCTGGTGGTGAAGGCAGTGGTAGCCCAGTGGTAACGCGCTCGCTTGGGACACCGAGTGAAGCGTCATTTGCGAATCATTTATAACATGGTTACCGCTTGCCTTACGGTGCAGGAAAACATCGTGAGGAAACCTGCATGTTTGAGAGAAGCTAGTAAGTTTTCGAAAGACATGTGAAGTCCGCCAACCTGCACTTGGCCAGCGTGGTGGACTATGGCCTGATCCCCCACGTATTGAAGGGAGGCCCGTACCCTGCAGTGGGACGTTAAAAAGGGCTGAATACAACATACATACAACATACCTGGTTATCCGAATTAACATATAGGATACTTTTCACTTCGGAAAAATATCTCATCTATGAGAAATCTATACTAAATGTTAAAACGTAACAAGGAACGAAACCGAGCGGAGCGAGGGTGAGTCGCTAGACTAACATATTTGTAATCTCAACGTATCTTTCATTATTTGGATGCTAATTGTACATTATCATCTTTATTTCTTAATTAGGTACATATGAAGAATGAAACAAACAACTATCATTCGGCTGTTTTAACACATTAGAGATTAAATATAACATAATATTTGCTTATGATGTAATTTTATTTGTGTATATCGTTATTCACTTGTTGATAACAAACAGTATTCCATTACAGGGGTGCGGAGATATGACCCGACCTCATCTTGAACTTTGATAAATCTGTTTGTAGCAAATATCAGCCCATTTACTATCGCAACAAACTAAAGTGTTCATTTAAATGGTTTACATCAGTCAGGCTAATGACATCACAACGAAAACACGGTAAAGAGGAGGAAACAACACAAGAACAAAAAGCAGATTTAACTCAACCTCCAAGAATGCCGAACATCAAAGTTTTTACGGGCAGTTCGCATCCCGATATAGCGAAAAAAATTGCTTCACGCCTCGGCTTGGATTTAAGTAGAGCTACCACGAAAAAATTCAGTAACAAGGAAACTAATGTTGAAATAGGGGAATCCGTCAGAGGTGAAGATGTATATATCGTACAAAGTGGGTGTGGAGAAATCAACGACAATCTTATGGAACTGCTTATTATGATTAATGCTTGCAAAATCGCATCAGCATCACGAGTTACAGCCGTCATACCATGCTTTCCATATTCTAGACAAGATAAGAAAGAAAAGAGCCGCGCTCCAATCACTGCGAAACTTCTAGCAAATCTCATATCAGTCGCTGGAGCTGATCATGTCATAACAATTGATTTACACGCATCACAAATTCAAGGATTTTTCAATATTCCTGTTGACAACCTGTATGCAGAACCTGCTATAACTAAATGGATAAAAGATAATATTCCTGAATGGAAGAGCAGTGTCATGGTATCCCCTGACGCAGGTGGCGTAAAACGAATGACATCCATAGCAGACAGGCTCGATATAGACTTCGCTATAATTCACAAAGAAAGACAAAGAACAAACGATGACGAAGATGCAACAGTTCTAGTCGGTGATGTAAGAAATAGGACGGCCATAATGGTCGACGATTTGGCAGACACCTGTGATACTATTGTTAAAGGAGCAATAAAATTGAAAGAGGCCGGAGCAAATAAAATCTACGCAATTCTCACTCATGGAGTTCTCGCTGGAAATGCTATTGAAAAAATTAATAATTCATGCTTAGAAGCTTTGGTGGTTACAAATACAATACCTCAAGATAAAAATATGAAACAATGCCCTAAACTACAAACAATGGATATTGCTGTGATGTTGGCAGAAGCTATACGAAGAACGCACTACGCCGAGTCGGTTTCTTACCTATTTAATAATGTACCATATTAATATTCATTAGTTGCATTAAATATATTTTTATAATCTAGTATTCTTTAAACATATCTATTCAATAATACTTTTTCCTATTACATGAAATTAAATTTCTCATTACGTACCTTCAAAAGATGGTAAAAAATCTTTCTCAGTTAAACGCCCACATAATTTTCTTGTGTTCTAGGTATTTTAATATCCATTTTTCAAAGCGAAATAAAAAAGTTTACCAAGTGACGACACGTCTGGCTCAGTTTGTAGTACTTGCTGTGCTAGCGGTCGCGGGTTCGAGTCCCGCTAGGGGCACTCATTTGTGTGATGAACACGAATTTTTGTACTCCAGTCATGAGTGTTTATGTTTATAATATGTATGTATTTAAAGTTATATATGTGTAGTGTATTAACTATCTGGTAACCATAACACAGGCCTCGTAGCTTACCATGGAACTAGATGGTTCTGTGTGTTTATAAAAAAAATATATTTAGAAGCCGAAGAAGAAATAATCGACCAAATTTGTACCGGACTCCCGGACCAAAAGGTTTAGCCAGCGTTAGCCAAATAAATTTCTAAGTACAATTTGATAGAACCTTGTTAATTATAAAACAGTTTTATATAAGAAATCTTGTATAAACAAACACCTTCAAAAAGTATAACAGTTATTATTTTCTTAAAATAAATATTTAAAACTTCCGATAATTGTATTTTTTGTGGAGATTTCTAGAAACTTTGATATTTTTTTTAAATTACGGATTCTCAAAACAGCGGTGATTTTTAATGTGTAAAATTTTTAGTTTATTGTATTAAAAACCCAGAGAAAAAAAATCATTCAAATCCATTCATTATAAGTTAAGACTAGGTTCCCTCATTTTTCATTTATAACGACTAATTGCACTCGACTATAACGTGCTTATATTAATAAAAATAAACTTATTGAAATGAATGAATGAATTGAAATAAAACGTGCAGAAGCCAATTAAACTTTTGTAAGTCTTTTATCCATTTGTCTATTTTTTTTATTATACAACTTATTCTCTTATAAAAAGAAATTGATAAGTTTTATTTCAGTCAATTGAGACATATTTAAAAATTTGGAAATCCATTCTGTGTCATCTCTATTATCTCTATCCATACTTAATATTATAAACGTGAACTTAATATTATAAATGTGTAAGTGTGTTTGTTTGTTTGTCTTTCTTTCACGTCGAAACGGCTTTACTGATTGACGTGATTTTTTGTCTGGAGAAAATTGGACGCCTGAGAGTGACATAGGCTACTTTTTACCGCGGGAGATTATATCTTTCCCACGGGAAAACACGTTACTATGCAATCCAAAAAAAATTCATGATTAGAATTACTTGAAACTTGGTATCTATTGGCTCTTCAATACTAATTAAATACGTGTTTTAGCATTTTTCGAAATTCATCTTATAATAAGGTAAAATTAAATACGGAATGAAAATGTATATGAAACCTACCATTTTAGGGTTTTTTTGTAATTTTAGCACGATCGAAGCCGTGGGTTCTGCTAGTATTATATAAAAAAAATGTTTGTTTAAACATATATTAAAACTTGGAATGTTAGAAACCTTAGGAGTCGAGCATATACCAATGCTCGACCCCTAAGGTTTCTAACAGTATTGAACGACTTGTTATATTATAGTTATTTTAATTATTTTCGTAATATTTTTACTTTAAAGGAATACTTAGCACTCGTACAGCCGAAATATTTCTTATAATTATAAGTTATAATTATATATTAGTATATATCCTTATTATTATAATAGATTTTGTTAATTAAACAAAATGTTCTTGCAATCTTAAAGCAAACTTTATAAACAACTACGGTAATTTACCTGATATGTTTGACTTTCAGACTTGAAAAATATGACTAGTGATTTCTTCTAAAAACTGCGCTTATTTATGGAGAATAAATACTGCATTTAATACTTTCTTAGATTTACGCGACTATTTGACATTTTAAATAAAACTATCTTTTCGGATTATTTCGCGGATTTATTTTGATTTTTGGTTCCCGACGTTTCGAATGCTTTACAGCAATCATGATCACGGGAGAACTGAGGTGTCAGATGTCTTGAAGGTATAGTTGTTACAGACAGCCTACCCACAATTAACAAAATGAAAATTGCAGCAATTACCTCACAATATTTTTTAACTTTAAACAGCAGCAATTTTTCATTTCATCGAAACGTCGGGAACCAAAAATCCAAATAAATCCGCGAAATAATCGGAAAAGATAGTTTTATTTAATTACATGAAGTCAGAAATTTGTAGCTAGATTACATATATTTTGAGAAGAGAACCAAAATGGCACCAATTATCGACTTCTCCATTCTATGTGAGATTGGCGAAGTAATCTGTGCTCAACTGGTACACTTTGGAGCCATTAATAAGAAAATTGAATTGAATCGAAAATGCACCTAAAATGGACGTGTTTTTATATTTATTATTATTACTCTTTTATTATTATTTTTATTTGATAGACTATCCGCCATAATAAAACATACTTAGTTAAGCTAGGCTACATTGAAAGAGGCCGGAGCAAATAAAATCTATGCAATTCTCACTCATGGAGTTCTCGCTGGAAATGCTATTGAAAAAATTAATAATTCATGCTTAGAAGCTTTGGTGGTTACAAATACGATACCTCAAGATAAAAATATGAAACAATGTCCTAAACTACAAACAATGGATATTGCTGTGATGTTGGCAGAAGCTATACGAAGAACGCATTACGCCGAGTCGGTTTCTTACCTATTTAATAATGCACCATATTAATATTCATCAGTTGCATTAAATATATTTTTATAATCTAGTATTCTTTAAACATATCTATTCAATAATACTTTTTCCTATTACATGAAATTAATTTTCTCATTACGTACCTTCAAAAGATGGTAAAAAATCTTTCTCAGTTAAACGCCCACATAATTTTCTTGTGTTCTAGGTATTTTAATATCCATTTTTCAAAGCGAAATAAAAAAAATTACCAAGTGACGACACGTCTGGCTCAGTTTGTAGTACTTGCTGTGCTAGCGGTCGCGGGTTCGAGTCCCGCTAGGGGCATTCATTTGTGTGATGAACAGGAATTTTTGTACTCCAGTCATGAGTGTTTATGTTTATAATATGTATGTATTTAAAGTTATATATTATGTGTAGTGTATTAACTATCTGGTATTCATAACACAGGCCTCGTAGCTTACCATGGAACTAGATGGTTCTGTGTGTTTATAAAAAAAATATATTTAGAAGCCGAAGAAGAAATAATCGACCAAATTTGTACCGGACTCCCGGACCAAAAGGTTTAGCCAGCGTTAGCCAAATAAATTTCTAAGTACAATTTGATAGAACCTTGTTAATTATAAAACCGTTTTATATAAGAAATCTTGTATAAACAAACACCTTCAAAAACTATAACAGTTATTATTTTCTTAAAATAAATATTTAAAACTTCCGATAGTTGTATTTTTTGTGGAGATTTCTAGAAACTTTGATATTTTTTTTAAATTACGGATTCTCAAAACCGCGGTAATTTTTAACGGGTAAAATTTTTAGTTTATTGTATTAAAAACCCAGAGAAAAAAAAATCATTCAAATCCATTCATTATAAGTTAAGACTAGGTTCCCTCATTTTTCATTTATAACGACTAATTGCACTCGAGTATAACGTGCTTATATTAATAAAAATAAACTTATTGAAATGAATGAATGAATTGAAATAAAACGTGCAGAAGCCAATTAAACTTTTGTAAGTTTTTTATCCATTTGTCTATTTTTTTTATTATACAACTTGTTCTCTTATAAAAAGAAATTGATAAGTTTTATTTCAGTCAGTTCAGACATTTTAAAATTTGGAAATCCATTCTGTGTCATCTCTATCCATAATTAATATTATAAATGTGTAAGTGTGTTTGATTGTTTATCTTTCTTTCACGTCGAAATGGCTTTACTGATTGGCGTGATTTTTTTGTGTGGAGATAACTGGACGCCTGGAGAGTGACATAGGCTACTTTTTACCGCGGCACTTTTTACTAATTCCCACGGGAAAACACGTTACTATACAATCCAAAAAAAATTCATGATTAGAATTACTTGAAACTTGGTATCTATTGGCTCTTCAATACTAATTAAATACGTGTTTTAGCATTTTTCGAAATTCATCTTATAATAAGGTAAAATTAAATACGGAATGAAAATGTATATGAAACCTACCATTTTAGGGTTTTTTTGTAATTTTAGCACGATCGAAGCCGTGGGTTCTGCTAGTATTATATAAAAAAAATGTTTGTTTAAACATATATTAAAACTTGGAATGTTAGAAACCTTAGGAGTCGAGCATATACCAATGCTCGACCCCTAAGGTTTCTAACAGTATTGAACGACTTGTTATATTATAGTTATTTTAATTATTTTCGTAATATTTTTACTTTAAAGGAATACTTAGCACTCGTACAGCCGAAATATTTCTTATAATTATAAGTTATAATTATATATTAGTATATATCCTTATTATTATAATAGATTTTGTTAATTAAACAAAATGTTCTTGCAATCTTAAAGCAAACTTTATAAACAACTACGGTAATTTAAACTGATATGTTTGACTTTCAGACTTGAAAAATATGACTAGTGATTTCTTCTAAAAACTGCGCTTATTTATGGAGAATAAATACTGCATTTAATACTTTCTTAGATTTACGCGACTATTTGACATTTTAAATAAAACTATCTTTTCGGATTATTTCGCGGATTTATTTTGATTTTTGGTTCCCGACGTTTCGAATGCTTTACAGCAATCATGATCACGGGAGAACTGAGGTGTCAGATGGTCTTGAAGGTATAGTTGTTACAGACAGCCTACCCACAATTAACAAAATGAAAATTGCAGCAATTACCTCACAATATTTTTTAACTTTAAACAGCAGCAATTTTTCATTTCATCGAAACGTCGGGAACCAAAAATCCAAATAAATCCGCGAAATAATCGGAAAAGATAGTTTTATTTAATTACATGAAGTCAGAAATTTGTAGCTAGATTACATATATTTTGAGAAGAGAACCAAAATGGCACCAATTATCGACTTCTCCATTCTATGTGAGATTGGCGAAGTAATCTGTGCTCAACTGGTACACTTTGGAGCCATTAATAAGAAAATTGAATTGAATCGAAAATGCACCTAAAATGGACGTGTTTTTATATTTATTATTATTACTCTTTTATTATTATTTTTATTTGATAGACTATCCGCCATAATAAAACATACTTAGTTAAGCTAGGCTACATAGTAGGTAAACACAAAGACTAGGCCCTTTAAAATAAATATATATGTTGGGACATTAACACACAGCACCATCTAGTTCCATGGTAAGCTACGAGGCCTATGTTATGGATACCAGATACTTGATACACTACACATATATAATTCAAAATACATACATAATATAAATATAAACACCCATGACTAGAGTTCAAACATTCGTGCTCATCACACAAATGAATGCCCCCAGCGGGATTCGAACCCGCGACCACTGGCATAGCAAGTAGGGTCGCTACAAACTGAGCCAACGTGTCGTCATCGTCAACAATCGTTGATTGGCGTTCGCCGGCAATCCACCGGATCGCGGTCACATCACAGGAATTCCATTCATACGAACTGGGTGTCGACGTGTGTCCAAGGTACATGAGCGATTGCCTTCGATGCGAAAGTGTGGCCTACCCACCCAACATTCTAACAAAAAGAAACTGATGTTGTAGAAAAACAAATAATGTACTTATTTATGATGATAATATACATATTATTCGACTTATACAAAGAAAAACAGTGTATTTTCTTAGTTTTCAATCCCGAACGATCGTTTGTTATACATTCTTTTGCATTTCTTAAGCCTGTGTGTAATGTGTATTCGCCTTTACATTATAGTGGGAAAATTGTAAATAATAGTTCAACAAACGACCAGAATGGCGCTAGAATAGGAAAAATGTATGTGAATTTATCAGTTGTAAAAGGAGTTAAGTGTGAGTTACTTCGTAAGCTCAATAATTGAACAATTTAATATTTTGGGTGAACGATTGTTGTATTTTTTTACCTGGCAACCCTGGTTTGAATAATGCGTGGAACTTCAAAATTTCTTAATCTTCTGTGCAATCATTTAAATGTCAAAATATTATTAAATAATAAATACCTACATAGTTACTTTTTTTTGTATTTTAAATAAAAAAAAATAATTTTAATACTGATTCAATTAAAAGATAATCTTTTACCTAATTCTGTCACCTTTTTAAATTATTACGAGAACAGTAACGAAATAAATACTTAACTATTTTCGATGCTGAGATTTTAATATCTTTAATTTCTTGAATAGTTATTTAAAAACATTAATTAATAACTTGAAACTTCTGAAGTACGATTACGATGCTTACCTTATATAAAAATAATGCCAGCCCACCTGCTCGCGCTACAATGATGGTATTACATATTCTTGGAATTGACTACAAAGAATATGATATAAATCCTATTTTGCGGGATCAAGATACTCCAAAAATGACTAAAGTATGATGAATTTTACAATATCTTAAGAGATTGAGACTTCTAAATTTATTATAAAATTAGTTATGTGGTAACTTATATTTTTTGGGATTTCAGAAAAACCCAATGAGAACAATACCATTCATAGATGATAATGGTTTTTGTTTAGGGGATAGGTGAGGAAATAAATATCACATTCATTATTTTAATCTAGAAAACACATCAATATTTTTTAATTTATAGTTTTATGATGACAGAGTTAAAGATGCTTGGGGTTAACAAAAGTTGCTGAACATGAATAAATTATAACATTACAGCAACACCAGACTCATTATAATTTATTTTATTACATATTAACTTACACAAGTCATACTTTCATTACTTACCTATTTGAAATGTGCAGCACATCTCATTCCGTATTCATTTAACAATAAGACAGTCAGTTTTAGTCATCACTCTGGGAATGAGCATTGGATTCTTTATAATATTAACAAGAAAATCAATGACTTCGGCACACTTCTTCCATTTAGCTCACAAAATACACATAATTTTTACTTTTTGTAGACGCACAGAACTTTATGCTCATGTGATTGCAATAAAACTTATCAATATTTATTTCAGAATATTTTTAACATATTTTTTATAATATTAAATTTTCTTCCAGTCACGCCATTATGTTATATTTGTTCGATGTGTACGGAAAGCCAGAACATTCTTACCTATATCCATCTGATAAAAGGAAAAGAGCTACAATAAATCAAAGGCTATTTTTCGACACTGGTATTTTATTTCCACGTCTCAGGTCTATTATGGTGAGATTATTTCTTTTGTCATTTAATTATGAGATACACGAAATGGTGGACTGATACATTTTTAGCTTTTCACCAGTTTCAGGCACAGAAGTATGTAAAAGCCTAAAAGTACTTATAGGAATTTATGGCAAGTATTTTGGTGTAGTCAGTAGACTAGTAATGGTAAAGTCCCATAAAGCCCCCATTCAAAATACATACTATACTGGTGTAAAATATACCTTACTTTGTAGGTATTATATAGCTATTCTATAGCTAATAGTTAAGGTTAAATAATACTTCTTTTCTTTATAACAATAAATACAAAAGGAGAAAAAAAAACTAAAATTACCTTAATTTGAAAACGGAGACTTATCGAAATATGCATACAACTTATGTCATGCATTAAAGACTAAAATATACTGACTTTATTGTGTAACAAACAGGCACCAACATATGGAGGGCGATTAACGGAATTATCAAAGTCAATGGTAATTAATATAGAAGATGCATACAGGATGCTAGAAGATTATTTATCTGAGACGTTATATTTAGCCGATGACGTCCTCACGTTAGCCGATATCAGTGTTATTACCACTATATCTTCACTGCATGGCTTACATCCTATTAACAATGAAAAGTAAGTTATATTTGATTCTTAACCAAATATATAGACTCGTCAGGCGTAACTTTAAATAAAAAAAAATGTACACAAAAGGTGAAAATTGATTCATACTGGAAGTTATTGTTCCAATCATGCTAGGACGGATTTTTTATAAGGTTCCTAAAAGAAGCTGAAAAGCAAAAATGGAACCTTATAATGTTTGTATGTTACATAATGCCTTGTTAGTCTAGTGGCTAGCATGTATGGCTGTAGTTATGGAGGTCCTGGGTTCGAGTAGGTCAGGTCAAGTTGTTATTGAGTTTTCTGAAAATAAGAATAAGGTTTTTTTGAGGTAAGATATTCTCATTAGCAGCAGATTCAGACTACTGTGCCTGAAAACCATGTAAATTCTTTGGTCCTGTGCTAGATGGCTTACTAATCAACCTTACCAACAGACTGAGAGAAATGAATAGATGTTCTTATGTTATCGCGTTACATACTTGTGCACTATAATATCTCTTGCATAGTTGGTTAGTCTCAGGAGGCCATTATTATGTCACAGCCATTTTACTAAGATTTCTGGTACTTTATATGTGGACCGCTATATAAAACTATAGTTAAATTACAGAACAGTTAAAAAAGGAAAGGCATTTGGCACATTATACATTTTTTTAAGCGTGCAGGATTGGAATGGTTCTACAAAAGGAGATTTTCTTTTTTTTTAGTAACTTTTAAGCTTAATTGTGTTTCTCGACTAAAAATAATTAAATTTTATGACAAAGATATTTTAATATTTCAAGTCAGTTAACACTTTGGTTATTAATGAGCTGAAATTAACTTTGTTTTATGTAGAATCTTTCGAGTCAATATTTTCTTTTAACATAACAAATGAAAAAAACCTATATAAAATGATTGGTAGTACAGAATCCTCAGTGATTGCTTTTCAAGTAGCATCATAAAAGGAGAATTTAGTCAACAAAAATATTGTTTCATTGCATTGTATTTACTTTATCATACAAAAAGTTTTAAACTCACCTAACTTGTTTTTTTCATTATATATATATTTTTCATCATATATCCTATTGCAATTATCCGAAGTAATATTAAGGGTTATATGAAATTAATAATTTTATATGTGTACACATTTATTTAAAAAAGCTTATGTTTTTAGGTATCCAAAATTAAAACAATGGTTTGAAAATATGTCTAGGCAAGAATTTTGCAAGAAAATCAACCAGCCGGGAGCAGAGGATCATGTCTCTGGGCTGAAAGCTTTAATGGAACACAATAAAGAGAATCAAAAATCAAAACTGTGATATTTATATTTTTAATGGAATGGTATTTTCTTTTTTTTTCTACTAATAAAACTAAATTCTATTCATATTTATTATTTTTTAATGATTTTTATTTTTTTATAAGGTATTTTATGGCAAATAGAATATTTCTAAAATAAAAATTTAAAAGCTATATTTGTATGTTTTTTTTCAATTCTGTAAATAATTAACTCTAATACCTAAGAAAGATAATGATATAACATTTTATATTTCATATAAGAAATCAACAAAAGGTGTAGTAAGTAAATATAAAACACAATATATCGTTACGAATCACAGGTTTTCATTTATTCAATAACTAAAAAGAAATGCAAAGAATTTTTCCAACTTTACACTCCAGTAACGTCTAAGGCTACCATATTGATAACTTTATGAGAAAATTAATGATTACAAAAAACATTACACATTAAACATTTTCTATAAGTCTTATAAGGTCTCTCGCGACGCCCCGCACTGTACATAGGTAGCACTTATATAATAAAGTACGATACTATACCGAATGCCACGTGATGTCCTTTCATACACACAAATCATACAACTCGAATGGAATAACTATGACGAGATCCAAGTCACTTGTCAAATTTTATAAGGATAGTGTTTGTATTGGGCGTTACTGACGTTTGTAGCACGTTAGTCTTAATATAGGGCAAGCGGCTCTCCTTAGCCGTCCTCCTTCGGCGGTGTGAACCATCCTGCCGATAACATTAGAAAACGAATTAAATGTTAAATAAGAATAAAAAAAAAGAATAAAAAATAGTTAAATATTTTTTTTATATTAATTAAACTATTTGTTATGCTTTCATCTGGAATGCAGTAGTACTCATGTGTCATTTTGCTATCGATGCTCGGGATGGTAACACGCAGTTTGTCCAAAGACCGCAAGATAAATGCTATCTCGTAATATCAAAGCCGTCATAAATAACAGAAAATCAGTTATGAATCAAGAATACTACTTCATAAATAAGCATTAGTATTTCACCAATTCAAAAAATAAACTTTATAATAAACTAGCATTGCCCACGGCTCCACCCGCGTTCATATGACCAAAAACCAAATTCTTAGGTTTTACATATTAGTATACTCTAACATTGCAGTTTTTACATTTTTTTTCTCAGAAATGAGAGATTTTCCCGCGGTCTAAAGTATCCTAAATGTTGACCCGGATAACCAGCTATCATCAAGCCAAATTTCATCAAAATCCCTCCAGAGGTTTTCCCGTAATGCGGTAACAGACAGACAGACAAAAATTCTAAAAACTATAGATTCGGCCCCTGATAATGCCCTGAATAATGTCTATTTCAATAAGATTTTCCAAAAAATATTTAATGTTCAGAATTTGGCTTAGTTACAATTTTATTATATGTATAGATTAGATTCTTAAAATGTTAATTAATATTTATGTTTCAAAATAATTTATGCAACAAGTTTTAATAAACTTAGCTGGCATATTGTATTTTTAAATATAACTTTATTGTATATAATAAGTAATATCTCTGGCAATTAAATATACATAAAAACATCAACAAAAATGATAACATTAACAAATTAGTAAAATCTCTTACTTAAAAAAAATATTAAAAAAAAACATGTGTGTGTACTTATGTACGCACCTAAAAGTTATACTTCTTTGGCGTAACAGAGCAAAAATAGCTAAAGATTTCATTCCATATGTGAAAACCCTCTGTTTGTAGAAGGAATGCAACTACCTTCATCATGTCGCTTTCAGCTAACTTCATACTGTCGCTTTTTAGCTATCGGTGTGCGCGCGCATCGTAAAATTTTACCCACATATTTTTTCCCAAACGTGCCAAAAGAAGTATAACTTTAATAAAAAAAATATCCAAAGCTTAACAAAATGCCACACAAAACATACCATTCTTCTCATGTATCTGCACTAGGCACTTGAAGCTTTGCTGCGCACGCGCAAGGCTGTATTGCGACTGGGATACCACTTTGGTCGCACCAAACTGTATACGCGCCTTTCCCTTCACCAGGGTGGCTGCTATTTGCATTATGACCGCTTCCACCGTGTACGCTGACGACCAACCTTGCTTCGTTAGCAACTCCATGCATATAGCACCGCCTACCAGGACGTAGCCACCTGGAAAAATTTATACACATAATAAATAATAAACTTGCAATGAATATTCGGCTATTATTAAGTATTCGGAGTATTCGTCTACTTTTTTCCTATATTTAAGTAATATTTTTGTTGTAATCAAATAATTGGTAAAATGAAAATATTGATTTATTTTATTATAATATTTTTTTAACTAATAATCATTAAAGTAGTCATAGGTACATACGTTCATATGAAGTTTTGTATTACAAAATTTAACCAAAAAAGCTATCTAATAAATTTCGATGCACTTGCATTATCATAATTAATTATTCATTCAAACGACCAACACTTGTACTTTACAACAGATAGTTTTATTATTCTATTTTAAAAACAGAGCTTTATTTCTAAATTTTACATACAAGTATAGATAAAGCACATCTTTTCAGTTTTTTTTACAAAAAAAAATATACCAATAAAATTGACATATAATCAATAATTCTGTATTAAAAACCTTTTCAGTAAATTGATCGTTTGGACAAATAAGCACTTAGACAACGATAATATATTGATTTAATAAAGAATGAAATCTAACCTGATATAATAGGATAGACGACGCGTACAAACGGCGGTTCGAATGGGTATGTCTCCTTAAACATTATGTTTAGGAGGATTGAATCTTTGCCCTCCTTCTCTTTCAACAGTAGCAGATCATTGTGGAGTGGGCTGTCCGGGTCCACTGACCGCAGTGTTATATTCCACTCATACAGTGAATCGTTAACTAATTCTGTAAACAAAAAAAGTAAAATTGTTATGTTAATATATTAAAATATAAAACAATATTACGTTATCTCTATTTATATCAATACATTTATTTTAAAAACAAAGAAAAAGAACGTATTTTAGTCTTCTCAGAAAACGAGTAAGACGATTAAGGCGTCAATAATATTGTATCACTCTGTATTTTTACCTAATTATTTTTCATTGTACATCACCTAACAAAAGATAGAGTTACAGAATAAATACTAATACTAGAGCCTATCTAGTCTAGGACCTAAGCCGATTATCGACATATTAAATATCAATTAATTTAAGCTTAAAGGTCACACAAGATTAAGAAGAAAAGATTAACAAGATTAAGGCGAATACATGAAGTTGTTTTATCGTGACACATCTATTTCAGGGAGTCGCTTTTTGTTTTTTTTAATATTTAGAGGCTCAAGGGCGCTTCGCTCGGGTTCACCTCTAGAAAAACAAAAATAAATCTATATTGTCTATGTGCTATTCCAAACTATAATCTACCTCTGTGCCAAATTTCATCCAGTTCCGTTCAGCTATTCTGGCATAATTGAGTAACAAACATCCAAACATATTTTAAACTTTCACATTTACAATATTATAGTAAGATATCATTCTATTTCATTACTGTACACTTTTCTGACCTGGAACAAGTACGTTTGGGTGTGATTTTAAAGACGTTCCACGTCAAAAAAGAGAGAAACCATCTCACCTATAGAATACATATTATTCTTGAAGGAGTGAGAGCGGTATATATCGCGTAGCTCCTTCATTAGACGATCAGTGGCTTGCAGTGAGCCGGACACGCTGCCCGAGAGGTAATCCTGCCGCTGATTCTGTCTGAGCCGCTCCAGTGTTGCTAGGTGCTCTGTTTCCATATCGTCCTTGGGACATATACAATATGCAACTATACTAATATTATAAAGAGGCAGAGTTTGTTAGTTTGTTTGAAAGTGATCATCTCAGGAACTACTAATCTAATTTGAAAAATTCTTATTGCATTAGATAGCCCGTTTATTGAGGAAGAATATAGGTATATCATTATGTTAATACTCAACAAAGCAGTAATCATAACCGTCAACAAATCGGGCAGATTTCCACACATTGTCACTAATAGCATAACGCTAAATTTTTTTGTAGTTTTAGATATATACTCGTAGTGAGGGTACATATAAAATGTATATAGTATACATAATATATATACCTACAAATTAAAGAAATAATAATAAAAATGTAAGTTTTGTTTTAATTTTTTGTCTTGATAGATATTATTCTGGAGTGTGACAATACGTAAGATAGTTTTTGTATTAGTTAGTACATTGATTAGTTCATGTAGAATATGGTATGGAAATGGGATCAAATATAGGATTTGAAAAGTTTGTTTTAGCTGTAGCCGTAGTTGGGGGTCTCATCCAAAACAAAGATGGACAGAAAAATCGAATCATATAAATGCTCATCGATGGCATTATAAGTATCGATTGAAGAATGTTGTGTAAAGTTAATAAAAGAATAAGAATTAGGTACAAAAAACGTATATTCTGATTTCATCTGTCAATCAACGAAAAGTATGGGATGGGGTGTCTGTGCTAGTATTGTATCTTGTGTTTTAATAAATGTTTGGAATATATCATCTAAAACTAAAAATTCCTCATTCTAAATTTGTAAATTTCCGTCTTTGTACTAGCGAACATTACCATTTTTGTTTATACAATAGATTAGAAAAAAAGAAAAAGACAGTGGTAGCCCAGTGGTAACGCGCTCGCTTGAAAAACTGATTGTAGCGAGTTCAAATCCTGAGTCTCGCACCTCTGATATTTTCATGTACGAATCATTTCTAACTCGATTACCACTTGCCTTACAGTGAAAGAAAACATCGCGAGGGCACCTGCATATCTGAGAAAACCAATGAAGTTTTCGAAAAACATGTGAAGAAACTTGGCCAGCGTAGTGGACTATGGCCTGATCCCCCTCGTATCGTAGGGAGGCCCGTGCCCAGCAGCGGGACGTTAAAAAGGGCTGAATACAAATACAATAGATTAGATATTTCACAATACCTTGCTGCTGCGTCCAGCATCGTCGACCATCTCTAGCGGCAAGTCATCCTCACCCTCAGACTCGTCCTCTTCAGCCGCCATCTCTTCATCTTCTTCAGTGCCAGATTCCGCACCGTTAGACGTCACGCTCGGTACTCTGGAAATGTCAATACTTATGTAACTTACAAAAATAACAAGATTTAATTCATTCATTATACGAGTGTATCAGAAACTCAGCCACTAGTGTTTAAAAAACAAACTTCAAGTAGTAAGCCTATTTACCCTACTACGAAAAGTTATGATTTTAGCACGCTATGTAGGTATGTTCATTTGTACCCCTATATCTTTTAAAGGTACCTATCATAATTTAGCAAATGAGATATCCATTACGAACGCCTTCAACGTCTGCTGGTTATAAGCTATGTATTCCTTTATAATATGTACACGTACAAAAAAAATGACTATTGTAACTTTTAATAGATATACTTTAAATAAAAAAAAACAAAGCTTTAATTCCTTGTTCATTTTCAATTTCATTTTTTAAGGTTTTCGTTTAAAGTTTCTCAAATTAAGTATAAAAGTAAAATTGTAAATTGTACTTCTTGGACTTTAAATTGTAATAAAACTACAATTTAAAGTCAATCTATACAATGCAATACTAAATTGGCACTTGAACGTTATTCAACGTCCATAAAATAAAGAATGCGTGACAGGTGATAATTGTTTTTATTGGTGAAGCATATAAATCTGAAATGAATTTATTGAATATCGCTTCTTTTCTATACATATAATAAAATTGGTAACTAAGCCGAATCTGCACATTAAATATTTTTTGGAACATCTTATTGAAATAGACATTATTATCGATACAGAACCCGAATATATACGTTTTAGAATTTTTGTCTGTCTGTCTGTTACCGCATCACAGTAAAACCACTGGAGGGATTTTGACGAAATTCGGTATGGTGATAGCTGGTTATCCGGGTCAACATATAGGACTTTTTACCGCGGGAAAATGTCTCATTTCTGAGAAAAAATACAAAAACTGCAATGTAAGCGTATACTAATATATAAAACCAAAAAATTTGGTTTTTGGTCATCTTATCGCGGGCGGAGCCGCGGGCAATGCTAGTCTTAAATATTATAAATTATGAGTTTGTAATTAAATCTGCGCTTAAATGTTCTTTTTCCTTGTGAAAAGACACAAAAACATAAAAAATCTTTTGGTCTCAGACCAAAGAATTGTAGACTCTATAAGTCTGAGGTTTTGTTATAGATTCATTTATTAAAAAGCGTATTGTGCCGAGATATATGAAAATGTGCAAGCAAGCATTGCGCTTGGAACTTTCGAGAAACATCTCCAATTTATTAGAATTTGTAAAAAATTACATGATTCATATTTTGTTCGAAAGTCGTGAACGTTTTAGAATGTTTATATTACATTCAACAAAGTTTTGAAATCACTTTTGGATTATCCACTGTTTTATGATTTACATGAAATACGTGATTCTCTCATTAGGCACGCAGTTATACATATCTACAACTGTACAGCAGCGAGTCTGATGCAACTTACTTTTTGAAACCTCTCCAAAAATAGACAACAGTCATTTAATTTATTTTTTCCTCTATAATTTACATTATTATATGAAACACCGCCTCTTTTTTATTTTTTCCTAATTTTAATTTTCTGTTCTACTCTAGCAAAATATGACAGCAAATCACACTTAAATATCAAATATCACAACTTTTAAGTATTCCATTTTAACCTTTAACCTTTTGGAACCCTATAGGTATATTTATATAGGCAGTGGTAGCCCAGTGGTGACGCGCTCGCATGGGTAACCGAGTGAATCGGGTTCAAATCCCGGGTCTCGCACCTCTGATATTTTCATGTGCGAATCATTTTCAACATGATTACCACTTGCCTTACGGTGAAGGAAAACATCGTGAGGAAACCTGCATGTCTGAGAGAACCTAGCAAGTTTTCGAAAGACATGTGAAGTCTGCCAACCCGCACTTGGCCAGCGTGGTGGACTATGGCCTGATCCCCCTCATATTGAAGGAAGGCCCGTGCCCAGCAGTGGGACGTTAAGAAGGGCTGAATACAGGTATATTTATGAGAAGACACATAACATTAACATCTGTTTCGTAATCGAGTCATTTAAACACTATCAAATACTTCTTTATATTATAACACTAGCGACTCACCCTCGCTTCGCTCGGGTTCGTCCCTAGCTTGATTCCCATTCTATTTTCACCCCCTTAAGGAATGATTACCGGGATAAAAAGTATCCTATGTCCTTCACAGGGTCTCAAACTATCTTTTTACCAAATTTCATCTAAAACAATTAAGTAGATTGAACTTTTTTTAAATAATTGAAATCAAAAATTACAATGTACTTTATTTTTTATCTGTTAACTATAATACGTATTATTTGTAAATGAGTAATATTAGAAGCAGTTTGGATTTAAAAAAAAGTAAAAACGTATAAATAATGCCCCTTCGAGCTTACTCCTTGATTTGTAATACAATAGGTTTTAATAGATTAGATTTCGTATACTACAAGATTAGGGCAGGTGACAACTTTGATTTCACACAACACGTCCTTTTATTATATTCGATACCAGCATAGCCTGCGGCTCCGCCCGCGTTCAGATGACCAAAAACCAAATTATTAGGTTTTATATATTACTACACTCTTACATTGCAGTTTTTGTATTTTTTCTCAGAAATGAGACATTTTCCCGCGGTATAGTCCTATTTGTTGACTCGGGTAACCAGCTATCACCATACCAAATTTCATCAAAATCCCTCCAGTGGTTTGTCTGTGATGCGGTAACAGACAGACAAATATTCTAAAAACTATAGATTCGGCCTCTGTATCGATAATAATGTTTATTTCAATAAGATTTTCCAAAAAATATTTGATGTACAGATCCGTCTTAGTTACAATTTTATTATATATATAGATTATAAACTTAGATAGAGCGAGATGTTTATACATGAAAAAACAAATAAAAATATTTTTTTCGTAAAGCAATCCCCCGAGAAGACGTTGAAGACTAAAGTTCGATCGGTCAAGTCCGGTGAGTTTCCCAACGTATAGAGGGGTGTGTACGTTTTTTGCAGTATAATTGCATACAACATTCGATAAAATATAAACTGCAAAAAACGTGCGTTTTAGTGTGTATCTAGGGCAGCCATACTCAACCTTTTTTTATAGGGGCCACAAACACGTTTCAGTCGTGGTCTGTTTTCCCTTTTTTCTTAAAACAGAATTTCTAGATTGGTATCGTTTTCAAAATCGATGAACTCATCAAACAACTCTGAGTAATTACAATTTAAAACGGAAGCCACCTCTGAGATGTAACTTCAGATGGGCCAACAACAAAAGCCCGGCGGACCGCAGGTTGAGTATAGCTGAACTAGAGACTAGTTTAAGAATACGTTCTTACTTATGTTACATTATTTCCGTACACAAAACGCTTAACCTTAGTAAATGAAAGCAAAAGAAATATGTAAATAAAAAATGTAAATAATAGATATATATATATATATATATATATATATATATATATATATTATATATATATATATATATATATATATATATATATATAAAGCAAAAGTTAATTGCATTACAGTGACAATCACTCAAAAGTATCGAGTACCTATACAATTTATATTGTGGAACTATCGAACTATAAATTCAAAATGGCTAATTCTTATTGCGATCAAACGGTTATATGTTCGACACAACACTACGAAAACTGAAAAAAGCGTCAGGGTTAAAAATTGTTGTTTTTCTGGTATCTAATTGGTATTCATTTATCTATGGAACGACTAAACCGATTTTAATGTGTCTCTAGCTTGATAATAAAAGTGTAGGTACTTTTCTTGGGAAGAGATAAGTTAAATAGATAAAAAAACATACAGACGAATATAGAACCTCTTTCTTTTTGGAAGTCAGTTAAAATTACCTCTTAATCTTAACGGGGCTCTATTACTTAGATTCCGTTCGAAAGTGACATAGACCTATATTTATTCCCGAAAAAGCAAAGGAAACCCGCGGGATGAGAGAAAACATGTCATAAAAATCACTAGAGTGAAGTGACAAAACTCACCTATGCTGAGGTGCTGGGTGGAGGGGTAGTGATAAAGAGTCCAAGTCCGGCGGTTCTGGGACGCCGTGTAATTTGCATAGCTCCCTCAACAGTATACCCACCTGGATGTAATGTTTTTATTAATCTACAATACGACAAAGTGTTACAAAAACGAAGTAATAATTTATCGAAATTAAGATTAATAATAAGAATCTATATAATATATACATATATCCTTAATAATAATTAATTCAGTGATATGTCTCTAATAGCATTTCTTATACGACGATAGCTTAGACACAAGTTTGATGCTTGCGTAAGACAAATAGTTATATTAACTACGTATATATTAAGGAAAAAAAGAAAAGGTAAGAAAAAATGGAATATTATGTATTAAATCTATCAAGTTTTGTACTGCAGAAGTTATTTAAATCAAAGATACTATCGATACATTGTTCGCAATAGTGCCTGCATTACTTGTGTCACGTACACATGTGGCAAACTCAATACGCAATATATTTCGAAAATACCAGATAAAAAATCTTAAAGAGCTTAGAAATATAAGTATTTTATTACGTAACTAAAAACTAAAATTGCTTCGTATCAATTACAAACACACTACAATATCATACTGTAATTAAATATGCATACGATATAATGAAACGTAACGAGGTAAATATCTATTTCATTTGATTTCATTTAATTCGTAACTTAACAAAAATGGATACAAATATACTCCTTAATCTAGCAACAATTACTGTTTAACAAAACATTGGCAATGGAGTGCTGAGACGCACGCACTAGGACCACCCTCCCTGTGTCGCGCACGTCTAACCTTCCACAGGACCCTCTTATCTAATTTAAGGCTATAGCTTAAGGAGATAAGTTGTTAAATACTTAGAAGCATATAATAATAATATAATATTAAGACAATGATAATTAAGTTATATATTATTTTTAGTAAAGTATTTGTCTTAACACTCAAAAAATGGCAAAGTAAACCTAAGACACTCTCGTTTTTTGTGCCAAATTTTGGACAGTACGGACGTCCTTGTGACTTTCGCCTAAGCTGCGTATAATCGATATAAATTTACTCATAGGTATATCGATGTAACGAATAACGACCCTACACACAAACACTCCCATTCCGCCATTAAGATAATTGAACTAAGCCGAAATTATAGCTTAACATCGATCAAATAAGTACTAGACTCACAATCAGCGACAAAAATGTTCTCGCCGAATGAGCGCTTAATTTGAACATTTGAGCGCGCTTTTAATTTTTTTTCGAGAAAACAACTAAGCATTGCATTTAAGGTTAAATTTACATTGTTGTATATTTATTTCAACCAGAATAATTACTTAAACGGAATTGGTTACAGTTTTAAGAGAACTTTTGCATGGGATTGTGTATCTAGTACTTTTTTGATCGATGTTGCTTGAATAATAAATTTAAAGGTTCTACTATTTAAAGTGAGTAAAAGTTTTATTACCATCAACTATACAATAGGAACCAAGTGATAAATACATACATTCATGTAAAAAACGTCGAGGTCATTCGAATTGAAATGTGGTATCGTGATTACACGAGAAGTTTATATCAAACACATAGAGTGGAAATGTTAGAATAGAAGAATAGAAAAGATCCAGTTCGAATGTTACTTATGTAATATTTCATAATATTTCAAGTAGATTTTTATATTGTATTTGTAAGTACACGTTGTTTTTCGAAATTAAATTATTATTCATAGAGATAACTAATTACCAGAATAGAGTCCAATGGTTTGTTTACACTAACAGCTATCTAAAGATATTGTTGTGATCATTAATTGTTTACTTTTCCCAAAGTTTAGCATTTGTTCTAACAATGCATTAACGATGTTTGTATAATAATTAAGAATAACTTAAATACTCCTCCACCCGATTGTAACAGGCAGTCCTGATCGGCAGTCCTGATCGACAGTCTAGTTAAGCTCTTTTCGTTTTAAGTGTCTATAATAATAAATATTATTAAATAATTCGTGACACTGCGTGGTTGTTATTTTCAAGGCCCCTTCTGACCACCGAACATTACATTTTTGGTGTCAGAAGTGGGATACTAAGGCACTTTTGAAATATTAGAGTTCCTTTGTCCTGACAAAATAAAGAATAGTTTGGTCAGACAGTCTCCGGATCATCTACATACAAATACGTACTGGAGCAGCACGGGTTTCAGTCTTCGATGTGTGTACTCGTACATACATACTGAAATACAACGTGAAGGGACCGGAAATCAACCAGGCGAGGCACTTAACCCTCGACGATTGTACGTCAACAAAGGACACAGTGAGTCTCAAGAATCAACGAGGTTCAAGCATGAGGAGCTGAGGGACCGTGGTTCATCGCTGGAAATACATCAGTACCGCCAGTAGCAGCCAGTTCTTCAGTGGCATTCACGCTATCACCTCGACGACGCTACGAGATCGAGAAGGACTCCGCAATACAACGAGTAACGAGAAGCGTTCCAAGTGAGTCGCATTTGTTATTGTATTGTGTATATTATTATATTTTTTGTATAAGGGTATATAAGTTAAGTAAGGCAAAGAATTTGTAGGACATAACCAAAAGAAGTTATAGGTAATTGGTATTTGAATTAAATAGGAATCAAAATGAATTCAGAGGACAAATTCTCAGGTGGATTTATAGATATTAGTCTTGCAGAAAGAATGATAAACAAATATGATGGCGATAAATCAAATTTACACGTATTTATAGATAATTGTAATAATGCATTTGCACTCCTAAACCCCGTTTATAAAATTGCATTTATATCAGTAGTACTTTCAAAAATAGAAGGTAATATTCGGTCAACGTTATTAAATAGATCTTTTACTTCGTGGGAAAATTTAAAACAGCATTTATTAGAAAATTATAGTGAAAAAAGAACGTTTGCACAGTGGCAGTTAGAGTTAAATTCATGTAGACAAGGTAATAATGAATCAATTACTAAATATTCAAGTAGAGTAGAAAACTGTTACATTAAATTAATTAAATCATTAGACCCAAAATTAACAAAAGAAGCTCGAGAAGCCAATGTAGAGTTATTAAAAAATCAAGCATTAAATATCTTTATAAGTGGTCTTCTACCACAACTTCACATTTTACTGAAGTCTCAAAAACCTTTAACTTTTGAAGATGCAGTTTCAATTGCGATTTCTGAAGAACAAGAAATTAAATCCAGACAAGAAATGAATGTTAGACAAAATTATAATCCAGGAATAAAAAGGTGTACGAACTGTAATAAGTTAGGCCATTTAGCTCACCACTGTAGAAATCAACCTATGATTAGACAAATGCATACTAATCACACAAATAATCACACGAATAATCACATACCTTCTTGTTTTAATTGTAAAAAAAAAGGGCATATCGCCAAAGACTGCTGGAATAATCAGAATAATCGTTATAATCGTCCAAGCAATAGTTGGAACCATAATAATCATAATAATAGGCAAACGAATAATAGAAGCAACGAAAATAAGCCTTTAAACACCAACGGTCCAAGGCCAGCGGCCAACCCGAGGACCACAAATTAGATTCAGGCCGAATAAGATTGATTGATACGCGTATTTCGTCATATGTAAAATTAGATTCCTTAAGTATATTAGAAAACGAAAATAAATTCCTAATTGATACAGGGGCAGAAGTCACGTTGATAAAATTAAAGTCATTAGTAGAGCGAACATTGATATACGAAGATAGAAAAATTAAATTAAAGGGAATTGACAAAGACGCTAGTCCAACTGATACAATCGGATGTGTCCATTTGACATTTGATATAGGAGAAAAAAGAGTTAATCATACACTTCACGTGGTTCCCGATAACTTTCCTATTCAATGCAATGGAGTTATAGGTAGCGATTTTTTGTCAAAGACAGGCTCGATAATTGATTATAAAGATAATAAAATCAGAATATGTGATATAGAAATAGATACTGAGCATGAAGAAATTAAATATGTAAATGAAGATTTAGAAAGTAATGTTTTCGGAAGCGATTGTGAAGTATATCCACAAATATTAAAAAATGAAAGAAATATTGGAAATAAAGTATGTAAGGAAGATTGTGAAGTATATCCACAAATATTAAAAAATGAAAGAAATATTGGAAATAAAGTATGTAAGGAAAATTGTGAAGTTCAGCCACAAGTATTAAAAAATGATATGTGTTATGAAAATAATAGACGTGAAAGTATTAGTGAAGTTCATCCACAAGACTTTAGTAATGAAAATAATCATGAAAATAATTTATTTGTCATAGAACCAAGATGTGAAAAAGTGATTTCTATTTCAATAGAGAACCCTAATTTGAAAGAGGGACTAATACTAGATAAAATTAAGATATCAGATGGTGTGTATTTATGTCCAAGCATTGTAAAAGTTGAGAATAATAAGGCATTAACAGTATGTTTGAATACGACAGATAAGGAAGTGAAAATAAATAAATTGTTTGTTAAATTAGAACCGTTAGCTAATGAGTTAATTAGTATAAACAAAGTTAATGATAATGAAGATAATAAACAAGGGACGAATGAGATAATTAATATAAATAAAATTAAGAATGATGAAGCATACGAAGGAAGTCGTTTAGATAAGTTAAAAAAAACTTTACGTACGGATCACTTGAATAAGGAGGAAAAAGAATCTTTAATAGAATTATGTCAAGAGTATAATCACATATTTTATTTAGAAGGAGATAGGTTAACGTCAACAAATACAGTTATGCATGAAATACCTACTAATAGTAACATTCCTGTCAATACAAAGTCATATAGGTATCCAGAAGCACTTAAAGAAGAAGTTAATGAACAAATAAGTAAATTGTTAAAAGATGGAATTATTCATCCATCGAATAGTCCTTGGAATTCACCTGTATGGGTGGTCCCAAAAAAAATGGACGCATCGGGAAAAAAGAAGTGGCGGCTTGTCATAGATTTTAGAAAGTTGAATGAAATAAGTATTGGAGATGTGTATCCACTACCTCAAATAAATGACATACTCGATCAGTTAGGTCATAGTAAATATTTCACAACCTTAGATTTAGCGTCAGGCTTTCATCAAATAAAAATGAGCCCAAAAGATCAATCAAAAACAGCTTTTAGTGTACCATTAGGACATTATGAATATACCAGAATGCCTTTTGGTTTGAAAAATGCACCAGCAACATTCCAAAGATTGATGAATAATGTTTTAGTAGGTTTACAAGGAATTAAATGTTTTGTATATCTTGACGATATTGTTATTTACGGTAGTTCCTTACAAGATCACAATATGAAATTAAAAGAAGTTTTTGATAGATTATCACAACATAGTTTAAAACTCCAACCGGATAAATGTGAATTTTTGAAAACGGAAGTTATGTATTTGGGTCATTTAATTACTCAAGATGGTGTTAAACCTGATCCGAAGAAAATAGAAGCTGTAAAAAATTATCCAGTACCAAGAAATCCAAAGGATATTAAAGCTTTCTTAGGACTAACCGGTTATTATCGAAGATTTATTCAAAATTTTAGTAAACTCAGTCAACCATTGACTAAACTTTTGAAGAAGGACGAACCTTTTATTTGGACAAGCTTACAACAAGAGTCATTTGAGACATTAAAAATAAAATTATGCGAGGAACCTATTCTACAATACCCAAATTTCTCTGAAATTTTTAATTTAACTACTGATGCTAGTAATTACGCAATAGGAAGCGTTTTATCTCAAGGCTCAAAGTCGGAAGATTTGCCTATAGCTTATGCTAGTAGAATCTTGAATAAAAGTGAAATTAATTATTCGACTACTGAAAAGGAATTGTTGGCAATCGTATGGTCTGTAAAACATTTTAGACCATACCTGTATGGACGGAAATTTAGAATAATAACAGATCACAAACCTTTAACTTGGCTAATGAATGTTAAAGATCCTGGATCTAGATTAGTTAGATGGAGACTTCTATTAGAGGAATATGATTATGAAATATATTATAAACAAGGTAAGTTGAATCAAAATGCCGATGCTTTAAGTAGAATAAAACCAGAAAACACAGAATCAGAAGAAGTTATTAAAATTCACAGTGTTACAAAAAATGGGGAAAGTTATTCATCATTTTTAAAAGAAATGGAAAGAAAACCTATTCTATATAACAAACTCAACGAACATAACGATAAGCTTCCAAATAACGGAAATAGTATTGTATTTACATCAACTGATTTAGAAATTGAGAATGATAAGAAGTTGTTAGAATACGAAACTTATATAAAGGAATTAAAATCAAAGAAACCAGTTCAATATGAAGTTTTAAGTATACAAAATAATGGAAGTAAAGTATATTTTACCTTCCCAAAGCTGAACTATTGGGATAATGTAACATATGAAGACATATTTGAATGTTTTAAGAATCTAAAACATGCATTAGTACAAGAAAAAGTTAAAGAAATTAATTTAACTAGTTTTTGTAATTTTCATCTTAAATGGCATAAAGTTAGAACCATAATTAGGTATATATTTAAAGATACGGAAATATCAATCAACATTTTTCATGGGAGAGTTCAAATGATAAAAAGGGAGGATATACCATCTATTTTAGAAGAAAATCATTCAAATGTTATGTCAGGGCATACAGGCTTTCATAAAACTTATAAGAAAATTAAAGCCAACTATCAATGGGACACAATGAAAAAAGATATTAAAGATTTTATTAAGAAATGTGAATCTTGTCAAAAGAATAAAATAAATAGGAAAAAATATATAAAGCCTATGGAAATTACCTCAACTTCTACAAACGCATTTCAAAAAATAGCTCTAGACATTGTAGGTCCATTACCCTTATCAGAAGACGGAAATAAATACATTTTAACATTGCAGGATGACTTGACAAAATACACTCAGGCATATCCATTGCCTAAACATGATTCTGAAACGATTGCAGATTGTTTTGTTCGTAATTTTATATGTAAATTTGGAATACCAGAGATATTATTAACTGATCAAGGGGCAGATTTTACTTCTAATTTAATAAAAGAAATTGCGAAATTATTTAAAATAAAAAAAATAAATACTAGTGCGTATCATCCACAATCCAATGGAGCATTAGAACGTAGTCACTCGACATTAGCAGATTATCTAAAACATTACGTTAATGAAGATCAAACTAATTGGGACAAATGGGTAGATTTTGCTATGTTTTCATATAATACAAGCGTTCATACCTCAACCCAGTTTACACCATTTGAGTTAATATTCGGTTTCCAAGCAAACTTACCTAGTTCAATTATTAAAGAACCTGAATTTAAATATTTTTACGATACATATTTAGACGAACTTATATTAAAACTACGAAAGTCAAGAGAAATAGCTAGAAATAAATTGATATATTCAAAAGAATATAATAAGCAAATTTATGATAAGAAATGTAAAAATGTAGAATTTAAAGTAGGAGATAGAGTATATTTAAGTAACGAGGCAGTTAAGATAGGAAAATCACGGAAGTTATCGCCGTATTGGTTAGGACCTTATAAAGTAATTGAAGTTAATTCATCAACCAATGTAACGATTAAAGTTAAGAATAAAAAGTTAAAAGTTCATTCCAATAGATTGAAACATGCATTTGTTTCAGAATGAACCTGGTTCGTGCTATAATATTCCTGACATGGATAAAGTACGTAACAACTAGTGATAGTTCTTTTAGTATTAGTATAATAGATAAAGGTGGCATTTATTTTGAAAATTTAGGAAAAGTTAATTATTTTGACAGCGAATGGAATTTAGTAACATACCTTAATATAGCTGATATTCATAGGAAAATAAATTTGGTTCAAAATACGTATATTAAGACTAAAGATCTTTGCAATCATGAATCATTTAATAAGTATTCTTTGTGTCAAACTTCACTCATTATTTTAGAACAACTAATTCCCCAAATGTCTATGCAAGAGAATGTTCTAAAAGAAATAACTGGATTTCATAATTATAGAGTAAAACGGTCTTATATGGACGGAGTTGGTAATATTTTTAAAGTTTTATTCGGAACTTTAGATGCAGAAGATGCTAAGAAATACAATGAGGCAATAGAAAATTTAGATAACAATGAACATGAAGTTTTACAATTATTAAAATCGCAATCGAATGTAGTAAAATCAACTATTTCTAATTTTAATAGTACGATAACTGATTTGTATACAAATGAAAAAATATTTAATAAAAATTTAAACTTGCTATCTAACTATACAAAAGATATTGGAGATAAAATATTTAGTATTAAAATGAAACAAGATGTTGATGAACATATGTCATTATTGACTTTACTAACTACTGAAATTGAAAATGAAATTTCTATGATTATTAATGCAATTTTATTTACTAAAAATAATGCAGTTCATCCTGTTATAATAACGCCAGAACAATATGGTATTGAATTAAGAAAGACAGTATCTTATTTACCACCTCAGACTAAGTATCCTCTAGATATTAATGAAAAGAACGTACCAGAATTATTGTCATTAGTAAACTTAGTGTCATATATTTCAAACGATAAACTCGTATTTATAATTAAAACTCCTTTGATTACTCAAGCTAGTTACGATTTGTATAATGTTTTACCTGTACCAATTAAAAGTAGAGACGAAACTTTTATATTTGTTTTACCTAACTTTAAGTATTTTTTGATGTCGAATAATAAAATTCATTATACCAATTTACAAAATTTAGATACATGTAAGAAACTTCAAGATAATGTAAGATTTATATGCAAATTAGCAACACCATTATATTCTGTTCATACTAGTAAAACATGTGAAACAGAACTTATGTATAGTAATTCAAAATTACCAAAAGAATGTGACACTAGAGTTGGTTACATAAACACTGAGCAATGGTATAAATTATATAGTGATAATAATTGGATATTTGTAACGCCTAAAAAAGTAATTGCTACATTGAATTGTAAAAATAAAGAACCAATAGATATTGAATTGATTAATACAGGTATATTGAAAATTTCAGATAGTTGTAAGTTATACACAACAAATATTGTATTGCAGACACAAACTTTAGGTTTTGAAAGTCATTTTAATTCCATCTTACCACCAATTGATATTGTATTAGATGATTGTTGTAAAAATATAAAAAGTAAAAATATAACGAATATAAATTTTGTACCAATTAAAATACATGAAAAATTAGATTTAGAAAGTCTAGACTTAGCAAGTCATAAAATCGATAAAATTAATGATATTATTGATAAAATAGGAAATCAGTCGATTTATAATAAGGTTATGAATAATGCTTACTTTGCGTACATAATGTTTTCAATTTTAAAAATGATTTTTATATATATTATTTATAGACTAGTTAAATATTTATGGAAAAGACATTTCTTCTGTAATAGAAATGATAGAATATTAGCATTAGAAGATACCAAATCATGTTGTGCTCGAATCACTAACTGTATTACATTGAAAGTTAATAATTCTGATAACAGGGATATAGAGTTAGAAGAAATACCTTCTACGTCAACCACACCAGATATACCATTAAGACGTAGCGCTAGAATCGCTCAATTAAAGATAAATTAAATAAATGAATTATGTACTGAATATTTTGCAAGGCATATCTTTCTATGTTTAAGTTTTATTTAAGAAATTGTTGAAAAATGTTTAAAATAAACTTTGTTTATTTTCTTAAAGGGGGAGGATTGTAATATTTCATAATATTTCAAGTAGATTTTTATATTGTATTTGTAAGTACACGTTGTTTTTCGAAATTAAATTATTATTCATAGAGATAACTAATTACCAGAATAGAGTCCAATGGTTTGTTTACACTAACAGCTATCTAAAGATATTGTTGTGATCATTAATTGTTTACTTTTCCCAAAGTTTAGCATTTGTTCTAACAATGCATTAACGATGTTTGTATAATAATTAAGAATAACTTAAATACTCCTCCACCCGATTGTAACAGGCAGTCCTGATCGGCAGTCCTGATCGACAGTCTAGTTAAGCTCTTTTCGTTTTAAGTGTCTATAATAATAAATATTATTAAATAATTCGTGACACTGCGTGGTTGTTATTTTCAAGGCCCCTTCTGACCACCGAACATTACACTTATAATAACCATAATATAACAATACGTGTTTTCGTTGTCTTTTTTTATAGAAAAAAAGGGGCAAACGATCCGTCTGATGCTAAGTGGCTATCCTCGCTCATAGACACCTGCAACACAATAGGAGTTGCGAATGCGTTGCCGGCCTTTATAGGACCTGAAGACAAGAGTCCCATGTTACAGCGCTCAGAGTAAACCTCAGGAGGATGATCATTCCACATTTTGCACGTGCGAGAACTTCCATTTCAAGCGTATATTATTTAATTTATATTAGCCAAATATCTTTAAGTTAACACTTTCAATATTTACCTTAAAGCTAAGTTATCATAAACAAGGTTATAACATGTTAGCTGAAAATTTTATTTTAAATTTTCATTTTCAGTGATAAGTGATAAAAACCACATGGAATAGGTTTGTACTAAAAATATCGTACGAATTTTAAGTACTATGTCTCTTTCATAACCATGAATGAGACGTAAAGGTTAAAAAGCAACAAACTTGAATAAAATTTTGGAGAATCACCTGATTTATGACATGATTATCTCTTCCTTGTGTATTGGTGAGTATCTGCACTGCGTTTGTGACAATAGGGTCCTCGCTATCTGCGAACCACACTGGCGGTGTGTTGGGGTATGTCTCCTGTAAAAAAAAATATATATTATAGAGATATTTTAAACACACCTGCAATTTCATTTATTTACAATAACAGATACGTAAACTTAAATTATTTCTCGTCTATACCAATAAAACTAAACCTTAGGGGCAAATTTTGACAGTCCTCCAATAGCGACATGGTTTTACTAAAGAAGTAGGTATAAGTCGTTTGTAATATTTTAATAAAACTTTTATATTACATTCAAACTTTCTCCCATAGTTCATTTCACAGTTTCGAAGCAGTAAAGTACTAAAAGGTAGTCGGAAGGAGGATTTCAGATTTATAATGAATACAATAGATCTATCTATCGGCTCAGCCCGCGTTCAGATGACCGAAAACCAAATTCTTAGATTTTACATATTAGTATACTTACATTGCAGTTTTTGTATTATTTTTTTTCAAAAATAAGATATTTTCCCGCAGTAAAAAGTATCCTATATGTTGACCCGGATAACCAGCTATCATCATACCAAATTTCATCAAAATCCCTCCATTGGTTTTCCGTGATACGGTAACAGACAGACAAAAATTCTAAAATCTATAGATTCGGTCTCTATATCGATAATAATCACTATTTCAATAAGATTTCCAAAAAAATATTTAATGTACAGATTCGGCTTAGTTACAATTTTATTATACATATGTATAGAAGTATTACTTCAAAATCACAACACAGAATATTAGAAATAGATAAAATTAATCTAAGGAAGTTGCGATGTCAGCAAATATTTAAAAAATTGTTTTTTTTTTTCTTTAAACTAGCACATAAAACATTAGAGTACCACTCGAAAATAATTAATTAACATACGACAAGTTCGTTCTTTTATAAAAAATGATCTTTGATGTCAACCCTCACTTCAGTATACAAACAAAACGACACGAAAGCTTTTTTTCTTTATTTAAGAAGAAAGTATTTTTTTTATAATTTCTATATATAAAGAGGCAAAGATAAAACGGTGTAGTAATCTTCTGTTTGTCAACCGATTTTCTTTTTTCTTTGTTTAATAGCTATTGACAAGCTTTAGCGTTATCAATAAAGTGATTAAGGTCGAATTTCGACCACTTGGCGACGACTAGTAAAGAATAAAGGCAGGAATGCTTTATTATGGATTGATTGGTGTAAGAAATTGTAGGTGAAGGACCGAAAAGTTGAAATAAACATTTTTCAGTACATAAGGCGTGACAGTAGCAAAAAAAAGGCTAAAAGAAGTCAAAAAAGTTTGCATATTCGGAAATAACCTTTTACAGGTTTTTGCGCTTTTTTTTAGAAATGAAAAACTACAACCTGCTACGACAGAATATCAAACGCAGGGCTAATTAAAGCAGCTCATAGTAGCGAAGCTTTTTTTCGTCGCTTTTCAGTAAATTCGTCGAACTCCATAATTAACCACACCATTTCATGAGCTGACAATATGCATAATTTTATGACAATTATTGCAATTGCAAAGAGACCAATTAAGTATAATACATAATTCATCCATTCATTCATCCAGTACTGGATAAAAAATTACTATTATCCTATATCCTATCTGCATTATTGGATATTAGGCAGTAGTAGCCCAGTGGTAACGTGCTCGCTTGGGAAACCGAGTGAAGTGAGTTCAAATCCCGGGTCTCGCACCTCTGATATTTTCGTGTGCGAATCATTTCCAGCATGATTACCACTTATCTTAACGGTGAAAGAAAACATCGTGAGGAAACCTGCATGTCCGAAAGAAGCTAGCAAGTTTTTCAAAACACATGTGAAGTCCGCCCACCCGCACTTGGCCAGCGTAGTGAAATATGGCCTGATTCCCCTCGTACTGAAGGGAGGCCAGTGCTCAGCAGTGCGACGTTAAAAAGGGCTGAATACAAAATACATATCTTATCCAACTATTATAATAAACACGAAAGTTTGTGAAGACGGATGTTTGTTACTCTTTCACGCAAAAACTGCTGAACGGATTATAATGAAACTTTACAATAATATAGCTTATCAGAGTAACACATAGGCTATAATTTTTAAAGATGAACTTACACATGCGGAGCCGCGAGAAAACGCAGAACCCGAACCATACTCGAAACGCGCGGTTAATCCATAACCAAAACAGCGCGAGGACCTTGGGCCCCCATCAGCTGTTGCCATACCTCGAAAAGCTATCTTCCTCGCACATAAGACTTTTTTGTCTATTTTTTATCGTTGATAAATTTGTCTGGCGATTTGCAAATATTATTGAAAATTACTCTATAAATACATGATTAAAATTTCAGATTGCCAAAAGTAATTTTTGGGAATTTTAATAAAATATCTTAGGAGAGGTCTAGTAATATTTTATAACCGACCAAAACGTCTGAGGTACTTTTTTTATTATATAAAAACTAAATTAAAAGATTAAACAAAATTCGAGTTGTCAAAAATACATTTTTTGGATATTTTTTCTGCAAATTTTATTTATAATTATATACTGCACAGTAACGAAATAACCGCAAACGTTATCCCAGACTCGCGGGACTGGACTCGCCAATTGACGAATATAATAATAATATTATAAACGTTAAAGTGTGTTTGTTTGATTGTCCTTCTTTCACGTCGAAACGGATGATTTATTGTGTGGAGATAGTTGGAGAGCTGGAGTAACATAGGCTACTTTTTACCGCGGGAGATTATCTAATTCCCACGGGAAAACACGTTATAGTACAATCCAAAAAAAAAATTATGATCAGAATTACTTGAAACTTGGTATTAATGCTTTTCAATAAAAACAAATAAATACGTGTTTTAGCATTTTTCGAAATTCATCCCTTATGAGGGTAAAATAGGGTATGAAAGTTTGTATGAAACCTACTTTTTTTAGTTTTTCTGTAGTTTTAACGCGAGCGAAGCCCTGGGTTCTGCTAGTAATATGCTCTTGATTTATTTTTCTTTTTAATTGAAGATGTAACCTTTTCATTAACGAGGCACTAAGCGACTCAACGCGAGGTAAGAAAATTATACATAAACGTTTCCCGTATTCAAAGAGACTAAAGCGTTAGAAAAAGGCAGGTTTTTGTACACCGTCCAATTAAATTCATTTTTAGTGTCACTGTACAAAGAGTGGCCCGGATGTAGGAAGAAAGATGTCAGGAACAGGTTTACATGACCTACTTTTTTTAACAATGAATCCCTGAATGTTGACATGTCAGCTGATACAAAGCCTGAGAATAAACATTTATTTTACATATAATACTAGAACATAAACCAAGCTAGAACCTAATATTTGTATTGTTTGTTATCATCATTAAAGTATGTACTTCTTGGTGCATTGGTGATTGTCTGTCTATACACCAATAAAGTCAGATTCAAGATCGAAAGAAAGATATTTTTAATAATAAAATTCTTTATTTCTCACCACAAACCAAAATACATAGTGCATAAATCATTAACAAAATTCAGTTATAGCATATGCTGGGTGATACAAATTTAGTTGTGAATCACCAGTGCCTGTAATAGGTAAAAACCTGTGTTAAAAGAACACCAGGTCGCCACCTCTGGACATTTATAAAAACTGCTAATATTGTTAATATTGCACATTTAGGTAAATGGTACATTGTAACGTAGTGATAGTAGTATTGAGATGAATATATGATCATTGATCATATAAGTATTTGTTTATAAGTCTTGTATTTCCCTAAATTGCAGCAGTCTAATTTACTGTGAGCTATGGACTCTCTTGATTAACAAAGTGGGAAAGATTTACAAGACCACAGTTACAGTTGTTGTCATGTTATCTATACATATAAAATTCTGAGTCAAATCTGTACATTGAATATTTTTTGGAAAATCTTACTGAAATAGACATTATTATCGATACAGAGGCAGAATCTACAGTTTTTAGAATTTTTGTTTGTCTGTCTGTGTGTTACCGCATCACGGAAAAACCACTGTAGGGATTTTGATGAAATTTAGTATGATGGTAGCTGATTATTCGGGTCAACATATATGATACTTTTTACTGTGGGAAAATATCTTATTTCTGAGAAAAATACAAAAACTGCTATGTAAGACTATACTAATATGTAAAACCTAAGAATTTGGTTTTTGATCATCTAAACGCGTGCGGAGCCGCGGGCAATGCTAGTCATATACTATTTCCAATCTATATAATGGACAGACATTCAATACTTATTTACACTATTCTTCCCTCTGTCCCATAATAAATTCTATAATTGCTTCATAATAATTTTCTTCTATTATCTATGGATAAATCATATATTATATTTAAACATGCATAGTAAATTGTTGATACTCATTATTTTGTTTACATATAATTTTCCTACTTAGTTTACTATAGTAAATCACTTGATAGTCTTAATTAAAACCTAGTTACAAAAGAAAGGAGCAATTATTGTAAAGCAATGCTTAGAGCAAAGTGTTGAATCGCATAACATATAGTACTTTTGAATGTTTACTAATTTCACAGTTTTAAGGGTTTTGTAGTATACACACTACAGTATGTAAACAAATATCAAACTAATTTTGATTATGATATACACACTATATTATTTAATTATTTGCACTCTTTATTTTTACATTAACCCTACCCTTTTACATGAACCCTAATTCTTTTTTTAAAATAAAAGTAGCCGAAGTTACTCCTTATAACATCAACTATCTGCAAGTGAAAGTCCCATCAAAATCAGTCCAGCCCTTCTGAAGATTAGCAGAACAAACATAGACCATAATTTAAAAGAATGTGTTTTTCTAAGTACTATATGTAATTTCATATGCATTTAGTAAAAATGCTGTTATTTTGACATTACAAACAGACACATCAATTGTATTTACAGTTAAAACCGTTTATGACGACATTGTTTAGAACAACATATCGGTTATATTGACCAAAATCAAAGGTCCCGGCTGAATGCTATATGACCGTCTTATTAAAAATATTGCTCTTTACGACATTGTTTATTACGACATACCTCTTTAAGGGACCACATTTAACTAATATCTTCGGCGAATTATATCTGTTAGAACGACCAGCTGTATTGTAAGCAATTTGAATAGGTAACAGTATCCACATCTGGCCCAAATTATATAGTCGAGATATATGTGAAACTTTTGACATGTCGCACAGAAAAAGAAAAATTAATATCGAGGAAAAATCGCATATTATATCAAAGCTAGAGAGCGGAATTCCAAACAAAGACTTGGCAAAAGAATATGGTGTATCACACTCGACTATGTCAACCATTTGGAAAGAGAGGGAAAAAATTCAAACCTTGAGAGAGAAAGAGGGAAAAAATTAAAAAATTAAAAATGAAACGAGCCAGAACAACGAAGCATACGAAGATTGAGGAAGCTTTGTTAAAGTGATTTAAATATCAAAGGACAAATAATGTGCCAATAAATGGACCAATTCTTCAACAAAAAGCAAACGATTTTGCTCAGCGTTTTGGTGAACATTTCGTTTGCTCCACTCAATCTCTCTCTATATGTTCACATTCAATAATACCACTTCATAAAAAAATACTTTGTACCTAAAAAACATCACCGGCTGCTACGACTATCGGTTTGTACGGCCAAATATGAGTGGTCCCTTCGATGTTGTTATAACAGATTTTGACTGTATCTGTATAGAGCATTGTTTTTAAAGGCAAAATATTTAAAATAAATTTATTACTTAATATTATCAATTTCATGTGTGTCTAATATTAATGAAACTATGCATTGTTTTGCACTCAGTTTGAATATATTCTCTAAAACATTACTTAGATAATAATATATTATGGTAACTGTTTAATATTAAAAATAAAATTAATGTGTATAAAACTAGATCTTGTTGTTTACAAACTAAAAAAGTATTTTATATGTAAAGATGTTGTTCTATAAATATAAAATAAACTTATTGATACTAAAATAACAACAATTAAATTATTTCTAAGTAAAGCTAAGGGTTTCCTTAGCTACTTTATTTAGTAAACACAGCCTCTTTATTGGTAAATACAACAGAACTTGTACAAGATGGTTGTAATGTTTTGTGACAGAAATAATATAATTAAAATAAAAAATATGTATATATGATCGATACGATAACAGATATGATAAATTTATAAAATATACACAAGTAACAAGAAATGTAATTACTATTTAGAATATTTATTTTATAGGAAATGAATATTTCATACATTACCAAAATATTTACAAAAGTTTCATTTAACTAAATATTTTTTGAGAAATGTCTCAATTGAATTATAAATAACATTTAAAGATTTTTTTTTTATTTGGTACCATAAAAAGCAGGTAGCCAGCATGACTAAGAGCCTTTGTCCTAAAATCGCGCATCTGTACCGTTATTTAAGCTAAATAGACGTTACCCTCAATAAATATAGCTGTAAAGAGTCTCGCACACTGTGAATAGGCTACTGAAAGTTGAATAATCGATACGATGATTCGTCATGCACCCGAAAAATGATTTAGGAAGAAATGTCATAGTATGATGAAAAACCTGCGCACATAGCAAAATCGTTTACAATTATTGTAAGTAAATAAACAGCCGAGGTGATTTCCACTCCTTCGTGTTTGCAAAACACGCGATATAAGCAATTTCACGAGGAAAATAATCACTTCCGTAAACCTTTTGTTGACAGCCCTGCCCTCATAAACACGACCCTTTGTCCTAACTAACGATAATCAATACGTACGATCATTAATTTCACTCATAACTATTACTGTTTTAAATTACTACTTAGATACTCTGTGTACTTACCGTGATATTTGCGTGGATTTCATATTTCTTTCCATTTTTGCCAACGAATCTGCAGGTCAGTTCGTCGACACTAGCTGACATTATCTGAAACCGCTCATGGCTTTTTGGAAACACTTGTTCTAGAGTCTTTATTTCTAACTTAAGTGTATTTAAGCAAGCCATTAGTGTATTCAAACACTAATTTTTAAACTAAATAACTATTTGCCACATTAGAATACATAGAAATAGATTTACGTTCACTCCCGACCAAGCAAAATGGCGGAACGCAATGGCGGACAAGTACAAGTACAAAATATTGACGATAGAGGGCGCTCAAATAAATAACATCGTCTTTCTTGCTCTCTATATAATACATTCTCTTTCTTTAAAATTGTAAATGTGAACGAAAATTAAGAATTGACTTTTTAACAGTATTTGGAGACTTTTGTTTTTTGAAGTATACACATAATTTTTAAGTACCTTAGTACTGAGTAGTAGTAGTCTTAAAAAGTAAGTATTTATTTAAAAATAAAACTGTATAAATTATAATATTTTGAAATCATACATTTTAGTAAAATATAATCAAGGCACACGTTGTATTAAGTATCAACTAAGCCAGAATCAAATACGTAAAATATATTTAGATAGGAAATTTTGCTCCTTATAATAAAGAATACATATTTAAAAGAATTTTTGAATTAAGCTTTAATTTCAATATATTAATAATAATTAGTTACCTAAAAGATCAATACCATTTTTTCATGAAAAAAAAACCAAATGAAAACTTTGAAACGATAATTTAACTAATACATACTTGAGATACTATTTATATTTCAGTATTATTTAACATGTAAATAACTAATATAATAATGATAACAACATAATATTGTAATTAGATATATTAATGATAAATGATCATAGGGATTTAAATTATTTTTTATTTAAACGCCATAGTTGTGGATACAATATATTTTTTATATTTAATACAAAAAATATGTTAAATTTATCCTGAAATCCATAATTTGTTGATAAGTATGCCTGGAACCATCTTTGTAAACAGAATACAGATTATCACGATTTCATCGTCATATATTGTCAATGTCAAGGTTGACGTAAAGTGAGATTTGTTATTATTTACAATTTTACGAATTGCAAATAAATATTTGATTACTTATATTATATAATAAGAAAATTGAATTAATAGTTTATATTATAATACTTACTGCTTTTGCTTTTATTATTATACAATACATATATTTGTTAATTATATAAGCTTGAAAAATGTTTAGAAACTCTCGCGATTATCATAAGTCTTCGCAAAGAAAAACATCACATTCCCGCGAAAGCGATTCTAGGGAAAGAACTAAGATTAGGAAACAAAGTCCTTCGGTAACAACATTAACTACAGAATTTAGTTTCTTGGACTATAAGAAAGATTTAAATAAAATGTTTTCATACAGTAACGATTCTAATATTGTTATAAATAGTCTTGACGACTTCTGGATATTTGTTAAGAAATATGAAGCCACTTTAAAAAAAGCAGGAAAATCAATTATTGATACAGATCCTGAAAATAATGAACTAAATGATATTGGAATTCCAAAAGAATTTTCTAAACATCACTGTATAAATTTTAAATTTAAATTGAAGTTTATGGACAGTGTATATGATGAGGGAGATAGGAAAAAATTAGACAAAAAATTGTTTGATGTCTTTTTGAATATTGTTTCAATATATTTAGATTTTAAAAATAAAGAAAAATTTGAAAAGTTAAAAAAATTAAGAAAAGCACAAAATGATCTTCCTGTTGCTAAATATAGGTTTGTTTTCAAGCTATACTAGTGATATATTTAAATCAAAGGAATTTATTTATTTCTAAATTTTACATGAAATGTTAAAAGTAAATAATTATTGAAACTTTATAGAAATGAAATAGTATCTGCTGTACAAAATGAAAAAGTTGTGATAGTTGCTGGAGATACTGGATGTGGAAAATCAACTCAAGTTCCACAGTACTTACATGCAGCTGGATTTCAAAATATAGGTAGAAAAACAAATATAAAACATATAGTCAAATATCATTTATCTCTAAATAATTTTTTTTAAGACAAATTATCAAAAATATAAATTACATATCTTCCATCAGATTAAAATGGAGGCATATTTTTGTAAAATAAATATATATTTTTTATTTGTAGTAAATTGAATGTTCTTATATAAAAATACTTATTTGCATTTATATTATTCAATTGATTTTTTTATTAATAGCTTTAAAATAGTTGAATGATTACTTGATTTTATTTTTCTAGTAAACAGAATACTAACTACTAAGTCTGTTTTGTGTTCTTGTAATATGGCTTATGGCTTAAAATATAGTTTCTATGTATATATAATGTCAGTTTTTGAAGTAACTGTTAAAATGCAATATTATCTTTCAGCTTGTACACAACCCAGAAGAATAGCTTGTATTTCTCTATCAAAACGTGTTGCATTCGAAATGTTAACACAATTTGATACTAAAGTTGGATATCAAATAAGATTTGAAAAATCGAAAACATCTGAGACTAAAATTTGTTTTATAACAGAAGGATTGTTATTAAGACAGGTAATATTTTTTTTTATAATATCAATAACAAGACTAATTTTTGATACACCTTTGCTTTAAGTAGCATGTTCAATTCTAGTACTTAATTAATATTTTTGTAAAAAGGTATTTTATATTTCTCTTTGCCTAGTAAAGCTACAATGCACATTGAGTCCTACTATATTTGTTAAAAACTTAAAATTAAATGTATATCTCATAAAATTTCATTTCATATATAAATAATTATGATTTTTGCAAATTCGTAGTATTTAAAATAATTTCGTTTTATATCATATATATTATATATCATGGAACTATTGTAATATATTCTACTAATACTGAAGGTTTTTGTACGTAGAGTATAATGCAAATAAATTGTAAGTTGAGTAACTATTAAGTATTATTTTAGATGTCATCAGACAGCTTACCAAACTATGATGTGATAATTCTTGATGAAATACATGAGAGGCATTTAATGGGAGACTTTTTACTTGGTATTCTCAAATGCTTAATACACACTCGCAATGACATTAAGTTAGTGCTTATGTCGGCAACTATAAATATTAAATTGTTTGAAGATTATTTTTCTGCAGAGGAAGCTGTTGTTATACAAGTTAGTATTTTATGTAAATAAAAATTATATTTTTTGTTTGTTATAGAAAAAAAATAGAAATGGTTTTTTAAAAAGATTATTTATTTTAAATTTAAGTTTTTTTATCATTACTTTGAAACAATTAAAATCATGTAATGGAAAAGGTTTATTTTAATACCTTCTATTTCTCAGGTTCCAGGTAGACTGTACCCTATAGAATTAAATTATAAGCCAATATTTATTGACGATAAGCCATCAAGAGATGACAGACTGGACCCTCAACCATATGTTCAGATAATGCAATTGATTGACAGCAAATATCCCAGTAAGTAATTATATCTTTAAAAGCATCTATCAGTAATTTAAGTATAAACTTAGGATATATAGGTTTCCTCACGATATTTTCCTTCACCGTTAAGACAAGTGGCAATCATGTTGGAAATGATTTACACATGAAAATATCAGAGATGCGAGACTCGGGATTTGAACCCGCTTCACTCGGTTTCCCAAGCGAGCATGTTACCACTGCGCTACCACTGCCTTACAATCTATTACTTTACAATTCTTGAATGAACTTTCCAGGCGATGAAAGAGGTGATGTACTTATATTTATGTCGGGAGTCCAAGAGATAACCTCGATATGTGATGCAGCACAGCAGTATGCAGAGAAAACTAAAACATGGATAGTGTTACCACTACATAGTGGTTTGTCGCTTATAGAACAAGATAAGGTATGTGAATTATATTGGTGTAATATGATATGGGTGTTATTGATAATGGAAATGACATTTAAGATTATTAACTGTACAATACTTAAAGTTTAATCGTAAACAGTTCAGTAAAGAACTAATGAACACGCTACAATCTTTTAATTATCAAATGATTATGGTCATTTGATAATCATATTGAAGATTTTTTCTAATTTATAATTTTATTTTTATATCTTTTTATTTCATACGTTGAAGATCATGAAAAGCCACCAGTATTTTGCCTGATTTTCCACAAGTTGTAGGAAAGTTAAAAATTGCCAAACTACAATATTATTGGTGGCGGTGGTGGAACAAAATGTGAGAATTCAAAGAGTTAGACGCTATGTCGATTGATTCGTATTATTTGATATATTTTTTTGTTTTTAAAGGTTCTGATGTTATTCAACTTGAAACGCCTGAAAATGGGCATGTTTAAACAGCTCTTTATTCTGTACTTTATTTTATTTTAATATTAAACTACATATTTCCAAGTGTACCTATTTATATTTTCTCGATATGTACTTTAGGCGATGTAATAATAAACAATAAATTAAGAGTAATAGAAAAAAAAACTATAAGTATACTATTCTCTAGTCCCACCAGACTGGGAGTGAAAGAGAAAAACACATAGTCTGCGAAGATCATTAAAAACATATATCCAAACTGTATTTTTTTAATATTTCGAATTACAGGTTTTCGACTATCCACCAGAGGGCGTCCGAAAATGTATAGTGTCAACAAATATAGCAGAGACTTCAGTTACAATAGATGGTATAAGATTTGTCGTTGATTCAGGAAAGGTATACAGCTTCAACTTATTATATAAAAACTAGCGGCTCACCATCGCTTTGCTCGGGTTCGCGTCTAGAAAAACAAAAAATAAATTTATCTCAAGGGAACTGTACATTTTTCCGAGATAAAAATTTTTTTAACCGATACACATGACGATGGTGATAAAAAAATCAGACAAGAGCAATTCCGGCTTCCACACCGAAGGTTCTGAAGCGCGCGAGATTAAAATAAGCATATAATCGCAAAAACTATATATTTGTGATGTAAATGCATGGACAAAGAGAAACACAGCAAACAAAATTTTAAAAAAGGGTTGCTTAGGCACTGGTGTCGTATAAATAACTCTATGTATTTGAGAAAACATAGTTATTTTACAATCACAGACAGACCCTTTAATTTTATTTATATGTATAAATTTAACAATTCACACTCATGGTCACAGGAGACACAAAAATGATAGCTGTAACGCATTGGAAACTTTGGAAACCGAAAATCGACATAAATTCGCGAAAAATCCGAAAAGATAGTTTTATTCAATATTTTAAATGTTCGCGTAAATCTAAGAAAGTATCTTGTGTATTTATTAAATGTAATGTTTTTGGTGAATCTAATAATGAAAAAAAAAAATGTCAAGAAATTCGCAGTAGTAGTACCTAATAGTATCGGAATTGAGAAGATGACGATGTTGAAAAGAACAGACAGTTCACTTGTGTTTGTACGCACATTTGTGCACTATAAGCAGTGGGTTATTTTCAGGGAGATGTACTCGAAATTGGTCAGGAGAACATATACAGACAATAGAAATCATTTTTTTTCAGGCCTTAGTGTCCCACTGCTGGGCAAAGACCACTGCTGGGCAAAGCTATTTATATACAATGATATCTATTTATATACAGTGGTAGCTCAGTGGTAACGCGCTCGCTTGGGAAACCGAGTGAAGCGGGTTAAAATCCCCGGGTCTCGCATCTCTGATAGGTACTTCATGTGCGAATCATTTCCAACATGATTACCACTTGTCTTAACGCTAAAGGAAAACATCGTAAAAGAAACGTGCATGTCTGAGAGAACATAGCAAGTTTTTCGAAAGACATGTGAAGTCCGCCAACCCGCACTTGGCCAGCGTGGTGGACTATGGCCTGATTCCCCCTCGTGCTGAAGGGAGACCTGTACCCAGCAGTGGGACGTTAAAAAGGGCTGAATACACATACATTCAATTGTATCTCATAAATGATTTGGTTACGTTACAGGTAAAAGAGATGAGTTATGATTCATCAACTAAAATGCAAAGATTAAAAGAGTTTTGGGTATCGAAAGCAAGTGCTGATCAAAGAAAAGGAAGGGCTGGAAGAACTGGTAAACACATTATTTTCTAAATTTTTTAAATACTTTAGGAAAAAAATGTATGCCATATATTCTAACTGGTAACTGGTAGCTTCTTAGTGTTAGTTCTTAGTGTACAACTTTCCATTAGTAGTGCTATTAATTATTATTATAAAAAATATGGGCTTAAAAACACAAAGCATGCTATTTAAAGTTCATTTTACTTTTACTTTTTTTAAAATAGAACTCTAAAGTAAAATAATAAATAAACAAAATTGATCAAATATAGGTCAGGGTCAAGTAAAATAAGATGGTCAATATAAATATCAATTGTTACATAAATACTTAAATAACATTTTGTGGTAATTGTACTGTGAAAGAATTTTCCAAAAACGATTCGCACTTGACCAATCTTTTCATCATATGTTTCCAGGTCCTGGTGTGTGTTACCGTATTTACTCTGAACAGCAGTATTCAGATATGGAGTCATTCAGTACACCAGAAGTGTCTCGAGTGCCTCTAGCTTCTTTGCTACTGTTAATGAGCGCTCTCGGAGTCAATGATGTTAGGGTATTCCCATTTATAGACAAACCTCCGGACGATGCTATTGAGGATGCTTTGTTGGAATTGAAACAACATGTAAGTGTATAATACTTTCTTAGATTTACGCGAATATTGGACATTTTAAATAAAACTATCTTTTCGGATTATTTCGCGGATTTATTTGGATTTTTGGTTCCCGACGTTTCGAATGCTTTACAGCAATCATGGTCACGGGAGAGACTGAGGTGTTAGATGTCTCGAAGGTATAGTTGTTACACACAGCCTACCCACAATTAACAAAATGAAAATTGCACCAATTACCTTACAATATTTTTTAACTTTAAACATTTTTATAATTTTAAAATTATAAAAATTCTTAAAATCGAAACATCGGGAACCAAAAATCCAAATAAATCCGCGAAAAAATCCGAAAAGATAGTTTTATTTAAAATGTTAGTGTTTATTTTAATGCGAGATTAATAGTTACAATAAAAAATAAAAAGGTGTATATATTTTAATTTAAAATAACGATTGAACGTCCCACTGCTGAGTATGGGCTCCCTTCAATACAAGGTATCAGGTTATAGTCCACCACGCTGGCTAAATGCCAGTTAACGAGCTTAAAAAACTACTTAGGTTCTCTAGATATGTAGTTTTCCTCATCCACGCATTTCGCCAGCGTGATAGACTATATGCTACTGCTTATCTCTAAACTAAAAATAAAACTAATAAACTAAACTTAGTTTACTAAATATTAATTTTAAAATTATAAAAATTCTTAAAATCGAAACATCGGGAACCAAAAATCCAAATAAATCCGCGAAAAAATCCGAAAAGATAGTTTTATTTAAAATGTTAGTGTTTATTTTAATGCGAGATTAATAGTTACAATAAAAAATAAAAAGGTGTATATATTTTAATTTAAAATAACGATTGAACGTCCCACTGCTGAGTATGGGCTCCCTTCAATACAAGGTATCAGGTTATAGTCCACCACGCTGGCTAAATGCCAGTTAACGAGCTTAAAAAACTACTTAGGTTCTCTAGATATGTAGTTTTCCTCATCCACGCATTTCGCCAGCGTGATAGACTATATGCTACTGCTTATCACATTGACAGGAAGTCTATGCCCAATAGTGGGACGATAAAAAGGTTTAAATTAATAAAACTTTCCGGTTTTGTTAATGTTCAAAACAATATGTTAAAATTCAGAAAAATATGTATGAAAATTGTGAGTAGGCACTGTCTGTAACAAGTATATAACGCATTTGAGACGTCTAAAATCTTAGTCTCTCCCGTGACCATGATTGCTGTAAAGCATTCGAACGTAACGTCGGGAACTAAAAATCAAAATAAATCGGCTAAATAATCCAAAAAGATAATTTTATTTAAAATACTAGCGACTCACTCTCGCTTCGTTCGGGTTCGCCCCTAGTTACATTTTAATTTTTACTGAAATAAAAGTAGCCTAAGTTACTCCATATAACATCAACTACCTGCCAGTGAAAGTCCCGTCAAAAACGGCCCTGCCGTTTCTTAGATTAGCCGGAACAAATAGACAGAGAGACAGGCAGACAATAATTTTAAAAATTGTGTTTTTCTTATAAATACCGTATATATATTTTAACCGAAAAATAACAGAAAAAGAATATAATTAATTTATTACATTTTACAGGGCGCCATAACATCAAACGAGAAACTAACACCGCTAGGTAAAGCATTATCAAATCTGCCAATAGAAGTGTCCCTAGCCAAAGCACTCGTAGTGGGCAGTGCGAGCCTCCCGCCACACAAACTGGACTCTGCCCTCGCCCTCACCGCGGCGTTGGGAATCCGTTCTATTTATACTACTAGAGCGCATCGGGACTTCGAGTGTGAAGTGAGTATATAATCATCCATACTATCTAATCTCCTAAATAAAACTCCTCCGAAGCTAGACCGATTCTTATGAAATTTTAGTGTGTATATTCAGTAATTCTGAGAATACGACGTAAATATTTTCCAAACCCATAATTGTTTTGGACGAAATGTTTTATTTAAATTTTTTTATGATTCGGCATTAAAATACATACGAACCTAAATTATGAATAGGGGCGAACTCGAGCGGAGTGAGGGTGAGTCGCTAGTAATATTATAAATGTGACAATGTTTGCTTGTTTGTTTGTATTTTGTTTGTTTGTCCTTCTTTCACGTTGAAACAGAGGGAGGGACGGATTGGCGTGATTTTTTGTGTGGAGATAGTTGCGGCATACTTTTTATCACACGAGTTTTTTGTTTTAATAATTGTAACACTGATATTACTATTTAAAACTATTTAGAGTTTACTATTTTAACGCTTGTTGAATATTTTTTTTGTTCATGAATACTAACATCATGGATATATGACTTAGTTTAGAAGCATTACATATTGTGACCTCCTTTTATATATTAATATGTGGGTGCAGAAACCTTAAGCTAATTATTATAATTTTAGATGTTTTTTTTCTTAGATATTACTCAAAATTGCTTTTTTTTTATCTTAGATGTAATTTTAAACTAGTAATATATTTTTATTAAATACAATATTAATAGGTAATAATATTTTTTTTGTTGGAAAACCTATATTAATAACTCTGTTACCACGCAGAATGAAACACTTTCAAGACAGATTTTTTTATCGAATTGTTATATGTATAAATTATAAAATATTTATTAGTCCTATTAAATATGAATAACAATACAAATTAAGTATTCAAACATCAAACTATTAAAAAAATAAAGAAATTATATATTTCAATACAATATTTTTTAAATTATTATCATACTTATACAGAATGGATATTTATTATAAAACGAAAGAAAAAAAGTATAAAAGGATAAGTCAGTTCAATTTTTGACCCCGACGTGATTTGAACACGCAACCTTCTGATCTGGAGTCAGACGCGCTACCGTTGCGCCACGGAGTCGGTATAACATGTGATCAATTTTATGATCTTAACAGACGATTATTTACTCTATAATTATCTGATAGATGTAATTTTAGAATTTCATACACTATAGAGAGATATTACATTACAAATCGTTATTTAATTTTTTTGTTTACTTCTTCTTATTAAAAAAATTGTTAATGTTTAAGTTAAATTAAACATTGAGTTAAGCAAACACGTATTTGTAAACTCAGTTAATATCTGTTTTGTACCACTTTGTATAACATAGCTTTTTTAATAGGTGCTATAGAAGTTCATAATATATTTGATTATTACTATTGAATGTTTTTTTAATGTTTTGTTAATGCCTTGCTTTTTCTTATGGTAAATTAAAAGTATCACCAGATGTTATATTTAGGCATATTTTCTTAATGTTTTTTTTTTATAATTGTAATCTATACTAATATTATAAAGAGGCAGAGTTTGTTTGTTTGCTTGAATACGCTAATTTTTAAAACTACTATTACGATTTGAAAAAGCTATATATATCATCATGCTTCTACCCAAGGGATTGGAGTAGTAATATAATATTATACTAGCATTGCCCGCGGCTCCGCCCGCGTCCAGATGATCAAAAACCAAATTCTTAGGTTTTACATATTAGTATACTCTTACTTTGCAGTTTTTGTATTTTTTTCTCAGAAATGAGATATTTTCGCGCGATTAAAAGCATCCTATATGTTGACCCGGATAACCAGCTATCATCATACCAAATTTCATCAAAATCCCTCCAGTGGTTTTTCTGTGATGCGGTGACAGACAGACAGACAAAAATTCTAAAAACTATAGATTGGACTTGTGTATCGATAATAATGTTTATTTCAATAAGATTTTCCAAAAAAATGTCTTGTTTACAGATTCGGCTTAGCTACAATTTTATTATATGTATAGATTGTTCCTAAGTCTAAGCAGTGTACATATGACATACATTTTGTACAACCTTCATATAATAAATACTTAATCGGCTTTTGACATTACTAAGATAACATACACGTTTAAGGTTATGCTATTTAATATATATATATATATATATATATATATATATATATATATATATATATTAAATTAATGATATGAATAAATATGAAAAATATTTGAAATGTTCTTACTTTGTAAATTAATATTTAATTAAGATCAGATTTTTTGATTATTCGTTCGCCAACGTCCATACCACGTTGAACACACCGGTTCTCGTCCGATCACCGAAGTTAAGCAACGTCGGGCGCGGTCAGTACTTGGATGGGTGACCGCCTGGGAACACCGCGTGACGTTGGCTTTTTTTTTGTTTAAAGTATTTTTAATATTTTTCCTCTAATGGTAAAATGTTGGACTCTTTCAAATAAATTTAGAGTTCATAATTGAACATGCTTTTAAACTATAGTTAAATTGTCAAAAATATATGTATATTTAATACTAGCCTTTTCCCGTAGATGTGTTACTTTTAACATGCTTATTAATAAGTATAATATGCGTTACCCTATATAAGCTATATTACTGTAAAGTGTCATCAAAATCCGTCTAGTAAATTCTGCGTGAAAGACTAAAAGTGCAAAACAGACATACATCCATACGTTCTCATAAATTTTCGCGTTGTAAATGTATTGTAGTAGGATTAAAAATAACTATTTTTTAATTCAGAATTCACGTAAACCAGACGAATCAGATCATGGCGATCCAGTGACTCTATTATCGTTATATTGTGCGTGGTTAAAAGAAAAATCAAAGGGTGGCGGTCGAGCGTGGTGTAAGAGACGAGGCATTGAGGAACAACGTTTGTATGAATTGACCAAATTAGCTGCACAATTAAAGAATTTATTGCAGGTGAATAATGATTATTTTTCATAAGTATAATATTAAGATTTTGTATGTTTTAACTAATGGTTAGCATGTATGGCTAATGATAAGAAGGTCTTAGGTTCGAATCCCAAGACCGTGTTTAGTCTCCCACTGGTCATGTTAAATTGTCGTCTCATCGAAGTTTTAAAGTGAAAGGACATTGGCCACCGTGGCAGAAATAAGTTATAATTTAAACGTCACACTGGTAACGTGGGAAGTATTGAAAATATGTAGTATTTTATTGAGAATATAATATATATATATATATATATATATATATATATATATATACATATAAATATACAATTTTTGCTACTTACCATGTCTTTTGTTATTCCAATAGTATAATATGAATAATTTATTATTTTTGCTTTAACATATATTATAATTATATTGTGTACATATAATATATCATTATATGTGTTTTATTATATCATTGCTTTTTAACCTTTTAAGCGTGTTTTTTTTTGCTTACAGGATAATAATCTAATGGAAGCGCCTGAACCGGAATCCATGTCTTCTGCGGAACGATCTATGCGGCACGGCCAATTGAAACACCTAAAAGATATGAGACGGTAAACAACTATTAACTCATTATTATTTAGATATCTAATATATAAATATCTCGTGTCACGGTGTTTGTGGTCGCATTCCTCCGAAACGTCTCGACCGATTTTAATGATTTTTTTTTGTATACTTAGTAGGTATGAGAATAGGTACCTACCTCCACCCCCCATATTTTTATTGGCGATTTTAGTATTTTGTATGAACAATATTATATAAAATAAAAACATAAAACCAAAGAGTTTTTTGTAGATTAAACGCGGGCGTAACCGTGGGTTCTGCTAGTTATCTTATAATATTAAATGAACAATTCTTGTGTATATATAAATTTGACGGTTCTAACGATTTGGATCAAATTTTGTATTAAGATAAGGCTTTGCTTTTTAAGTTAATCTATATAGGTGTATTTTCTGGGAAAACTCGCAATTTTTATGTATTCTCCGAAAAAGCCTAGTGAAACCCGGTCAATACTAATATATAAAAAGATGAAATATTATGGGTAACAGATTCGAGTATAATTATTAGTGGTCGTGAATAGCTAAATTTTAATCTATTACTCATTGAAAAATATAAAAAATAAATAAGAATAAATAAATATCTAACGGCTTGAAAAAGGTAGTAGGTACAAGATGAATACGGACTGCCCAAGATCTGGATGGTTGGCGTTCTATGGGGAAGGCTTTCTTCCAGCACTGGACGAAAAGCTAAAAAAAATAATAAAACTATACCTTTGGTCCTTATGAAGTAAAAACAAAATCTCGTCTAAACCTAATTTATACTGTCTTATAATTAATTATGTCACTGAACCGGTAATTGAATATGAGATTAATTTTAAATAAATTATTTTTAAATGACGTTTCATTTTATCGGTTCCTTCTCTCCTTTGGAAATGATCGCTGATAATAATGCGAAATCAAAAATCAAAATAAATCCGCGCGAAAATTCCGAAAAAAAATGTTTTTTTTTTTTAATTTAAATTCATGTTAAATTAATAAAAAAAATTAAATTTATTTAAAAATCTATTATTAAATTATTAATATTATTTCCAGGCAATATAAAAATAAAGCAGCGGAAGAGTCAAAACGTAAGAAGCGTCTGAAAGTCGACTCGTGGGAGATAATAGATGATAGAGATGATGATAAAATAGATATTCGCGATATAGAGTTTCGTATGACGAATGACGCGGCTCGGATACGGGCGTTGATAAACGGCTCCAGTACTAACAGTGGGAGGGATCTTATTATGCTCAAGGTATTTTATTTAAAATATTGACGCTTAGTATGGAATAGATAAACTATAGGTATATTATCTATACATATAATAAAATTGTAACTAAGCCGAATCTGTACATTAAATATTTTTTTGGAAAATCTTATTGCAATAGACATTATTATCGAGTCTATAGTTTTTAGAATTTTTGTCTGTCTGTCTGTCTGTTACCGCATCACACGAAAACCACTGGAGGAATTTTGTTGAAGTTTGATATGGTGATAGCTGGTTATCCGGGTCAACGTATAGGATTCTTTTTACCGCGGGAAAATATCTAATTTCTGAGAAAAAATACAAAAACTGCATTGTAAGAGTATATTAATATGTAAAACCTAAGAATTCGGTTTTTGGTCATCTGCACGCGGGCGGAGCCGCGGGCAATGCCAGTACATAGGTATGATGAGTTTTATATCCCTGATTGATTCCCCGTAGAAACTTCCACCCCCTTAAGGGAAGATTACCGGGACAAAAACTATCCTATGTCCTTCACAGGGTCTCAAACTATCTTCATATATATTATTTTTATTATTCTTATTTTATTTTCAAAAATTGCATATTAATTTAACCAATACATAGAAAGTAAACGACATGTATGACAAAACGGAATAGTACCTTAAACAGCAAATCACGCTACTATTTATAACTTTGACGTTTACTTTGGCAGGCTCCGAGCTTTATGTATAAAACATATTGTAAAAATATCGTATCTATATTATATATAGTTTTAATTTTTTTTTCCTTTATAAAAAATGAGAGACAAAAATTATATTTAAAATTATTTGAAAATAGTTGTCTTTAAAATACAATATATTACCAAGGTAATATTTAAAATATGGATTATAATTATATAAGTAAATAGTATAGAAAATATAAGTCTTATAAGCATTTACATTAAAAACTTTTTTTTTATTCACATATTAACAAATATAATTAGTTTTTATAATGCAGAAAATAATAATAAAATAAACAATGTATAAGATAAAATAGGTTAAATATACTTACATATTATATAGTATGGAGTATATAAAATAAATATAATAATAATAAAAGGATAAATCAGTTCAATTTTTGACCCCGACGTGATTTGAACACGCAACCTTCTGATCTGGAGTCAGACGCGCTACCGTTGCGCCACGGAGTCGATGACTTAACTGTCTAATAATATGTACATTACCGTATTTACACATTTTCACCGACTTATCACAAGGAAGTAATTATTAGTTATTTGTTATATATATTTATTTTATGTGTATGTTATGTCCAATAGTGAACTGAGTTTTATAATATATATTTTTTTTAAATAAACATCTTAAAAGGTATTGGACGGCTATATAAGCTTTATTTTTAATAAAAATTTTACGTGTAATGGTCGAGAGACTTTATAATAATAATACTAATAATAATTTTCATGGCGATACTTTTTTTTGTTAAAAAATATTATGTCAATTATGGTTAAATTACATATAGGATTTTGTATTTAAATTGTATAGATACATATTAATATTAGAATAAATTTGACTTATTATTTAGTATTAGGTGATCGAATCTGTTTTCCTTT